>OW569405.1:68374164-69075164 GCA_937654795.1 Cistogaster globosa
TGTGAACCTTGTTTTTAATGTTCGTCCAGTTTGTCCTATGTATGTATGGTTGCAGGTGCAAGTAAGTCTGTATACTCCGCTGGTGTTAAATTTATCGGTTATTTCTGTTGATGTCTTGAGACTGTTGCGTAGAGTGTTGCTCGTCTTTAGTGCTGTCTGTAAACCTACTTTTTGAAAAAGGTTAGTTAATCTATATATTTCTGGTCCTGTGTAAGTAAAAATGTGTCGTCGTGTTATATCGATTGTCTCCTTGTTTTCTTTCTTCTTGTTTTTAGTGTCGTAGGAAACAAGTCTCGTATTTTCGGTAATTTTGATGTCCTTAAGTTTATTGATAAGGTCTTGTGTATTGTGCAACATGTATATGTTCTGCAAATTTATTTTCTCTTTCAATAATATGGTGAGGTGCTTAGCCAAGTTATATGCAGGTGCAGGTTTGTAATTTACTATAGGTCTGATCGGTATATTTTCCTTGTGAATTTTGGGTTGTGCTCTAAGTGTAGGGGGTCCTGGATTCATGTTCATGTATATATATAGTTTACCGTCAGTAAACGTTTTACAGCGTTTTAGTAGGCTGCGTATTTCCTTTTGGAATGAATCGGTTGGGTCATTTTTAAATTTAGTACATTTTGTCTGTTGAATGAATTGTTGTGTTTTGTCTATATAATCTTTTTTGTACATTATTACAGTCGTGTTACCTTTGTCTGCTTTGTCTACTAACATATTTTATATTAAAACAGCGTTGCCTTTGTACGTACGGCTTTTTTTTTACCCTTAACGGTCCGAAAGAATTTCAAGTTCACTTTTCTCCAGGTCCAGCTATTTTTCAGACGAAGAGAAGCTTTTACACATTTATAAATCAAGTACAGAAAAATAATTATTTAAAATATTAATTATATTAATTTATAAATATAGTCAACATCGTGGCTTTCACTTTTATCAATAGAAATACCGGATGCAAGCTCATCCTCACTACTGCTATTATCGAAATTATTGCTACTATCGTGTATTATTCTTTCAGTATTTCTTGCCATATTTGACAGTTTTAAATAAAATGAAATATTATAAATTAAATTGTGTAAAATAACTCCTGAAATGTGAACGATTTCTTGAAATATCAAAACAATACTGCACTTGTCTTCAAATAACACAAAAGTGTATGTACAAAAAAAAAAAAAAAAAACAGAAAAAAAGATAACGGAACATATATAACAAGCAGAAAAAAAATAACAAAGAGGGCATGACACAATATTTTATGCGTTTCTTGTAAATATAGCAACAGTAATTGTAATAAAATTAATAAGACAGTTTTTAGCGCAATATATGCGCCATTGGACCGAGTAAGTAAAAATATAATGTCGCCTATACGGCGCCCATGGTCCGTTAAGGGTTAAATTTAAATGATTTTTTTGTTAGTAAAATCTAAGTTTTAACTTGTGTTGATTAGAAAAGTTTTAAATGCAGGTTTTAAAACAAAATTTTGGAATTAAATCTGTTTCAAAAATTAGGAAAAATTTTTTTATATTTTTTGTAAAAAAAAAGACATTGGCAACGCTGTTTGCTACAGACGTCACACTTATACAAATGTTTACATACATTTTTTCATTTTTCCATTAAGAATTTGATAGAAACTTTGTTCTACGCAGTAATGGATATTTCCATCATCAGTGATTGTCATTTGATCCATCATCAGTGATTGTCCATTTTGGTAAATGGATAATTTTAAACACTGTCTACACAACTCTACAATAAATATTTAAAAACAAATTTTTCTAAATTTAAATTTTAAGAAAATAATGGTTAATGCTAGTTTAATTCAAAATTAAAATCAGTTTATAAAATATTGCAGAGTAAATTTATTTTATTTCTTTTAAAATAACCTATGTGTTGATTTGCTCTTTAAGTATACTTCTTCCTTCAACATCTTGTTAAAATTTACACAAATAAATCAAAACGAGTACCAGAATCTTTATTTTCATAAAAGTACATACATACATTATTAAAAAAGCTTTAACAAACTGAATTAACATGTTTAAAATTCCTATGTATAACAAAAACCATTATAAGAGTATTTAATGGTGTTACAGTAAATTTAGAGCCTCTCTGTACAGAACTCTTTAATTGAAAGTTTATAAACGACACAACTCTATTTAAAACTTAAAGACCATGAAACTGCCAATAAGCCAACTTGGTATGCATAATTTTGCAGAAACTAAGAAACGTACATTGCACACAAGATTGTCCTCAGCTTGTATATTGTCAATACGTATTTTACTCTGACACCAAAATTTGTTATTAATTTGTTTTCGTTTACTCAAAAGCCGTGGGTTGACCGTAATCTTGGCCATTAAACAAGCAAAGCTGGTGTTTAAATTGCAACTAATTATCACATCTTATTATATATTTAATTGCAGCACTTAAACTTGTGTGGACTTTCATTTGAAATTTATTAGTTTTTTAAAGATGCTTGAAAATATTTATCATGTGAAATGAAAGGTGTAAAAGAAGTCAAAAATTAATTGTTAAAAATAAGCTATTAACAACTAATTAAAACTACAAAAAGCTGTTTAAATATTTTTCTTTTGTAAATTATAACAACAACAAGTAAGAGTGCTATATTTGGCTATGCCGAATCTTATAAACCCTTCACCATGTATATAAATCTAGTTTAGTGAAGCAGCTCCTATAAAAAAAAAACAAATGTTGCGGTAACAGAATTAAAAACTAAAAGAAAAAAAAATATTAATAATTAAGTAAAAAAGTAAGTATATAGTTTTAAATAAAAATGCAATCGGCTCTTAATGGGTTGAACATTCCTTAAAGGTCTCTTCAAAAGCTTTAAAATTATACCCACATTTATATAAAAAAATTTTTTTAAGTTTCAGAGGCGAGCGCTAATTTTTGTACTTGATGTTTATTAATTTTTTAATTCGCTATTGTTTCATATATTTGTTTTTTAGATTAGAGTTACTTCACTGTTCTAAATCATGTGGTGTTTTGCCCGCTACCTCGAAGGACATGGGCTAATCTTGCTGATTATCAATAGCACCTCTTTCGACACTATATCTGATCGATTGGCGTATTACAATTTTCTCAAGCTCATCTAGTGCCCTGACAAAGTTGAGTTCAATCTTAACACGGACGGACAGACGGACCTTGCTCAGTCGAGTTCTCTACGCACAAGGCCTCTTTCCACTTTTTGTGGTGAATATTTGGATAATAACTTAATCTATAAAGATATCTATCACTGTAATTATTAACTTCCTCTTTGATCGTAGTTATACCAAGATGCTGATGTATTACTTCGTTTTTGACAAACCATGGAACATTAACAATAATTCTTAACGTTTTGGATTGATACCTTTGAATAATCTCTATATTTGAGTTACTAGCAGTTCCCCAAAGCTGAATACCCTACGTCCAAACTGGTTATAGTATCGTTTTGTATAACAAAAATTTATTTTCCAATGTTAATGTTGATTTAGCCTCTAAATGCCAAAACATTTTTTTTATTTATAATTTAACTGTTTCCGCTTTGCTTTAATGTGTTCACTCCATGTTAATCGTCTATCTAAGAGAAGTCAAGATATCTTACATTTGTATTATAACATCAAAAGTTTTTATCCGGCATTTGAATTTTCTAGAGAAACGTACGTAAACAGTAACTATTGTTTTTTTATAAAGTTCATTTTCATTTCTGTTAAAATT
The DNA here is from genome assembly GCA_937654795.1 of Cistogaster globosa. Taxonomy (NCBI): domain Eukaryota; kingdom Metazoa; phylum Arthropoda; class Insecta; order Diptera; family Tachinidae; genus Cistogaster; species Cistogaster globosa. The sequence goes on from OW569405.1 coordinate 68,377,870, forward strand.
TTATATATAATTAGACAAATGAAATGCTTTAGATAAATAATAGACAGCTGTTAGTAAAACACGCATAAAACTAGAAAGTAAGAAATTCTCTTAGTGATAATTATGAAGATTGTTAGTAAAATATTTAAAAATTTTAGGTCTCTTATAATCTGATTATCTCAATAACTATTCGAACAAAGTATACTGTTTCATAAAGCCGCTGTACAAAATATTTACAGTGTATACGATTTCAAAACGTCAACAATGAGTATTTTTAAGGCAGTAAAAAAGCAACCAGGCATCAGTTTTTTAGTTGATGCTTTGTTTGGTATTCGTTTGTTTACTCATAAAAAATAAAGAAACAACCACCAAACGTTTTTGCTGGCAAAGAAAAAAAAGTTAATTTGTTTTTAATAATTGATATATATAAATAGCAAAAATTTATTTTTAACATATTGCAGCGAAAAAAATGAAATCATGAGCAAAAAAAAAAAAATTGCTTCTAATAACAAGGTTGCGAAATAAACCTGATTTTTGCTCAAAGCGCAAGAAGCGCACCGTTTTGTGGGAAAGTCTTGAGAGAAATTAAGGATGTGGATGAGACCTTTCCCTTCTCGAGGGATGATGTCACCAGAAGGTTTTTAAAATTCTGTGTGACTTAAAAAAGAATTAAAAAGCGCAACAACACTTCTGGAGAAGCAGCCACATCTTGGCATCCGGCATTTTTGCAATAACTTCTCAAAAATTAACAATTTTCTGTATTTTTCTGCACTGTGTTTTAGCTTCAGTAAAACATTCCTTTTTCTTTTAATAGATTTTATTTTTTGGTTTAAAAAAATTACCAAATAAAAATTTTACTCCCGACCTTTCCATTTTCGTGTTTGTCAGTAATAAAAATGGTGCATTGCAACATTCCTGTTTCATAATGAAAATTTAAACAAAGCATAAAGTTGCGTTGTATCGGAACTTTGCATATGAAAAAAGTTTAAATGCCGCAGTAAAACTGTTTACAAACTTTGTATTCATACATTTTGGAAGTCAGCCTATATATTTAATGTATGTTTTTTCCATACACGATAAACTTTCTTTTGTTCTGAGCACACGTTCGTGTAATAACCAAATATTAAAAAACAACACGAACATACATGTGAGTTCGGCAACATACAAAATTTAAAAGCAAACACGATTGATATGTAAAAAAATATGTGTATTATGGCATTTACCCTATGAAATTTTTAATGAAACTAGCATGAAATTTTTGTTTGGTAGTGAAGCAAGATCGTAAGCAATATAGCATGGCTTGAATTTTAAAGAAATTTTATTTTTGCTTATGTTTTTTTTTTTTTTTTGAAATAACAAATATCGCTGCAACTTAAAAAGAGAATTAAAAAAATTGTTTCCAGAAATGGCATGCTATAAATGTGGGCTATAGTTCTTTGAGCTGTGTTGTTTACGTTTTTGATTTTTTTTTCTGAAGAAGTGTTTTAAATGTATCGTTTGTAGCAAATATGTTTTTCGAAACTCATTACGAATTACGAAGTATGTATGTATGTACATATATTGTTAAGAAATTATGAATTTACATAATCTGTAAATATGTGTAAAAGTATATTTTTATTTGTAAAGTAATGCAATTTAATGATAGCCACTAGAGTCACGATAATGTCACAAAAAATCAGTTTTAGCTATTTTTATTTATAAAGTGTTACTTTTGATGTGGCAGGGTATTACTCTTAACAAATTTAAATTAATTTAAATGGTAGAATGTTTATATCCTTTTTATGAAACAGAGAAAACAATTTGTTTGGTCAATTGAAACACGAAGGTTTGTACAAGAGCTCGTGATCTTTTTAGTAGAAAATTTTTTAACATTAACATGTTTTGTATTTGGCAACAGCCGCGACAACAAAATGAAGGAACTCCCTTCTAGTTTAGTTACTTTTTTTTCTTTAAATTAACTAGACAAAAAAAAAAAAAACTCAAAAATAAACAAATATACGAAATGAAATAAAATCTACCAAAGTGGGTTACTGGCGCCTGGTTTGGGCCAAGAGATCGTGTCACAAGATCTTATCACAAGTTGTTCAAATACCAACAACAAACTACAAAAAAACAATGCCAACGAAAAATTCATTTTAAAATAAGCAACAAAAAACAAAATAGAATAATAAACTATAAAGCTGCTTAGAAATATACTACAACATCACATACTTCCAATTTGAGATTTTAAAGAGAGCTGGGAACCAACAAAAAAGGGAAAATATTTGATATCTTTGTACCATTGAAAAATATGCTTTAATCCCTATTTATTTTTTACAATTGTGCAAGTTTGTTAAAAAAGTTACATTTCTTTTCGGACAAGTTACAAAACTGAATTTCTGTCTTCGTATTCTTGGTATGGGAAATGATGCTATTCTTGCGTTGTTATTATTATCAATTGTGTAGCACAAACTTGTGGAATTGTTTATAATTGGTTTGAGTTTTTCATTTTCTATTAAATGATATTTAATAAACAAGACACGCACTAATCAATAAATAAAATAAAACAGTAACGTGTCCTTCCTGTACATGAAATACTTTTTTTTAGAATTTTGATGTTGTTGTAGATAGGAATCAAAATGGAACACAAAACTGCTATTTTGGGATTTTTGTTTGTTCGTCTGTCTGTCTGTGATCGCTCCAATGAAGCTCCCAATTTTACCGGTATAATGGTACTACTCCATTTTTCATTGAGAATATTCAATATGAAATTTAGAAAATTCTAAACTAAAATGAGAAAATCATTTTGAAAATGAGAAAATTCCATATGAAATTGGGAATTTCATTTTGAAAAAATTATTTGCTCAAGTATAAAAAGTAAAACAAAGATGAATGTGGGCTTCCTAATGTAGGAAAGCAGAGACATATTTTTTTAAAGTTGTAGATTGCAGAAGAGCTATACAACCAACTCGTTCGGTGAGTAATTCTAAATACATTTGTATATATATTTTAAGTATCAATTATTTTAATAAATGTTAATTTGTTAATTTAATAAAAAAAGTGTTAGTTTAGTTTAGTTTTCAATATAAAATTTAACTTCTCGATTTCATTTGGAATCTTCCAAATTTAAAATAAAAATTTCTCAATTTCACATTGAAATTCTCAATTTCATTTGGAATTTTCTCAATTTCAAATTGAAATTCTCAATTTTATTTGGAATTTTCTGAAATTCAAATTGTAATTCTCATTCTCATTCTCATATGGAATTTTCTTAATTTCAAATGGATATTCTCATTTTTGTTTAGGATTTTCCCAATTTTAATGAAAAATGGTGTAGAACGGCTGTCAGAACAATTTATTTTTCTAGATAGAAATTTTTAAACACTGTTAAAAAAAACTCTATAATAAGTGTTTAAAAACGCATTTTTCTAAATTTTAAATTTAAGAAAATAGGAAATGATATGTACACGAACGTCGTGGGCACTGCTAGCCTTTTATAAAACAATTTCAAAGTTGTCTTGCTAAAAAAGTTCGCGGTTTGGATTTATTTATAATAAGACTAGTAAGAGTGCTACATACGTAGTTTTTTCCGGAATGTTTGTGTATATCTTTGATATAACGAAGACATTTGGGGTGAACTTGAGCTGCGGGTTCACTATACAGTTATAATATAAAAAAATTATTCAACCCAATTGCATGGGTTGTTTTTGCGATAGCGGAGTTTCTTTCTAGAAAAATTTTAAATTGATTATAGTTTTTAGTTTTTTTGTTTCTGTATTTTCAGTTTTGAATAAATTGAGTTTTTAACTGCAACTACAATTTTTTTAAGAAGATTAAATTTAGGAAAAATTTTTGTTTTTTTTTAGTGATTTCTTAATCGTTTAGTCAAATTCTGGTTTTTCTAATCTAGAGCGTTTTTCCTGAAACATTATTATTTTTATTGAAATTCAGATGGTGAAGTGACATTCCAATCACCTGGTAATTAATAGTTTTATAACTTAAAAACGTTGGGAATATTCAACACGATAACGGATAAAAGTATATCACTTAATCGACTTTCCTATGTTTATATGGGATCAGAAATGACTATTGTAGAAATTGCAATGACAAACTTATATTAAACCTTATCATCTGTGCTGAAGGGTATAAATATACCAGCTGCTGGATCAAGTTGAATAAGCTCTGTCGCATTGCTATGTTATTAAGCTTGCTTCTGATGTGCCGGTACCAACACGAGTTAAACAACAGAGTGATGGCCAAGCAAGTGAAAAATTCTAATGCATTCCTAGAAAAGCTTTCCGCCGGGCAAGAATATGATGTCCCATGTTAAAAGAAGCTTCCTCAAGCTGTCAGCTTTACTCTCGTAACTGTAAGGTCGAGTGAGCACAATTCTGAACAAAAATAAATATCATAGCTTTTGCAAAATTGGTATTATGAATATTCTAGACACTTGGAGCAAAAATTTTATATATATATATATATATATATATATATATATATATATATATATATATATATATATATATATATATATATATGTAAACCTAATTATGGAAACCATCAGCTGACAGTTAGTGAATCAAGTCGATCGAAATCTATCTTCATCCTTCGGTGTCAAAATATTGATGTGACAAATATTTTATTGGTTGAAAATTAGTCGTGCCCACAGGTACATCAGTATGTTATTTTTAATTTCTTAAAAATTTTAATTTAGAAAATATGTTTTTAAACATTAAAACTTTCCATTTACAAAAGTAACTGGTTCTGACAACTATTTAACTACCATTTTAGCAGTAAAATCATATGATTTCACAATTGGGTCTTTAGTTTTTCTTTGAAAATACTTATTTTTACGAAAAAGAAGTATTCTATATTTGACACAAGGTTCTCAGGGGCTTCCTAAAAAAATTTTATTAAAATCCATCTGATACGAACACAGACATAGGGACACACAAAAATTCTAAAAATATGCGTTTTGTATTCCATATCGACTTTTATCTACAACAAGAACAAAATTCTCAAAATATATTTTATATACAGAAATGATCCCGTTACAGTTTTATTATATGCATACCAGTTCATCTTCTAGTGATTATTATTACCTTCTACGGATATAATCTCTTCAGCAGTTCCATTTATTAGCTAATATTTCTTTAAAGCTTTTGTTATGCATGTTTTTTTTTTTTAGAAAATTCAGTGGAAAATTGTTCTTTAATTTATCAATCAGATGTGAATTTAAATAAACCAAAGAGGCCATTCAGAATTTATAGAAAATATTTACTATTGCTTCCATTAGCAATCTGATATGCACTAGATTGTAAATTGTGCTGATATGTTTCACGGCAAAAAGACGATATCTAAGTTTGCTGTTCTTTTTCTTTTTCTTCGAGAATTCCTTATTTGTATGTAACTCATCCCAACTGCATTTCACTTAATTTAATTTCATTTTTAAAGTTAAAGAATAACTTTTGGTTTTTTTTTTGTAAATTCTTAACGAATGAAGTTTATTTTTCAGTTTGTCGTTTTGCTTGGCATTCTCTATCGACACTACAACAATATAATTTTAAATTTAATTTTATAATAAACTTGTATCAATTTTCTTGTATATTGCATTTTTTGTGTTAAAATTTCAATATATTATCTTATTTTACCTATCACGCATTTAAAAAAAAAATAGGTTTAAACATAAATTTCAAGACTATCAATAAAAACTGAAAAGCTAAGCTGGCCACACTGTTTGTTACTGCCAAATTTGCTGCATCCCTGGATAAAGAAGTTTAGATGAATTATGTAAATATGTATATGTATATGTATATGTATATGTATATGTATATGTATATGTATATGTATTTTTTATTTTATGAGATGAAATCATCGAAAGACCCCGACACCCACATTCCTTTGAAGGTATTCGGACCTCTGGTGTTCGGCATTATCCGGGCCAATGCTGTGGTGATACTGGAAAATGTTACCGTATTTCAGGTGTGCTTTCAATGAAACACGGCTGTCAATCATAACACCAAAATACTAGAGAAATGGCTTAGTCTTAATGGAGCATGAACCAAAGTCTAGTGTTATCGTCCCCACTGGTTTTCGGCTGGATATTAATGCTGCCTCAGTTTTATGGTCAGCGAGTTGGAGACCCAAAGATGAGAGCCAAGTACGAACCATTCGTACACTATCATTTGTAACCGTCACTGCTTCCGTCAGCTGTTTAGTTACGCATACTGTTGCAATGTAATCTGTAAAAGCAATGATCTTAACTTCGTCCGGAAGCTTAAGTCTCATTACTTAATAGTACATCACATTCCATAATAATGGTCTAAAGGACTAACCCCTATGGCACACCACCTGTAACTTGGTATTGTCGCACTTTTTCCTTTGTTTCAAAATAAAGAAATCTGTTACGAAGATAATCCTTTATGATAGCAAGATGGTACTCTGGCATATGTAAGCTGGTAAATGCATTTAAGATAACCTCCCAATTCGCTGTGTTGAAGGCATTCTTAACATCCAATGTAACAAATACACAATATTCTATTGAGCCAAGTCTCCAGCGTTTGCCGTTAATTGCCTCAGTTGCCGTTTCCACTACGACGCGCATAGCATCAACAGTCGACCGCGATATCCTAAACCCGAGCTGGTTATCGGATAGACCCCTAACATTCTCAAAAAATGCCTCTAATATTTTACAGATGGTGCTCTCCAAGAGTTTTCCTTTCGTATCAATCATGCAAAGAGGACGATCAAGGATCATTTAACGGCTTCTTGTCCTTTGGACGCAGAACCAGTCTTTGCCGTTTCTACTACGATGCGCATAGCATCAACAGTCGACCGCGATATTCTAAACCCGAGCTGCTTATCGGTAGACCCCTAACATTCTCAAAAAATGCCTCTTATCTTTTATAGATAGTGCTCTCCAAGAGTTTTCCGCTCGTATCAATCATGCAAAGACGACGATAAGATGAAGGATCATTTAACGGCTTTCTGTTCTTTGAAAGCAGAACAAGTCTTTGCCGTTTCCATATTGATGGGAATATACCGTGGCTCAAACAATTGTTTATCATTATAGCAATTTGGTTAGGGTAATATTTAAATGTCCCTTTTAGCGTCACGTTAGGGATACCATCCATACCTAGAGTGTTCTTGTTGTTAAACCTCATAACTGCCGATTCAACGTCTTCGTTCGTGATCGGAAAGTCATATTGCATCCTATGTGCGTCACCATTCCAAGTAATCGTAGCCTGCTGTGAAAAAAGGTGCTCTATAATTACCTTCAAAATTGAATCTTCCCTGGGTGCAGTTGGCACTTAAGCTTTTCGTCAAAGCTTGTACCCCATTCCCTAAGGGTTTTCCACCATCTCATAGCAAATTTCCAGAAGGCATTTCCTTTTGGCTTCACAAATGGCTTAATTAAGAGACTTCCTCTTAGCTTTATAGATCTCTTGGTAAATTGCGTCATCAGGTCTACGTCTGGTTCTTGTAAAAATCCTTCTTCCGCAAATACACTCACTCCGCAGCCGTGAGAATTCCTCATTCCACCAGTAAACAGATTTCCTAATTTTACTATACCTTCTTCTCAACATTGAAGCATCGCAGGCTTGATATAACTTTTGCACGAATTTCTTTCCCATATCCTCGGGTATTCCACGTAGTTTCATATCTTCAATAGCAGCTTGAAAGGCCTCTTTATCAATATAATCAACTTTCCAGGCAGAAATTCTCGTTGAATTGACATTCCAGTTATTCCAAAGTTATAGCAGGGTGATCGGTATGGGTATATAAATCAGGCAAACTCAATGTGATACGATTCGATGGACAACTGCTAGCAAATGCGATGCCAATAATGGATCCAAAACCATCCTTTGTAAACGTGTGTACCTTCCTCCTCTTCAATAATACCACGTCACGTGCAGAAAACGACTCAAGTAAAATTCTTATTCTTGCAGTAGTGCTCGGACAGCCCCATTCCGTTGACCACGCATTAAATCTTCGGCAATCACAACCGAGTTTCTAGTACTAGCATCAGAAGAAATGTTAAAAACAATGTCCTCAAACTCCTCCAATGTATATCTGGGGGGTATATAGCAGCTATAAAATGTTATGTCATTAACAGTGGCACGTGTGAACCCTCAGTTTGATGTTACAGCATTCTGCAATGTTGGATAAGTGGCTTAAAAGCGTGATGTATATGTTTATGTACGAGTATATGTATGTATTTATTTTTTACAAAGTTTAGCTTTGTTTCTACGAGACTTTACCTTTAAGTCGGCTTTATTTATGCTATATGTAGCTTGCTAAATTCTGTGCTGTTTCCTGTTCAAAGCAAAAATAGGATAAAAATAAAAAAAAAAAATTTACTTTGACAACTTTTACATTCAATGTGTGACTTTTGTATGGCAAAAAGATAAATATATTGAATTTGTTTCAATGATTTTTGCAACAAGTATTGTCACAGAAGTATAATGTTTTGTTTGTTTTCGATTTCACTGTTTTGGTATTTTTTCTTGTACTTTTTATATTTGTGTATTATTTTCCTTTTTGAAAAATCTATCCCTTTTTAAAAACGGTATTAAAGTATGAAAATATAAAATTCACTATTGATTTCACAAAGGTACATACTTGTGTACAATAGTAAAAAAGTTACAGTGCTATATTCGGCTATGTCGAATCATACACACCCTTCACCATGTATGTTAATTTAGTTTAATGAAGGAACTACATTAAAAAATTAAAAATAAAAATATGGGATGACAGAGAATTAAAAAAATGTCATCGGCTCTTAATGAGTTAAGCATATAAAAAAATTTATTTTCTTAAGGATCTCTTTAAAGGATTTTAAATGATACCCATATTGATATCTAAAAATTAGATTTTTCTGTGAAAGGCTTAGAGCCCCATAACTCGGAAAATGTTAGCGAGTTTTTAAGTTATTTTTTAATTCTCACCCCCATATATTTGTATATTTACTCTTTAAAATGATATTTTTGAAATGATATGGAAAATTAGAGGCAGGCCTGGTGCTTTGCCCGCTCCCCCAAGGACATGAACCGCTTTTGCTGATTTTAAAAGCAGAACTTTTGAAACTATGTCTGACCGATTGGTATACTTAAATTTCCACTAGCTCATCTAGTGCCTTGGTAAAGTTGATTTTAACACTAACACGGACGGACAGACGGACATCGCTCAAGCGACTTCGCTATGTATAGGAAGTCAGAAAATATACATTATGGGTTCGGAAATGGTTATTGTAAAAATTACAAACGGAACAACAAGCTTAGATATAACCTATTTCCACTTTTTGAAGTGAAGGGTATAGAAAGGTCATAATGTTTACATATTGAAAATTGTTAAAAGTCGCATATTGTGACTACAAAGTATTGTCCAAATACAAAATTATTTTTAGGGATATTCTGATATTATTAGATTTAATCTGTTCGAAATATTTACTATTACAATGATACTTCAGCAGACTAAAGTGATTTCCAGCGCCCTTTAAAAAAGCTGCGACAGAGATATATCACGCACTGAGACTGGCTTGTTAGAGATTAAAACTCATAGGGTCAAACTGTGCGTACCATGCGAATGTGGCTGCAGTGACAGAGAGTTTGACCGATCTTAAGGACTCATTTTTTCTTTCTCGGCTGCATCTGGGAATTGCATAACGCTTGGATCATTTTCAAGAAGCCATTGCGTTAACAGAGAGTGACAGTTTGTTATGGACTTAAAAGCGACTGAATGAATGGCCTCCTTTTTAGAAATTAATGTTGGAAACTCTCTTGAAACAACAGCGACTGCTACAGCATCATGATAAGCGATTTTTCATGGCATGTAATGAAAGAAATTAACTTGAATAATATTTGACAAATTTTGTACACAAGGTTCAGTACTCGTCTGGAAGATGTCCACTTATTGTGTCAGAGATGCACTTTGACCGCTTTATACTTTATCTTGTGGGATATACGAGCAATGTCAAAATGATTTATAACCTTAAGGCCATACTGCTATGACCCAGTTGTGTGACATAGTCAGAAAAGGTCACATGAATGAAAAAAAATATTATCAATTAGAGTTGATTTTACAGTGTAATGAAAGAAAACAGATTAGATGAAACTTAAATTAAATTAAATTTATATACTTAATTATGTACTTGTATGTAAACAAATATATTTTCTCATGATTATATCTCTCGTGGAACTAAAATAACAGTCAGTGTGAAGTATAAAATATTTCCCGTAAATATTTGCAAATTTTGGCTTTAATCTTTAAATCTTAAATATCGACAAATAGCCTCCTTAAACGCTAACTACCTATATTGGCCATAGTTCTTTTATCCAAATAGCAGCTTTTCGTTTTGGTTTTTTTTTTAAAGAAATAAGTTTTATGTACTTTTGGTCTGAAAGGCAAACTTTTTTTAAGCCTTTCGTCAGTCTCAAGGCCTCTGGTCGTTTTGAAACTTTTGATACATAAATTAAATCATTAATTAAATGTAGATCAGTGTTGATAATATGTGGGAGGTAGGATTTAATTTAATTAATTTGTTTTATTTTAATTTAATGAAATTACTTACTTGTTGTTCTAAAAATTATAAAATAGTCAATATTTGAGAAAATAACACCTTATATCCGAAACCTCTGTGCAAAGTAAAAAGATAGTTGCAATTTTAAGCTTTAAGCTAAAATATCAAAATTATGGTTTCAACACCCGCAAGTGTAAAATTAAAAAAAAAAAACTTTTAAAACAAAAGCGCCGAATACTGATGAAAACCCATAAAAAAATTGTAGATGTCTGCTCTCCAATAGCAATAAAAATAGCGCAAAGATTAACAATCTAATATTTTAAAGTCAAGATAAAAAAAATTAAAAACCTCCCTCTTTAAACTGCACCAAAAGATTGAAAGTCAACAACTGTAGTTGGCAACTATGTACAACATAAGCAAAACACAACAGCATAAACTTCAAAAAATAACAAAGTTTAAAATTTTGTTAAATAAAAAACAAAAAAAAAACGCACAAAAATATCTACAAAACACAAAAGTTAAATCAGGTTTTATTTTTTGTTTGTGTTTTATTCGGTTTTGTTATAAGATTTTGTTTATGATTATTTAAACCAAAAATTTCACCCCCACGGGAATATGAAATCAAAATTTTAGAAAATTTGATTTAAGTAGCATGAAACGTAATACATGCAACATATTAAAATTTAAGTGTCGCGTAAGTGTACGCGTAAATTTAAAAAGTAATTTTTTATTAAAAATTTTTCCTTTTACGCCAAATCAAATTTGATATTACCAATAAATTAACTCTTAATAAAACGGGGTCTTAGGAACAGTTTACTTATTATTTTTTGTTAAATATGTATTAATAGGGATGTATTAATACGTCTTTTGGCCGATCTTCTAGAAAAAATGTACACTTTATTCTTGGCAGAAAAATATTTTCAGTTTTTTTAAACGATAATTCTTATGCACGAAATCTTTCAAAGTAATGCCTTATCTATGCATATAATAAAACGAAAAAAATGTAAGAAAATTTCCATCTACAAAAATAAACTGTACTGAAAATTATTCTAGTACCGTTATACCGATAAGATTTGGTACTTTGTTAATTGCTTTAAAAAAAGAACAATAAAAATGAGATACCAAAAAATAGAAAAAATAAATACATAGATAAAAATACAGCAATTGCTAACATCTACAGGAAATAAATTCTTCCTAATCATTAGAAACACCCAGTCGGGTGTATATATCCATATAAATCCGTGCACTGGACAAAGTGTGCGTTTATTGCTGGTGAATACTAGCTGTATTTTTGAAAAACTTAAGTGAAATAAATTTTGTAACAATCTTAAGTATCCCCGACGAAGAGTTGATAAAACTTGGGTATTAAGGAGAAAACAATCGACGAGGATGATTTTTTTAAATATTCTTTTTATTTTTGAATCTGTCTGTATGACATTTACAATAAGTATTAAAATTGTAAGTTGGTACGGCCACTGCAGCACTGAACGTTTAGTTCGAAAAAACTTATGTTGTCCAATAAAAAGTTTGCAACCGTTTGAGGAGCCCATGACCCTCAAATAAAAGCAGCTCCCTCACGAATGGACTGGAATGATCAGAAGCTTTAGCAACGTAGCTCGTGCACGATTTTTTAATCTCTTCTCGGATGGTAAGAATATTGAAGTCCTTGTGCATGCTATTATTTCGTATATAGCAAAGAGGGCACGTAATCATTCTCAGGATCTTCGACTGTCGTCTTTGTAGCTTTCCAAAATTTGATGCAGAGGCGGAACCCCACATCTGGATACCATAATACCATATTGCTTTTAAGGTTGCTTTAAATAAGGAAACGTTCAGGTCTAAATTTAACGAGAAATGTGGCCCAATGCGCCAGAAGATGGTTCTACTTTCATTTGTCTAATTTTGATTGCAATATGATAGACGCACGTGAGACACAGGTTGAGATGTATTCCGAAGTATCTAACTTGGCTATGCTCTCGGATTCTTTCTCCATTTATTGAAATGGGTGGACAATTTTTTTGTCTTAACACAAAAGTAATGTTAACGCTTTTTGAGAACTAAGACATCATTGCAATTAACAAAAAAAAAAATTGCGTATGTGTTTTTTTACAAACAACTGCATGTGCTTGTAGCTGTTATGCTAACGGGACTACATTGTATATTTTTACCCTGCTACAAACCTTTGGCTTATCATTTCTTGTTCAATTCTATTTATAAATTTTCAAATTTTAAGATTTTTTTTTTAAATACATCCCTTCTACTAATTTATATCTCTGAAACAATTAAAAACTTGAGTAGAATTCTAATCTTTCCCAATTTTATATTTAATTGCTGGCTGTTGTTTTTTCACCAAAAATAAGTCCCTTGAAGATGAAATATAATTTTGACTAAGTCTATATTTACACTATGCAATTTTTTTTAGGATTTTTGTTTCAATTTTCTACTTAAGATGCAGCGATATGCGGTATTAAAAAAACATAAGCAGCACTAACATCCCCTCAACATTCAAGCAATACCATTTTGCTTACCCCTCTTGCTACAACAACGAACAAAAATTTCATGCTGGTTTCATAAAAAGTTGCCTGGTGTAAGTGTCGTATAATAAATAAAAATTTTCTAATTTAGCCAAATTTGCAACTTACTGTGAACTTATTACAGTGCACGTAAATTATTTCTTGAATCCAGATTATTGATCACTGCTAGTTTAAAAAAATGTATGCATAATTATTTTTGAGCCCAAGATACTTAAAGTTTTTATTTCATTTGTCTCTTCAATATATATGGAATTGCCATCTGTTATCAATTTGAGTTTAATAATAAAAATGTGTGAGGATAATTTGAATTACACATATTGCTGTCATGTTCTTTGGCAGTTGTTACACTACCGATTAAACGTAAGCTTTAATATTTTTAAATATATTTAGTTGAGTGTGCTGTAAAATTTAATCTTCAGTACTTTTGCCATATTATATATTAAGAAACACAATATTAAACTTAATGGTGGGATGCGAGTGTGCTTTAAAGAACGCATTTATTTTAAGCAAAGGGATTATGTATGAAATATATAAAACAGGCTTTTTTTATTGTATGAATATTTTTTACATATAAAAACCACTGTACATAGCGCAATATTAGGCAACAGGTAGTTAAAGTAAAGTTTAACAAAAATAAGGCTTATTGAAATAAAAATATACTAACAGTTAATAATCTTGTCCTTATTAAACACAAAATCCCAGTAAATAATAAAAGTTGAATTAGCTGAAAGATCTTAAATAATCCAGATAAAGAGAAACTGAATTCATTTTTTTGAAACCAATTAACAAAAATAACAATTTAACATTAATAGAAATAAAGGATGAGATATTTACAATCCACCTTAAACAGCTCTTTTACAGTACAAAAAAAAAAAAAAAAAAAAAATAACAATAATTTATGACTATAAATATTCGTGCCTACATGTGCGGTCGCTTAAGTAGGAATTTGTTTAAAGAAAATTACAAAAGAAAAAAAAATTTTTTACTGTCATCACAAATTATTATTTGTTTAATATATTTGCATAGAATCTATACAACGAGTTTGCCAAAAGAGAATATTAGATTTTAAAGATCATAAAGATCATTTTGTTTTATCTTCACAAATTTTCTAAACTTTATTTTGCAGACATTTAAAGTAACTCAAGGCGGTATGACTTGAATTACTATAGATATTGTGATATTTTATCAGCCTGGGTGGTAGTTGGCCACCCTCTAAGTATGGGAAATATGTAGTGATAATAGTAAGCAAAAAAGGATTAATTGATGATTCATGTTTTATAAGTATTAATGACTGTTGCACCTTACATTACTGGCAGTATTTTCAAATTGAGTGCACTATTTCAATTTAGTGCAATCTTAGCGAACTGAGATACATTTATGCAAAGACACACATTAAGCTGTTGTGTTTCTCTGAGATAAACATTTTTCCCTACTTTCTTATGTCCCTTTTTATTAGAAGCCGCGAGATTGCAAATAAACACAAAAATAAGATAGTTATGCCTGTATAAATTTCATTAAGGTATTTTTAATAGCATGAAGGGCAACCAACCAACCATAGTTATAAAATAAAATCAACGTTATTGTTTCTTGTGATTCATGTAGCCATATTGCGGTTATTTTCAAGCATTTTGTCTTCCAGTCAGGTATTTAATGTCTTAAATATTAATTTTACCCTTTACCGCAGGTGGAAAAGTCAATAAGTTTTATTTTGTTTAAAAATTCGAAATGTTAGAAATCCAAAATGCCGATCCGTTTGAGTTAGTTATAACCATGTTCCATTGTAGCTATTATTAATATCCCGTATTTAGTATTCAAAAAGAAAGGCACGTTCATTTACTCAATAATTGTTAAAATAAGTTTCTTGGGACGTATTTATAAAAAGATGTGTAGGAATTGGTATTATACCAGAACCTAAGAACCTAGTAAAGGTCCTTTTCCAGGGCTAAGAACTATACAACAATTTTTTTTTAATCTTAAAAAAAGAAATTTATTGAAAAGATGAAGATTTCCAAAACTTGACACCTTCTTAAGAAATTGTCTTCATCACAGCTTAATATCCCAAAAAAATCGTCATAGATGGTGCAGATGTACCTTTCTAAATAAGTGCATTTTCGCTTTTACATTTAAATTTATTTTAAGCCAGACAAAACGAATTTTACGCAAGTTGTAGGAAATTTTTCATGTAGAGTATATTCACCAAAAAAAAAAAAAAAAATCTTAAAGTCATACTAACCTCATTAAGCAAGCTGGTTGATTTTTATAAAAATTCTATACATAATAATATTGTGTAAGCTAATTATGTCTCTATTTTTCTGATTTTTTTTAATGTGCACTTGGAGTTAGTTGTATCAATTTTTCGTTTAATTTATAGACAAATTTGAAATTTGCTTAATTTTAAAAAATTTAAACTAAAAGTTAATTAGGATTTAAATTAAACACACCTTAAAACTCTTACGCAATTATATTTTAGCCACCTTTAGCTAATGACTTATGATGCACTCAAAAAACAAATATTTTTGCTGCACTAAATCCTTTAGCACTTATCATTTATAGACAGGTTTTTTTTTTTCAAGCTTCAACTTTACTAAAATTGAGACGTTAAAGCTTTACTTTTACAACATTCAACCTGTAACTCATCAATTTACGCAAACTTAAATAGCTTTAGCATTTTACTTCTATCAATAATTTTAGCACGCTCTTTAATGGAATTATGGATTAATTGAAATATAACTGTTCTTTGCCGTCATTTGACGACTTTTTTTTTTTTTTTTGAATTAGGACCAGCACTCTGGGTATGACCCCTACTAATGCAATGCATTGTGCCAGAACTAGGAAATAAGGTTGTGGGATGGGCGATAGAGGGAGTAGTTTTTTTCTTTCTTAATATCATTCAGTTATTGCTACTGAATTTTTTATAGCCGTATTCTAGAGGCGTCGATACTTCCCAGCAAACCATATTAGTACCATACTTTACTAACTCATTTCTCAGAGCTTTTACGCTCATAAAGGGTACAAAACAATCGCTTGCCCTCACAAAACCTTTTACAGTTATGGCTTTTTCCTACTTAACTAGTTCATCTTAAGGAACTCTTTATTTTATTTCAGAAAATACTTCCTTTTGATACATTTTTCCTTCCTCTAAACGATATATCTATTTATAGCTTCGAAGTTACACATGCAGATGTGTGCCATTTTAAGACATGCTCAGAAAAAGTTTCATAGATGGGTTCTTCTAAGAGACTTTTTTTGGACTGCACGTTAAATGGTTGGCTAGGACTTAAAGTATTTAACAAATACAGGAAGATAAGCTTATTTGTTATGATTTAATATCCATTAGATTTTTAAATCAAGCATAGAATAACCTAAATAATTAATGCAATCTAAGAAAATAAAGAATTTTCGCTAAAGATATTGGAGCATAAAATGACATTGATGTCGAATAAAAAACCTAAGCTTCACATCACATCACATCAATAAAATTCCAAATAAATTGCACTAATTTCTATTTTTTTATATAAAATTAATGCAAGTTTGTTATAAATGGTTTGGCTCTAATTTATCTTCAAATTTTTTTCTCCTGATTCACTCAAATAATAATATTATTAAAAAGTTTGCCACTTAACATGGATAAACAGATTTTATTTATTAAACAAAGATTATTAATTTTTAAATGGTTTTTAGAATAACACCTGAGCAGTTAGTGCTACTGCTTAAGATTATAAATACTATAAAAATTTCGGTCATATTTAACAAACTGGATGTATTTGCTTTAGTATAAAATAAATATATTTTTATTTACATTGCTAAATATATCTTAAGTTAAAAAATTTTAGAGGTAATATTTTTTTAAAATTTCTGTTTTATTTTTAACTACTTAAACCTATAATTACATTATTTTATTGGTAAAAAGTTAAGTATTAAGATAAGAGTTAAAATTTATTTCGAAAATATAGTAATTATTTATTTGCTTGCATAAATAAATCCCAACTACTGAAACCTCAAATCTCAAGGTACAAATATTATTTTTGGTGAACTATTAAATTTTAAACAAATAAGCTTGCGAAACATCTTGTTTTAATACGCCTTTCCTATACTAAATAAAATTGTAGTAAAAAGTATTCCAATTAACGCTTAACTCAACAAAAAAAAAATATGAATGTATTTTGGCAGATAAATCAATTTGCGATATAATATTTTTTTTTCAAGAGTAGCAAAAAATAATTTTTAGCATCTTATGAAAGCAAAAAATTCCCAAGTAAAAAATTGGTACGTATTTTAAAATTTGCATCTGAGGTTTTTAAAAGTATTCGTTGCATGCTGATTTATTTGCATAATTTGCTTGAACTTGATTTGTTTTCTTTTAAAATCATGTAGCAATTATAATAAACATGATTTTGTGTTTTTATTAAAAATCATTTATAAAAGCGCATTATGCAATACAACTTGTAACTTAACTTTTTGCCAGTGTTCAGCATGCAACGAATACTTCGAATTTTAAATCGCGTAACAATTTTTTACTTGGGATTTTTTTTCTTTCCTAAAGAAAATATTTTATCGAAAATTGATTTAACTGTCAAGATATACTAATATTTTTTTCTGCCGATTAAGCATTAAATGGAATACATTCATTCATTAACTCGTTTTTTTAACAACACCACAAATTGT
Organism: Cistogaster globosa; assembly: GCA_937654795.1. Taxonomy (NCBI): domain Eukaryota; kingdom Metazoa; phylum Arthropoda; class Insecta; order Diptera; family Tachinidae; genus Cistogaster; species Cistogaster globosa. Next base: position 68,395,546 of record OW569405.1, read on the forward strand.
GTTTATTTATAGGTTGTATTAAATCAAGATGTCATACAAGTTTATTTGTTGTTATAAATTATTTGTGCAAACAAAAAATTAATTATTGTACTTTCGAAATTAATTTAATCTCATATCGTTATGTTTTTTACTACTAAATTACTGTAATTATAAGTTAAAGTAGTTAATAATAAAACAAGAATTTTATAAAAATGTTAACTTTTTATTTTTCGCGTGTAAAGATAAATTTAGCAGTGTTATTATTAATATTATTTTTTCTATAGAATAAATGTAAAAGTCTAAAAAGTCTTTCTATTTCCTACCATTAATCGTGGCTAAAGAAGTCTGCTCAAAAATATTGGTTTCAAGGTTTTAGAATTTCCAAAACTTTTACTATTTTATTGCATAATGTCATACGATCAATCTGTGTGCGATCTCGAAAATTTCTGTTCGTTAATTTTTGTTGACTCCTTATCTATTATACTTTGTGTTATTGTATATCAAAAAGCTCAAATTATAGCACATACTCCTTATTTAAATACCTTAAATAATATTGCCAACTGGACAGGCTTTGGTCACTTTCTAATTATTTCTTTTTAATTATCTTTCCGGTAAATTTAAAATTATTTAACTTTTTTTCAAACAAACTTGATTGCTCTATACCTGCTTATTGTTTGGTGACAGACTTAAAAAAATAATAAAAAGTTTATTCATTTGTCACTTTTGTATAAGTTAAGTTTAATGTTGTTAATAAAAAACTTGTTAGTTCGAGTACTTGACTACGACTGATTTTGTCGTTGTCAATTTCTTTATTTAATAATTCAAAATTTCTTATTAATAAAATGCAACGAAATACAATTCTTTGGAACTTAGTGTTTTAATGATCATTAAGCCAAACTGCAAGATTGCGTTAAAATTGTAACAACAGAATTCTCTGTAATTTTGCAGTTTACTTTAATGATAGTTCAGGTAAGTACAATGACATAGAAACAAAACAGGAAAAGTTGCAGACATATCGTCAGCAAATATTTAATACAAAAATTAAAAACTTTTTATTTCTTAACTCTTCCCCTCTTAAATTCCAGCGTCCACGTTGGATGGGTAGTGAATGTAAGTATTTGATGCTTCAACTGGATGTTCCGGCTCGGTGTTGGTTTTAACATTGAAACCAATTCTTCTTTTTATCAAATGCAAGATCAGGCCGCATATCAATACCATCGTTAGGGCTCCTAGCATTCCCATGCTGGCTTTATAGTTAGTAGCCAGTCTCTTAATTTCACCAGCGTTGTTGATATGAAGATCTTTAAGCATTTCCAATGATAGCATTTCTTCATAATTTGCAATAGTGTTTGGTGCATTAACTACTGCTGGTAAGGGTTTCATCATAGTAATTTCCTTACTGGAATAAGCTCTTTTCCCTATGGTAATTGTAGAGTTATGGTATTTGATAATATAGGTACCATGCAGATCCACTTTCCTATTTTCTATCCATATTGATCCATTATAACCGTTTAATAGAATTAGACCCGGTGTAATTTCTTTTACCATGGGTAAATGTTGGTTGTTAGAGGTTGGACAATTTGATGGCATGCCATCGAGTAATCTCGGCAAGCAACTCGATTCTGTGATATTTTCTAAATTGTAATTTCTGCAAACGGCCACATCGTTAAACATTCTGCATGCGGATTTTACCTCGAGGAGAGAGTTTTTACACAATACAAAATTTTCATTGTCAATCTTAATGGATACGTTCTGATTCTTAACTGATTTTACAAATAAGCTTCTACACGTTTCCCTTTCCATAATTGGCAAGTCGACAATGTAAAGGATTGTCGTTTTATTTACCCCTATTTTTACCTCACCAAACTCCAAGGCTTCAACCAAATTCACATAAGGCATATTATGTTCATCGAAATGCTTTTTAGTTACGTTTAGTTCGTATTCAGATAACACGAAGGAATTTATTATACCAGATTTCGCCCACTGCATTGAATAACCTAGATTGGTAAGTTCTTCTTTGATTATTTCTAGCTTTCTTTCAACGTCTTTAATAATTTCCCGCTCCAAAGCATCATTTGATCCTATGTTATTCATTATACTATTGGTTATCTTTGTTATTTCTTGCATTCTTGTTTCTATGGCCCTATTTATCACAATCTGTTTGTCATTGTTCTCCAAAAGCCTATTCATTCTGTCAGCAACAATTTGGAAATCGTCGTGGTCTGGTGAACCTGCTACCCACTTCCATATCGTTCCCAAAGCGTTTATTGATCTCGTTTCACGTCTGGGTCTCAACTCCGCAAGCAAAGCATATAAAGTCTGTACTTGATGCAATAAAAATGGATAATTGATGTCCTTTTTCCCAATGTCTTGTCTTATTACGTCATCCAATTGGTCTAATGCTTTTTCGTACGAGCTGAGGTCTATTACATGTATGATTTTAAAGTCGCCGGTTACTAGTTTAGTCATGCCTGTCTCAACCGTTACAATTTGGGCGTTCGTGTAGTCCAAGATCTGTACTTCTGCTGCAATTAGTTGCAAAATTGAGCTGCAAAAAATAATATTAGTTCTTTATCAAATTTTTGTGAACTATGCGTCTTGTTGTTGTCAAAACAGTTCCTCCCCTGTCCTCCTGTACTATTTCTATTTTGTATCTTGGCGTTAATTTATTCCCTATTCTTTTGTTGTTCCTTACAAAGATTTTGTCATCGGTTTTATAAGTCCTTCTTTCGGTTTTATTTTTATTATGATGATCTAAGTCTTTCTCCTGTTTCTCTGTCAAACTCTGTATAATTTTTAATCTATCCAGTTTTAAAGATGCAGGGTCTGAATTTCTACCAAAAAATACTTCAATAGGTTTTCTATTTATCGTAGAATGCACCGAATTATTGTATTTGTTTAAGCAATTTATCAAAAGGTCTTCAAAAGATTTATGAACGTTTTCTGCATTTATGCATCTCGTTATTTCGGTCAAAGTGGAATGAAATCGTTCCACTTGTCCATTTACAGAACTAGTATAGGGTGGTGTTTTATAGATTTTAATGCCCAATTGATTCTCTAACATAAAGGTTACGGAAGCTGAGTTGAGTGATTTTTCATTGTCTATGACAACATTTTCAGGAGTACCAAAAGACATAAGTAGCTCCTGTAGGGGATATTTTATATCTTCTGTTGCCCTTGATTTTACTATTTTCGCCTGTGCGTACTTTGAGAATTTATCAATTGCTGTAAGGATAACTCTATTGTTTGTGTGATAAATATCGATGTGGACGTATTGGCCTGGGTAATGCGGAATTGGTGTTTTCCCTAGAACTACCTTATTTGGGTGACGATCATATTTATTTTCACAACATATCTTACACTGTTTCACTAATTTCTTTATTTTTGCGTGCATCTGGGGGAAATAATATTTCCTAAGTAATTGGATTTTATTTTCCTTTGAGTCTCTGTGCGCACGTCTATGTTCGTTGATAATTTCCGTCTCTTGTTCAATGTCTGATGTCAAGTCCTTAACCATTTTTCTAGTGTACCTCGCACGAAATTTACCAAAATGAGATGGCCAAAATTCTTGTATTTTACCTAAAATTTCGTCCTCGGTCATTATGACATTTGTCACCGATGGATTTAGATAGGATTTCAAAATGTTTGCTAATTTGTCGCTGTCGTATTCGCTGTCTACTACCTCATGTCTATGGTACGTTGGGAATATTATTTTGAAATTATAAGACGGTGAATGTCCCCTTGAAATTATGATTTGATTTTTGAAAACGTTTACTGGCGAGTCAGTAAATTGAATCAGATTATGACCCGAACTCTCATGACTATGCTGAGTAGCCGTCAATGAATTTATCTCATTAATTTGTGGACATCTTGAAAGGGCATCTGCCACTACATTACTGCTACCAGGTTTATATTTGATTTCATAATTATGCTCTTCTAAAATTGCCTTCCATCTTTTTAATTTCCCGTTAGTGTTTTTACTTCCTAACGCATACGTCAAGGGTTGGTGGTCTGTGAAAATCTTTATTGCCACAGGTCCATAAAGATAATTCCTTAACGTCTTGAGGGCCCACACTATCGCAAGCATTTCCTTTTCATTTGTCGCGTAGTGTTCCTCAGCCTTATTCAAAGTTCTTGATATAAAGGTAATCGGCTTCCCGTCTTGTTCAAGAACAGCACCGAGAGCATAATTAGATGCATCGGTTGTCAAATGAAATTCCCTTTCGAAATTAGGAAATGCAAGAGTTACATCCTCTGAAGAAAGAGAATTTTTAATTTTATTGAAGGCCTCTAGAGCATTTTCATTGAGTGAAACAGGAATCTTAGCAGATTCTCTTTTTGACATTCGTCCCTCTTCCCCTCTCAAAAGTACGGTTAGGGGTTTGGCAATTTTCGCGTAATCTTTTATGAATCGTCTATAGAATCCCGATAATCCCAGAAACGATCTGAGCTCTTTAATGGTAGTCGGAGGAGCCAATCTCTTTATGGCACTGACTTTCTCCGGGTTAGTTCTTATACCTTTATTTGAGATAATAAATCCCAGATACTCTACCTCTCTTTTCATGAAATCGCACTTATTGAGTTGTACTTTTAGATTCGCTCTGCATAAAGTATTGAATATTGTTTCAATATTTTTGAGATGCGAATCTTCGTCTTTCCCGAAAACTATTATGTCATCTATATAGACGAAACAGATCTTACCGATATGCTCTCTTAACATGTCAGCCAACGCGCGTTGGAACACAGCAGGAGCATTTTTCAGGCCGAAAGGGAGACGCACGAACTCATATTTTCCGTTATTTACGGAAAAGGCTGTTTTTTCAATGTCCTTATTTCTGAGCGGTATCTGGTGAAACCCGCTTTTTAAGTCTATTACAGAGAACCATTCATTTTGTCCAAGCTGTGCCAGAACTTCATTAATTTCCGGTATCGGATATCTATCTGGAATGGTTACAGCGTTAAGCTTCCTATAGTCAATGACCATTCGATATTTTTTTTCATTAGACGCATCCATTTTCTTTGGCACTATTAAGATGGGCGAATTGTATGGGGATCTCGATGGTCTTATTATCCCATTGTCAAGTAACTCATTAATCTGTTTTTCCACTTCGTCTTTCATTGAAACGGGGTATGGGTAACCGCGAGTATAAATAGCGTCATCCGTTGTTGTCCGTATCTCTGCTTTGACCGTTGTCGTGTACGTCAGTTTTTCGTCCGGATCCGAAAATAATGAGGAATATTTTTCGCATATGTTTATTAATTTCCCTGTCTGTCCGTCTGTCAAATGGTCTGATCTTATGTTCAAGCTATTAATAGATTCTGATAACTGTTGCTTTATATGTACTTTTATAGAATCATTAATTATCATATAGTTCTTAGAGGTATAAATAATTGCGTTTAATTTTTTTAGGCTATCGTTACCAAGAATACCGCGAAATGATCTCAATGCAGGTAGCAAAAAAATTAAAGTGTGGTGGGTGATGGTAATTTTCCCACCAACGGAGTTTGCCTGAAATTTTGTTTCGTTAGGTATCGGATTTTTAACCAATTCAGATTGAATATAGTTTTTATTTGACCCTGTGTCAATCAAAAACTTGAATATCTTGCCGTCGCTGGTCCTACATTGAAAATATGGTAACGTGGAATCTGTTAGTCTAAAAAATGAATGTCTGAATATTCAGTACACTCGTATTCATCTGGTATATCAAATTGTTTCAGATATTCTGTTACGTCTTCAATTTCCTCGTTCTCATCTTGAGGTTCGGGTGTGTTTGCGTCAATGTCGGTCTCCATTTTTTGATCGTTTGGATTGGGTTTTGGGTCACATTGATCAACTCCAATGTGATTTATTCGTTGATATTTTCTTGGTTGGTTAGATTGCATTGATTGCGGTAAGGGTCTTACTCCTGCAAATCTATTATCCATTGTGGGTCGGTTCATATAGTTGACCCTTTTAGATTGCATGGAAGTGTCAACTTCCATTGGGATTGGGGGTTTTGGTGCATAAGGTCTGTTAGGTGGTTGCTGCTGATTAGTATTCCATGTATAAGAATTCTGTCTATATGGGATTTGATATTTGTTTCTTTGATCGTAATATGAATTAAAACCTGACTGATTGGGATATGCAATTCTATGAAAATTCATAGCAGGTTGAGGGATATGTGCAAGCTGTGGGTAAAAGTTTTGGTGTTGTCTATTGTTATTATGTTTTTGTGAAGGAATATGTGATTGAATTCTAGTCGCGCTGTTAGCATATTGAGCTCTAAATTGCTGATTGTCAAGTTTCATGCACAAGTGTAAGGCTTCGTTCAAGTCTTTGGGTTCCCTGATACCTAATAGTCTGGGTAAGTCACCTCTTAAACCTCGCACAAAAGTGTCCAGTGCTTTATTCCTATAATTTCTTGTTAGCAACTGAATAGCCTCTTGACTTTCTTCTAAACATGATATTTTATTTAATATTAAGGATAAATGACTGTAGATTTTTTTATAAAACTCTTGCACAGAATTTGCGCCCTGAATCATAGAAGTAAGTTGATATTCTAAAGTTCCTAGATCTCTTTGATCTGCATAGTGAGTTGTTAAACATTTAATGATGCACTCCCAATTTAATGGAGTGTTATAACTTTCTAAAGCGATATCCGCATCGCCAATAATTTTATTCCGAATCACGTTCAATATTCCAAAATACTTCGCCGTACCTTTCAGTGGTTCGTAAATTTTTAATATTCGTTCTGTGCTTTTTTTCCACGAACTAAATTCAGTCCTATTTCCTGAAAATTCTCTCAGTGAACGTACTACGTCTGGAATTTTATCTAAATCTGTTAGGTCAATATTACGGTCAATTCCCTGGTCCACTAGTCTTGGTTCTATTTCTCTTCGTTCCTCAATGAGAATTCTACGTACGATACTAGCAATCCCAATTTCATTTTCGGGTGTTATAACAAATTGAGCCTGAGCTGGTTGAGCAGGATTACTTAAATTTGGTGGAGGATTATTTAAAATTGGTGCTCTTATCAAATTATTTGGATTTGCCATTATTGAAAAGGGAAATTCGTAAAATTACAAAATTATTTGATTTATTGTTTTATTTTGTTTCTTTCTCGTTAGATCTAGTTTCTAATTTTTTATTCACTTTTAAAGATTTCTTATCTGTTTTAATACAAAATTATTTAATAGTAGGTAAACTATAAATCTTAACACTAATATAATTATTTTATTATAATCTTACATAAAAATAGTCATCTGCATCCTCATGTTTGCTTCTCTTCGTTGGTTTTGTTGATTTTTGTTGTTGTTTGATGCTGGTGATGATTTTTTCTTCAGTTGATTTTGATGATTTTTATTTCCAGTTTTTTTGATTCTGTTGATGATTTTTTCTTCTGTTGATATTGATGATTTTTATTTTTAAAGTTGTTTTTATGTTCTAATGTTCTTCCTTTTTTAATGTTTCTTCTTGTTTTAATTTATTTAAACATTCTTATTTTGATGTTCTTTTTTATTTTCGTCCTTCTTTGGTTTAACAAATTTTATTTAATGTTTTGTTTTTTTTTTTTTTAATTTTATTTTAATGTTCTTCTTTTATTTTAGCACTTTTCCCACTTAGTTCGAAAATTTATTTTACGTTTTATTTTAATATTTAATGTTTTCTTTAATTTTAATTTCTATAAAAAGATTTAATGTTCTTTTGTTTTACCACACTTCTTTTATTTAATTCAAAAATTTTATTTGACGTTTTCTTTTATTTTAATTTATGTAAAAATTTTATTTTAATTTTAATAGAATTTTTGTAAAGTTATTTTAGAAAATGCTGGTGACCGAGAATATGTCCTTTTCATCACTTTACTGGGGTTCTCCAGTTCACACTTACACACAATTTAATTTTACGTTGGGCGCCAGTTAAGTTTAATGTTGTTAATAAAAAACTTGTTAGTTCGAGTACTTGACTACGACTGATTTTGTCGTTGTCAATTTCTTTATTTAATAATTCAAAATTTCTTATTAATAAAATGCAACGAAATACAATTCTTTGGAACTTAGTGTTTTAATGATCATTAAGCCAAACTGCAAGATTGCGTTAAAATTGTAACAACAGAATTCTCTGTAATTTTGCAGTTTGCTTTAATGATAGTTCAGGTAAGTACAATGACATAGAAACAAAACAGGAAAAGTTGCAGACATATCGTCAGCAAATATTTAATACAAAAATTAAAAACTTTTTATTTCTTAACTTATATTTGCAGATTTCCATTGAATCGAATTGTTGCTGTAAAGATACTTGTTGATGCATCAATATAAAGATGTAAGTGAAATTTAATTTTCGTTTTTGTTTTTTTTTTTTTTTTCTACAAAAAGCCAAAAGCAAATGTGACTTTGAGCGACATCTGCCTCAAGAGAATAAAACTGGCTTAATTCTCAACGTGTTTTAAAGTTAAAAATAAATTTTAAAATTAAATTGGATTTTTCTGATTAAAATTTCAAAGAAATATGAAAGATGTGTTCGATTTAATAACTATGATTTTAAAATTAAAAAATTAAAATCTCCTGCATTTCTTATAGCTGAAGTGAAAAATTTTTCCTTTCTGCGTACATTAACAAATATTTTCTTTAAAAATTATATAGTTTATTTGTAGTTAAAATCTTAAAAATCTTTTTAATAACCAAAATAATTCTTTTAAAAAAACCAACTTCAAAACAAATTTCATCTGTGTGTCTATGAAGGTTCAAAAGCATAGTCACATCAAATTACATTAACTATTAGGACACGGTCATAGTAATTGACAAATAGCAAAAAGTAATACAAATATATATATATATATATATATATATATATATATATATATATATATATATATATAAATTAAAGGTGTCCCCATAGGTGAGGTAAATTGACCTATATGTGCTTATCTTTTGAATCGTTATAGACAAACGCTTGCAAGTTAATCAAGTTAAAGGACTGGTTCATACCCACAAAATGGTGCTTTAATCTGTAAATTATATTTAACAATTTTGAGTTATAGCTAGTCTAGATTTTTAAATATTATGTACAGGTTTCCGAAAATTTTCTTCTTTTTGCTTTTATCAAGCAAAATTCAAGATAATTTGAAGAAATTGGAAGGTTATATTTTTTTAATTTAAAAACTGGACGATTTTCAATTTTGAAGACCAAAATGATTAATTTTTTTTTGTATTTTAGCCAAAAACGGCCATAAAATTTTTTTTGTTTGATAGAAAAATTTGCTTAAGGAATATATTTAATTATAAAATTTTTGTTTGCACGTTTAAAAGGTACCACAACACAACGTCCAAGGACATAATGTTTATAATGTAGTCATTTTTTCACATTTTATTATCAGATTGTGGTTGGACTCAGACAAATAAAATATTTTATGTTGTATCTGGAGAATTAGCAGAAAGTAGATCCTTGAAATTTTTCCATATTAATACGCTTAGTCTTTTGAAATACTGGTTTGATTGGGACAATAGGCGTTAACCAAAGAAACTTTAAGGGGAGTGGACTTTAAATTTCGTACTATATTATTATCACAATGTTATATTTGAAATGCAAACCGTTATTTGTTATGCTATTTGCTATGTATTGGAATCACATAAAAACTCCATTTCGTTAAAATTCGAGTTTGGGTGTTTTTACAAGAGACCAAGTATATATTTTTATTGAGTTTTGTTGGCGCATATTCTTTGTTGTAACAGTTCTGCTGCTCTAAAGTTTTTGCATGAGTAAAAAGCTTTCGGTTGGTACAGCTATTGCTGATTTGACTATTTCACACTCATTGTCGTAGTCGCCTTTATTTATTATTTAAGTCTAGATTAATTAAGTTGTTGCTAAAGTTACTCTATTGCTTTCGATTTAACTGCTCAGTTGAGTTAACGTTATTTTCAGCTTAAGTCTTAGATCAAATTTACTTTATAACTAAGTTGAAATTTACTTCGTTTTTGGGCAAAAAAATATTTAAAAAATATAACAATAAATTATAAACAAATTTTGCCACAATTCCGACTTTTTTGCGATATGTTTAAATAAAATATGATCGTCATTTTTTTTTCAGATAAATTAAATAGCTGGATGATTTTGGAAAAAACCCCGAATCCGAAAAATCGGCAAAAATAAAAAGTTTTTACTTTGAAATAAAATAGCTCAAATTATGGTTGCTATGCTGCACAGTAGGCAGCATCAAAATATATTTTATAAATAACTCATTCCTTCGTCAACGGCTAGGCCGATTAAATCAGATATTAACAAGCATAACAGAGGAGTATTCGAGCTTAAGTTAGGGGTTCGCACTATGTGGTTTCAAAGTTAGGTACCTCGCACCTGCAGATTTTTAAATTTTTTTCTAATTTCTGAAAATTATACATGGTCTTAAAGGCCTAGTCAATAGCTATAAAATAGTGCCCTAATTTGCATAATTGTGTTTTAAAATAATCGAGTTGTAAACATTTTCAAATTAAATTTTTTTTAATTTTCTATCATATTTAGCGAGCAAAATTTTCAGTATTTTGAAAAAATCTGAAGGTTATATCTCTTCTGACTTAGAATTTATACTATTGTCAACTGAAAATCCTGAACGTATTGCATTTTTGTGTATTTTGGCCTTAAAAGGGCCATCAGTCTTATTTTTGCTAGAAAAAATTTTCTTCCTATATATTCATACACAAATTTTGTATTTTTGTTTAAGCTAACTATATGTGCGTATGGTATAATTTCATATAAAACATCATTTTTATAGAAGAAAGAAGTCATACAATTTGAACTATTTTATATTCAAATTTTATTTATGATCGAAAAAGGAAGAGTGTTGTAAAAGAGTATTTCATGAGCCCTAGTCTATGTGTGGACTTTATGGACAAAAGAGTAAGAAATCCCAGGTTTTTGTTGTTATTCTCTATTTAAGGAATTGTGGGAAGAAGCCTCATAACTAATCCAACGTTTTCGCATTGACGTGAGTACAGGATCAGAAGACAAAAATTAGCTTTAGAGAACTAATTGATTGAATGCTCTTGAATTCGCAGTTTCTTGATTCTTGGGCTTTTTCTGTTAATTCTTCAAGAGGTAGAATATTCGATTTTGTAAGTGTTTGACCATAAGGAAGAATATTAACGATGTGTACTGACTCGGCAGGCCTGTTTTCTTTTTTTTCAGCAATTTTTTAAACTAAAGAAAAAGTTTTTTGGCCAACTGGTTTTTCCTAGACTTTAAACATAAATAATTATAAGCTCCACCTGATGCGATGTAGGTTAAGAACTTCGTAAATGTATCCATGCAGGTAAAATACTTCACTTTAAACTTATTTTTGTTTCCGCCAACTGATTTCCTTTTTTATCAAGAAATTTAAAATTTTGTTTTGCAGTGCCAATGACATCAATTTTGGACTTGTATGTATTAATTAATTTCTTGATGGTCTTTATTCCATTAAATCCCTTCGTAGTATTATACCACAAAAATTAACACAATGTCTCAAACTTTATGTGATCGGCATGATGGTTTTTTTTAGTTATTCATGGGACTATTTTTATGCGTGGTCAGGTCATCAACAATTTTGGAACTTAAATGTTAAAAGAAGCAAAGCAAGGTAAAAATCTAAAAAGGCACATGGGTAAAATTTGTAAATACAGTTAGCCGTAGGTCATCCTAAAACGAACACCTGCCATTGAAATTTATAAATTACTATTAAATATTTAAACCATGGCAAAATTAATTTCAACAGGAACGGACAACAGAAGGACATCGCTCAATCGACTCCACTATGCAAAAGAATTCAAAATTCATATATGTATGTATGTATACACTTTATTTGGTCGGAAATGAATATTGTTGACTTTACAAACCTGTGATGGAGGGTATAAAAATATAACAAACATAAAAATAAATAACTTACAGCCATATCTAAACAAAAGCGGAAAACGTTTTTTTGCTGTCATGCTCGTACATTTTGTATGTAGCACACCGAAATAACGCGGCGGCAACGCAACGGTAACTCTGCAATTGTAAAATCTAATTTTGAATAACCCTGTTTTTATCGTTTTGAGATAGCGTTGCCGCTTTTGTTTAGGTATGGCATTTCAGCGTGAAAGCTATGCGGAAGAAAACGTTTCGGTTTTTCTCAGAACCAAAATGGAATATCAAAATATTTTAGTATTTTTGTTCTTTTGTTCTTTTGTATTAAATCCACTTAACATATCCTCTGTAGAAATCAGTAAGAAAATTAAGAAGTTCGTTTTACATTTTATGTGTCGATTTAGTTTTAATAGAGTTTATTACAGAAAGGATTTTTTTGAAACAATCATTATTGCTGGAAACAACGAACTTAATAAAAAGGCCATTGCACTCGTATATAATGTTTCGCAAATTATAATCAAAATATTGAAATTAATATATGAAAAACGATTTATTATTATTACTAGTGGAGTCTAGTCTTTTAAAGATATATCGAGCAGTAAAAAATTTTAAATAGAGCAGTTCTTTAGTAAATTTTTTAATAGACACAAATTCCTTTCAAAATCAACGTGTAACTAATTTAAGCCCAAAATCAATGTAATCCGTATAAAAATGTAATTTTCTAAATGTATTTATTTTTTAATTTCTGACTAATTCATCAATGTTATCCGTATTAACTAATATATTGGGTTTTTAAATTGTTTTTTAGAAATCAAGAAGCAAGTTTTAAGGTTTTTATGTAGACACCTTGCTGCCAAGTAATTAGATTGGCAATTTAAATTTAAACTCTATATTTGATTTATAATGAGATTTATTAAAATCGGATATAATATATTTCACACTGGTTCTTCTTTTAGCGTCGCTACATTTGACATTTAATAATCAAACACAACATTTCTTTGCAAATACAAGGCAGACTTTAAAGATACGTACTAAAAAGAGAAGTCATTTTTAGTCAACCTAATACTTCTTTTAATGCAATGTTATTGTTAAAAAATTATTTAACAAATAGCCGAAATTTCGCATTTTTATCACCAGGTATCTGGCCAATCTCTATTCTAAAAAATTTCATTGACAACACTGGTGCAAAAATAAACCACCTCAGAGACTTTCTCACACCACGTAATCGAATGTATTTATCTTTATTTTAGTATGCCACCATCAACATCTTCAATCTTATGGTCCAACAGTTGCAGCAGTCTTACTTGTAATAAAAATACACTCTCGTTTTCCAGCAAATTATCCTCATACTCAATCAGTTTCACCATTGCTTCAAATAAATAGATAATTGAGCTTTGTATCTGCATAAATACGTGTAACTGTGTGCATATTTATGTAGATACGTATGAAAATTGTATGGGTTTAAACTTAAAAGTCAGAAATGTTAACAATACAAAGAGTAAGTAATTGCTGTCACTGTCAATGACATGAACTATTTATTTTACACCTAAATATTTTATGATACTTGCCACCTTACGCTATTATTTTAATTTTACTTTTAGAGCTAGACGAAAAAAATTAAACTAATAGGAAATATTTTCGATTTAACAAGGTTTTAAAACACCTTAATATCCCAATACTTTCGTTTATGTTGCAAATAGTTCGTTTAGATTATAAATATCGCAAATAATTATTAGTACCCTTAAATTTTTTGAATTTAGCTACAAAACTTATCAAACAAAATATTAACAAAAAACGCTTTCTATGGAGTTTTTGATTTTTTTGAAAAGCACAATGAATTCAATGATATAAATGAAATAAATGATAATTTTGGTTATTGTTTTTTTGTTTTTTTGCTTATATTTTGATTTTTGTCCTTACTTTGTTGTTTTAGCAAAAATCTTTAATTTATTTAAAATGTTTGTGAGAAGTTTCCTAAAGAGCTAAGTAAGCGGTAGCGAAATGGCTATCGAGACGTGCTTCCACCCTCAATAACCAAAATCGGTGATTTAATTAAAAAATCGGGACAATATAAGATAGCAAAAAAAAAAAGATTTTTTTCTAAATTAATTATTTAAAAAAATTCCTGTTCTTTAATTTAAATTGATAATTTCGTGTGTTTCTCAAAATTTTTTTCCTTATTAGATGCATATACAAAAAACCAGGAGATCAAAATCTTAGAAGAAAATATCTATAACAATATCAATAATTTGACTTAAAAAAAAGTCTAATGAAGTATTATTTATTTATTTATTTATTAATTAACTTAATAATAATTAGTTATTACTACTAATTCTTATAAAGTAATAGTAGCAGTTATTACTTATGCACAAGTAAGATTTTTATAAATTCATAAATTTATTAAAGTATGAAAGGAATCTAGTCCTTTAATCAATATTAAATTGCTTGGACGAAGTCCACCCACAATTTAAAGCATTTCTTTGGTGTTCTCTCTACAACTCGTGTTGTGTGTGGACTACGTCCAACCAAATTAATATTGATTAGTTGGTTAAACAAATGATGTTTATAATGTACCCAATTTAAGGTAAATAGGTGCGAAGAATGCTGATGAAGGATGTAGCGGTCCAGAAAATACGGCGCTACATCCTGCTAGCGTCTAATTTTTCTTGTTTTCTTTGGAAAACGATTGCATACATTTGTAGCTAATTTGTTTTTTTAAATTTTTTAGAAATTAGATTAAAACATAAACCTAAGCCAAAAAATGTAAATTTTTATTTATTTATTATATTCCACGGTTCAAATCCTGATAGGGAAAATATTAAAAATTATGTAAGGAACTAATAGACTACACTAGAAAATGTAATTTTTCTTCAGGGACGGGAAATATAAAAATTTATTTAACAAATGTTTTGTAAAGCAATACTCCACCTCCATCAGAAAAACTGTTTAACTGTCTGTTATAGTCAATCAGCAGTGGCACCAGGGGCTTACTTCTAATTCTTTTAAAGAATTAGCTTTTGCCTAGTCTAATTCAAAATATTTTTAAAAAATTAATATGCTTAAAATATTTTCTATTATAATTTTTAAATTTTAAAGATTTAATAGTTTTTTCTTAGCACATAGTCAAAAATACAAAAAATTGGTGACGATGTTTTTATAATTAAATAGTATATGTAAAATGTAGAGCCATAAGCCCTTTTGTCACACACCCATTTAGTTAGAATTTATGCCTGCTTACAGAGTACAAGAACATTTTGCTTTTGTGTTTTACTTTTCCTTAGAAAAGTCGAAAATAATGGTTGCGAGAAAAGTGTTCGTGTGCATTTAATGAAATCTGCATTAACTGTTATCTATAAATAAAAATAAGAGAAGAAAAAAGGATTCCAATGCTTCCAAGTTATATATTTAATAATTTAGTGTCATTAAAATTTATTGTTTTGTTTTTTGTTCTCAGTGCCTTTCAGTGTAGAGATTCCTGCTCTATAGTGGCTGTTTCATGATCTACATATCATATGTATTTTATTCAGGATTAAAACGATTTAGATATAAACGTGCGGATTGGTATAAATGTGTAGTTGTAAAAACCGAAGTTTGTTTAATGCGATGTAAAGATTGGCAGTTGTGGCTATTCTGCGATTCAAGTCATAACTTATTTTTTCGCTTACCTTAATTGTGACTCCCAAATAGCGCAGCTGTTATTCTAGCTTTAAGGTTTCATCGGTTATCTGTATTTGACGTTGGTTATTATTAAATCATAGTACCTGACCTTTTCGTATGTATTTGCAGACCTCTTCTAGCCATTTCATCTGTGAGTAAACTTAAGTTATGTTGAAGTAATTAGCTATTTACACAAATTTTAAAATATAATACTCCAACAAAAACACAGTAGATATTGATTTCAATGAAAAATAATTTTTTATAGTTAAGAAAAAATTTGAATTGATCATGTACTTAAAACGTGTACAACAAACTTCAATTCAAACCTATAATACCAAATGAAAATACATAATTTTTGTTTGCAGTTTTAAATTTTTTTTATTATTGTTGTGGTATGTTTCACTGGTTAATAGTATTAACTATGCAGATGTAAATGATGCTAGCACTCTTTCACTTAGTTAGTTACTAAGGTTATACAAAAAATATATGCCTAAAAATGGAAATGAAAATTTATATAAAATACCTCAAATAAAAGTGTCCAAGCGACAGATAAGCATTTTGGCGCCGAAAAAAGGGATGAATAGGAGAAATTAATATTAATTTTTCGCAAATCGACCAATCAATGAAGCTTAAAAGCTCAAATACACAAAAAAAAATAGAAAAAACATCTTCCGTATAAGCTGCAAAATTGATTTTAATGTATTATACATTTTTTGTTAAGAATTGCATACAATTGCGAAACAAACTAAAGTTTTCTCTGAATTCGAAAAGTTTATTAGGTCTGATTATATATTTACAGCTTACTGAATATTTAAATTAATTATTTGGTAGGTTAAATGAAATTTTTGCACGGTTATATTACGTATATTACGTATGATGTCATTCAGAAAGAAATAAAATTTATCTAAGTTTTGTGAATTTTTGTTGTTTATAAGTTTTATTAATCTGTGTAAAACTCACTTTTAATATTTAAAAGTGCTGAGCAGAAGTTTGGCTTACAAACATAAAAATGTCATCGGCTCTTAATTGGTTAATTATTTAAAAAAAATTTTGTTATTTGATAACTTACAAAATTTGGTACACAATCGTACTTTTCTATAAAAAGTCCAGGGGCCCGTAGCTCGGAAAGTATTTTACTTGATGTTTTTTTATTTTTTAGTGTACTATCGCCCTACTTACTTATTATTATTATTTGTTCCAAATGATATTGGGAAATTCGAGGCAGGAGTTTTTTTTCTGCTGCCTCTAAGAAAATATACCGATTTTTGTAATTTTCAATCGATTTGCGTATTTTAATTTTCTCTAGCTTATCTAGTGCCTTGGCTAAATTGATTTCAACCCGAACACGGACGAACGAATTTCGCTCAATCGACTTTCCTATGCAAAATGATTCAGATTAAGGTTTAGGATTTCCCGGACTTTTTTATTTTCCGGGAAACGAGAAAAAATTGTCGCATTCCCAGGATTTTCCAAGAAAATAAGTTTATTTAATGAAATAATTTAAAAGAATTCATAGTTTTATTGAAACATAAACAAATAATAAAAATAATTGTAAAATAATAATTTTTACAGTTTATAAAACTTAAAAAAATCAGGTCACAAGACAGGATAAAAATAGTGAAAAAATATTTTATTAATTATTTTATGAAATGTATGATTTCACAAATGCATTTAACAAATCACTGCTGTTGCGTGTTTTCGTTGCAAGATTTTCACTTTCTACTGAGGTAGGTTTTGTTGTCAACAATGCGTTATAAAGATTATCCATGTTCGTGTGTCAAATGTTAGTGGCTTCGAAAAACACAAATTCCTTTTTGAACAAATCGGTAACCTTTCGTTATGTTCTATATTTTACTAGCAGCGCCCACGACTTCGTCCGCGTATCATTTCCAATTATCTTACAATTAACTTTTGAGTTTTTAAACATTTGTTGTAGAGTTCTGTAAACAGTGTTAAAAACTTTCCATCTACAAAAATAAAGCATGTTGACAACTCTTCTAGTATCATTAAAATTAGGTAAAATTGGGTGCTTTCTCATTTAAATCCCTAGTTTCTTTACAAAATAACATATTTTTATAAAAAAAAGTATTCTATAGTTAAACTTTTTTCAATTATTCAAATTCATCCAGTAGTTTTTACGTGAGGCAAACACAGACAAAAAGACAAAAATTTAAAAATAGGTGTTCTGTATTCTATATCCATAAAAATCTTCAAAATATTTCATGTACAGATGTAAAAATGTAGTAGATTTCACATGAAACGAGATATTTGAAAACTTTTCAGCCAAAATATTTGAAAAAACAATCAGTGTGTTTTTATACCCTTAAACACAAAAAGTGGAAAAAGGGTATATAGAAGTTTTTCGTTTCGTGTGTGATTTCTACAATATCAATTTCCGAACCCATAAAGTATATAGGTATATTCTGACTTGTTATGCATAGCGAAGTCGATTAAGCGATTTCCGTTTGTCCGTCCGTGTTAGTATTGAAATCAAGTTTGCCGAGGCACTAGATGTTCTAGAAAAAAATAAGTATGTCATGCGATCAGACATAGTGTCGAAAGAGGTGCTATTGGAAACCAGTACGATTGGTCCATGTCATTCGAGGCAGCAGGCAAAACACCACGCCTACCTCTAATAGCAACTCCAATCAAAAAATAAGTATATGAGGCGTTAAAGAATTAAAAAATAAGAAAAAACATTTTGAAAATATTGTCATTTCCCCATATTTTTCGAGTTACGGGGCTCTGAAGTTTTCAAATTTTTCAATATGAGTATCATTTTAAAGGGTTTAAAGAGATCTTTTAGGAAATACTAAAATTTTTCAAATATACGTAACTCATTAAGAGCCGATGTAATTTTTATGTGAATTATATTTTTATATGTTATACTACTTAAGTTCTTTTCTTATTAAAGCATGGTTATACATATATGGTGAAGGGTATATAAGATTCGGCAAGGCCGAATATAGCACTCTTACTTGTTTTAAAGTGCTATTGATTTTTACCTTTCCCTTTCCCGGGAATTTACCCAAAATTTTACCGGGAAATTGTGTGTAACTTTTTCAGGGAATTCCCTCAGATATAAATGTATTTTATGAGGACAAAGATGGTCATGGTAGAAATTACAAATGGAATGGCAGACATAGATATAACCTTTTTCCACCTGTGGTAAAGCATATAGAAATTCAAAATTATTAAAAACTTAGAACACTGATTTTTTTCAATTCATATAGTATTAAAATTCGCTCTAAGAAATTGACTTAAATATATTACATTTTTGAATATTTACATATTCAATACAAAATAAGCCTGTTAAGATTTCATTTTAGACCTGTTGTGGAGTAGTAAAATAAGTTAAAGTTACAGGCCCTTGTCATTTTAGGTCTATTCTAAATTGTACATAAGTTATATTTAATATAAGCAGGGTAGTTGTGAACCCGCTATTTTATAGTTAAACTTCTAAGAACATTTAAAAAATAAAATTGATAGGAATATGGTTTTATGCAAATAACTTTAAAAATTAATTTCTTATGACATGTAGTAAATATATGAAAAAATCAGGTAAACAATTTTGTACAACTTTTAAAGAATCCGAGGATTTATATGCAGTACATATATACATTTTTATTTTATTAGCATTATTTACTTCATTTTAAAATCATTTTCCAAAAAAAATTTTTATTATAATTGCTAAATGATTTTTGTGGAACCAAAAAAAAAAAAAAAATCAATGCGAGACTATATGGTTTTTGCTCAAATAAAATACTTCTCAAAAGTTCACATACAAACTGTTTAATACGTAACACAGTGTCTATTGGTTTTGTGAGTTTGTAATTTCTGTGATGATAGGGCTTTACACAATATTTTAATAAACGATTTCCCAAGAGATAATTATAAATGGATGGAAAATTTGTCCATATGTCTGTATAAAGAACGAAAAACAAAAATATAATTATTTACCTCAAAACCTATTTTAAATTGTATGTTGTTTGAAACATAATCAGAGTAGTTAGTTGTAAGCACTTCGACGTAGGTACTATTATTAATCTTCTTTTAAAAATATAAATAATTAATTAAAATTCAGATAACAATGTGCAAAATATCTTCATTCATCCTACGATATTTAGTAACCCAGATAAAATTTTTAATCATAAAACACTTTTACACGCTTCTTGAGGGCGATGAAATTAATAGTCTGCAATGCATTGCAATGTCGTATTCCGATCGTGGAAGTGCAGTTTAACGGGATAAGCTGTGTCCTGAAAGCGATCTTACATAAAAGTTTTCAATGATGCAAGTAAACAATTGTGTAAAACTCTTACTGTTCCTTCAAATGATTCGCGTGATTTGTAGGAGCTTTTATTAAAATTTATATATCTATTGTTAAGAACGAATCAGCCCAATCATGAATACTCTCTCGGAAAAAATTTTTCTCGAGAAAAGATTCCTCCAAATATAAATTCCGTGGGAACAAAAAAATAAAAAATTGGCATCACCGTAATCTAAAGGGCGCTATTTTGCTATTTTTACATATAATTTCTCTTTCATAATTCTGCAGGATTTAAAAAGTGCAAAAAATTTTTAATAGAAGAAAAGGTAAAAGTGAAAAAACTCGCATCGAATTTCTGTTTATAATTGGGCAGAATATGTATTTCATAAAAAAGCTTAACGGGAACTTAAAAAGCAAAGTCTTGAAATTTAAAGTTAAAATTTAGCCAAATACCTTTACAAGGTTCCGTCACCTTTTTTGGTAGGGTCGCCCTTTCTAAATCTATCACTAACATGAACAAAATGTTTTTAAGAAACTTTATTACAGCGTCGTCAGTTTTCTAGGATTTTAAATAGCAGGAATCCATTGAAATATTAAAATAAGGGTTCTATAAAAGCACGTCAAAAAAGTACTTACGTATAATAATTAACACTTTGCAAAGTGCCCGTGAATAGAAATAAATTATCGCAGCGTAACCAGCTGTATACAGTGGAAAAAGAAAAATAGAATCATTGTTGGTTATTGTTGTTTTTGTTTAAATTTAAATTTTTGTCTTTAATTTATTGTTTGGACACAAATCTTTAATTTATTTAAAATGTTTGTGAGAAGTTTTCTGAAGAGATAAGTAAGCGGTAGCGAAAAGGCCATCGTGACGTGCTTTCACCCTCAATAACCAATATCGGTAATTTAATTATAAAATCGGGATAATATAAAACAGCACAAAAGAGATTTTTTTCAAAACTTATCGGTTGTGGATTACATTAAAAATATATGTGGAAATAATTTTTTGAAATAGCTCCTAAAGAATAAAATACATATTTGTTTGTACAACCATCTAAACGATTAGAAAAGGAGTTGTAATTTATTCAAGCTCGTAAAATGCCAATTGGAAAAGAAGTGATATATTTAATTAAATATTTCCATAAAAATGTTGTTGAAAAAGATTGAAAACATTTAAATACCGATATTTATTTTTAGTTTTAATAGGCCTATAAGTCACGCACTTGCCTTAGGGTTATATTAAATTTAAAGAAAGACACCAGAAATGTCTGGAATGCAAAGAAAATTTTTTTTTTACTAAAACCATAAAAAACCTAACAAGCGGAAATAATTACACCTACATACATGTTTTCAAATAAACGCACAAACATTTATGTTTTCACACGCTTATACTACTGTTATTAATACGTACTGTATATAATATTTTAAAACTTTAAACATTTTTGTTCGTGCTAAGTTATAAAGACCTACGTTTTGAATATCCAAAATCAATTGTTTGCCGTGGTTTTAAAGTGCATTCCTACATACATCGGAATTATGTACATGTGCATAACAAATAAACTTAAATTAATGTTTGAGCATAAATAAAAACTAGCTTATAAGCTTAAATAGTTTATTGAAAGGTGCATAAATTATGACTTTAAATTTGCATTTAGATTTATGGCAGTGTCAAAGAAAATAATAACGAAATTAAAAAAAAAATACTTGTTGTTTATCATTTGATAGTTGGCTAATTTGCATATACATTATTGGCAGAGCAAAAATGCAAAGAAATAATATTTAGATCATTTGTCAAAAAACAGTAAACATTTTTGTTTAAATTCATGCAAACAATAGACAAATTTATTGCTATGCGATTGGCTTTTTCATTTTATTTTTCGTTTAATTGTATAAAGTTTTGTAAAAAATTGCAAAAAATTAATAAAAAAAAGGAAAATCGCCACACCTGATATGTCTTCGTCAAGTAGAGGTATTTGTTTGCTACACTTTGAATAACATTTAAATTTTAACATAAGTCTTATTTGCATAATACTTAAAGAGAAAGAGGGTTCAAGTGGGTCTTGTGTTTATACATTTCTTATAATTTTCTTTTGCATATGAAATGGAAAGCTTAAAAATATTATTAAACAGGCATCTAATTTTTCGAGTTATAAGTTGGCACTTAAATTAATTTAAGAAAAAAATTTTTGGACGTGAAAAAAGTCAGGGCCAAGATAGCTTTTTTTAATGTAGCACCACTTAAGGTAGAGCGCTGATGTAGGAACAAGGTTATGGGAAAGCGGGTATAAGAAGCAGTAATTGGAAGCATTTGATTTGAACATTCCTAATGAAAATGACGGAATGAATCTCTGCAATAAGTTTATTCTATCTTTAATGGTTTGTCTGACTTTCCGTCTTGTCGACTGTAAACAGATGGGTTTTTAGTGAAGAGTTTGTTATATGTTTTATTAAAAAGTTTCCAGATTTTTATAATAGTACCGATAACTAAACGTTTCGCATACAATTTGACGCTGTTGTGTATCAATTGTATTACCCTTTTCTGGTTTAACTCTTCGTGACCAAATAGTTCCAAAGTATAATTTATGTTGTATTTTGCACTCCGATTTAGGTGCTATTTAAGGCACCTGACAGATACTTTTGAGACTTTCCTTAATACATCACAAGGAATTTTAATGTTAAAAAATTCAAGATTCCAGCATGTTTTATCAAATTGCTGTTTTAATGCATACAAAAATAAATTTTGACTAAGCTAAAGTCAATCCTGTTTGCTTGGCGCTACTCAGATATTTTTAGATCATCGTGATGAGAGGCTTCCTTTTCTGGAGAATGAATTGTTTGTAGTAAGGCTTCTTTAACTTAAAATGATATTTTGCTTTAATTTTTTATATAAAAGAGTAAAAATATTTTAACATTGACTGCCACTTCGGACACATATGTTCAGCACGATTTTAATTCTCTCTTGCCGTGTCACAAATTTTGTTACCGTAATATAATGTATGGCCCCCATGAATTTCTGTAATGATTACTTCGGCGCAGCTCACGAATTAACTAAAAAAATTTGTTTAAAAAAATGTAATTCATTTTTCATCAGAACTGTAATCTTCATATTTTTCATCACTTATTGTACTTTCAAGTATTTTTTCTAACTCAGACAAAAATTTTCTTTTCGTCATTTCGAAACGACTCAGTAAACATATTATAAATAAAAACATGGGAGGCGCCACGTGGGACATATTAATGCGGTGCTCTTATTTGTAAAAAACCTTGTGTTTCTAAGCAGTAATTATTATCTTTATCCTTTAGTAAATAAAAGTGCCTTGGTGGTCAATGTGTTAATCAGCGCGATGCTGTTTACAGTATTCATTAATTATTAAAACCTTTAATTTTTACATCTAACAATGAGCATTAATTTAAAAACACTATAATTAAGTTTTTTTTTCTTTACAGGAAGGGCTTTAATTGTTTTTAGGAATCTTTTTTAAGTTTTAAGTTTTTTTTGTTACAAGCATTATTGCTGGCATAACGTATAACAAACAGATGTTTATTCAATAAAATTAAATTTTTAGCGAATTAACGATAAATTTTATTTTCAGTATATAAAAGAAATTTATAGAAATTTTTATAGCTAAGAAAAAACTTCTCAATAATAGTCAATGAACATAATTGTTGAAAGTGTCTTGCTTTCCTCTAAGTAATAGATTACTAAAACACTTTAGGCCAAATTGACATATTAAAACATATTTTTTCTACTTGGTAAACAACTGCCTTTTATGTTACAAACTTTAATGTCACATGCAAAAATATTATATCTTTATTAAACTGGTGCGAAAATGTTTGATAATTGCTCTGCATTTTCAGAACGATGTATTTATTTTCTTTTGCATTTTGTAGACTTAAACTTTCGTTTTCAATTGAGTTTTAAAATGTTTGGATGACTTGTCAATTTGCAGACAGGTAGGCAGATAAGTTGGCTGACAGGATTTGATAGATAAATTAATGTAAATATGAATGGATTGATGAAGTAGTGCCTGAGTGGTAAGCCAAATAATTAGTATAGGAGAAATTTTTTGTTTTAAATAAAATTAAATACTTTAGATTAAGGTTAAATTGAATTATTACAAACTGCATAACAATATTATCAATATTTTACAGTTCCATCCTGACACATTATTTGGTAGTATTCCAAATTTCCATACATTTCACTTTTATTATTTTTGTAAAAAAATATAATGTACAGAGGATTAGGTTACATATGCAATTCAACATAAAAGAAATATATTTTGCATAAATAATACTAAATTTTGTATTTCCGTTCAATCCATTTTTGGCTATCGACTGGTTTTCAGAAAAATTTGGCTCACAAAACTCCATTAAAACTCGGATCGCAAATTGGATCTCCAAAATGAAAGAATAAAATGTGGCAGTAGCTGAACGCTTTTAGGGGCTGTACATTGTCTAGCAACGTCTTTTTAAATTGCATACCGTTCACATTAATATCTTAGAAAAACATGAACGATATTATCTTGTAGCGATATTAAGTTACAAAAAGTAAGCTTTTCTTTGTTTCTAACTGAAAATCGTCATATGCACTTGTTCCTGCTTTCTGCTAGCAATAGCACGGTAGGTTATTTTACCCGAAATCTTAGACAAAAATAATTTTTTGCACTAACGATAATAATGTTTCTCTTAATAGCGTTCGATTAAAAATATTAAAGCAAACAACTTCATATTTAGTTTTTGTGAAAAATTAATATCAGCTGATTTAAAGACAGTCGAATATGACATATGGAAGCAACGTACTGAGTGCAACATTTAAAGTCTAAATTTCATCAGTTATAAATAAAAAGAAGGAAATCGTTCATAATGTGGATAAGAGAAAAAGTGTTAAAAAAAGCCTCAATATTTTGGAGGACATTATTGCTTTTGTTATCAAGAGTTTTTAAACTTAACTTTAAATAAAGGAATTTTTTCATAAATACAAACTTCTCATAAGCTTTTGGTAATGTTGGCCGTGGACTGCAGTGTTTTTCCTTGATGAAAAATTTTAAGAAAATAATTTTGATATAAATCGTATTTAATTTTTGTTTCGCCCGTCTTGAAATATATTCGGGAAACGAATAAAAAACTGATGATGTTTTCAATTATCCATTAAATCGGTGAAAAAAGTTTTTAACAAGATTTGACTTCGTTGAGGCAAAAGGTTCAAACTTTTTGTAAACATTTATTGTTAAATGGTACAAGGTCCATGAAAAAAATAACGTCTTTTACAAGCAAAACCAAAACTGACTATCACGTTCCTTAATTTTACAAACTTAGTTTTTTATCATACCTAAATTCGAAAAATGTATCCATTTATTTTCGAGATATTAACTGCTATTTTTAAAGTAAATAAAATAACTTTAAAATGTGTTTTATGAGATATTTTTATTCAAATTTGTACTGAAATGTATGAAATGTATCATATATATTTAAATATTCTATGAATAAGATTTAGTTTTTTAGCTTCACCACTATAAAAATTAAGAACCCAACTGTGCGTAATCATGAAGACTTCCGAATTTCAGCCACATCGATCCAAAATTAATAAATAAAAATATTCAATAAAATTAACTAATAAAAATTAATTATTAATTAATAAAAATAAAAATAGTTAAAATAACCCAGGAATGCAATTTTTATTTTTATTCCTTCATTCCTTTTTGGTTTTATGTCGAAATCGTTGGTTAAGCAGATGATGAATAGGTGCGAAGATTGCTGATAACGGTTGTAGCGATGCAGAAAATGCTGCATTACATTTTGCTAGTGTTTTATTTTTACCTGCTTTCTTTGGAAAACCTTCGCAGACATTTGTAAATAATTTTCTTCCATATAAAAATTTTATAGACAAAAACCGTGATAGGGATGGACACTGTAAAAAAACATCGTTTTTTTCCATGGGATGCATCGCAAACATACAAGGATGTTGCATCCATATTTTATAAAATACATCGATGTGTTTTATATATCGATTGTTTTTTTTTTTAATTATTTATTGTTGAAGTTTTAATTTTTTTTATTTATTATTACATTTTCGAAAAATCTTAAGTTTATCTTACATCTCACAATACTTTTCTTCAATACTGTTTAAAAATGAAAGTTTATCAACTCTTTCACCTCTCAATCTGATTCTTTGTTGAGTCATCACCTGCGCCGCTTGTGAGAATAGTCTTTTAGACGGAACCGATATTCCCACCATTGTAAGGTACTTAAAAGCGAGCTTGTAAAGCTTAGGACACTGCGATTTATAATCTTTCCAAATATCCAACGGATTTTTGTTCAGTCTTCCAACAGGAGTCCTCAAATAAACTGAAAGTTCATCAGGCAATATATCTTCATTCTTATTGCTTTTCCAATTTCTATGAACACGTTTATATATCAATCCACATGTTCTGTATACAATTTGCCATTTCGATGCATCGAAAGAAAACATCGATATTTTCCGATTGGATCGATGTTTCGACACAATACAGCGTGTGTTTTTAAAACATCAATGTTTTTTGTCCATCCCTAAACCGTGGTGATTTGTTTGCTTGTAGTCATTAACAAATTTTTAGAAGTTCAAAATTTTTTGAATTATAGTGATTATAATAGTGCGTTTCCGTTAACGTTTATATGACCAAATTAATTGCTTTGCTACTTGATTTGCTATACATTTTCATGCTACCACAACCACTTAGAAAACTTACGCTCATATTTAAGGACACATAGTTTTGTACTTAAAAATAATATTAGATGAATCTTTTTTTATTCGATAGGAAATTGCAACATCTATATTTGTATGCATAAAAAAGTAAAATGTTATAAGAATATTTAATTTTTTTTGCTGATCAATAAAAATTTCGAAAAAATATTGTAAAAACGGTAAAATTTGAGGAAAGTAAAAATATTAAATATTCAATAAAATTTTTATAAATTATGCATATCATATAAAATTTTCTGCGCAAGTGTAGCTAGTCAGCCTAAATCAAATGGCCAAAAATCTCCAACATTAAGATGAAGGAAATTTGCGTAAATTAAAGGGCGTTTCCAAAAGGCAGTAAATATCTGCTTATTGGTAGATGACAAATAAACAAGAAAATTTGTTGGAATTGGGTACAATTTCATTATAAACTTAGTTTGAATTTTTTATTTACTATTCCCTTATTTTTTTCTCATAATTACTTTTGCGTTGCGTGCTTTGGTGACATATTTTTGCATTTTTTTTAACTACATTTCCACATCAGCTTGTGCTTTAATGAAGCTTTTTGTTGTGTCCAAATTATCGCAAGCATTTTGATTTATTCAATTTAGTTTTCACTTTTCATTAAGTTCACATGACGTTTTTATCCATGAATAAAAAACAACCGAAAGAGGCAGCAGCAATCTTCCAGTTTTTAGACATTACTGAGATGAAAATGAAAGTTTATATTAAATAATTTTTTATAAATTTTTTGTTGCACTTATTTTCAGAACTGTTGGTAGCCATAATAACTTTGATTCCGTTCAATATTAGTGTTGTTGTATTGTTGTAGTTTTTATTTTTAAAGCTGCCACAAATCGCTCTCATAATGTTTATGGTTGTACTCATCTACCCATACAACGACCACTTATAAATACCCAACATGTAGTTTACTCATTGGACACAATTCCTCATCTTAACACTTGTATGGCCAGATAAGTGACTAACTTGATTTTAGTGCAGAAATACTGTAAAGTAAAATTTAAGTTTAAGCCTTTGGCTATTTTGAAAATCATAAATTATGGCATATAACTTAACAAAAACTATATTAAATTTAAAATATTTTTAAATTCTTTCATAATTTTAACGATAAATAAAAAAACCATGGTTTAAGAAAAACCTACAAGTCACATGAACGTAAACGGAAGATTGTCTAATAAAATTTGTGCAAAATTTTTACTATACTGATTATTCTAGAAATTTTCAAGAAGCATTAGTGGCAGTTGCAACGCAGTTACGTTACAACTCTTTTACTACATTAATGTTCCCAAATTGTTTTTATACGCATTAGTTACCTTGGAAGTATAAATTTTAAATTTTTTTTGGTGTGATTTGTTTCACAGTTTAATATGTCATGAATCGGGAAGAGGGTTTTTAATATTGATTGGGCACTTTCTATGGACACTGCAGTTTCTCGCACAGACATCTTTTAGAAAAAAATTCTGCCCCAAACTGCACATTTTGCAACACGCCCCTGAATGTTGCACACATTCTCAACGAATGTCCAGCATTCAACACCTGCAGATTAAATACTTCTGGATCTCAAACCCCTTTTGATCTCTTAAAACATGTTTGTGATATTCAAATTTATTGTAAATATCAATTTTGTTAACAAAATATAAACGTCCCAATAACAAAAAACGGAGTCGAAAGCCATAGCAGCTAGTACTAGATTTAGTTACATTAATTTATTGTGTAATTAATAATAAATAAAAAAAAAATTATTTTCTGATCGAAACAAACGTTAGATTTATTTGAAAAGGCAAACGTCTTTAAATTTAATTTTTATCACTCGAAGAAGAAACAATGCACTAAGTTAAAATATAAGTAATTTACATTCTTTAAAAATCATAAATTTGCGCTTAAAGGATCAGTAGCAGCCTTTTATAGTTGATTTCGAAAGGTGTTTAATTCGTTAGCAGCATACAGCGAAAACTATCTACACGCAGTGTTTAAACATACGTAAAGAAACGACCGTTAGCAGTGCTTTTGTAAGAGTAAGTAGTCAGTACTGAAGTAGAGCGATTTTGTTGGAGTAAGTGATTAAGTAAATCTGCAGCACCAGAGAGAATCTAGAATACTTAGACTTAGAGTCTTTTGTATTAAAGTTAAACAATTACTGTTAATGTTGGGAGTTAAATTATATATATTGATATTTTAGCTGTCATGTAAATAACTGAATTCCTTTGACGTTGTGGCTTGTAATTCTTTGAAAGATGCATATATAAATAAATAAATAAAATAAAAGAAAACAAACATACCAAGGTAATGTACAAGGTTGCCATTTTTTCAGGGTATGAAATGGCTAAATTGAGATCTAAAAATTGATAAAAAATTGCCAGCCAACTTAGCCTTAAATTTGAGTTATTTAATTTTATTTATTAAACATTAGCATCATTTTTATTATAATTATTCTTAGCATCCTTATATAAGCTCGGCCTGACATTTCAAACAGCCAAAAGTAGTAGTCTTGTAGAATAGCTTGAAATGATTAATGGTTTTTAAATCTATTCGCTATTTTAAATTGAAATATGAGTTTTTAAGAACAAAAAAATTCTAACTTTTTGGGTTAAATACATGCCACGAAATAACTTTACATTTTTAAGACACTACGTGGGTTCTTATTTCCTTTTTATCTTCGTTATCAACATTCTTAAAGTGAAAATGAAAGTTGTCAGAACGGCAGGTTAACAACAAAATGAAAATTAAAATTAAAGTGTTACGTTTGCACTGTCTTATAACACGAGATTAACCTCTTCGCCAAAACAAGCTCGCTGGTTATTTATTACGTTTACACGCATGTTTAAAACGCAAGGTCGTCAAAAGTATGTTCTTAATACATTTTTTGTAATTTTTAATGAATTTAAAAATTAGGAAATAAAATTAATTTTAAATATGTTTTTAAATGTACATATAATTCATCCCATTATAATAAATAATTATTTTCAAAATCAATACAGTTAAACTATGTTATCAAAACTAAATTTACTAATTTACATACTAAATTTGGTTTTACTTTGTTTCTTTTATTGTTCTTTTTAAAAAGACATAGACAAAATGTGTCTTGTTTCGTTCTCATAAGATAATTTTATTGATCAATCAATATTTGATTTACAATTAATCTTTCTGCAAGCGACAAAACAATTAATAACAATTTTATTATTTAAGTAACATCATATTTAAACTGTCGTAATTTTAGTTTAGTAGGCTTTTTTGTATTTTAGTTAAAAAAATCTCAAATGTTTTCGTTCTGTACTTGTCTTATTATTGATTCAGATTATCCTTTACTAAAATCACAGTTAATACTACCTTAATCCTATAGGTAAATGCGGACTTTATCGGCAAAAACAAGCATTAATAATATAAAAGACTTTTGAGCCGTTTTAATTTTTTTATTTTAATATTCCAGTTTTCAGTTTACACTTATTTTTTTTTTAATAAACATATACTTTTTTTTTTGGCAATTGACATTACATTATATTAAATTTATTTTCAAAACTTAAAAATCATAACACTTAGATATAATACTTGTGTTAGGAACGGAACAGAACAGAACGGAAAATTAATAACAAAGCACGAACACATATTTTCCATTTAACAGAGACTGATCAGCTGATTCGGAACGGAAAGTAAAAACTAAATCTGCCCTAAATTATCTACTTGAACAGATGACAGAGACAGGGTGGCTGTAACTATTGTTATAGGTTATTTATTAAAGCATTTTACCTTGTATTGTAAAAATAGCAATAATATATTTATTGAAAATAAAACAAATAAGAAGAAACAATAAAATCTTTTGAATACAACATAACTTAATGTTTATTGACTTACCCTTAAGATTTTTTAATATTCGTACTTGATTTAAATATAAACATACATGCTACAAGCATGCTAACGCAAGAAGTGTAAGGACAAGGTCTATATAAGAGTAAGCAATCAAAAAAATAAGTAAACTCCAACCGTAAACGCTTTTGTATTATTTAAATTTTATGAATAGTTTTCGCTTCGAATTTTTTAAATCTTCTGTTTAATACAATTACATACATACAATTACATAGATTTACAACTGTGATATTCGTAAATCTAGTTTAGTGAGAATTAAAAATAAGAAAAAAAAATTAGTGCTATATTTAATTTTACATCAAAATGTCATCGGCTCTTAATGGGTTGCACAATCTCACTTTTCTATGAAAAGTTCAGAGGCTCATAATTCGGAAAATATGGGCGAGCACGGATTTTTTCACTGGTTGTTTTTTTTTTTCTTATTTTTTAATCCTCTATCGCCCTATACATGAAATGGAAAAATTTAAGGCAGGCGTGGTGTTGTGCTCGCTGCCTGATTTTCAATAGCAAATACGGACGGGCAGAAGGACATTGCTCAATCGACTTCGTTATGCATAAGATTACAGAATATGTCGAAAATTGATATTATAGAAATCACAAACGGAAAGACAAATGTAGATGTACTATTTTTTCAGTTTTTGTCGTGAATGGTATAAAAATAGCGCTAAAATACTTAAATTTATTTGGTTGGTTTTTAATTTAGTAGAAGCGCGAATGTTAAGAAATAATTAAATACGGAAAAACTTATTTGCTCGTAAATTAACTTTACTAATAAAACATAAGGGTAAAGGAATTAAAGAAATATCCATACGCAAGTTGAACTGGTAGTATACCTTTAAAGTTTGTTTATGACATTTTTTGCTGTTGTTAATAATTTTTTATTCATTTTTCTTTTCTGGCTAAAATGCTAACAATTTACTATTAAAAAATTTATAACAAAACTTATAATAAGAGCTAAAAAAGTTTGAGATTCAGCAAGGAAAACTGACTTTTGTATAAATATTCCTTTGACAATAAAAGTGACATGATTTGTGCAAAAAAAAATCGACATAACAGATTAGTATAGAGCAGAAGTAAAGTATGTAAAGAAGTTAAGTTGGTATAAAAAACATGAATTTTTTTTCTACACAAAATAGTATAAGTATAAGCTTGCTTAATCTAACTTAAGCAACTGTGCAAATTAACTTATATAAATCTTATATGGCAAACTTAAATATACCTAACAAAACTGTTTGTCTAGCCTCGTCAATTGTCACTTGCTTAAACAAAGTCTGAAACTGATCGCATATTCCGTACACTCATTCATATAAGACACATGCTTAAAATGTAGACCTTCTTCTTTTACTTTATTACAGCCATTTTGACAGAGGTTCTTTTAATAAATTTAGTGTTTTGTTTTCTTATATCGTGACGTTATCTTATCGCTCTCATATAAGCACTTTCGTCTGCTTTTTGAATTTTGCTTAAATCTTATAACTTTATGATGTAATTGATTGTTAAAACTGCATTTAATTACTAGGTTTTCTCTTATTAATTGTTTATTATTATTTTTACTTTGTAATATAATCTATGTTTAATATAATATTAAAGATAAATATTTGTGTTTATGTGTCAAAATCATCAGAGCTGTTATTTATTGCGGTGTAAACACAATATATTCAGGCATGTCACACATTTCGGTCGTAATGGTTTTAATTTAATTAATTTAATTATTTTAATTATTCCGATCGATTTTGTTTTACCTTCTACAGATTCCGATCGATTTTGTATATTCCCGAAAAGTATTGAATCTCCGCTATTTAATTTAAATGTGGCAATGTTTTGCAGACCAAAGTATGCAACAATGCTATCTAAGTAAGACACATCATAAAAGTAAATTTAAAAAACGTAAACAACAAAGAAACTAAATTCCGCTATGTCATTTGTAAGGGTGTTCATTCCGAAGAAGACTTTAGTTTACGGAATTGAAACTACTTTCGATCGGAATTGAGTAATGTGACATGCCTGATTGTTTCCCAAAAGTTTTGCTAGACTAATATCGCTGCAACTCCTCCGTCAATTTAGTCATTATTTTTCTAAAATATTTAATAATTAAATTATTAAAAAAATTTTATTTCTTCTCCATATTAATGCTATCTTGCGTTTTTAGGTGCCTTTTTACCGTAATTTATACAAGTAAAAAAAATTAATACTGATTTTAAAAAATAATGATAGATTCCTAGTTTTAAGGCTTCGAGCATAGAAACTATGATATTTAAATTATATTGTGAGTATAAATTCAATTTATTTAGGAATCATAAGCAGTAACAATATTATTGCAAAAGTACGAAAAATAAACCGGTTTTTGTGTGTGAAATAAATTCAAGAATCATAAAACTTTTAATATATTTTACTTAATCCGAAATTTCGATAAAGTTGTAATTAGTAAAAAATATTAAAATAGAATTTTTCCTACAAATTTACTTTGAAGCTTAAGAAAAACAATATTTCTTTCGAATTTAAGTTTAATTATTTATATGAAATCTTTATGTGTTCTCACAAAATAATACCCAATATGCAATCATAATTATTTTTCAATAAATTAAGGCTAAAAATCTTTAAAAAACAAAGCAAGTCTTTTTAACATTTTCCTATTTCATTAGTTTTTTGACCCACAAACTGCATTAATTACACTAAAGTTTTTAATTATTACCATTAAAAATCCTTTCACAAATACACCAAAAATATAAGATTTTTGTTTCTTCTATTATTGAATGCCTTAGAAACAACGAATATTTTGATTTTATGTAACATCTTATTAGGTCGAAGTAATGTTATGCAAGAATAATTCATTAAGTTGAAGATTTAGAAAAGCAATTATTTTATAATTATCATAAAATTAGTTTTGTTTTTGAGTGAATGTTAAAAAGTTTTGCACCGCAAATAACTTTACAATTAGAATGTTCTGCACAACTATTTTAAATGCAAAATATTAACATTATTATTAGGTCCCTCATTTATTTTGAAAAGTTTATATGCTTAATTATTTTTCAATTCTTCATCATTATAATTTGATTATTACGAATCGTAATTGCTTATTTTTAAAACGCCTTCAGTATCAACAGTAAAAAGACAAAGAAATGTCTTAACTATTAAAAATATAAAGTGGCAAAACTATATCACAATCATACAAATAAATATTTATATTAAATCCTAGAAAAATTTAGTAATATAAAAAGAGGTTTAAATAGACTACTCAAAATTCACATAAATAAAGTGTCATACAAATTGGCGTTGTTAAGCTGCCAATTCCTACAAAATACACTTTTTAAAATATGTTGAGTATTACGACCACATAAATATAAGAGGTTTAAAA
This sequence comes from Cistogaster globosa, assembly GCA_937654795.1. NCBI lineage: Eukaryota > Metazoa > Arthropoda > Insecta > Diptera > Tachinidae > Cistogaster > Cistogaster globosa. The sequence goes on from OW569405.1 coordinate 68,429,261, forward strand.
AGTGCACTTTTTAACTCTTCTTAGCAGAGCCCACGACTTCGTCCGCGTATCATTTCCAGTTTCCTTGAAATTAAAATTTAAAAAAATGTGTTTTTAAGCATTTATTGTAGAGTTCTGAAATAAGAGTTTAAACATTTCTATCTATAAAAATTAATTGTGCTGACAACTGTTCTAGTACCATTCTACCGGTAAAATTGGATGGTTTCACATTTAAACCTCTACGTTTTCTACGAAATGACTTATCTTTACCGAAAACAAATATTCTATATTTAAAACACGGTTCTAAAGGAAATCCTTACAACATTATATTTAAATCCATCCACTAGTTTTTACGTGATGCGAACACAGACAGACAAAAATTTCAAAAATAAGTGTTTTGTATTATACTATCTATACCAAAATCAAAATTTTCAAAAACAATTTCAAATTCAGAAATGACCCCGTTAATGTTTCATTATATGTATATATTGTATATGTTTTTTGTTTTTCTCCTAGAAAAAGTGATAGATGTGGTGAAAAAGAATATTTTCCCAAGCAAATTTTGGCATGACTAACAATTTATTGACACAGAACAGAAGCAAGAACCATTGAAATATATAATGTCTTTGGAAAAAAAAGTATATTTAAGACTTAAAGCTACTTTATATTTCGTTAGAAGTTTGTGGTTATTCATATATAAATGCGCACAGTTCCAATAGTTTCGAGGAAAAAAATTTGAATATTAAAATATTCACAGTAAAGAAAGAGACTCGCTATGAAAACCAAATTTATTGCTAATCGAATTTTGAGGGTTGTAAGCATTATTTGAAATACGGTGGAAATTACTGAATTTACTCGTAACTGCTTTACAAATGTTTTAAGAAAGAGGGCAATCAATAAAAAATAATGTTGTTAATTAACTAAAACTTGATATTTTTATATAAAATCTTACGTAAATTAATTTGGTTGCATCTTCCAATTAAAAGAAAAGATTAAAGCAAAGATACAAATAAGTCGAGCCGACTTTCTTAGAGGTTGTTGCGACCGAATATTGGTTACAAATATCATTTGATTATTTTTAATCTAGAAAATTTATCAATGTAATAGTTTCTTAAGAATTTAGCTATTAGTAGTTAAATCTTTATAATTTCAATTGATTTCTGTTGTCTTTGTATATGTTTTTTAAAACTTGTACTATTAAGGTTGTTACATCGAACAATATTGTCAGACCTAACAATGTGCTGACAATGACAAGGCAAAGAAAAATTGTCACCACAATGTATATGGTCAGTTCACACGATTATAAGGCATTTGTCAGAAAACTGGCAAAAAAATTGTTTGTTCATACGGTAGTAAGAATTGCCAAGTGTCAAAACTTTACAGCTTTATTGTAAGTACCAAAGCTATTCAAGACGTAATTTCTTTTAAATTTTTTTTAATGTAAATTGTTACAAAAGTTTAAAATTAATACAATAAATCTTTATCAAAACAAATGGATAAACGAAGAAACTGCAACGATTCTAATAGCCTCCGTTTTTAGGGAGGATAAAAAAGAATAATTATTGCAAAAAACTCACTCAAGCAATAGACAAAAACTTAAATTAAAGGTGAACTTTTTTAAATTAAATAAAGGGATAGTTTCAGCATCAGAATAATTTAACCAAAAATGCTTTACGCCAAAAATTTGCTTTTATTTCCCACACATAAGAATTACTGTTTTTATTTTAGCTTTTAGAAAAAACAAAAACTTTAGTTTTCTCTTTTGATTTAATATGTCACTATCATAAATCATTTGTTCTGTCTCAATGATGCAGAACTTCACCGCAATAACTATCATATTTAAAAGAACATTTTGCTTTGCTTATAAAAGTGAATGCAACTTTTAATTATATTTCGTAACCACTTGTGTAACTTCATTTTATGTTTTTTGCATGCTGCGGAATGTTTTTTATTACGTGGATATTTAAACTTTTTATGTTTAGGTCATATATCCTAGATGAAGTATGAAGTATGAAGTATTTTTTTAATGCAACGAAAATTAAATGTCAAAAACAAAAAATGCATTAAGCATACGGATATATCAACACATTTTGTTTGTATATATATGATTATTTGAGTGCTTATTTCAATAAAATTCTACTTTTACAAAGCATGTGCAAAAATTGCCAATAAATTAAGAGAGATATGAACAAATTACCACTTATTTCTCAGTGTTGCATCATTGAAAATTACCTTCTTCTTCTTAAAAATTTTACTATAAGCCAAAACTTACAAACAAAGTTCAAGGAAATATAATAATCATGGGCACTTTTAGGACTTTAACAAGTAAAAGCAGTGAGCGGGAGAATATAACGTTTTAAAAGTATTTTACTTTATTGGGCTGTTGCTTAAAACTCGACCTTTCCAAACACAGAGAAAACGGACTTGCTTTTAAAACACAATAAAATTTACTAATTTCGATCACATTTTTTGACAACTTTATACACTACAATTCATACGATTGCATATTTGTATAGACAAATGTTGAGTGGATTCGCTGTATTCATATCTTGATCTCAAAACACTTATTAAGACTTTGATAAAAAAACATGCAGGCAAACTAAGAAAATAAATATCAAATAATATTTTAATAAAAATTCATAACGAAATGATTAAATGTTAACATTTAGAACATGTTTGCATCTCAAACCAAGATCTTAAGAAACTGTAAAAATTTCTATTTTACTTTAAACAATGGAAGACTAAATAGAACTTCAATAAAAAATAGTCTTTAGTTTATTTAGTTATTTTTTTACAGAAAAACATTTGAGCATTTAGTGTTTAGTTTCCAAAAAAAAAAAAAAACAATGCCTTTTACAATTCGCAAACGTTTAAACAACTAAAAAATTTCTCTAAATTGTGTTTTCATTTATTTAAAACTTTGATTTGCTTCAATGTTTCTTCAAAAACAATTGTCTCTTTATGTGTAACGCTATTGAAGGACTCTTTATGTAGATACATATTTATGCAAATATTCTTCTTACATAATTCAGTGGACAAATTACGGCATTCCATATCGATCGAAATTAGAATCGAACTTATATATAAATTTCGATTGAAATCAAATGCCGTAATTGGCCCATAGATTAGATTTCTCATCTAGACTGCAAAAGCAGTCCAAGTTAAAAAGCAAAACTTCAAATTTTCTGGAAAAAAGTTTTTTTTACAGAAAAACTTTATTATAGGAAAGAACTTTTAATGCCGATTTTTATTTAAACTATTTGATGCGGAATCTGCAGTACGGTATGTGTGAATATACATAATGGTAAAGGGTATAAAAGATTCGGCATGGCATGAAAATATTTACAGTTTTTGAATTAAATTTTGAATTCTCGAAATAAATCTAAAATTAGGAGCTGTGTTCTGTATATATACTTATTAGAGTAAATTACATTATGATATTTCTTATGCTGTTATTACCGTAACCTTATATTGGGTTATTTTTTAACCCCTTTTTTAGTTTTTGCCCGGCTGCTTGTGGCACATTAGGTTGCTTAGGCTTAGTCCTTCTATAGTGGTTACTGAATATTTCGGTATCAAAGTAAGTGCTTTTTAAATGCAACTTTCATATTTCTTATTTATTGCGTAAGAATACTGTCATGCAACAGTCTCTAGTCAGGTAAAAATGTAAATATTAACACGTAAGATATTTAAAGATTAATTTTCGTTTATCAACATTTAAAGAAAACCAAATCTGTGAAAACAAATTTATGTAGACAAACAAATTAACCATAACAAACAGAGAAATATTAATTATGAATTAAACTAAGCAAATGGCAAGTTTTTTTAAAACAGCAACTGTCTTCCATTTGAACAGATTTTAAGATGTGGTTTAAAATAAATAAAAGCTAAAAAGCCATTGGATATAACTTTTCGAAATACTTCCTGCGGTTTTAATTTATGTCAAATATACATATATTTAAATGCATTTAAATTAATACAATTCATAAATTTATGTTAACATTCATGTTTTTTAATATACTGGAAATTATATTTTTTCATATTATTTTTTATATTTTCTGCTTGAAGAAGTTATACTTCACTTTTGTGGTTTTGATGAAAATAAACTTAAGAAACATATTTATGCGAAAGTAAAATGTAAACACATAAAAAGATAAAACAGGTACATTTTTGTTTGATATTCGCTGCTTTGAAGGAAGAACTACACATTTATTTTTATTATTAAGTTGTAATCGAAGTAAACTATGTGTCTGCGGATAAAGCGAGTACTATAACTAACAATTTTTGGAATAAAACTAACCTAATATAAAGCATTTATATTTTGTTTCCTAATTAATTACAGAAACAAAGCATATGTCAAATTTATAGAAAAGCGTTCAAAAACAGTACAAATTTTTCAATTCAATCTAGGTGACTACTTTGTTATTCGCAATTCGATGATTAATCAGTTCTTTTACCCTTAGTTCTGATAATCGGATAAGCCTATCGACATATGGATACTTTTTTCAGTTACAGATAAATATTATGGACATTACAAAGTTTTTTTTTTTTGTCCTAAGATCTTTTACAAATACTTGATAGCAGTAGAACCTATAAGAAACATGTTCAGATGTAAAACATAATCCTTAAATGATTTTTCTACACAAATTCAGATGCTGCTTTCATAACTTTACAAGAAACAAAAAATATAAGCTCATATCTTGAAAACCATTTTGGTTGTTCTGACACTCGTCAGCTTGAAAACTGAAAAATATAATTTTGTAAACTGACTGCAATGAGCAATAGTGTTAGAATAAAATTAACATTGCTTCAAGTAATAGGTAGTTTTTTTTTTAATAATTTAGACTAAAATAGCGACAGCTTAATTTAAATATAAAGTTATTAAGTCTAAGCCCTGCAAACATTATAAATGCAATCAATACAATTTTAAAATATTTAACGAGGTAATGAAGATATTTTATGACTTGCAAGAAACAGCACCCAATAAAGTTATAAAGTTTTATGTTTAAACACATTAAATTACAAGTGTTTCTAACGTATTTAACGTTCTTTCCTTTTTTCAACCATAAAAAGTAACTAATAGGAAATAAATTTCACAGAACATAATATTAGCGGATGGTCAAAAAATTATTTTATTATACTTATATTTATAGCTTTTAAATGAAGTAAGAAAAAGGCTTAACAAATATATCTATTTACGATTTTTAGCAGCAGGAGGCAAATATTAAAACCAACTTGCAGTCAGTCCACCGTTTCCCACGATGTAAAATCTTGATTAGGGTATTATTTTTTTAAATTTGGAGATATTTTAACAAAAGTTGCGATATAAAATATATGATAAGGATTAAATTCGTAATTACAGGAAAAATTCGAATAAATTTGCTAAAAATTGTATCCAGCATTTTGAAAAAACTGATAAAGAATTCAAAAATTTTAATTTTAAAATTATTATAACTCGATCATTTTTAAACACAAACATGCAGATTAAACCACCTTTCTTTAGATATTGATGCGTCCTTTAAGACCATGCATAACTTTTAAAAATCAGACAAAAATTAAAGAAATGCTAGTTTAGAAAAATTTTAAGGTGGTAGGTACCCAGTTTTGAGACCGCATAGCGCCATCCCTGGAAAGTGGATGGTACCTAGCTTAAATACTTAAGCTCAAACGTTCATCTTCTATTGTTATGCCTAATTTTGGATCAATCGACCTGGCCCTTTACAAATGGCTAAGTTATTTCAAAAATATTCTAATTTTGCCCCACTGTACAATGTTTATGTATTTAAATGTTTTAGATTTTTTGCCGCTTTATTTATTTTGTTTAATATAAACAAAAAACATAAATTTTATGAATAATAAAATGAAGACACATGTATCTTTATACTGAAGTACCATTGAATAACACTTTTCTGCAGAGAAATCCACCTTTAAACAAAAACAGGATAAATGACGACAACGGTTTATTAAGTTTCGATAAACAAAATACTTTCAAGCATAATGTTTTATTAAGTCATCAGTTACTTAATTATTCTGGAATATTTGGCAAATTCTTCTTTGTCAAAACTAATGAAAAATATCAAAATAGCAGAAAAAAAAATGCAAATTTAAGACTTTGCTAAAATTTTTTAAAATTTATTAGTGACTTTAGATTAACTAAAAACAACTTTTTTTAGCATGGATTTACCTGGTAAGATTTTTTATCTTATATTTTGTATATTGTCACACAACAGCAACAATAACTTTATTTAAGTTGCTTGACTTAAATAAAGTTACGTATGCAAAGATGCGAGGCTAAGCATTAACTTTAAAACTATTGCCCTGCTTTCTTTTTACTGGGTTACTAATAATAATTTGTTTTTAAATTTGTATAGCATCATTTTATATATTTTGTATTGCGGCATTATGAAACGCAATACTTTGTATGACTACAAAGCAATTGACGCTTTGAAAGCCAGCCGTAATGTAAATGAACTATTCATATTTTTTTATTCAACATTAGGCGATTTAAAAGATGGTGGGGCGCTCACCATGCAGTGGGATCTCTTACTCAAAACCGCAAGTTTGACAATAGGTGAGTTTGAGAGATCATTCTGTACCTTATTGCACGAAAATTCTTTAAATTAAAAAACAGGCAGCTATAAGATATTAAAAAAAAAGTGTATTTTATGCTCCCAAAATCTGTTATTTAAAAGCTTTATCACCAACAATTAAATAATTAAACTTTCAAAATTTGTTTGAAAAGTAAAAACATACTTATGTTTTCTTAAAAATCTAGTTTTGGAATAAAAGGCTTTTAGTGCTCCGAAAAGTACGGGCAATTTTGTCTAAAATTTAGAATAATTTTTACGAAATTTTCCTAACATAATTTTAACATAGTAATTTTTTTGTATCAACTGTGTGAATAACATCTTAAAATTTAATTTGATTGCGAGCATGCAATTTGTTCCACCCAAAATTATGTAATCTATTGTGCGCTATCTTTAATCTGCTTCTTAAATTAATTTTTAATGATGGTTAGATATTTCAAAAACGATGTTTTAATCGCAAAAATTGAGCGCGACATTATTTAAATACTTTATTTGTTCGATCTAAATTCATCTGGAATTCAAGAAGAAATTCTTAAATAAAACTCCACTTAATCAAAAATGTTGGCAATTGCTTCCTCATAGAAATTTGTTCAATATTTCTTTGCACCAAAGGCGAAGTATCTAAATAACTATTTTGTTAGATCTCTGAATTATTTGAGAGCACTAAATGATAATCTTAAATACAGACTTATCTTATAAATTTTTTCAAAATGATCACCAGAGTTCCGAGACAATAATTATAAAACAACAAAATGAGAATTCCGCTTAAAGGCCAATAAATACATATTTATCATTTAATGATAAATACCAACAAGAAAGTCTTGCCTTCTTTCTTTCTTCAACTTTTAATAAGTGGATATAACAATGATTCAATTTAAAAAAATAAACTTTTTATAATTAAAATAATAAAAATAAACCGCTTAATAAATAAAATTGTTGAGCAACCACATAGTGAAACGATAAGGAGAATTTCGAATAGCACATTGCGAGCTTTCTTGTGATTCCTAGTCATACATAACGTAAGCTATATTTTTAGCTCTTCACAATCATGGCAAATATTCTGTGTACATTTTAAGTCATGCATACAAGAGGCAGCTTTATATATTTGTAAGATTTAGTATTGACAAACCAAAGCAAGTAGTTGAAACTATTGAATTTTTCGTGGCTCAGAAAATTTCAGAGGCAAAAAGAGAACTTGTTTTATTACAAGAAATCGTATCCGTATGCAATAAGGGCCATGCATAACTCCTATTTAATAAATATAACTTTATTGAGGTATAAACTACACCATACTCGCATAAGGAAGAAACATGTCAAATTAAACTTCACATCTCATTATACAAAGTCTGTTATAAAACTGTCAAAAATGTTAATGGTGTTTCTTATGAAACCAGATAACGTAGAAAAAAAAACGTTTAAGATACAAAGAATTTATTGTTGTCTTATTAACTTTTTCTCTTTACGTGATTCTTTGCATTGACGTTGCTATACTTCATGCCATTACGTATTTCTTAACACTTAAAATATTTAAATTTTATAGAGTGCCAAAGTAAAAAATCGAAATAACTAATTGCATTAACACCGTCAAACAGTGATTTTTACAGTGTAAAATACGTAGATTTTTTTTAATTCTAAGCAGCAATATTGAAAAAATATAAAATAATTTTTTTATCACATTTTGGTAATATGATCTTTTTATATACATTTTTTTAACTAAAAAAACCGTGGCAACACTGTATAAGGCAACTAATTCCATTACGAGGGCAAAGTTCACATTGATGGTAGGTGAACACATGTCAAAATGTCATAATATTTAACCAAATGTCTACAACGTGGTAAAGCTCTCTTAATACCTTGTTTTGTAATGACCTAAGACACTTTGGTTTAGCATCTTTACAAAGATGCTGTAAAACGTTTGCCTGTAGCTTCGGCTGAATATGTACTTTAAATTAAAATTAGGGAGCCATAACACAGTTTACATTTTTAATAAAAAACTAATATTTAAATTCTATTTCATCCTATTTATAAGTTCCGTTTTCCAAACTAACCACTGTGTGTCCTTCTACTTAAGAGCGGTTAAAATTATATGACTGACACTTAAGGAGCATCAAGAATACAACTTGTTATCCAACAACAAAAAAAAAAGAAAAAGGAAGCCGCACATTAAAGAAAACTTAGACTGTGTCGTAAAAATACACTCTTTCAAATGATTTTAGATTTGTTGCAGACATTAAAACTTTGCATTTTGTAGCGGCGCATTTCTTGTTATTTCTTTGAAAATTTTATGTATTCATAACACCTTTAGGCCGCCAACATAAAATACAATAGATATTGAGGATTTTCAGGAATTTAATTTTTAAAGTAAAATCATTCTCAAATCTGCAAAAGTGTTGTGGGAAATATTTTTATGATCCATATATTATGTATATTGATTTATTTGCAATATAAAAAAAACATTAAAAGACAATGTATACAGCTATGAATTTATGTTTCCGGACTATGGTAGGCGAATGTATTAAAGTAATCGAAGTTAATTAAATTGTATGTACATAAGTACATACATGCCTTGTACCATGGTTTATTAAAAAACAACAATTTATTACATTTAATTATTATATTAACTTACAAGCAGTGCTCGCGGCTTTGTGTGCGTGTCATTTCTCGTTTTCTCAAAATTCAAATCTAGAAAAATATTTTTTTTGTAGATGGATTTTTATTAGAAAATTTTAAAAACGTATAAATTTTTAGTGAGATTGGTGTGAAACTTTATATCTGAAGTTTGAAGTCACATTACACCCTAGCTAGCAGATCTTGTTACTTACAGGAAAACAAAAATATGTTCCCATTTTTCCTGAGAAAGTTAAAACGTACATAATTCATCAAATATTTGTAATCAAAATGCCATTTTAAAATGATGCTCTATTATACTTTAAGATCTGCGTTTTTTGTACAAAGAAGAAATACGTTCATTAATGAAAATGATTAAAGACCATTTAATCATTAGTCAATGGTAATGATTTTGTTTTTTAACTAACTAACAATGAAACCTTTTTATTAATGAAAATAATAATAATGCTTAAAATCATTAGCATTATTTATCATTCAATGCTTAATAAACTGTAAATTAATTAGTGTATCTAAATAATTAATAACTCTCATATGTGCTATTTACACCAACTTTAAAATTTTCAAAAAAAATTTCTTGTACAGAAAAGACTAATAGAATAGAACTATAGAATATCCTGCATATCCAAATATTCTCCTCAGCATACTGACTGCAAATGAAAATGATTTCTTTGCAGCAGCAATAAAAATCTTTGTTTTTGCATCCATAATTATGAAGTGGATGACGACTTCAGTAACAACTCATTTTCTTTAGCGTATTGTACTATTTCTGTATCGAAAAAACTAAATAGAAACTGAAAAATTATAATGCAAAATGTAAATCAAAGTACGACTAACAAATGTAAGTAAAAACGAGAAACTCCCGCTCGAATTTCAATATTTAATCTTTCTTAAAAACAATTGGTCTGGATTGTAATAATTTTAAATCGGCCGAAATCCAGAAACGTCCAAATTATTAAGTGACCAGACTAGCGCAAGTCAAAGTAGTGCTGTCTAATGGTATCAGTCAAGATTTCTTTTCGGTTTGTTAGCGTTAGTTAAAACGAGATCCTTTGCGCAATTAAAAACTCATTCTTAGTAAATTGTCTACTTAAAAACCTTTTTCATATTGTTTCTTAAGATTTCCAGAAAATAGCATTAATAAGGCATAGCATTCAAGAAAAATATTATGTCATATCGTAAACCATTTATTTTCCTTTTCAAGCCCTTATAATTCTACAGTATTTCAGACAATTGACTGATAATTTTCGGTGCTCTTTTTTTATCATGGATTCCGCTTAAATGCCAGAATTTGCTATTCATTGAGGTTCCTTATGGCATTGAATATTTGACTGCTGTGGTGCTAGGAGTAAGCCAGCCAGTAGTGGACATTCATGTACAATGCTCGCTGCCTTTTTATTGCATAGCGTAAATCACCTTGAGTACCATATTAGTTGGCCCGCATTTGATTGTATGCCTGCATCTTTTAAAATAAAAACATTCTGAAACCTAAGTTTACTTCAAAACCATTCGTCAAGAGTACTCTGTGTATAAGTGCAATAAACGTGTGTGCGAACTATAAAATTTTAAATAACATTTAATTAACTTTGTTTATAGACACACACCTACATATTTCCGCATTTAGACCTGAACCTGAAACGACAAAACTCCAAGTGTTCATTAATATCAAAGATGAAAATTGGCACCTTAAGCAAAAAAATATTAAATTTTTTACCGAATTAAATCTTTATTATCTTCTTGCGAAAACAGTGTTTTACCCGCGAAAAAAATAAATGATTGTTAATTTAAGACGATATTTTAATGATTCTAGTTTTAAGATATTGATTTTCTTACTTCGGTTTTAGTAAAATAATTAATATTTATTTTTATTTTAATTATTTTCAAGCTATGTGTTTGTAAAGCAAATATCATTTAAATGATAAAATAATGTCGGATATAAGTCAAACAATATCGCAATGTACATCAACAACAGCAGCAAATACACAACTGCCAACGAAGACTACGCTGAAAACATCTACAAAAGCCACATGTACTACCTCCTTAAAAGAAAACAAAGCCAACAACTACATGTATCAGCACCGACATACTACAATCTTACAAACACATCAACAACAATGACAGCAGAAACAGAACTATCAAATTACGTTTATAATTTTAATTGCCATCGAAAAAGCGAAACACCTGTGCGTAATCGATTTAATTAGCCAAAGTTTAAAACTTTTTACAAGGCATAAATTATTAGACATTTGTCTCGACATTAGTTAATTGTCAACATTATATATTACTATAACCTCTGACGACAATGTTGCCATAAACAGCAGCAAGCAAAATTAAATTTTTAAACGAAATGCTTCAAATGAAAACCATTGCAACAATAAGGTCTGTTCCCATCAGAACTGCAAACGAAAAATGAAACGTTATTGAACTACTTATTTTCAAAACTTTATGAATTTGTTAAGTTTTTCAAAATACGATTTCGATTTTCAAATTGATATAATTGATATGATAAATGACAGTTATGTAATCTATTAAAACAAAAACTTTATGGACGAAAAATATTAAAAAAATAGTAAGTATTCAGTTGATTATGACAAATTGTATATTTAAAAACTTTTATTTTATATGATTTTGTGACCTAATTGCTGCTAGAATAAAACAAAAAAAGAATTCTGTTTAAAAGAAATCACAATTACATTAAGTATTATATTTATATATCATACTTGTAGTAGTGTGGGTGTGGTTTTAAACAAAATTTGACATCAGGCCCACCATTGTCCAAGATTATTTTAGTTTAAAATTCTAAACAAAATTAAAAATTCTTGCAAAAAAAAAAAAAACAGACTTCAAAACAGACAAACTTAAAATCATATTTCTTTAGGACGGTATTAATACCTTAATTATATTATATTTGAGCAAGATTGTGTAAGACTTTTTATATGTCAAATTATCAATGCAGTTAAACAAGAAGAATCAGCAGTTATGTGGGCACCTTAATTTTTACACTATTTATTGCTGACACAGTAAAACAAAATTTGCTTAAATTCTAAGCGTTAGTCCTTTAACTGTTAACAAGATTGGCCATATACATCAAATTACAGCCATTAGTGCACCCTTTAATTTATAATTTTAAATATTTATACTCGTTATAATACTTGATAAAGTAGTAGACATTCTGTTTATTTTTCAATCAACTGTCTACAACTTCTCAACCGTTTGGTCATATACATCGAATAACAGCAACTATTGTAACACCATATATTTTATAATTTAAAATATTTATATTTCTTAATATACTTGACATAGTAGTGGAATTTCTGTTTTATTTTTAAATGTTTGTATATAACGGTTCAATTTACGGGCCATATAGGTCAATTTACTTCAAATATGGGAACATCCTTTAATGTCTAAATTCAAATTTTATATTTGTGGTTATAGCGGACCTAGCGATACAGGTTCTTTGTAAATTTCAAATATCTGGCTATAACGGCTTAAAAGTTTGGCCACATACATTAAATTACATCAACTATTGAAACTCCCTTTAATTTAGAATTTTGAATGTTTATATTTGTTTTTACAACAGTTATAGTAATAGTCATCCTCTCCAAGTTTTAAGCATTTGTCTATAACGGTTCAGAAGATAGGCGCATATAATTAACTTTACGTCACCGATGGGGACACCCTTTAATTCTTAGGTTTCTTAAGTTTTTGTATTAATTTATGCTATTGTGAGTAATAAGCATTTTTTTCAATTGAAAGAAGAGCGTCTTACGATTCATAATACACTTGAGATACATGTATGTTGTATGGGGACACCTTTTAATTTTTAAGATTATGAACCGTTTTAAGAAAAACAGGACCAATCTGTAAGCGCAATCTATCAATTTACAATAAATTTTCAAAATCGATTCCGAAATGACTGAGTTCTACAGGCACAAACATAAAAAAGCAACAATCAGTCGAATTGAAAACTTCCTTCTTGTTTTGAAGTCGGTTAAAAAATATTGCGAATTATAAAGTATTTAAGAAAAAGCAATCTGTAGATTACTCAACACAAAAGCCTTGTTGATCTTTCTTTTGATATTTTCAGACTACAGAATGTATTCCAAATTCATCAAAATAGCATTTTTCGAAAATAAATTTAAATAAGCAACAGACTAAGAGCTATTACACGCTTTACAAAAATATATATTTTTACGAAGCCTTTGATTAACCTCCAGTAATGGTCTTAACTCAACCTAATAATCGTTATGTCCTAAATTTTGCCTTACAAAAGTTTTGGCATCAAGTGGTCTTACGTGTCGCAAATTTTAATACTGCGGTTGTGTTTAATCTTTCACCGGTTTTTATTCTTTTATCTCTTGTCCAATATGTTTTTATAAACAGATGTTTTTAGTATTAATACTAATAACTTTCGTTATTATTATTACGGTCGTATTATTTCGACCGGAATTGAGTTCTGTGACATGCCTGTATATTAACCTTGGGTAATCCTTGCGGACTTAGCAATAACTTGTTACTGTATCGGTCACAATAATGGACATTCTGTCCAATTTCTATCGTTTACCTATAACGTCACCTATGTACACACCCCTTAATTTTTAGATTTATTTTTGTTTTACTTTCTGCTATTCGGTTGTGATATGTACTTTACGGTTTATTATACACTTAAAAAAAATGAATGTTGTAGGGGACACTCTTTAATTTAAAAAAGAGACCAATCTGTAATCAAATAAAAAAATTCAAAACCGACCTGGAAGCGTCTGAGTTATGGAGGAACAAACATTTAAAAAAAGAAACATTTAGACGAATTGATAACCTCCTGCCTGTCTTGAAGTCTGTTTAACACGATTAAGTGTTGTTATTCATATAAGTTATGTTAAGTTTCACAGGCTGCCTGCATGAGAAACCGAGTGACTTAGGTTCTAGATGGTGCCTTTATGTTGTCTCAAAAAGGGGTGTACAAAGGACTTTCAGGTCTCTATATTTGTTACTTCTCTCGAAATGTAAATTTTAATCAATAATTTTAACTGTTGTTATTGAAATGAACTAGAGTGTATACTCGTAATAACGTTATAACTAAAGTAAAAAACAGCATTAAAGAAAAAAAACCAACTAAATACAATAACATCTATACATTTTCTTTTCGGCGACTTCATTATTTTGTGTCAAAAACTTTCTTTTGATTACATTCTGTATTTCATAAACATTTTGCCTTAAGAGATTATTTTTTGCGTGAAGCTTTAATAAAATAATTTAATAAAACCATTTTGTAGCAATTTTCAAAGATCTTATTTTTAAGAATATAAGGCATCGCGTAACTCTATATGCTTTCACAAAATATTTGCTTCTGTTGAAAGACAAATTTCAAGTTCAAAAGTTAACTTGTTTGTATCCGGGTGTGAACCAAAGCACGTGTAAGTATTTTCATCGCTATCAATATAAAAAATGCAACACAGAAGTCACCAGTTGCTGATTATGCAGTTGCTTGAAGATATAAAATTGAACTGCTAATATTATTTGCACGTATTTAATTATATATAAATCTTTTTTCATACATAATTCTTAAGAACTGATAGTTTTAAAATTACCGTTTTACAATAATAAGCAAAGAAATGCTCGCGTAAAAAAAGATATTTTTAAAATATTTAAATTAAAAATTATGTTTACAATATCGGAAAATAAAAAAGTTTTACATGTATATTTGTTCAAGAATGATTTTTTAATGAAAAGATAAAAATATAATTAAAACTTCGTATTAAATAATTCATATCTTGTGATATTTAAAAAAATAAAAAAAATGAAAACTCTTTTTAATATTTCAGTTCAAGTTCTTGCTTGTGTGTGTAACTCCTTAATATGCCTTCTGGGTTTCGCAAAATTTTTTGGACAATTCATCCTCAAGCATTGCCTTGCTTTTCTGTAGTTTGTTTTTTGGAGTTGTAGGTTTGTGATTATGTTTTACACATCAATATAACATTATTTTTATCCATTAGGATTAAATCGTTACTTCAAAAGATCTAGGACGAAGAAGCAACTTCCGTTCCCTGCTAAAAGGCTTATGGATGTTAAAATCCTGCGGTAAGTAGGTTTGTTAAACAAATATTAGACGCTGTCAAGTATTCCAGTATTATTTAAATTGTTAAAGTTGCAAACTTGAATTAAAAATGTCCTAAATATCGATTTATAAAAAGTTTTGAACACCTTTTACTTAATGCGTTGGAAAGGCACTCGAAAAGGCAAAACAATTGGTACTTTTTATTCTAAATAGATGAACTCCAGCACAATTTTCAAAAAATACTTAATGTACATTTACGATCCTATATCACATCATTCTTTCCAATTCTATTCTAATATTTAAATCAGATTTTTATTCGAATGGAATCGCATGGCAGGTATATTACACAATAAAGAAAGAATTAAAGAATGAAAGAGTTAAACTGTAATAAATTTCAATATAAAATGATAGAAACTAAATTGCAGGTTTAATCTAAGCAATTTGTTATGAATCAGTTAAGATATTATATTTATGAAATATTTACTAGTTTTAGATAAACATAAATACAGACATATGGACAGATAGGAAGAATGTGTCGATCTCTTCAATAAAAAGCTTAAGCGCAACTGAAAAATAGTAACTTATTTGCAAATTTATTTCGAGTTAATATAACTGAATGAATATGTACTTGCAAAATTATTTTGGATAAATTGGCTTAAAGTTAACAATTAAATGCACCATTGTATTGTATACTTAACAAAAAAATTAGTTTTCTTTTTACAAAATATATAAGTGTTTATTATTTTATTAATAGTTAATAAAAATATGTACACTTAAGCAGAGACTACAAACTTAGATTGCTAGGTAATCAAATATTCAAAGACAAATATAATTAAAAAATAATTATTATTTTATTAAAGAAAAATAAATAAAAACACACCTTTTGCAATAGTGCTAATTTCATTGCAAGAACACACCAGCTAGCTGCAGCAGCGTTTTTGATTGTGGATATAATTAATCGCTTTTCTTAAATTATTAAATTAAACTTTTTTATAATTTAAAATTTTTTTGTCGTTTTTTAACTAAAAAGTATGTTTAAGATGTTATAAAAATTTTATTTGAATAATGTTTTTTAAAGAAGCGAAAAAATTTATATATTAAAATTTTAAAATAATTATTAAAACAAATTAGTTCCCATTATGTATGATATAAGCATAAACATAAACATGTCTGCTTTTCTTAAGTGCTATTGAGAAGTAATATTCTAGCTTTTTAAGTCAAATTTTTTAAAGTTGGTTGCTGGCGCCTGGCTTGAGATTAAAGATCGTTACAAAAGATTTTATCTTATATTTTTAAAACAGTTACAGAAAAAAAAAATAATAAAATAATAGGAGTAGCCATAAATGAATAAAGGCAAATGACAACCACAAACACTGTTTACTACTACATCACATACTCAAGTAAAACAGAATTTGATGTCTTTTGGACTTAAGAGTTTGTAGCTCACTAAGAAAGAGTTATGTATACCAGTTTTGGAAATCTTTATGTAGTTTTGTCGTTGGATTTTATGTATGACTTATACCTAAGAAGTGATACTGTTTCATCG
The DNA here is from genome assembly GCA_937654795.1 of Cistogaster globosa. Lineage (NCBI taxonomy): Eukaryota > Metazoa > Arthropoda > Insecta > Diptera > Tachinidae > Cistogaster > Cistogaster globosa. The sequence continues at coordinate 68,446,053 of OW569405.1, forward strand.
TTTTATTTTTGTCTTAGGGAATTATTTATAATTAAATAATTTACTTTCCAAAGGGTTTATTTCAATAATAAGTTTTTAGCAGTATGTATAAAACAACGGACAGTAGCTCGAAATATAAAAAAATGGAATAAAAGTCTGGAACTTCTAAACTTTTTACCCGATTTTTATGAAACAAACTGCGATTTTTAGAGGAGGTCATAAGTTTTTTGCCTATTACATTGATGCATACTCTGTTTCAGTACAGGGTAGTAAAACAGGGCGTTCAAATAGTACTTTTGATAAAGTTATAAGCTCTGAAATATTTTTCAAATACGAGGTTACCTACTTTGACGCCCTGTGTTACTACCCTATACTGCTACAGGACGTTACCAAATGCAATAGGCAAAAAGCTTATGACCTCCTCCATAAATCGCAGTTTTTTAAGGAAAATGGGGTAAATAGGTTAGAAGTTCCAGTTTTTTTTTTTCGTTTATTGAATTTCACGCCACTGTGCAAATGTGAGTCTTTACAAACGAATTACTAGTTTTAATAGTAACATATCTTGTATTTTTAAAAGCTTTTTTTTTAATTATCTTTAAGCCTTTAGTGTATGACAAAAAGAGCAACAATTCCCTTTAGCTTGTCGTGGACGTCCAAATATAAATTATTTACATGATATTGTTTCTGACATTGTTGTTAATGCCGATTTCCCTTAAACTTTTTGCAGAAAACCTCAACAACAAGAAACAAGTCGTGCATCCATCAATGACAGATTGGCCACCTAGGTACTAAATAATAACTAATTCTAACGCAACTTCAATTCCTTACTTTTTCGGTGACCGTGGAAAGAAAAGTTGAATAAGGTAACGACCTACGATTTTTTTTCTTTTGTTATCCGAAACTTAAGCAAAAACAAAATCTAAGTAATCAAGGAGCAAATTGGAGAAATTCTATTGTCGTGTTGGCGTTTTGAAAAAGTATTTAATTAAATTACATATAAAAAATTTTTATGCGTGGTCGCTCTCACAAAGTAATCAGTTAATTTGTGTTAGAAAATTACAATTTGGAAGGAGAAATGATTCGTTTTCTCTTATAATCAAATAAGCAAAATTCTTCTGCCATGCGTTGTTTGATTTGCTAGTGATACGCTGGAGTTTGATTTTCAGCACATTATTTTATCCATTTCTTAAATTTTTTTGTATACTTCGGTTAACTGATGTGACAGTTGGTTGGAGTAATTTTACAATATATATCTAATTCATATCGCTTTCTTGTTGAATAAAACTTTAATCAATAAATTATATTTAACGAGTAAGTCTTTGCCATATACCAGCCGAATGTATTCAAACTTTAGAATACCTTGAGTATAATTTTCATGGGTTTTTTAACAAGCTTTGCTATTCCTCAAAAAGTAAATTTAGTTTTAAAATAAAATGTGAATAACAGAAATTAGCAACACCTATCAATGAAAACGTACCAGAAATTAAAGTTAAAAAAACGAAAAATTTGAAAATCATCAGAACTCCAACAGAAAAGCTTAAAAGAAATAAACTTAAGCGAGAAATCGAAAGGTATTAAAAACTTTGTTTTAAGAAAAATCTAACTACGATAGAGGCTCGAAAACTGCTATCCTAATTGCAACCCTGTGTTGCGTCTGGGAGATGACAATTAGGCTCTGTGCTATCTTTTCACAATAGGTGTTTTTTTTTACATTGAAAAAGTAACATTTAATTTAAAATTTAAAAAGTAATAATAAATTAAGCTTTATAAACTGTTTTGTTATGAAAGTTGTTTTTTAAAGTAAAATTAAAAATATGTGCAAAAGCAAAAGTCAAATTAGAAATGAAAAGGATTCTTTTCCAAAATACGGGTTGTCTTCTTTTCAGGTAAAATTTCAGTGTTACGTCACAAATTCGAATACTGCAAAAGAGTTTATCTCTGCAGGAGCACTTAAAGTGTTTATCTCAAAACTAGTTGTTTAAAAAAAAATAGAAACAGGCCCTCTTAAGCATCAAAGCAAATCCATTACGAAATAAACTAAATAAAATAATATGAACAAGTTATTGATTTTAATTTTAGTTTATTTGGTTACTATATATATCTTGAGTCCTATTAGTTTAACGACGCGCAGTGGTCAATTTCGCGAGATAGCGGTCAAAACTCTATAACTTTTGACCGGATTGGTATTTTTTTACGCAATTTGTTTTGTTCAATAGGAGGGACTTTAAGCTTCAATTTGCGTGTTCGAACGTAAAAATCGACTGATAGGAACGTAAGTAATGTAGAGTTAAAAATGCATTTTAATTTTTGGTTGAGTTTCCATGTAAAAGTTGAATGTTTTGACATTTTAAATAGGTAATTTTTTTATAATTTCTTATTTTCTTCAATCGTATTTTACAACCAATACTTATTTATTATTCCTAAACTTAATTGTGGTCAGAAAATGCCAGCATTTGGCCACTGACATTTATTTAGTCTCAATATTCACAGGGGCCAAAGGTTGGTGTTTTTGAAAGAAAGCTAATTCTTGTGAGGATTAAACTGAAAAATAACTCTGAAATTCCCAGCAATATCAATACCATTTGGATATATTATATACAGAACACAACATCGATAAAATTTTAAGTAAACTTTTACTATTGATTTAAAGTGCACATATATTTTATTTAAATGTATTAATAAAAATTTATACTAAAATTAGAAACAAATTCTAATCTTTAAACTAGTATTAATTAAATAATATTAGTAAAAGTTTCTTCCAAATAGCTTTGATTTTCATTTTGAAGTAGTTGTGTAGCTTCTTCTTAATCTAACTCTAATTAGGTTGATTTCCATATTTGTCGAATACTGGATATATATGGGTCTGATGTGCACAACAAAATATTAATAAGATCTTCATTAGTACAATATCTGGAAATTTTTCTTGTAGTGTGCTCGCGATAGAATCTGTAGTCTTTGTTCCTTTTTTCTTGCGCTTTTTCTGAGAGATCTCCAATTGGAAGCATATTGTGCTGAATTATTTGTTCCCCATGGAACAAAATTTTGTGAACTGTGGTTTGCATATGTCTCCAAGAATATTTTTGGTTATAAAGGGTTGCTGTCTCATTAGCATACTGACCAATTTTTTTTGCATCTATCTTTTTGCTACATGCTATAACTTCTAATATGATTTGGAATCGTCGTATTAAATCATAATCTACTCCAGTTATAGAAGCTGCAGTTTCTGGATCGGAAAAAATATCCTTGCTTTGTTTCCATCATTAGAATTTCCTTCTCCTTGCTTTGACCGATCAATTATAAGGCCTATCTCATGGTATTTTTCTTGAATATGCTTTTTTTTGCTTTCTTTTTTTCAAATTTTCTTTGTTGTTTCTCACTGTTTCGCCGAAGGGGCCAAATTCCAAATCGCATCCCAATTTAAGAATATGCTCCATAAAACGAATTCTAGCATGAAGAGGTGACATTCCAAATTCATATTCTTCATTAAAACTATCGTCTTGTGTTGGTGGTTGGCTCAATTGACTTGATGTTTTTTGGCATATGGTGCAACTTGACGAAGACTTTGTTTTGGTTAAAGCTTGTGCAACTTTTCCATCGATCATTGTAAGTGATGATGCTACAAGAAACTTTTTTATTGATATGTTTAAGCTTGCGTCTTCGTGATCTTTCACTACAATTATCAATTGGCTTTGCTGGTCAACCACCTTTTCCAGTTTCCGTGATAGTTATTGATTGCTTTTTAAAAATAAGTTTATTTCTTAGCTATTCTTGGTTGAGTGAGTAAAACAATTTCTTGTTTCTGAAACATTGATTGTACCGTTTTCTTTAAGTATTTAAAAAGTTTTTTTATTTTTAAGTTATGAATTTTAATTTCTTGTTTGTCGCATATTTTGAAGAATGTATTATTCATTATATGTAAAATAATGGCGCTTTCATCTTTCCGTTCAAAATATATATAAGATAGAACACTATAACTGACTTTAGCCATTGTTTAAACAATAATGAAGAAAAAAAATGAATGCATGGATAAATATAGTATTGCTCGAAGTTTCAACATGATCTTTTTTACCTCTTTGAAACATAATATAACAGGTACTTGGTTTTACCAGTTATTTCCATTGGTTTTAAATGTATTTGCAATTTTCAGGTATTTAAGTTATGTGATATTAGATGGCAATAAAATCATTTTTTACCTTTTCCAAATGAATTGCCAGATACGACATAATTTGAGAGTTCTATTGTCATTTTTGTCAAAATTTTGATGTACCCTTCTATGTGGACTAGGTCCAAATATGGGCCAACTTCTCCCAATTTCAACAGAATTATTTTTTGGGTCAATAAGAACTCTTGTACAAAATTTCATCAAAATATATGCAAAATAGCCACTTTCACATACAAAAACCTTCTCAAAAAATATGACGTGCATTTGTAACGAATATCTTACCTTGGGTCAGAAAAATTGCTGTAGCTCAAAAAGTGCAGTCCCGATGCATGGACATGTATATATATAGGAATGTAGGGGAGAGTTAGGACTACAAAATAGTAAATTTGTGTTTTGACTCATCTTGACTCACAGGAGTTGTGCTCTATGAAGTAGGAAATTTCCAAGAAATTTGACCTTTTTTAAAAAATATATATAAATTGTTCTGAAAACAGTAGAGCTTCAATTTTTATTGTCAGTAATAGGAAATAAGTTAAGTTACAACACAAAATTTATTTCGTCCAAAAATTTTGAAAAACAAAAAAGTTATGATCATTTAAACTTTAAAAATTAACTAAAAATATCATAAATTTACTAAATTCAGTGAAATAGTTGAAATAGAGTTCTAATTTTTTGGCTCCCGAGGTTAACTACTAACTACTTTCATACGAGTCTAATAACTTTAAAATCGCAGAACAAAAACCAAAAGGAGTTTTGGCCGCTATCTCAAAATATTGACCACAGTGCGACGCAAATTTAGAAAAATAAACACATATTTGATTAAAGTTTAAACAGAAAATAAATTATTTGTAGGTCCTACATAGCTTGATAAATTTTATAAAAGAAAAAAAATATGCGTTTGCTTAATATTTTGTAGTGGTTTGTATATTACAATTGCTTTTAATTGCTTTTAGAATTTGCCTGAGAAAAATAATCATGATAAATAAATTGAGAAAACAAATTTTCAGATACAAGGTTTAACTCCTTTTTCTAAAAAAATTAACTTATAAACTAACAGCTTCAGATTTTCATCACACGGGCAACACAACAATGATATAACCACAGATTTTTTTTTTAAATTTAAACTCACTTTAGTACAGAAAAATTGGATTTAACCTTAAAACTCAAGCAAAAAAAGCTGTTGTGATAAACTGATGCTTTTTTTAGAACTTTATTCGAAAATGAGAACAAACTAAAACCACCAAGAAAGTAAGAGAAAAAATAAAAACATAACTTTATATAAATAAAAATATAAATTTGATTTACAACGTACAACCTTAGTTTTTGAATACGACCAGAAAATGATATAATAAACTTGAACTGATTATAAAAAACATGATTCCCAGGCTGCCTGGTTACTAAATCACGATCTTTGCCATTATAATTTGAACTACTACCACTTCTACCGCTGCCTACTACATATAAATCAACAACTTCAATGTAAGACCACCAACAATGATTTTTGTCATAAATCAATGCATTCAAAACAAAATGACAAAAAGGTTAACGATTCTTTTCATGTTACTCCCAAGACTTGAGTGCCATGGAATATACAAGAAATAAAATAACAATTTGACATTTTTTACGATTGTGTTGAAGTTCAAAATTATTTAAGATATTTTCTCAAGGAAAAAGAAACAAATTTACTAGCAGGGTGATGTATTTTAGGAAATTTAATAAAATTGTATTTACTGAATTGTTAAAGATTCTGTTAAAATAAAAATAAACTTGGAATTTAATTATTTGGCTTAAGTTTCATAAGAACAAAACAGCAGAGGAAAAACAAACGTTCGACTAAAGGTATTTGCTTTCGTAAAAGCAACAGTAAAAATCAATGACTTCTTAGTTAAGAAAATGGTAGCAAAATTCGATTAAGTTTTGTTTAACGCCAAGTAGAATCGTAGGTTTCTATTTATTAAATCATAAAGTTCTATTCTTCTTTTAAAAACATCTTCTTAAATAAAGGATATTATAAAAAATAAAAAAAAAAATAAATAAAATCTTAAATACAATAAAATAAAAATCTTAATATTTGGTAGCACTGTTTACATTAAAAAACACACACACACAGATCTAATAAAATGACTTTATTTTTTCAAACTATATAAACATTAAAATTTAGCCGTTTCTCAAATGAAAATTATGATACTGGTTTTCTTCCACTTATTACAATTTGATTTACAACTATTCTATTTTCCTCGTATGAAAAGGTACTTTTCATTTAATTTTTATTAATTTATTTATTTTAATCTAAGGAAATAATTCAAAGCAGACATGAAATAAAATACTTAAATATAGCTTATTTTATAAATGAATTAAAATTTCCTTTTCTAAGCCAATTAGGTTCATTTTTTTATTTTAATTTCTAAAAATTTTTAGAAAGAAAAATTATTTACAAATGTTTGCGGACGTTTTCCAAAGAATATATTTTATTTTTATATAAAATAATTTATGCAAAAGTTTATTCAATATTTGTTAAAATTTTACAAGAAATCACCTTTAAAGCAAGTATTTGATGCACTAAATTTTACAGTAATATTGTTAAGCAAATAATTTAAATAATTTGAAGATTTAATTATTGGGCTATTAAGTACATAATCTTCTATGACGAAACGATACTCTCTGAAGGAAATACAAGAAGTGATTTTCTGCAAAACATCAAAAGCATAGACTGTTCTTTGCGTCTTTTTTTTTAAAGTGAATTTAGGAGAGGCAAAGCAAAATGAATAAAACGTTTTTGTATCTTTTCAATATGATCTATATGATGACTCCAAATAAACGCGCCATATTCCAATTTAGATCTTACGTAAGCCGAAAATAGAAGTTTAATTGTTCCTTTTTATAAATGCCACTATGCTTGCTTAAATTATAAACTTATCTAAATGAAACTTGAAAGTTAATTTAGAATTAAACAAAATACTTAAGACATTGATTTGATTTGTTTTTAATTTATTATCATTAAAAATTGATTAGTTGAAGATAATACGACGATTAACATTTAAACATTTACTTTTACATTTATTTATTTTTACATTTTACTTATCAAAGGCTTTAACAAGTAGAACCACTGTACGCCGAAAAAAAAATATTAAAAATAAAGTAAAATATTTAAGTAGATTAACCTGTAGTAAATGGATAAGACATAAAGTAATATAAAGCTTAAATTCTACACCGGACTAACAGTCTTTTATGACAACCACTTATTGTAGTTAAAAAACTAAAAAACCTTTTTTTTTGCCTTATTAGGACTCCAAAAAAGGTTAACAGCAAAATTGTTTGAATGCTGCTGAGCATAAAACAAGTGTTTTCGTCATCAAACATCTGTGTGGATACATACTCCCTTAAATTACATAAGTTTCGTGTGAACATAATTACTACATACACCTTAATGCAGTCATGTAAAAGAGTTGTGTGTCATATAAGGTTGGAGATAGTAAAAAAAAAATTCGCTTATGAGATTATTAATGTTGTAAAATGTAGGCTTGCACACTGACTGAAACTAAACCTGTATAGATTTATGGTTAGATTTTTAAGCAAAAATTTTAATTTCTAAAGTAAAATATCTTAATTTTTTTTCCTTTACATATTTTAAATTAAACTTCTTTTCGATCGAAAAAGATATTTCAATTTCTTTTTAGGATTGTGACACTTGAGTAAGAAATGACATAAAAATCTACATGATAAATTCATTAATGATAAAATCGTTGAAAAGAAACAGAAAACATTAACATTAATTTTTCACTCCATTCACTAGCCTCAACAATTTCAAGAGGTTATGTGTGCTAATCTCTTATATGTGATACTAATGACCAAGATATAACAGATGCTGTTATTGTGAATAATCTGACTTTGAATTTGGTTGCTTTGGCAATTAAATTAAAACTGCTGCTACCACTTCTTATTTTAACTGTTGCAACTTATTGATTGATATTGCATTTAATAATTTAGAAATTCCAGCAGCCATTAAATGTTAGGTCATCTAGGCTTGTACATATTAAATAATTCAGATTCCAAAAGTGCGTAATGTTAAGCATATAACTGACGCCTGATTTTTAAAAGTTGTTGGTAAACATAACATGTCCCTTAAATCAGGTTCTAAAAGATGCGCTGTACTAGATATTTGAATATAAAATATTTAATATTTTTTTCAAAATCATGGCAGAATCGTGCATGAGGCTGCTGTATCGAAGTGGTAAGCACGTTGACTACGAACCTGGTTGCCCAGGGTTCCACCGCTGATGCAATCAAAAATAAAAAATGTTTTTACTGTTTAATAGTATAAATACATATTCAGAATTAACAAAAAAACTTGCGGTCTCCTTCGTCGGTACTTCATTAAACATTTTCGCGGGCGAAGTAAAAATAACTAACTCTCTATATCTCTCCTTTCACCAACTGTCTTACCTCTCATCTAACCCTTTCCTAAAGAATGTAGCGCGGTTACCAAAATAACTAAATAGGTAATAATGCCTAAAGTGCTACTTCTCTTAAAAAAAAAAAGAATCGTGCGTCATGGTGATGTTAATCACCCTGATTTCTTGCTTAGACTTCTTCCATAAAAACTAATCTAAGCAAATAACTTTTTGATTTTTGAAAAAAAAAAATAACAAAAAAAAAAAATAATAATAAAAATAATAATAATAATAATAATAATAATAATAATAATAATAAAACCAGTAAGAATGCTATATTCGGCTATGCCAAACCTTACACAGTCTTCACTATATATGAAAATCTAGTTTAGTGACGTAACTCCAATCAGAAAAATGAAAATCATACATTGATAAAATATAAAAAATGGAACTTCAATTAAACCAAACCATTTTATTTTTAAATTTTTATGACATACTTACTTATGTATGTATTTAAAAAAGCAACAAATTAGCTTTAAATACTGCCAATTTTACTATATGCGAACGAACTTTTTTATTTATTTAACGAAAATACAGAAGAACAAGATTAATAATCTTATATGACAGTACTTTGTAGACATTGGCATCAGATTCTGAGTACATGAAATTAGTAACAATACAATCATGCAAGATTTAAATATAAAAAAGTTAAACATTACTATAATATTAGCACAGTAAAATATTATAATTGAGTTACCTTAGTTATAAAAAAGCCATTGTGAAGGAAAATAAAATTAGTTGTATATAAACTGAAATATGTATATATACTTCAGTATAATTACATTTTGGTCATATAGTTAAGAATAGCATTTTTAAACTACATTACATTGCGGGAAATTGGTTCCAGAGACGAATTGAAATTACAAAAAAAAAAAAAATGTCTCTAAGATAAGAAACTGCAAGATATATTCAGGTTGTGTTGTATAAATGATCTTGTTGTATAAATGATCTTGTAACAAGTTATCGAAAGATATGTTAAAAATTTGTTTTGAATAGTCGGAAAAACTACTACATCTTTTTCGACTATATGTATATGTATCTAGCAACGTTGTTGTATCTAACTTTGAGTTCTTGTTTGCTAGTTGAGTCGAGACCTTCGTAGAGCTTACATTCATATAAAAGTGTTGAAAATTAATATGTTTTTGCTAGAGTCATACGCACATTAAAAGGTGTAAAATATTGGGTATTGTATAAATTTCGCAGTATTACATAAATTATTCCAAAAATTATATTGATATATGGTAAGTCCAGCTATGTTCCTCATTAAAAGTAATGCCAAAAATTTTGGCATGTAAAACAATTTCAATTGTTGAGTCTCCAATAAGTGTAGGCAGCAAATAGTCGGGATTTTTCCGACAAGAATTGTTTTCGACTTCCTTGGGTTTTTGCTAGCACCATTAGCAGAGGACCTTTTATGAACGTTATCAAAGTCCTTATTAAGTTTATGTATACAGTTATCTATGTCTAGAACCATATCGCTTAAATAAAGCTTCTTTCGCTCATACTATAAAAAAGCAAGCTGTATGTAGTGTTATTACCAAAAGTTTTTAATTGTTGTAACCTTTCATTATGTAACATCTATTTCAATATTTCTCTATGTATGTAATTTTAAATAGTTTTTGTATTCGCTGTATTTTTGCTATTCATAATTCTTTTGATGCATACTTGAATCGTATGAAATTCAATCGTAATTCATTTTCGGTGTCAGTCTGGCTTAGGCTTGTTCGCTTTTATAAATTCAATTAAATTTAAAATTTTTATGCAACATGATAGAACATTTAAAATATTGGGAATAATGTACAATAACATAAAAAAAATCATAAAACTTCACAATTGTTAGTTCGTTTGTCATAGTTAACCATTACGTTGTTGATCCATCATAATTTGCTGTGTACTAAATTTTCTGGCTTTCAGTATTTTCTGTGTAGTTTTACCAAGTTATCGTTACTCATAGAAAATAGTTAAACAGTGGCTATTGCTAAATTTGGATAAATTGTTAAAATATTAGAAAAATGAACTACAACCCAAAAACATACAAGAAATATTAGCATTTAAAAGGGAAAACGGAATGTTTGCGCTGTTTTGCCTTTGTTTTGCTGCTGCTGCTGTTGTTTTTTTTTTCTTTTTTTTTGAAAGTAGGTCAGTCTATCTTATATCTTGTTCGCTTAATGTGTAAGTTTATCACAACAAAATGATTTATAAAATGAGTATTAATTTTTTTTGATTCCCTCTAACTTGTTAATAACTTACAAAAATTACCCACAAAATAACGACGTCGCCTTGATGTTCTAAAGCACGATAAAAAACCCTTTAAATATTATTTACTTGGAATTTTTTGTATTTTATACCCTTCACCACAGGAGGAAAAGGGTATGCCTAAGTTTGTTATTCCAACAGACGTAGTTTTGAAAATATTACTATTGAAAATCACCGCGATAAGTCCATGTTCTTCAAGGCATCGGGCAAAAGACTACACCAGCCATATCATTTGGAAAAATTCAAGTAACTGCAATCAAAAAACAAATATATGTGGCGTTATAGGGTTATACAAGTAAGAGTGATATATTTGGCAAAGCCGAATGTTATATACTCTTAATCATGTATGTAAATCTAGTTTAGTAAAGCAGCATACATAAAAAAAAATTACCAGAGAATTCAAAAATAATAAATACGATATAAAATTTTACGTAAAAATGTAATCGACTCTAAATGGTTTAAGCATTTTAAAAAAATTCTAGTATATCCTGAAGGATCTCTTTAAAAGCTTTTAAATGATACCCATATTGACAATACAGACAATCGAACCTTTTTATGAAAATTGCAGAGGCTAGCGCTAATTTTTTCACTTGATGTTTTTTTTTTAATTTTTCAAATCTCTATCGCTTCATATTTTTGTTTTTTTTTTGTGATTAGAGTAACTTCCTTTTTGCAAATGATATGGAAAAATTAAAGGCAGGATTCTGTTTTGCCCACTGCTTCGAGGGACATGGGCCGATCTGCTGATTTTCAATAGCTTCAATTTCGACACTATTGACATATTTAAATTTTCTCTAGCTGATCTAGTACCCTGACACTGGTTGATTTCAATACTAACACGGACGGACAGTGAACATCGCTCAATCGACTTCGCCTTAACTCAGAATATATATACAAAATGAATATATTTTCGGGTTTATGGGTCTCTGAACTTTACTTAGAAAAGTACGATTGTGCACCGTATTTTCAATATTGGTATCATTAAAAGCGTTTGAAGAAATCTTTCAGGAAATACTACAGTGATTTAAAAATGCTTAATTTAATAGAGCCGATGAAAATAGTTTATAGAACTTATTTTTTTTTTTAATTTTTACTTATAAGTTACTGCAATATTTTTTTTTAACTAAACTAGATTTACTCACATGTTGAATGGTATGTAAGATTCGGCATAGCCAAATATAGCACTCTTACTTGTTACAATTGTCTTTATTTTAACTGTGAACTTGAAACTTTCACTGTCAAAATGAAATTGAAAGTTCTGCATTTAAAAGCGTGCGAACTCTTTAAAATTCATACTCTTTATACCATTTAAGGCATGCTTCACTCTTACACCATATATGTATGTACTTATGTGACTTGCTGCTACCAACTTTTCGTTTGAGTATGCTGTTTCTTTTTTCGCTGAACAATGGTCAGTGACTTAATAAAACGAACAATCAATTGTTTCTTGTATGTTTGTGCTTAAATAATGTAAATTTGTTCAATGACATGCATTTTTTTAAATCGTAATGATTATTGTGGGTTTTTGGCAGTATTACATTAAAACACACACACATAAATGATGACTGTAGTATAAAGATCGTATTTCAAAGCAAGCACCGCTGTTGGGCATTTTTTAAAGGAATGGTTTAATTTAAATATTTAAGTAATAAATTTTTTGACTTATTTGTCACACATAGAAAAAGTTACGAATTGGTTTGTTTCATGGGCCATTTATGTATATCATTAACTTAACTGAACCACTATAACAATATTATTTATTTATTTTTTCGAGCCTTTATTAGAAAACTTTTATGTGGAGATGTTGTTTTAGAAAGATGAAGGCGTATGTCTACATCGATAAGCGCTGATACCTTATGGCGAGACACGCTAAAAAAAATTGTTCTACTAAATGCACTATGGAAAAATAAATGGCACAAAATTTTTATAGATACCTAACTTTTTTAATACTTTCCTGTCGTTTTTAATTGAAAATTGGTTCAACATTAAATTAAGGAACTGTTTGAAATTTCTGCATTAGTTAAATAAAATTATCTGCCGGTAGTCTGATGAATGTTATTTTTTTTATAACTTATAATTTGTGTTTGTAATAATATTGAATTTAATATTTTAATTGCTGCATGAAATTCATAAACTGTCAAAATAACTAAACTTTTGATTTCTATCTTCCCAGAATTAGAGTTTTATACATTTCTTGAAATAAAAAATATTAATTTAATAAAATTTTAAAATAACTTTTGCCAATAAAAGTGAAAAAATATGCCTTCGCTTATGTAAAAGTATTAAAATAATTATTAAATGTTTACACTTTTACACATGTAAAATACTGATGTTAAAAAGATTTACAGAAATATGAGGATAATAATGATAAAATATTAGAAACACTAACATTAGCATATGTTTCATTAATGCGTTGAAAATTAAATTTATTTTCTTATATATAATTATTTCCTTATAGAAAAAAAAATAAATAAAAATAAAAACTATGTACGCATGAAAAATACTCGGAGTAGTTTATTATTTTATTACCGCTATTTGTTGCGAAACCATATTTAATTATGAAATTAAAAATATTACTTTAAGTCATTGATTGTATTGCACCCATTCTTATGTTCTTCTATTTAGTCGTAGTTAAAACAGTGACGAAAGCACATTATGGGCAAACTTGTGAAAGGTGAACTATAACAAATTTAAAGAAATCTATATTAAAAAATAATAACTTTTCTACATTTTTTTATAATATAAGTCTCATATATGTTCTTGCTATGATGTAAATACACATTTGATATTCAAGTAGTTGTAGTAGCCAGTAATTAAAAATTTAAATGAAATTTTATGTCGTCTGTTATTGCTCAATCAGAAAAAAACCAACTTTACTTTGAGATGCATTTTGTTTTATGCAGTGCAATTTATTGAGTTTGTCAATATTAATAAAACTACTAAATATATTAAAAACGTCATAAATAATCCCTACACATTTTCGATAAACCTCCGTCAGTCGAACATCTATTAATGATACGCAACTTGTATGTCCGTCTGTTTATCTGTGTTCGTATCACGATGGATTTGAATAAAATTTTGTGAGAAGGTCCCTTACACCTTTGGTTCAAGTATAGAATATATTTTTTTTCATAAAAATGTATCATTTTGTAAAGAAACAAGAGGTACAAATGTGAAAGCACACAATTAGCGTCCTAATGGTACTGTAACAGCTATCACGTCAGTACATATTATTTTTGTTCACGGAAAGTTTCTAACATTGTTTACAGAACTCTACTAGATAAAAATAAACATGTATATCGTTACCTTAATATAGAACGGCCCAATCTTTTTTTTAATCAAGATTTATAATGGTTCTCAAATGCACCACTAAAGGATTAAAAAACAGCTTTAAATTGCTTAGATAATTAAATAACAAAATTCGTTAATAAAAAATTTCCAAATACAAAACCGTACTTTTTATCAAGTTTTTTCCTTTTCTTGTAAAGGGGGACAAATGTTAGTTCGGGATTTTCTGTATTAAGGTTACAATATATAGTCGTCTTAAAAATTCGCAGGAAAGAGAAATTTTATCAAAAACAAAATATATTTCAGGTATCACGAATAAAACCTATACCTAAGGGTATAAAGATTCCAAAATTTAATAGATTCGTAAAAATATCTTTTAAAAAATAACTTGGAGGGGTTGACTTAAAAGAAAAGTTAGAAAAAAACTGCAGTTTCTTAGCGAGTGAATCGGTTTTATATTCGATTTTTAAAATTAAAATTTTAAAGTTAATTTTTGGTGAGTTTATATACAATTTTTATTTCTGCAATAAATATTTCTTTATAAAGAAATAAATAGAAAATTAAAACAATAATTTCTTAAAAAAAATTGCGGTTTTGTATAATTTTTGTTATTAATATGTGCTTTTGACATAAGGATGTTGAACTCCATTTCCAGTAAATTTAGTGGACTCCACTGATGAGCAGCAACGAAGTTGCCACATCAATATGCAAACCCGCCGTAGTATATGCCTTTTTATGTTTTTGTTTTTTACAGGAAAACTTTAAATTGATAAATATAAATATAATGACAAAAATATGCTCAAATAAGAGAAAATAAATAATTTGAAAACTTTTTTACTTTAAGTAAGTTTTCCTTTTAAGTATTTTGTAAAGTAATATATTAATCCCTAAGGGGCACTGCTAGCATTCAAACTTAAAAGAAATCGTAGGTACCAAATACAATCAAATATTGATTTAAATACACTGACTCTAGTTAAAAAAAATTTATGTCGTTGCTACATACAATAATACATATTTTTTATCTCCTTTGTAATGTTTAAAATTTATGAAGGTTTTTATTACGTCCGAATAATCGCAAATAAACTTTCTCTTATAGTTTCATTCATAGGTTGGCCAAAGCAAAACAAAATTCCGATATAAGAAATAAAAATGAATAAATTATAATTGTTCTTATAAAAATGGATGAAAATTTTGTTTATGCAAAAGAATTAAAAAAATAGTAATTATTTACATATATTTTTATTTCCTTCTCTTCCAGGTGAAAGCTGTCCGTCCGTTAAGTTAAGCTAAGGGTTTCTGTTGGGTAAGCTTTTAAACGCTTATGCACCTTTTATTTAACCTAATTTTTATTATTTTCTTAGATAAAGAAAAAAACTACGAGGATATAATACACTGACCACGGTACAAAAAAACCTTGGCCCACCCTGTAACTCCGTGTACTCAGTTTAAATCTGTTCCTTTGAATAAGCCGTACACAAGGAAAATGTATACGTTTTCCTTAAAATCTTGGCTTAGCATTAATATAATGAAATTATTTGTTCTTGAGTCGTCTGTTGTTAGTGTCCAAACAGCGAATGAGTGGCTGATGGTGGTGATTGCTTTTCTTGTTTGTTAGGTTGGTAGTTTTTTATATGCACATAAAACGTTTTGTATTTGATTTTTATGGTTAAAATTGTTGGCTTCTTTTTAAAATTTAAAATGGTTTTAAAATGTAACTTTCTTCCCAATTTTTGTTCTTCTAAAATTTACATTTTTTTAAGTTTAGTTTCTAGTTTTAAGTTAAAAATTTTTACTGTTTTAATCTTAAAATTTTACTTTTATTTGAAAATTTTGCTGTTCGCTTTTGTTCAATTTTTAGGCATTTCAAATATATTTCTTTTATTAGTCGTTATGTATAATTTATTATTTAAAAATAACAACTTTTTCAAAGTTTCTTTAATATGTTTATATATGTATTTTGTGTTTTAAATTTAATTATACAAACAACATTTATAATTTAAAAATATAATAAAAAACTAAGGAATTTATTGTGATGAAACTAATTTGCCTTAATCGAGTTGTTTTCGTCTATAAAGGTGCTAAATTAAAAATTAAAAGTTTAATTTAAAAAAATTAAGTCATTTTCATAGAAATTTAATATTTATGTGGCTAATTTAACCAAGTTGTTCATTAAGTAGTCTTTTTAAGCTTGGGAAAATTGTTTAGCACTTAACTTATTCCTATCGAATAAATTGACCACTAGCGCTACTAAGATAATTTAGAAAAAAAGAAAACTGTTCAGTAACAAAAATTTTGTTTACTAATTGTTGTTAATTGTTACTAGAACGTGTTCACGTACATAAAAAACTTGCAAGAAGAGAGTGAAAAAAGAGTGTAAAAATTAAAGAGAGAAAAATACTTGGCTTGTAAAATTTTTACTAGCAAGGATTTGACAAACAGCTGTTTCTAACTTTTGTTTACAAAATAATTTGCTTTAAAATTGTTTCGCTATTTTTCTTTAATTTAGAGCTCTGGAAGTACACATCAAAGAAGTGGAATACAACAGAAAGTTGGTTAAGAATCTTTGAGCTTTGCAGGTGTTTGTACTGTTTCCAGAACTAAATGTTAACAAGCCAGTAATGAAACATTCAATGCAATGTTTCCTTTTGCAATTTAAAGAAGAGTAGTGCAATTATTATGTATAATTTTAAATAGGTTACACGCGTGTATCAAGTTGAAATTATTTTTAATACAAACATTTTTACATCTAAACCACAGAAAATTGCCTAATAACTAAAAAAATATGAATGTTGGTATTTACTTCAATATTATTATTATTATTATATGCAATTTTTTTCGTGCCGTTTCCAGTTCGCTTGCTGTTAGTGGTCTTTGTTTCATTGTAAACAATTTTGCGCTCTAGTACAGTTACTTTAAAGATGGTACTATTTAATAGTCGTCCCGTACAACTTTTAAGTCTTACATATCATTCCCGAAGCCACAATATTTTTTTTGCCAATTTTTGCTCATTTACTTTTTTACATGTGGGGGAATAATTTTGAAATTTTCGGCTTTACTTGCTAGTAAAGTTACTGAACAGACCTAACTTTACTAGCAAGTTTCGATTTATTGCCTTAAGTATGGAACATTGTTGGTGTTTTTTACAATTCCGTAAGAGGTAAGTTCAGCATATATTTCGCAGTTGGAAAAAATTGTTTCCAGAAGCATTAATCTGACTGAAACTTTTATTGACTTCAGCAAAATAATTTTTAATTTATTTGGCACTAATTTTTTAATTTTTCTGGCACTAATTTTTTATATGATTTTGATAAAGACTAAAGATTAATTTTTTATTGAAAATGAATTATTTTGTGTTTGACTAAGTTAGTTATGGCAAAACACTTCTCAATTAAACTCTAGTATTGTTACAAAACTTAGCGACCAACCGAAATTCCAAAAAGCTAGCGCGTAATTTTGTTTAGTGGTCTTAAAAGCAAAGCAAATATAGAAAATAAATAAATAAATAAATAATAAATAAATAAAGTGAAACAAAACAATGTAACTAAATAATGAAAACAAATGTTTGTTAAATCGTTTGTATGTCTGTTTTATCTAGATGCTTAGTCACCTTGATATATTGCAAAAAATTGCCATTTTTGGCATTTAAGTGAAAATCTCGTTTGGGTTTCAATGGCCACAAACGTTAGAAATAGTTAAGTTAAACGATTTTCTACAAACAATAGAGTATTACCGCAACAATCTTGCTATCAATACAGTAAAGGTCAATGTACACTGTTAAGGAGGTAAGTAAGAAGTAGAGAAATAAGCAAAAGAAAAATATATGCTCGTACTTGTTAACAGAAACCTTCAACGTTGAAAATGTGTTACTAAGATCAGCTTCTTCACAGGCTTTATTGGTAACGTTTGTGCCCTACAAGTTATTTTATGAAAATCGTATTCATTTAACCAGCATTTTTTTTTTAACTTTTAGACGCCTCTCATTACTTCTAAGCATGTTTTAAGAATTTTAAATGCATTCGTTTTGTAGAAAAAACAGAACCACTATGGCAAGAGCAGTATAATTTTGCTACCCAAACTAAATTGATGTAATGCTTTTGTTTTTGTTTTTCTTATATTTTGATACATATATTTTCTAACTCTTATTAACATCATTTTTAATTAATTTTTTGATTTCTACAGCCTGCTTTATCATTGCGTAAGGTTCAATTCAAACAACTATCTAGAGAAAGAAGAATAATAGAAATTATAAGGTTTATACTAATGCAGAACATACTTTATAAAGGCTTGGACTGTCTTCCAATTATGCTTTAGAACATAAGTTATAAATATGTGCATATCTGAAGTAAAAAACTTTAAAAAACTTTTGGCATTTTGGAATATATACAAATGGATTGCATGCGTCACTTTTCCTGAAATATTTTCTTTTACAAAAAAGGCGAAAAAGCTTATACATATAATGAAATAAATAAAAAATAGTTTAAACAAACAAAGATAAGGTGAAGTGGTATGAAATTACCTAACATTCTTATTTCCCGTTTGCAAAAGTCGTAGTTGATATTTCCGCGTGAAAAGGAAGTAATGTAAAAAAAAAAAAGAAAAAAATCGAGCAAAATAAGTAGTTTAAATTATGTAACTCTTTATATTTATTTATAGAATTTATGTTTTATATAAATGTTAACATCACGTGTTGTATTTCATTCAAAAGAAGTAAAATTATGGTGATCTTTCTCGATCTCCTCAGTAATTTCAAACAAATATCTAATAATATACAAAGCTGATAACATTCAATTGATGCTGTCATAAGAAATTTCTTTTCTCTGTGAAATTTCTTTTCCTGCTGCTACACGTAGAATCTTTCATACTTTGTACTTTGACGTATTTAACTAAAGTGAAATAACGACGGATGATGTTGGCACAATGAGTACTTTGTTGACGGATATTATATCAAAGATCGCTCTTTTTTTATTCAGTTTCAAATTTACTTTGTATTTTATTCACTTGTTAATTTAATTTGTATTTAAGTTTTTGGCACCAAACTTATTTTATTAAAATTACAGATTACAAATTACACTTGGAGCGCAGCAAGGTTAAAAAAAAAACATAGAAGAAGAGGAAGCAGTTGGTAGCTGTCAAAGAATTTTACGCACTGACGTCAAAAGTAAAAAGTTGACCAACATTCGTACTTTGCTTTGACAGGCACGTACTGATTGTGACATCGCTCATAAGGAAACAGGTATTTTAACTGACTTGTCAATTGAATAAATCAAATTTAAATATATGACGGATTCTATGTGCCCCGGCGTTTTTACTTACCACATTTAGGCACCGTAAAAAATAATATATAAGTGCTGGGTTTCACAAGCAGTAGGAAGGCGAATTTATAACAGTTGAATTCTTAAGCCTATTGCGATCTACATATGATTGATTGTCCCTTAAATTTGAAATGTCAAAACTGTGTTTTTATTTTTATATTGTTTTTTATTAATATTTTTTTATACGTTATTAGCTTAATGTAATAGAATCATGACATTTTTAATTGTATTATTTTCCTTTAAAAGTCAATATTTAATAATAATAATAAGCTATTATTAGGCAGTTGAAGAAAAACTTTTTATTTTTTATTAAAAAAAAGCGACAAAATTCATAGAGAGGAATTTTCTTTAAAAATATATTAATAAAATTATTCTATCCAAACTAAAGAATAGGAGAACGCATATTGCTTAAGGCCATGTCAACTATAAGATTTAGTCTTTAGTTCCGTCAAAATTGTGTGAGAAAGATTTTCTTACAAGTCTGTCCGGTTTACTATTCTTTTTAAGAGTTCCATAGCATTATGATTTTTGTACGCATTTTAAATTGCATACTTACGTGTAGAATAATGCGGCACATAGACACGGGTTTCCTCGCAATTTTTCTAAGTGCGACAGAATTCTATTAGATTTTCATATGACGAATTTTAATCGTGGCTTTTAATTTTTGTTTTTGTTTGTTATTTTTAGTCTAGAATAAATTTACGGCCTTCAAAAGCCGTACATTTTCTACTAAAACTTTTTTTTTACCAATGTTCATTGAATTATTTTTTGTATAACGAACATAAACCAAATACGGCGATTATGTTAAATGATGAAAATCTAAGTGGGTGAGCTACTACTGCTGCTTTACACAATTCACGCTGATGCCATTTATTGTTGTTGTAGGCGAATGCTGCTATACTACTACGAACTTTTATGGATATTGTTATCGAGGTAGTCCTGACGGTTGTAGCTTCCGGTCTTGCAAATAAACTTTAAAAAAATAATCACCCTAATTGTGATTGGCGTTTTTGTAGTGAAAGTTAACCGTTTTTAAAAACAGTTATCATTATTCTATTACAAAATTGTCGTAGTCGAAATACGGCTACGCCAAACACGATAAAGGTAAATAACTTGTTTTGGAGTTTTCCTTTACATTTCTTAGTGTATAAATTGAACATTAACATCATTAACGTATTGACCGTCACAAAAGAAAGTGAAATTTTACATTCAGAAGTACTACATATTTACAATTGTGTCATTGATTGCTATTAAGTTTTTCCATGTTTCTTTTTTTCATGTTTGTTTTTTTTTGCAAATTTATTAAATATGTCTTCTTATTCTTTTTTCATTGGCATCGATCGAGTGGAACTAAATATTTGCGTTGAACTCGGTAACATAATACACTGATCACTATCTTCACACAGACGCTTAACATAATAAAATTTTATTGATGCGTGAATGATTTTTATACATTCTGTTTTATAATATCTTTAAAAATATCAAGCTCCTTAATAAAGTATTAGGTGTAAAATGCTTGCACACATCTACGTTTCTTTATTTGGAAAAACCATATGTCACTCATTTGAACATTTAGACAATTGTTTCACCTGATGGTGCATGTAAATCGGTTGAATGCTATTATAAGTATTTTAATTTGTAAGTTGCAATGCAGATGCAGATTTCGTTGATTTGATATCCATAAATCCACCAACATTTCTGTTGAACAAAAAAAAAATCAATTATAAAGTTGATGCTACAATAAAATACTGCGTTATTGAAGTTTATTTAAAAAGAGAAAAGAGCTTTTGATTTTTATATTTATATTTTTTATATTTATATTTTTATATTAAGAAAATTTTAAAGAAAAATCTTTAGCATATAAAAAGCTGTATATTACCATCAATACAAATTATGAGTAATAAACTTTAATTTATTTATCTTCATTAGAGTCTCAAAAACTAGATTACAATCCTGTTTTTCTTAATTATGTATAACAGCATTAAAATAAAATATTCCGATTGCAAATTGCGTGAGAGCGCCTTACTTCGAATTTTTTACTTTGTATGTCGTTTATTAATAGTTTCAAAAATTTGAAGTAAAAGAAAATCATAAAAGTGATAATTTGGTATACAAACACACTTTGTTGACAAATATTCCCTAAAGATATTTTACAAATATTTTAAATAAGTTTTTTCTCTGTTATTTACATTAGTGAAACCGCTTTTTAAAGCAGATTGTTAAAAAAATATGCCAATTATTTTCAGAAATTAATATGGCTTTAAACTTATTTTAAGAAATGTTTTAAAGAATTAAGAATATTTATAACATATTTGAATTTCATAAATGATATTTTAATTTTAAAATGTTTGTGTCTATTTTATCTACTTTGTTGGTAATACTTTGAGAGTAAATTTAAATGCCTAAATGCTTGCTTATTTCTATTAGTCTATTTTTTATGTGCGACATCACTGCAAATCATCTTAAAATTTTTGTTATATGTTGAAAAAATAGCTTAAAAAATAAATGATTTTTTAATTTTAAAATGTTTGTGTCTATTTTATCTACTTTGTTGGTAATACTTTGAGAGTAAATTTAAATGCCTAAATGCTTGCTTAATTCTATTAGTCTATTTTTTATGTGCGACATCACTGCAAATCATCTTAAAATTTTTGTTATTATATGTTGAAAAAATAGCTGCAGTGAAAATCTTTAATAAATTTATGAAAATTGTATAACGATCCACTAAAACCCCGTAATTTTTTATTTGATTAAAACAATTTAGGCATCACTTCATGGATAATTGTATTGCTTTAAAACTGAATATAACATATTTTAATCGCAAAAGCTTTTGGCCTTGGATGTTACTTTAAAGGGAAGTATATAAAAAAAACATAACTGTACTATTACCATAATTTTTTTAATTTTTATCTGTTTTTTTGTTTTTGAAATGTGAATAATATTAATGAATTAAAATTTACTTTTTTTGGTTTAGGTTTAGTTTTTAATTATTATTTTATAAAAATTTTTAGAAAGAAAAATTATTTACAAATGTATGCGCACGTTTTTTATTTCTAAAGAAATCAAAAAAAATTAGACGTTAGCAAAATGAAATTTAAATTTTTTGAATTTAAATTAAAAACCGAACCCAAGCCGCTAAAGGTAAATTTTAATTTATAAAAAATATTATTATTATTATTTTTTTTTTGGTTAATACTCGATAGAATCTTTAAACATTTTTTGAACAATATATTGTAAGTCAAGGAAATACAGTTTTAAGAGTAAATAAAATAATATATTGTATTATCTAGAGCACAAGTTTTTGGCTTAAGAAGCTAGACCACATTTTCTTAATTTTAAAGGAATAAAACTAAGTTTGATTCTTTAACTCGCCTTTGCATACTCTAATTCTCTTTCCTTTAAATTTTTGATCGTCTTGCCAGAAAAAAAGGTTTAGCCAAAAATTCTTTAAATCCTGATCTCAAGATGGGCTTACTAAATAAGGTTTGATTAACCTTTAAAAACTAAGGCCATCAGTGAGTTTGAATAAATAAAAATTTATTTAGATATCATAAAAAGAAAAGTAAATAGTTAACATTTTTTTCTATTCGAAATTAAAACAAGTTTAGTGTACATAGTAAAATATTATTTTTGTAGTAATGTTTTGCAACAAGATCAATACAATTCACAACACACATACATACATTGTATTGTTGATTTGATTATATAATTTTTTATAATGAAACAATATACAAATATCAAAAATCAAAGCGAAATAATTTTAGAAAGTAGATTTTTAATTATCTACCTTTGAAAGAAAGAGCAAAAAAATATTATTCTCCTTTTTATACCCTTCAGCACATAAATTGGAAAAGGGTATATCATCTAAGTTTGTCATTCCGTTTGTAATTTTCACGGTATCCATTTTCGAGCCCATAAAGAATATATATTCTTAATCCTTATGCATAGCGAATTCGATTGAGCGATATCCGTCTGTTCTTCCATGTTTATGTTGAAATCAATTAGCTATGAAAAATTTCAATACGTCAATCGATAAGACATAGTGTCGAAAAAGTTGCTATTGAAAATCTTTAAGATTGGTTCATGTCCCTCAAGGAAGTGGGCTAAACACCACGCCTGCCTCTAATTTTTTCATATCATTTGGAACAATGAAGCAACTCCAATAAAAAAAAAACAAATGTATAGGGCGATGAGAATAAGAAAATAAGAAAAAAACATCAAGTTTAGAAATTTGCTCAAGTAATGATCTTCTGAAATTTTCATAATAAAGTTCGATTATCAATATGATCCATATAGGTATCATTTAAAAGTTTTTCACGAGATCTATCAGGAAATACTAAAACTTTAATGCTTAACATATCGCACATAATTTTTTCTGGATTTTTGTTTTCTGTCATCATATTATTTGTTTTTTTGATAGGAACTACTTCACTAAACTAGATTTAACTACATGGTGATGTGTATATAAAATTAGCCATAGCCGAATATAGCACTCTTACTGTTTTGGGTATAAGACAATATGTAAAACAAGTTGTGTAAGAAACTGTTTCATGAACATACAACACAATGAGATCTCAAATCGAACATATACCGCTTGGTCCAAATAGAAGTATCTACTTTGACACAGAAAGATATTTCTATCTGATAATTTTACTACCAGTCGGTATCATACCTTCGCTAACCAAAATTAAACGACATCTGCTTGATATTGAAAACGTATTTCCAAAGTGTATTTTATGCGTAACAATTTATTTACTATCAGAAAAATTACAATAACAAGAAAAATAGAAATATATATGATCAATTAACCTATGGTTAAAAAAACTATTTGTTAAATTTCAATTAATTGTATCCGTTTAAATATTGTCTGTGCAAAACAGAAATCATAAAAAATGTGAAAAATGAAAACAGCTTTTTAAATTTTAAGCCAACGTAAATAAATTTTTTTGAATCGCATGGATCCGATTGCATTAAGATGTGCGAAATTAAAATCTTAGTATAAAGTAACGAGAAAATAAAGTGAGAACAAGAAAATAAATACAATGCAATTTTATTTTATTTTATAAGTCCGACATGACACTAAACAGCTATCAACAATTTTTTTTGCATCAAACAATAAAGTGATTTATGCTACTAAATGCATTTTAACGCATCACATGTATTTAGTTGTCTATCAAACTTTATATTCAGGACACAGTACGAGTTTGAGAAGCTTCCTAATGTTTCAAAAAAAAAAAAAAAAAAAAAAAAAAACAATGAAATGACGAGTCCAAGGACTATGCTAAAGGATAAGTTTTGAAAAAAAAAATACAAAATTTTTTACCAAGCCGATGAAAGCAGTGTCATTTTTTAGGCTCATGCCTTAATCGTTTTGCAGCTAATTTAAAAAAGTAGAACGTCCAACAGGACACATCACCTATTGTAAAGGAGCAGATATATTATAATGAAAATGCAAACAAAGTTTTAATAAAAAAAAGGTAATAAATCAGATGCAGACGTAATAAAACTTTTTTGTTTTTTAGTGTGAAAAAATTTAAACCTATAGACTAAGGCCCAACAAAGTATGACAGTGAGCATTAGATGTATGTACATGTAACAGACTCTTATACTGGTCTGTATGATTTTATAATCCGAAAAAATAAGTAACAGTCTCTGTACGATCAGAGCTACATTTTGAATCGCATCTTTCTTATGTGACAGTGTGGCACCTAAACACCCTTTATTGCTGCCTCGAAAGACATGAACCGATTTCTCTGATTTTAGATAACAAATTTTTAGAACTATGTCTTATCGATTTGCATATTTTAATTTTCTGTAGATTTTAACAATCAGCGGCATACCGGCGTGCGACCGAAATTATCACATCTGGGTCTATCCGTGTTCATGTAAACCTCAACTTTTCCAAGGCACTAAAGAGATAAAGATAGTTTAAAAGCGCCAGACGATCAGACAAGGTTTCGAAAATTCTGCTACTTAAAATCAGCATCGGCCCATTCCATTCGAGGCTGCGGCGAAAAAATCACACCTGCCTTTATTTTTTTTACATATTTTAGAACAACTCTAGCTAGTGCAGTAACTCAAATCAAAAGAATAAATATATGGGGCGATAGAGAATTAAAGAATTGAAAACAAAAATCAAATGAAAATATATGGTGCTGGCCTCCTTTTTTGTTTGAACAGAAAAACTTCATTGTGGGAAAGAATTTCTTATGCCGATTTTTATGCGTATATGGTAAAGAGTATAAAAAATTTGTCATAGCTAAATATAACACTCTTACTTGTTTTTTAATATGTTGCTGTTTAACAAAGTTACGCAGCCGTTTTAGCACCATTACTCTGTGGCTACGGCAAGACTGGAACTTCTTAATAGTTTATCTAGCAAACGTGTGTCTTTTAACCATCGTTCCTATCTAGGCCACACATTGTGATACAATCTCACGAAATCTTTTTCACCAACCAGGTCTTTTTAATCAATTTCACCAATATTGCCACATACTGTTCCAATGTTCTTGTTTTTGTTTTCTCTCACTAAAGACCTGTTGTGGTTTCGACTACAATTTCGTTGTTTTACCATATACCATCACATCTGCTACTTCAGCGGCTACTTAACAAACATTACGTTTACTTTTACTCACTGTTGAAATTTAAGCTCAAGATCTTCTGTTTAACAGACAAGCAAACACATCTGTCCACGCAGCTACCGCAGCAAATCTATGATTTATTGTATTTTTCCTACACATGGCATTAAATCAGTGTTCTGGTGTAAATTAGATAAACATCCGTTAATTACAATATAACTACTTTGAAGAATAGAGAACCGACACGAAACTGACAGCTTAGTATTAAAATAAACTGTCACAGGAAGGAGTCAATTGCCTTCAGTTTGGTAATTCGTAACAGGTCTGAGATTAAAAGTTATATGTACATATAGTACATACGTATTAATGTACATATATACATATATACTAAGTATAAAAACTAATATAAGAAAATATGAATCACCCTAATGACGTTTTTTACAACATATTAAATACTTACTTGTTACTATGCAAATTACACCAATCATGCAGAAGCATGCAGATTCTTGTTTGCTTGCATACGTACATACAAGCTGTACGTAAAAAAGCGACTTTGATTATGCATTCCCGATTTTGATTTGTAAAAGCTTGTTGCTAAGCGTAAAAACAAATCATGATCGAG
The DNA here is from genome assembly GCA_937654795.1 of Cistogaster globosa. Classification (NCBI taxonomy): domain Eukaryota; kingdom Metazoa; phylum Arthropoda; class Insecta; order Diptera; family Tachinidae; genus Cistogaster; species Cistogaster globosa. The sequence continues at coordinate 68,472,701 of OW569405.1, forward strand.
CATGCACAGTCATGTATGTCTACTTTCTTACATATACACAAGTATATGTAAGATAAGTAGAAAAAGGCTGCGCATGCATTAGTATGAAAGCTTTCTGTTTTAATAACGTATCATCTTTCTGCATGCCCAATTTTAAAGTAATATTTGGTTACTAGGCATAAACAATTACGATCAGTTACATACATATATAAGTATATATTATTTGTTCTATTGATTCTTTTTTGAATATAAGCCAATGTGTCATTGATAAAGAAGTCAGTTTTATTTTAAATTTAGAAGCGTGATATTAAAACTTAAAGAAGTGTAACTAAAATTATTAAAAACAAAAAGGATATTATATCCTTCTTAATTTTGTAAAAAGGACTCCAAAGGACCCTTAAATTAAAATACATGTAAACTTATTAAAATAAATTGAAAATCTTAAATAAAAAATAATAAATTAAAGTTTGTGTTTTAATAAAAAAAGTAAGCATAAACGTAATTGGCGCAGTCGGTAGGATTGCCCGGGTATCCTTGCTAAAAATTTTTTTTACTAAAGCGGTACTGGACATTTTAATGTCCTAGCGGGCATCAAAAAAAAACTTAGTTAAAGGAAGGATACTTTCTCATAAACTAAACAAAATGTGAACATGTGTTAATACAAATAAATAAAATTATTTTAAAAAAAAAAGCACATATTTTTTAATAATATTGCGAAAAAAAAAAAAAACCAAAAACGTTAAAACTAAAATTAATAATTTAAACAAACCTTAAAAGAAAACATTTGAACAAAATAAAAAATTTTTTCCTTTAAAAATTGTGGAAAACAATTAAAATAGAAATTTTTTTTCCTTTGAACAATTACAATTCAAACAGAAAAAAACAGTTCAAAGAAAACGTGAAAAAAAAACAATTCCACAAAAGACACTTCTTTTTAAAACTGAAAAGCTTGGACAACATATTACTAATAAAATACCAAACTAAATAAAAAAAGAAAAAAAAATTATAAAGGACATAAAAAATATCATCCTAATAAAAGAGGTTGTTGTACATTAGTGTTAAAACATATTCATAAAAGCTTGGTGATGGACGGCTCATTTGCGGAAACGTGCTGAAATATTTAAGGTCCATTGAATTTTGTGCAGCTATTTTGGAAGGAACCCGATAAAGGCTCAAGGTCCACAGTTGGTGCAGAATAATTAAGTATACATATATATATATATCATATAGATTTTTAAGGCATTTAAATTAAAAATTGTCCAGAAAATACAAAAAATAATCAATTTTCTTAAGTTTTAAACAAATCTATTCTGTAAAATACCAAAAATATAAAATATTTATTCGTTTTTCCTTTTTTTATATACGAAAGTCTTTAACTTGACGAGTATATATATATATTTTTTTGAATTTTCAATAAACAAATAGATTTTTTTTGTTGTTACAATTACAAAAAAAATTTTGAATCGAAAATTTATTATTTAAAATTTTTTTTTTGGTTTTAAATTATAATATTAAATGTACTGAAAAAAAAGTAATAAAACAGCATAAGCTATATAATAAAAACTTTTTATTGTAAACTAGAAGAGAAAGTTATACAAAGTTTATTACATATATATATATATATTTATTTTTATTATGGCTCAAGAAAATAGCGCCCCTCGTACTTTAACTGTAGATCCATTAAAATTTCTTGAAAGATTACCCGATTTTTCTGGAAATAGAAATGAGTTGTATTCATTCGTTGCACTTGTTGACAGAATTAACCCTCTTCTTACACAATATGATAACCTTTCGCAAGTTTTATTTTTTGATCTTATTAAAAGCAAGCTTAAAGGCAAGGCAAGAGAAACAGTAGAAATTAATTTCCATGCCCAGTCGTGGGAAGAAATTAAAACAATTCTAACGAATAATTTTGGGGAAAAACATAGTGCCGAGGAGTTATATGATAGACTTAGGGCAGTAGTTTTTAGAAAGAATGTTATTGAATTCTATAACGAAATAAAGGAGAAACTTCGAAGTTTAAATAATAGAACTTCTTCCGATTTATGAGTCAATTTAAATAGTGAGCAAATTGCTAAGAATAATATGCGTACAGCACTAAACATATTTAAAGTAAAAATGCCAGAACCCATGAGATCAATTCTAGCTTCTAGAAATCCTGAAACACTTGAAGATGCAATGGACATACTTTTTACCTCAGGGTATGCTAATTATGGAAGCGAAAATAAAAATTGCTATTCAAAGAAATTTGATAACTCTAATGCTAGGAATAATCATAGGTCTTATGTAAAATTTAGTACGAATAATCAATCAAATGGAAATAATAGAACACGCCATTATTTTAATTCAAACGGGAATAACCAATACAGCCGCAGAACTGATTCGAAAACTAACCAGGGTAATGTAAATATTTCAAGTAATAACAATAGGTACCAACACGATAATAAGCAATTTGGCAATAACGGTAATCGAAATAATATTTACTACAATAATAATAATCACGGTCGACACTTTATGAACAATTTTCCAAATCCTCAGAATCATCAAACTCTTCCAGAGCCTATGGACATTAATATGGTACAAGACTCCAATAAATTAGTGGCATCACCCATTTCACGTAATGTTTCCCTTGGTAACATTTCAAAAGGTATTCAAAATCCCCAATTAGAGTTAGTAAACCAAAATGACACAGTACAAAATTTTCCTTTTCAAGCCTCTCCGGAGAATTACCATATATAGAATTAAAAAATTGTCTCAAATTTATAGTGGATACTGGAGCAACACATTCAATTGTGAATCCAGGAATATGCAACCCAAAATGGAAAATTAAATCACAAAGATTGAACTTAAAGACTTTACAAGGCAATGTTAACGCTGATGTTGTATATCAAGTTCCAATGTTTTCCGAATTAGGAGATACTAATGACAAAATTTTATTAATTGAATGCAAATTTCACAATCACTATGATGGTATTATAGGCAATGATATCCTACGTAAATACAAAGCTGTTATTGATTATAGAAATAATCATTTAAAAATCAACAAAAAAATTATTCCCTTGCTAACTCAAAGTAAAATCCAAACGGTTCAGTTTATTTCAAATATTGAAAACGGGTTAATTTTTATTAAGAAACATGAAAATGATGGCACAACTATTATTGATGAGGGAGTTTACAACTTGCACAATTTTAAAGTTGAGATAGAAACCACTGCCAAATGTCCGAACATAATATACCTCAATGAACATAATTCATGGCCAGTTTCTTCTGAAAACTACTTTCTAGTCGATGACAAATTATCACACACAAATTGTAGCAAAGAACCTTTAATAGAACAAGTAAGAACAGAACACTTAAATTCCGAAGAAAAACTTAATTTGCTCAATCTTTTGCAAAACTATAGACACTTATTTTACGAAACAAATTCGAACTTGTCCTTCACTAATGCAATAAAACATAGAATTATTACCAAAGATGATATACCTGTCTTTTCCAAAACATATAGATACCCTTACATCCACAAGCAAGAAGTCAGAAAACAAATACAGGAAATGTTAGATTGTAAAATAATTAGGCCTTCGAATTCTCCGTATTCAGCTCCGATATGGATTGTCCCCAAGAAAGATGATGCTAGTGGCCAAAAAAAGTGGCGAATCGTAGTCGACTATAGAAAGTTGAACGAAAAAACTATAGATGACCGTTTTCCCATACCAAACATAGAAGAAATTTTAGATAAACTTGGAAGATGTTTATATTTCACCACCTTAGATTTAGCGAAAGGGTTTCATCAAGTCGAAATCGATGAAAGGGACACCCACAAAACAGCGTTTTCGGTTGAAGGTGGGCACTTTGAGTTTTTGAGAATGCCATTTGGTCTTAAGACAGCACCCGCCACGTTTCAAAGACTAATGAACAACATTTTATCCGATTTAGTAAATAAAGTGTGCTTAGTTTATTTAGATGACATCATCATTTACTCTACTTCTATACAAGAACATATGAATTCTCTTCGTCTTGTACTTGATAGACTTTCAGAAGCCAACTTAAAAATTCAAGCAGACAAATGTGAATTTATGAAAAGAGAAACAGAATTCTTAGGACATGTTGTCACACAAGAAGGAATAAAACCAAACCCTAAGAAAGTAGAATGTGTATCTAATTACCCCTTGCCTAAAACACCTAAGCAAATTAAACAATTCCTAGGTCTAAGCGGTTATTACCGAAAATTTATCAAAGATTATTCAAAAATTGCAAAACCAATGACGAAGTATCTAAAGAAAAACACTAAAATGAATATAAACGATCCGGAATATATAGACAGTTTCCGAACTTTAAAAATGCTTCTTGTAAACGACCCAATTTTAGTTTTTCCAAATTTTAACAAGCAATTTGTTCTTAATACGGATGCAAGTAACTTTGCTTTAGGCGCCATCCTTTCACAGGACAATCATCCTATATGTTATGCTAGCAGAACGCTCAACGAACATGAGGTCAACTATAGCATAGTAGAAAAGGAATTGTTAGCAGTAGTTTGGGCCGTCAAGTACTTCCGTCCATATCTCTTTGGTCGAAAATTCATAATAAAAACTGACCATCAACCACTACAATGGTTATTTTCAATTAAAGAACCCAATTCTAAGTTAATTCGTTGGCGATTGCAGCTAGAAGAGTATGACTTTGAAATATTTTACAAACGCGGAATCAACAACGGAAACGTGGACGCATTATCCCGAATAGAGCCACAAGTAAACTTAGCGGAGCATCATAACCCCAACGTTATTATTCAAAGCAACCTTCCTCTTAATACGTATCGATACCAAGTTATTATAGAAAAAAAATCTAATCTCCTTAAAATTGTTAATAACAAAGTTTTTAACAATAATAGAAAAATCATTACAGCAAATAACTTTGAAGAGAACGATATGATAGCTATTATAAAAAATTATTTCCACCCAACAAAAGTAAATGCAATTTTAATAAGCGATAGCAATCTTTACGAGCTGTTTCAAAACACTTTTTTCAGATATTTTAAAAATTCAAGATTAAAAATTGCAAAATGCAATAAAATTCTTAATGACATTCTAGATGAGAATGATCTTAAGAATCACATTCATAATGAACACCACAGAAATAATCATCGTGGTATAAACGAAAATTTTCAACAACTCAAAACCAGAATATATCACCCAAAATTAAAGCTCAGAATACAGCAATTTATCAATAATTGTCACATATGTAATATCGAAAAGTATGATCGAAAACCTATTAAGCAAATGTTTAGAATTACAGAAACGCCTGATACCCCCAGACAATTAATACATATTGATGTCTTTTATAGTTTACAGAAAACGTTGTTTCTTACCTTTATTGACAAGTTTTCAAAGTTTGCACAGGCAATAAAAATCGAAAATAGATCATGGGTTGAAATTAAAAAAGCTCTAACTCAGTACTTAAGTTTCACTGGCAATATTGAAAAAATTGTGACCGACAATGAGCTCGGATTTAAAGCACTTCCAATAATGGAGTTTTTGAGAGAAAGAAATATTGAAATTCATTTCACATCTAACAATAACCATACCTCAAACGCAGACGTTGAACGTCTACATAATACAATGAATGAGCACATTCGCCTCCTTCGTCATGATCCAGACAGAGACATAGACTCGGTTGAGGAAAAAATCTATAAAGTAATCACGTTTTACAATAATTCCGTCCATTCAAGTACGGGGTACAAACCTATAGATTTCTATAATGGTCAAATAACTATGGAAGATTATCCAAGTGTAAAAGAAAGAATGAATAGGTTAAAAGAAAAAGCAATATCAAAACTAAACGAAAAACGCGAAGATTGCGTAGCTCAAACTGGTGAAGTATATTTAAAACAAGAGAGAGGTGGAAAAAATCATGCCAGGTTTAGAAAGGTCAAAGTAGATAGATTAGATGACGATCACGTTATTACACAAACAAGACATAAGTATTATAAATCTCATATTAAAAGGAACAAACATTTGCAAATTAATACATAACTCATTTCTTCAGACATTACAAACTTTAGCGAAAGGAATATATATATATATGTGTATGTATATGTGTATGTATGTGTCAATGGATTTTGAAATAATTAACCTTTTATAAAATTATGTTAAAATAAAATCTCTTCAACGTTTAAAATGCATAAAAATTTTTTGAAATATAATACAGATAAGATAAAAAAAAACAAGAAAGGGAAACACAAAATATAAAGATAATTAATGTTTTACTTACTTACCTGAAAAGTACTTTTAAATAAAAAAAATAATAACAAAGATATTGTTATTTATAAAAAGAACACATTGTTATAAAAACACTAAATTAAAACTGAGCAATTAAAAGTTAATTTTAAATATATAAATTAAAAAAAAAAAACAAGACATGGAATAACTATTTAAACAAATTAAAGTTTTAGTTATAGTTTAAAATTTATACGTACTATTTACGTAAATTTATATTTAAAAAACCTATATGTAAGAACATTATATAGAATTTCGTATAAACTAAATACTTATATACCTGCTCACAGATAAAATTAGATATTAATTTATACATAAATGTACATAACTATGAATTAAGAATATTCACGAAAAAAATACTAATTAAAGCATAATATTAATACATGCATAAATATGTAGTATATTTGTGTATTTGTAATTACACAAATTTTTTTTCATTAACTTAAATCTCGCCGGAGCTTCAATCAAACGGTCGGGGAGTTATATGTACATATAGTACATACGTATTAATGTACATATATACATATATACTAAGTATAAAAACTAATATAAGAAAATATGAATCACCCTAATGACGTTTTTTACAACATATTAAATACTTACTTGTTACTATGCAAATTACACCAATCATGCAGAAGCATGCAGATTCTTGTTTGCTTGCATACGTACATACAAGCTGTACGTAAAAAAGCGACTTTGATTATGCATTCCCGATTTTGATTTGTAAAAGCTTGTTGCTAAGCGTAAAAACAAATCATGATCGAGCATGCACAGTCATGTATGTCTACTTTCTTACATATACACAAGTATATGTAAGATAAGTAGAAAAAGGCTGCGCATGCATTAGTATGAAAGCTTTCTGTTTTAATAACGTATCATCTTTCTGCATGCCCAATTTTAAAGTAATATTTGGTTACTAGGCATAAACAATTACGATCAGTTACATACATATATAAGTATATATTATTTGTTCTATTGATTCTTTTTTGAATATAAGCCAATGTGTCATTGATAAAGAAGTCAGTTTTATTTTAAATTTAGAAGCGTGATATTAAAACTTAAAGAAGTGTAACTAAAATTATTAAAAACAAAAAGGATATTATATCCTTCTTAATTTTGTAAAAAGGACTCCAAAGGACCCTTAAATTAAAATACATGTAAACTTATTAAAATAAATTGAAAATCTTAAATAAAAAATAATAAATTAAAGTTTGTGTTTTAATAAAAAAAGTAAGCATAAACGTAATTATTAAACCTTAACGATCTTATTTTATATTGGATATTTAGCGTTTTAAAAAGTTAAAAGGCAAAATCTTAGAGCGAACTGTATTGTATATACGTTGATACAAGTCAATACTCCGAAAATGTCTTTAAACCAATTTCTTAATATTTCTTTTCATCCCTGAACATTTTTTTCTTTTTGGTATAACACCCTTTCTTACATGTCGTAGGACAAGTACATACGTTAAAAGCAAATGTTCCAAATATCTCGCAAGATACTTGTAGATGAATAACTTCAGGCTTTTTAATTGTATTTTTAAATTTAATTTTTTTTAAAGTAATTTAAAATAAAAGTAAACTTAATAACACTTTTTAAGAGCATAGGGGTAAAAAAATTAATAACGAATTGTAAAGCAATTATAACACCAGACTAACTTTAGCTCATGAAGGTTGTAGCGGTCAACAAGATGCACGCCATTCTTTCTTGCTGTATTGTTTACACCAAATGACATTTAATAACGAAATTAAGCCTTTTAGAAAAATATTAGTTCACTTGCCAAAGTTGTTTGCTTTACACACAATTTTATGAAAAAAAAAACATTGAATAATTTTTTTTTAAGTTTAAACATAAGGTTTACAAACAGTTTATGCAGAGAAGTTCAATATTCTATATTTTTTATTTATCAATTAAAACAAGTTACATGCTCTTTTAAGGTGTTTTAATGAGTGGCGGTCTTGACAAAAAAATATGTATTTAATTTTTAATTACATTAACATAGCTAATATTTTAATTAAGCAATTACTTTAGTAAAACCATGCTTAATATGATTATTTCTTTTTAAATTTCGATATAAATTTTTTTTCCATTTGTAATTTTTCCCACTGTAATTAAAACTTAAGACATTTGCTTTCATTTTTCGCTATCACATCGCTATCCATCCACATTGACTCTGCAAATCATTATTAACATCATCGTCACTATCATTTGCCACCAGTCCAATCAGCGTGTTTAAGAAAAGACAAGCAACAAAATTAATTAAAGAAATATTATAAAATTTAAAATATTTGCTACCAAAAAAGATCAATACACCTGCCCCTTTAAAACTGTCGGTATAGCAAATTTAATAAAACAAATAGCGTCTCCCAAATAAAACAGTTTTTTTAAAAGGTGCGTCAAATAACTTACATACTTAATAATATGGATGTTACTCAGTTTTTTACATATATCAAGGAAACCGTGGAATCAACGACAGTAGAGGATTTAATAAGAAGTAGAAAATTTCCTCTACTTTCTCAACCGATTGTATTGAAACTTTATCCCTACTGCAGCTGAAATAATAATCAATTATTTAAATTTTAATAAGAAGCTATTCAAATCGAACTTAAAAATTGAGCTTATACCAAGTCCATTAAATATATCTGCTATTTTGCATTTAACTTATTTAGTAGCCTGATGTCTCTGCACTGCCTTTTTAATGACAATTATTCTAGAGCACATCTTTATAACTGAATGATACCAACATATTTGTTATAGCTACGGCGCTTTCGTACTGAAATGCAAATTTGTCAAATGAGTTATCGGTGTACATTAATTTTGTTCAAATGTGTAGTTAATAAGATTAACATTAAGACACGGAATGATTTCATTTGATATCTTATGGTTATGTGATGAAACAAAACTATTGATTAAAGAGTAGGTAAAGAAACAGTCTAAAAGAAATGCAAAATAATAATATTGACTTTAAGTAAATTGTGTGCGTTTGTTTAAGTTGCACCGCAACAAGTTGCAATATTAAAAAAAAAATACATTTTCTAATGAAAAAGTTACAATCTTTATTGGTTGTTATTTTTGTTTAAATTTTATATTTTTAATTTCTTTCGGCGTTTTACATATCTTTAACTGTAACGGTTTTTGGTTTTTATTTTATTTAGTGCCTTTGATTGGCAATCCCATCAAAGTGTTGACAAACTTATAAAAATAAATTGTTTTCATAAGTTAATCAAATTAATCAAAATGCACACATATACACAAATTCCAATTTAGTTAGTATTAACGAAATAAAAAAACAAAATCATAAATTTATATTAAAAAAAATAAATACTATTAAGAAATATGACAAAACTTGATTAAACGCTTTTTGGTTTGACAGTTTTGGTATGTTATTTTAATTAAGTCTTATTTACCGTTTTTGTTTTGGCTTTATAAAGCTATTATTTTCTCTAGGGTTTTAATACATGATTAACAAGATTTATTTTATGATTTATATCAGATCGCGACAAATTATTTGCGAAGAAACTGAAAAAAGGCAATGTAAGTTTAATTTTATATAAAAAATCCTGAACAATTACATGTCTATGTACAAACATGAATCATTTTTTATTCATCTACTTGATTTCTTTTACAACTGTTAAAGAGTTGTTTCTGCGTAGTATTATTTCATATGACAAATAAAGTAAGAACTGTTGTCATACCTTTCGGTGAAGACCGTCGTCACTGGCTGTTTATTTGATATGATTGGCGAGCGCTTTCGATGTAAAGACATCATTTTCAAGCCGCGTTTTGATTAGTACTGGTTAGATAGTGTAAGGTGTTTGTTACATAGATAGTGATGGGTTCAGGTAGTTTTGTCGGTTAAGATGGTGTCTATTTAAAAATGGTATTATGCAGGTAGATTGCCTGATATCTGTCATGTTTATTGAAGGTATATAATTTTAATATTTCAGTCTTTTATTATTGGGTAGGTAAGTGTGATCATCTGTGAGTGTTTTGTGTTTGTAAGTTTGTTTTAATAGTTTTAGTGGTTTAAATATTGTGTCGGAGGTTGTATTTACCTGTTCGTTAATAATATCTCCGTTAAACGTTCGTGTTTTGTATATTTCCATGTTTTCAAGAATGTCCAGTCTTCGTCCTTTTTTACTAGGATGTATTAACGTCATACATTCATCTATTTCCCTTGGCTCGTGTTCATGTGTGTTAAGGTGTATTGCGAAGTTAGAGTCTTTTCTTTTCCGTTTATATGGTCGTATGTGTTCTGTGAAACTTGTTTTTAATGTTCGTCCAGTTTGTCCTATGTATGTATGGTTGCAGGTGCAAGTAAGTCTGTATAATCCGCATATTTGTCGCACTTAGTTTTAAAAACTTTTTTTTTAGTTGGAACTAGCAAAGCTAATTATAATAAAACTTATAACATGTTTACTTTATTTTCTTTAAAAGCATACGTAACTTAAATTTAGTTATGTTATTCTGTTGACCCTTAACTTTGTTCCTTTTCTTTTCACACTATCAGTGTATGCTGTTTAATAAAGGTGAGCATCCGTAAAAGCACCATGTGTTGCTTAATCTTCTAGGGTTTTTTGTCAGACAAAGTAACTAGACATAAGCCTTTGTACATGCCACACAGACTAGAAAATACTAAGTACCACTCAATCTTAAAAGTAAATGAAAGTAGTCAGCTAAGATACAAGAAACGACGTGCATTAGGGCTTGCAATAAGGCAGTGCGAAGATTACGAGAACAGAAGAAAAATCGTACTTCTACAATGTGAGGTGAGAGAGATCAATAAAAAAATGGGCACCATTAGTTCATAAGCTACAAGACAACGGTTTCAGCAACTTAAACAAGAAAAAATCTCACATGTAAAAAAATTCCGTCATGCCTGAAGACCCAAATCTTTATCAATAAATAGAAAATAAAAAAATGGCCTTACTAAGTACCTTCAGAAAAGATTTCTTATATTTCGCTGACTAGAAGAATTTTTAGAATTTATAATAAGGAAAGGCCTAAAAGAGTAAAAAGATGTTCTTGTTAATTTTTGTATCGCAAAGCATCGGATGTTTTTTTTAGCTTGCTAGATCCTACGAACCTTACTTTTTATGTTATGACAATTTATTGCAAAATTGTATTGAGTAATTGGGCTCGTTTTTAAATTTAACCAGTTTGTTAATAAACAAAATTACCGCATTGAAAACAATCCACAAAAGACTTCACAGAAAACAATTCATCCAGAATATGCATCGATTAGTGCAGTTTAAATACTGGTAGCATTATTCGATCTTATTTTTTTTTAATAAAGCTGGAGCTCGTATTATAACTGATCGAGATCGTTATTGCACCATGATCAATTTCTATTTGGTTCGGGCAAGATTTGATTTTAATAGGATTGCGCTAATTTTCGTAAAGCTTTAATTTAAACGTTAAACTGGCCTTATGCCCGAAATCATATTCAAATAGTCTGGCAACCACTGAATAGTAATTTTAATGTAAACTTGATAAACACAATGCAAGATTCTGCAAATGCATGGAACTTGTGTGTGGAACCCACTAACACAATAATGAAGAAAATGCGCTTATAAATTGTGATTCTCTTTAACTTTTTAATCAAAAGGAGTGTGTAATAATTACATAAGTGGAAATTATCCGTCCTGATGAAATGAAAAAGCAGTTCCAAAATAGTGCTAGTGAACTTATTGCGGGGTCACTAACTGATTGAGCCCTATCACTACGTCCAAAAAAAAAAAAATAATTTTTAAAATGATTTTAGCTCAGTTATTTTAAAATATAATCATACAGGTTAAAGCATTGTTTTGCAGGTATCGACTATGACTTTAAAATCAGAAAAAATTTGAGAGCACATATCGCAACCCCTGGCCAGTTGACGGTACACAGCTTCAAAAAGGAAGCTAAGATACTGCTCTGCTAAGATTATGTCAAATGTTGGATTAATCGGTATAGCCCTTAATAAATAGCTAAGAGGATTTGTAGGCACATTGATAAATCAACTTTGGCATAACGCTATATTCAACAGAAAAGACCTTAAATGAGCATTATAGAAAAAATGATCGAAACTTGTTTTCTAGTGCGTAAAAACTCAGTGGAATCAATGTCCCGATTGGGGAAGGTGATAAAAAATATAGGATTTTCAACCAAACACTAGTATCAAAATAAAAATTTAAATATATAAAATCCTTAAATCTTGCCCTAGTTCTTTACTGCGATATGGAGTCACTTTGTAATTATTTTTTTCTGTATTACTTAATTTATTATAAATCTTAAATTTATTAGCATTTAATAATGATACACAAGTTTTTTTTTTTAACAAAAAATCAATTTTGATTTATCAAGCAATCGCGTATGGAAGTGTGCGATTTTTAAAAGCAGGCAACTAAAGAGCAAAACAAATTAAAATTTTTATGGTGACTAAAAATAATATTTTCTTTACAATTACTTCCCTGTTCTTTTATGATGCTGAGTAAAAATTCAAATATAAAAAAAAAAAAAATTCAAAATTCAGCCGTAGTTTCTTATGATAGCGCAGTGGAAGCTTTTTTTGGTGTAGCAACATTGTGGTTACGTGAGTGTGAATTTACGGATATTAAACATTGTTAATTGACTACTGCTTTCATTACCATGATCTTGGAATAAGTTGAATATGAAGTCGTTGGTTTTATGGTCAAACAAGTATTAGCTAAATGATAATTCGAATTAATAATACCGAAACTCGATCAATAATATTTAACTAAGAACTACAACTTTATACAATTGTTTGCTGACAGCTCAAACTTTACTATCTTCAAAAACAGCCTTTGTTAACATAATATAAAAACAATAATATATAATGTTTTATAATAAAAAAATATATATACAATTCATATTTTTTTTATATGAAAAAAAAACACTTTGGATCTTTAAGCTTTTTGCAATTTTTTTTTTTTTTTTTTTATTTATATACAAGTCTTTCTTAGTAAAAAATATTTGTTAAAAGTTAGCAAATTCTTTAAAGGAAAGTGGAAAGACCCATTTTCTCTAAAGAAGTTCCTATTTCGATTCAAAAATCCTTAAGAGGTTGAAACGATGCTTTCAATACTTGTTGCAAAGAGCACAAAATAGTCTTTTTTACATAGATCACAAAAGGAATACATATATTCACACAATAAATACAATAAACGCAACTGTTTGTCGTAACTGTCTGTTTTGTAAAATTGACTTAAACAATAAATTTTAAGATATATTTATATCTCAATGATTTAATATTAAAACAAAACGGATTAAAATTTTCAATCAATGTTGGCTTGATTACTTTAAACTTTCTTACATAAACTGTCTTTTTGTTAAATAATTGAAAATCTATAAGGACAGGTACTAAGTGCGAAATTGAGCAAAAGACGTTGCATTTGAAATGGACAAAGCAATCGACATCCAGTCCAATTTTTAAGCGTTTGTTTATCAAAAGATAGGCGCATGTAAGTAAGTTTACGTCACCTATGGGGGCAGCCTTAAATTTTTAGATTTATTTTTGTATAACTTTTTGCTACTAGGAGCTATAGTTATACCCATTTTTTTACATTTTAAAGAAGTGCGCTTTAAGGACACGCTTTTTTAACGGAACCAATCTATCAAATAAAAAATTTTCAAAATTGGTTTAGAAATTACTGAGATCTGCAGGCATAAACATAAAAAGAAGAAACATTCAATCGAATTGATAACCTGCCTTTTGATGTCGGTTAAATAACGTTGCGCTTACTTACAAAGTTTTTGTGTTTTTTTTTCTTCCAGACACACTGCATAAGATTATGATGAAAACATATTAAAAAGTTAAATATATCGCACTTGTAGCAAAAAACAAAAAAAAAAAAAAATATTTTGTTTAGTGAATAAAAATGCGAAGGTTACTGGTTATGTGAAGAAGGGCGTCAACAGAGGTTAAAACATTATGTTAACTATTAATTAGCAGCAGAAGTAAAAATACAACTAGATTTTAAAGAAAAGCTGCTTTTTTAACAATGAGAAGACAATTATCATTAACGCACCTAGTGTATGTGGGTGATAGGTTTAACCATCTATTTATAATTTTATGTTGGATGGGCGGCATACTTTTTTACTTCTACTAAAATTCATTCATAAGTTAATTACTTTAAGATTTACTAACTCTAAATGCAAGATACTTAAAGTAGAAACGTTGTGTATTTTATAGCCGAAGAAAAATAGAAACATTGAGTATAAAAACATACCACACACCTTAGCAAAAGGGTTTTAATAGATTAACTGTCACTGTTTTGCCAGCTATATATTCAGGAAAGTAAAATGCAATAAAATGTCGGTTCTTTGACACACACTTATTTCAAAGTGTAATAAAGAAGAGATTTTCCTCGTGCAATTCTCCAGGCTGTTTGAACTTCTCAGCCACAGAGGAAGCAGTTTCTGATTCAGATTTTACGCAAATTTAGAAATGAAAAAGTTTTAAAGTTAATAATGACTTTGTTTAAAGTTATTTTTTCAAGAAAAGATAAACTAAGTTTTCATATGTTGATGTTCCATTTGCAATCATTGTATGTTCTCTCAGTTTGCAGCCTTATAGAGTAGATTGTATAAGTTTAATGAAATGACTCTTGTGGTTAGTAAATAATTTCTTTGGAAAGGTACAAACATCCACGCTCCGATGGCTTTTGCTTTTTCCACCAAATATTTATTTTTTTTTAAGGAAACTTACTGTAAAATAGCTGTCAAACTGTAAGAAAATAACAATTTAAGAATGATTTCTACTGGCTTACGCTCAACAAAAAACATGTTACTAAAGACAATATATTAATCTGTTCATTTTTTCATGTATAGTATTGTGATCTCTTAAGTTTTGGCCTTACTTACAAAACATCTTCCTTCTTGTCTCATACTCCCGCTATCTTAAAACAGCTCAAAACTCCAGCTTTTTTAAATGTTCAGAATGCAGCATCATAAATTTATTGTCTTTGCACGTTACGAACACACAACATAGTTTCTCGAACAAAAATGTGTCTTATGTGCAGAATTATTTTAAAAATAATGTGCGTTGAATGAATGCAAATGTGTTTTTGTATTTTTGGCAGCAAAACTTAAGTGGTTCATTCATAAAAAGTTAAAATATTTTTCGATTTACAGTAACTAACGCTTTTTCAAATATATTATATATTTTAATAAGCAGAAGTCACTTTGCTAACAGCGTTTAATATCTTCTTTAAAATTAGTATTCTAAAACGTGTTAATTAAACCTTAATATTCGAAGCAAAAGTTATTTCCCAAATTCATGTGTGAAAGGAAAAGTTATTTAACAAATTTACCGTATTAGGTATATTTTTAAAAATTTTACAGAAGGTGTATTATTATAATAGCAGATATAACTACAGCAATTATAAAAAATTAAAGGTTATTCTGATAGGGCCGTGAAATTTAGAAAATATTGTTATATTTTGATATTTGATAGGCAAACACTTCAAATTTGCACAATGTTAGTATAATTAAGTTCATTATTGCTACAAGTGGAAAACATAAAGCTCTACATTAAAGGGTGTCCAAATATTGACATGATTTTCACGTATGTCTATGACTTTTAAACAAGTTTTAGCTGACTGCTTATAACGATTCAAAAGTTTGATCAACTAATGGGACACCTTTTAATTTTCAATTTTAAATTTTATACTAGCGGACTTAATATTAAAGGTTCTTTCCAAATTTTAAGTGTTTGCCTTAAACTGTTCAACAGCTTCTCCATATTCATTAACTCTCAATTACTGTAGAAATACCCTTTAATGTATAATTTTGCACATATATTCTTTACTGTTGTTGTACCTTTCGGGGAAGATCGTCATCACTTGCTTGTTGGTACGTAAGATATGACAACAGTATAATATTTAGTGGCGGAATAAATCCAATTATTTCATACTTTATATTATAACGGTCACAGTAATGTCCAATTTTCAAGCGCTTCCTTCGCCAATAGGAACATCTATAGGGACCTTTTAAATAAGGGAAAAAATTTGAATCTGTTCAGAAATGAATGGGTGTTCTGCGGAAACAAACACAAAAAGTAATATATTGACGATTTGATCGAATCGTTCTTTTTTTATGTCGGATAAAAATTAAAAAAAATTGCAGGATCTGCCAATGGTAATGTGTTTTTCGAATGTTAAACATTATTATATTTTTAAATAGGTTGATCTAATTTACGCAGGGTATGTATTGTTAAGTCGCTATAAAAAATTAAAATTGTGGGGTTTGCCAATGTTTACGCGATTTCCACAAGAACTTGTTTAAATTTATCTACAGCATATTTTTTACCTTGTTCGCTGTAACAAGTTAAAAAATTTAATTTAAAAATTAAAGGGTACGCAATATACGGTAAGGAATCCTTTGCGTGTAGCCCAAATTTAATTTTTTGTTTATTGGTTTAGATAACTTTTCCGCCTGAATTGCAAAGCAACAAAAACAATGTTAAGCCCGTCAACGGACGAGGACACAAGTAATTATTGACACAAATTAAGGCCAAAAGCATATTATGGAAATTAAATAAGTATGTAGTTTATAAACGACCAAAATTTATATAAAAAAGTAAACTGTAAGACATTGCTTGTTAGACAGAATGCTGATTTCATTCGAAAAGGAAGAAAAAATGCATTTGTGTCTAATATGTTATACCGATATTTAAAAGTTATTTAATAATGAAAAGAATTGTTAAGTTAAAGAGTTTTTGTCTGAAGTTCAAATTATAAACCGAAATGGAGTATTTACAAAATTAATTTTAAACATGTGTTAGCTTAAACTAAAATACACTATCGCAGTAAAAGATGTTAATGTAAGACACATCGAATATTTTAAATAGTTATGATGTGAAGTGCAAGTAAATTTATTTTAATACATATATCCTTAATACTAAGATTTTTCTTAAATTTAATATGAGTATTGAATTGTCCTATGTATACAAATATCCATACATAAGTGCTGTCTAATTATTTTGCTTAAAATTTACGAAAGGATAAGGGTCAACAACTAACCTTACAAATTTCGGATGTATATTATCATACTCAAACGCATTTGGCTCTATTAACACTCCATGTTGAATATAAAAAAAAAAATGAAAAAGTTAAACTATTGTAAATTTGTCAAACCATTGATTTTATTTAGCACGTTTAAAGAAAAAATTGTAAGAATATGATTTCCATAAATCGAAGGGATAATGGTAAAGACTGTAATATGTTCAATTAATTTACATCAATAATAGCTAATCACTATCGAACCAACAATTCCATTTTATATAAAGTTTTCCCAGTTTTCTTTAATTCGATAGCAAGGCCGACACATTTGAAGCAATATCGACTTTTTGCATACTTAATATTTTTTCTGGCAACAGTACACAATAGTTTAAAGTCGGTCTTAAATCTCGTCCATCTAGAGTTGGCTTCTCATTAATTTATAGAATTTTTCACAGCATTAAAAAAATTATGTTTATTGGTTATAAGAATAAATTGTTAATTTTACAATACGAAGACTGAACATCAACATTTTAATCAATTTGATAAAAATATCTACACAAATTATTGAAGGGGCTTAGAGGAGGCGCCCCAGATGGTGGATAGGGGAATGCCGCTCAGATATGTGTAGTAGGAGTGAAATCAAATATTTCCTGCAAACCAACAAACCAATAGTCTTAAGTTTTTCTCCTAATAATGTAACATTATAGTTTGTACATATTAAGAAAAGAAAAAAAGGCTCAATAAATTTAATTTGAATTTAAATTTGAATTTGAAGGGGGTTAAAGGATGCGTCCCTAGATGGTGCATAGGGGAATGCCTCTCTGATATGTTTGGTAAAAGGGAAATCAAATACTTTCCGCAAACCACAAGGTAGCGGTGTCTGTACCCATAGTAGGCGACCGCAAACAGCGTATGTTTTTCTAGTAGAAGCAGCTGAAACACAAGTTTTAGAAGGCAACGGGAAACCACTAAAGCATCCAAAGTTCCCATGAAAACCATACATATTCAAACATGCAAATACAGAAAAATGAAGAATGGGCTTCAGTCTCCGGCAATAAGAGGGTGCTAAGAATCCCTGGAGGTAAAACACACTTAAAAATTGGAACATGGAATGCGAAAAGCCTATATAAAACAGGTAAGCTTACGATCACTATTTCTGAAATGAAAAATCACAGGAATGGTGTTGGAACTATAGTCTCAAAATCACTGCTTTTAAAAATAAATGCAAAACCCTTGAATAGAAATAATATACAAGTTTATGTACCAACAGCTGACAAATCAAAGAATGAGATAGAAGAATTTTACTCAGAAATTGAACATCTCTTAAAATATATGAAAAACCATGAAGTCAATATCATTCAGGGAGATTTTAATGGCAAAATTGGGGTTGGCAAAGTCGAAAGAATTGTGGGAGATTTTGGACTTAAAACAAGAAATGAAAGAGGTTAAAGACTCATTCAGTTTTGCAAAGAACATCATTTTAAAATTACTAATACTTGGTTTTGCTTACCTCCCAGAAGACTATATACCTAAAAGTCGCCCCAAGACAATAGCGTCCGAAGCCAAATAGATTTTATTCTCATTAACCAAAATTTCAATTAATAGAGTTTTGACATACCTCGGTGCTGATATTCCATCAGATCACACCTTGCTTGTTGCCACAATTTCTATGAAAGTTGCAATTTACTGGAAACCCGCTGCTCTTAATATGGACAATTTAAAAGATCCAATTACACACTAGACACACAAGAAATTAACAACCAGATCTGAGATATTGCTAATGAAAACTCAGAATGTACATTTGAGTCTCTTAGGAAAGCTCTTGTTATATCATCTAAGAACACACTAGGAATCAGAAAACAGAAGCCTAAGAATAAATGGATCACTGACAGTATCCTGCAAATAATGAAAGAACGTAGGAAGTATAAAATACTAAAACCAATCAATCAATCAAGCAATCAATCAACGATCAATATCAAGCACTATATAAGAAAATAAGAGCAAAAATTCGCATCGCGAAAAAAGAGTGGCTTAACAAAGAGTATGACGAAATTAAAAGATTCCAGATGTTGCATGATGATTTAATAACACAAAAAACTTAAAGAAGTCGCCGAATTATATCGTAAAACAGTTCCATAATTTCTTACTAATGATAATAATGAAATTATTTTTGAGCTAGAAGACAAACAGTTAATACAGGAAAATTATATTTCTGAAGTCATTGGCCCGCCAATATTAAAATATGAAATCGCTAAAGTCGTGAGATATGCAAAGAACAACAAATTTCCAGGGCCAGATGAATTGCCATCTGAAATTTTGAAATTAATTGATGACAGTATTATTTCAGTTCCAGTAAACATTTAAAAAAATATATAAAACAGGGCTTTACCCTTCCAAATGCATAAAATCTTACTCTCAAATTGTTTTTAATAAAATCCATAAATGCATTTACGAGAAATGCGAACTATCAATGGGCGAATATCAATTCGGTTTTAAAGAAGCCATGGGTATTCGTGAAGCTTTATTTTGTGTAAATGTGCTGGTACAAAATTGTAAAGACGTTCATAAGGACATATTTTTATTAATAATTGATTATGAGAAAGCATTTGATAGTGTACAGCACGATAAACTAATTGACATCCTACGGTTCATAAACATTGATTCCAAAGAAATAAGATGCATTCAAAATCTATATTGGCATCAAACTGCTGAAGTGAAGATTGATAATTCTGAGACAAGAAAAATTGCTATACATAGAGGAGTACGACAAGGATGCGTGCTATCACCATTACTTTTTAATGTAAAATTTTAACACATATTTTAAGAAGCTCTTTCGAGTATAAAAAAAAACATCTAATCGAATGAGTCGACCAATTTAAATATCTTGGTTGCTGGGTCAATGCTAGCTGGGATCCTTCAGTGGAAATAAAACGTTGTATCGAAAACGCAAGACATCATTTTTTTAAACACAAGAAGGTTCTTACAAACTGGGAGTTTGACCTGAATCTAAAGCTTCGATTCGTAATATATAATATATTTCCTGTTTTGTTATATGTAATGGAAACCTGGAAATTAAAGGTATCAGATATGAACCGTTTAGAAGCCTTTAAGATGTGCGTTTTAAACAGAATATTAAAAATAGCATGGACTTATCACATAACAAATACTAAAGTTCTTGCAATTGTAAAAAAAGACCGTGAACTTTTAAATTTAAAAAAACACAGGGAAATCACATTCCTCGAACATATCATGCGAAAAATATGACATATAATGAAAAATACAACAAATTGCAGTTAATACTTTAATGAAAACTTGAAGGAAAACGTAGATTGGGTAAAAAACAGGCATAATGGCTTCGTAACATAAGGCAATGGAGCGGAATCAGAAGAGTCGGTGTTATATCTTATCTAGCAAGAAACAGAGATGCACTCTCCAAATTAATCAGAAATAGCATTCAGTTAAATAGTCTTACTTAGAATAAAAGCAAAAAAAGAAACATGGCAATGCGATTATGTTTTAAAATAGTAATTTAACGAAACTTAATTCGGTAAAAAAACTTTGTATGGTCGCCAACATCCGATTATGGGTAGGCAGATCAAGAAAAAGAAGTTTTTAAAGTCATAATATCTATAACACTGTTTAACGTGTTAGACTTGAAAGTAATAAGTTATGATAGTAAAAAGTTATCTTCAATTCAATGGATCCAAAGGAAAGGTCATTAAATCCAGTTATGATGTTCCGGATGCATCCTGTTAATCGGTAAAAGATCAAGAAATAGCATATTACCAAGTTTATAAGCTTGTAATCAAATATTTGCAATGCAATTACCAGAAATGTGAATGTCGCCATATTTCGTTGTAAGAATTTTAAGTGTTGAATAAAGATCAAAGATATTTTTCATTTGGCCTGTAAACATATCCTATCAGCATATTTTTTCAAAAAATTTCAACAGAGACATTTACCACTTCTTCATTTTTGCCCAACTAAACTGATGACAGGAGGACACATCAAAGACAAACACAAATACCATCAATGAGTGAATTTGTATAAAATGCGTACATGTTAATATTCAAGCTTTGCAAATTGATAAAAACAATGGTAAGACCAATAATTACCCTTATTCTGTTTGGCTTCGGCAACATCGTCATAAATTTTGAGGCAACATAATTTAACACAACATCAATCCTTAATTTGTATTTGAAAATCGAAAATGTCAATAAAAAGTAATACACATATCTAATTTATTAGTCAGTTGATTTATTTGGTTACTATTTTTGATTAAGTAAAAATAAGAAAGTACAAAATTAATGGTGCAAAGAAGACTTTTTAGAAAGAAATTAAAAATCTTTCAGTTAACAGATGAAAAATAAGTGATAAATACAAAGTTACCCATTTCAAACTAATGCTTTGTCTTTTCCTGTAAACATAGTAAAATATCAATAAATGCAAGTGAACCTCTTGGGACAACATGGTTTAACATTTGAAACAATTTAAGGACATTTAGATATGCGATGTCTATGACTTAAGGAAGTTTTCGTTCACTGAACTAAACCATACCCTTAGGGTTTACTTGCTCTGGAACTAGAAAAGATTTGTTATAGTTTCTTCCAAGGGGCTTAAATATACAGCCTCCAGTAGCTTAACATTCTATTTTGCTTGTTACCTTTTTTTTACTTAAAATTTAAATTCGTGCTAATCTGTAAAGCGAATTTTGCCAAACATAATTTGTAAAGCACTATATAACATACCTTTTACCATCAATCACTCTTCCTACTCGGTGGGCCAAGGGCGTTTAGAGCAGTCACTGTTCCTTAAAACTAGAAGGAACTGTGCCTTTTCAAAACTTTTTGCCACTCTTCAACTTATATTTCAAATTGGTTGGTGTTGGTAACCTTCAGTTTTTCCATAATCAATTTTATTTCTACCGTTTTTTATAGTTTATTTAAATTTTTTTTATGTAAACTTTTTTGTTTATACGCAACACTTAGATCACAAATGACTATATTAACGTCACCTTTCCTTACAAAATACCAAATTTATATTGCCAGTCACCGGCAAATGGCAATATTAACAACAACAATACCGATTTTTAAAAACCGATTAAAATTGACGTCGCCTTGTATTGCCGACGCCATACAGAATAAAGGTGAATATGTTTTGCATGTATCTTGATTCATTTGGAATTTCCACCTTAATAAAAATAATCATAATGTTGGATTTTAAAAAGTGCAATACTAAACAAAAAGAGGTATACTTTTTTTATTATTTCAACT
The DNA here is from genome assembly GCA_937654795.1 of Cistogaster globosa. Lineage (NCBI taxonomy): Eukaryota > Metazoa > Arthropoda > Insecta > Diptera > Tachinidae > Cistogaster > Cistogaster globosa. Next base: position 68,495,223 of record OW569405.1, read on the forward strand.
TTGAAAAATTATTACATTTGCATTCTGCGAATGTTATATTTCAAAAATTATCTCTCCATCTGATCGTAGAGTATGGCTAGTACAATGGAATAGAAATGATTGTGCTTTTTTTGTATTTTTCGATATTAAAGCTAAGCTATTTGAAGCAATCAGAAAGGGAAAAAAAATCAAATTGAAATAATGCCTTATATTTTTTTCATACAATTGTGATAAATAATCCCATTAAGTTAACCTGCTTCATCTAATATATGTGGTTGAATTCCTGTCTTTTTACCAATCATGATGAAGTCACAGTAGTTACTTTTGTTTTTTGTTTTCGGAAAAAGTCTCGAGTAACTACATCGTATTGAAGTCGCTTTTTTCGTACTTAATTGAAATTTTAAGAAAAAAGTTGATGACACCAAAATTCTTATGTTTTTTAAGTCTTCGCTTATGTTTGTCAGTATTCCATCGTAAAACTTTTAGGCAGTGCTATATTGCAGACCAAAAAAAATTTTAATACACCTAAGTTAAGGAAATAATTGAGCTTTTGCAAAATGAAAAAAAATATGATTGAAGCATATTAAACTTTCTGTTAGCTCTTATTTTTCTTTCTTCAAATATTTGCCTTCAGTTAAAATAAAATAATTTTTGACACAATACATAGACACGCTTCACATATTTGACAAAAGCCATCAGTAGTACATTTTCAAGAAAAATTAAAGGAACATTTATCGGCACGATTATGTTAATAATACCACTCGGATTTTATTTGTGTTTACTTAAGTAGTAAGCAAATTTTTTCTTTTAATTTGTTATGAAACGTTCGCCAGCAGAGAAAGTGCTCACATATCTACCGCAAACATAATTGTGATTGTCAAAGCAAAATGTAATTTGAAAAAAAAGCAGAAAGCAACATCCGCCAACACTTCAAGCTTACTGCATAAATTTTATTAGTTGTTAGATGACAAAGGCAGGATTGTTAAAAAAATTTAAAATTTATACAAAACAATGAACAATTGAAGCAACATCAACACAAATTGACTTTTAACGATAGAAATTGTTAAAGTGTGCGTTTTTCAAATATTAAAAAACACTACTCCCTAGTGTAACACATTCATCTAAAATTTTGAAAAACTCCAGCATATGTCAAATAAATTTTTTCCATATTATATATAACGCAGCCCCGTTTAACTTGTTACTCTTTTGGCGAATACATGTGCGAAGATATCTTCTTAATGTATAATTTGTTTAAAATAGCCACAGTGTGTTTCAAAAGTGACTCACATTTTATAAAAACAGAAATAGTTTGAAAAATATTTTTAAAAGAAATAAATTATCATGGTGTGATAAATTACCAAGGGAGAGCAGTTACACAGCTGATTACTTTTAAGAACTTATTTATGTTAGATGTCTACTCAATATAAACCCTACAAGAACAGTGACCATCATTTGATCCATCAAATGACAATCACTGATGATGGAAATATCCATCATCGCGTAGAACAAAGTTTCTATCACATTCTTAAAGGAAAAATGAAAAACTTGATGGAAACTTTTGTGTACATGTGATTTTGCATCTCCCTCTAACTAATGAATCTTTCCATTATGAAATACATATATCTGCACTGCTCACACTACTGCAGTTTCCTATGTAGTGTTGACAGAAGTACTTATCACACTTGATGGATATACCCGTCACGATTGATGGATATACCCTCATTAGAAAAATCGAACTTTTTTTAATAAAACAAAATTTAATATTTTCTAAATATATACATGTTTCTTTTTTAATATCTAAATAATATTTTACAGTATAAAAAATGACTTTATTTATAATAAAATAATTAGTTCTTATCTCTTTAAATATTTTTTTTTGTTGCAGTCTGTGGTACTGACTTCTTCACACTTTTTTCAAAATCAAACGCTCCTTGCTGTTGGAAAACACCTTAAAGTAAAAGAAGATATGCATTTATTTATAAATAATTTAATACGCAATTAACAAATATCTTTTTGTTTGACTAATCTGTAGTACATACCTCGCAGGAAGTTATTGACCAAAGAGAGCCTTCAGAGGGCTTGCTTATCCCACCTTCCATCCCAATTATGTTTTTCTAGTAGTAAAAATTGAGCGCATCACAGTTCTAACATCCTGCGATGTCCCCTTAATCATATGTAAATGTGATGTCTTAAAAAAAATAAAAAATGTAAGATTATTAAAATACTTTAAGCAAGAACTTAAGTTCTTTACCATTGCTTCAGTGAAACCTTTCGACTCCTCCAACTTTCTCTCCAACTCTTCCACCGCTAGAAGGTTCTGCAAATGGAGAATGCTGACGACTTCATCAAGTTTTGAGTTGTAAGTCTCCCCAGCCAGCCGACAGACAGATTTTTCAACCTTTTTGATGACCACCTTGCACTCCATCAAAACTTTTAGGCAATACGAATTGCAAAACTTCTTAAAATTTAAAATTAATTATAATTTTATACTCACATATTTTCCTGAAGTTTTCTAAGCCGGGTTTAGATTTCTTTCTGATCCTGGATCTAATCTTGAAAGGGAAGGAATGCCTTAAATTGAAAAATATTTTAAACCATTATAATTTTTGAAACGTTATAAATAACCTTTGTATTTTCGATCACTTTTGGTTCTTCCAACTCGGATCTAACTCTTTAAAGGCTGTGGCGGTTTTAAATACCCGCAACATGCCTGTCAGTGTCAGGTTCATTGCACACAATCTCTGCACTTCAACTGCTTGCAATCCCAAATGCAACTTCCTTTTTAATTCCACATTGAACTATTATATATATTTTCTTTTGTTTGCTTTTTAATAATTTTTTCTTTAAAATTTGCTTTAAATAATTCAACAAATCACTTTTATAACTATTTGATAAATGCGCAATTTTCTTAGCGTCACGAAATAAAACATATATTAGTTGTTTCACTTTTGCATATGATTTGTTTGTTTGGGGCAAACAATGTTGCAACTGACAAGAAATTTCTCTTCCTTATTTTTTCTTTCAAAAATTACAAAAATTCCTTATAACCGGCTAACTTTTTGCAACAGATTTAATAAAAATTTTGCTTGACCTTTGGCACAATTGTAATTGAAAAACATTTTGTAAGCTGTATTTAATAGTTTGCTGCACTATTATCTATAAACTCAAGCGAAAAATAAAATTTAGTCTATTAAAAAAAAAATCATCCCAATTCAGTACCAAAAACGCTACAACGGCAACGCTGTTCAATATAAAATTGTTGCAAATGTGTTAGTGTACAAATTGCGTTAGTATTAGTTTCTGTCAAGTATTTCTTGCTGGGAAAGAACTGCTGTGCTATTTTAAATGTCAAAAGTAAGAATTGACGTAAGAAAAATTTATATGTGTGAACTCGGTATAAGCGACGAACCCTTTGTTCAGTATAAATTTTGCGTGATTCCAAGGGCCAATCAACTTCAAACTAGAAACACCACACACGATTTATAATAACTGTTTCTTTTTTTAAACAGAAGATACAAAACGTGGAACTTATACCATCTTTTAATGGAATGGGTTTATTTTTGTTACAGAATCTTTGCTTGCACTTGATGAGAATCTAGCAAATTTATTTCGGTATATGGTTTTTTTGAAAGCATAAGAATAAAAGTTTTAAACAATGGCCGTTAGTTTAGAAGAAGTGGTGAAGTTTCGATAGAGTAAAAAGGTAAGAATATATTTTTGCGGAACTTACTACATTGTTTTTTTTAAGAACATTTTTTTATCATATTAAGTTTTAAACAGGTATGTTTTTATGTAAAAAAGAAAAGGAATTTTCTATTGTACTTTAACACTTTTAAAGGCAAGTTTTCGTCGTTTTAAAATATAATCTAGAGATAAGTGTACTTAATATACTCGTTATCGTTAAACACTTGAAAATAAATCAATGTTTATAAGGATGTCTTTTTGTTATTGCCGTTGTTGAAAAAATGCATAATTGAAAGTTTGTCTTGTTGTAATGTGTTTTATCTCAAACACCTAAATTGTTTTTACTGTTTTCTGCGGGGTATCTGGAATATTCAATTAAGTTTTACGTTCCTAATAAAAGTAACAGTAGTAAGTATTAAATGTATGTTATATATGTTTATGCTTAGAAATACTATGTTTGTATAAAATGTTTTTATTAAACACCCACTGGATAAATTTAAAAAACATTCAGAGATTACATGAATAAATTACAATTTTATGCAATGAACACTGATCTCAAATTATTTTTTAGCTACAACTCGTGTAGTAGCTAAAGGAGAATGACTTATAATTATCCGAGGCGATTTTTCACGTCAATGGCCGTTACAATATGAGTTTTTGGCCCATGGGCTGATTAACTTAACATTATTATCAAACGATCTTATACTCTATTTAAACTACATGTATTAAAAAAGTGCGCCACGTAGCAAAAAAATTTAAGAATTTTTTGTTGATTAATTAAATGCACTGCTAACAACTGTTGAAGAATTATGCTGGGACAGTTGGCTCATGTATGGCTTCGTTGCTGTAGGTTAAATCTTAAAAGTATTGAGTTAGAATAACGCTAATGTAGTGTATAACAAACGTGCAAAACTGGTTAACTTAACAAGTAATATATTATTACTTTTTTTTTTATTTTCTTTTTTAAGATTTCAGATAGAGGTCTTAAGCTTTTGATTAGTGCGAGGATTTATAGAACAATAAATAGATTTTAAAAAGCTTCCATAAATATTGTGAACGTTTAAATATAAGGTAGCTTCCAGATTTTTTTTTGGCATTACGCATTACATAAATGGATCAACACGGCAAAAGAATTAAAGGTAACTCGTATTCTTTTGTGCTTTAAAAAATATATCAGTCAAAATGTTTTTAACAAAGTAAAAAAAGAAATATTTTCGAAAGCTGCTGGGATTTTTGTGCCTTATATGCAACCCAGAAAAAAATAGTTCTTTTAAGTGGAGTACAACAGTCATTTATGATGATGCGGCAATACAAAAAGTTTTGCAAATTCTGTTGGTTGGAATTCAATGTAGCAATAAGAGCACACTATTATTGCTACACTTAGGGCCATCATTACAACCTGCCGTTACCTAGCAAAAATTTCAGGAAAGTAACCGAGTGTGGAATTAATCATTTCTGGCGGAATGACTTCCTAACTAGATTGCAAACCTAATAATTTTAACAAGGAATGAGAGTTTTATAATCAATTACAGAGAATTGATTACATTGAATATTGCAGGAAATAGTAATAATAATAATCACTAGTACGTATCTTAAGGTATTCTCTTTTAAGTAAACTAGTTAAATTACTACTTCCTTTATTTGCGTTGTAACGTAAAGTATTTTGTAAGCGAACAATGAAATTAGGCAATCACAAAAGTAAGTCATTATATGGCAAGTTATTTTGAAGGTTATGTCTAATTTTTTTGCAAGGTAGTAACAGCTAGGATTTTGTTAGACCGATAACAGGATTAGCATTATAAAAGCTTAATTTATTTTTTTGTTATTTAAAAAATATTATAATTAATAATATTAACAATTGAAAGCTAATAATTTGGCAGGCAAAATCCTACTTATAACTAACGACATGCTGTAGCAATGGCCCTTAATCTTGCATACCTAAATAAGAAAAACGTTTTTTTTTGTGTTGGCCTTTATTGAAAATTATATATTTTCTTAAAATGCTTGTCAATATTTTTTCTTATCAGTTAACTTAAAACAATTAAATAATAAATAAATGTTATGTTTTTCTATCAAGTAAATATAAATTTTTAAAAATGCCTTTAAACATAACAAAATTTATCTTGCGAAAAAAAGTTTAAAATCATAATTAATAAAGGAAAAAGGTAGGGTATGGCGAATGTGAATTTAAAAAGCCTTACTAGACCTTATCAATTTTTGTGGTCTGAGATAATAACAGAACTTATTAAAAAGTAATAGAGCAGAGGTACCTTTATATGCCAATGAACACAACATTATCTTCATGTTGTATTTGGCCATAGTCGGGACAACAAAATAAAGGAACTCCCTTTTTGTTTATTAATATTTTTTTTAATTATACAGGGAGCAAACAATAATAAAAATAAGTCAAAAAAAAAAAAAAAATTAATTAAGGTGGATTATTGGCGCCTGGTTTGGGTCGAAAGATCGTGCCACAAGATTTTATTACAAATGGTTCAAATAGCAACAACAAACTGCATATGCAAAAGCAACTGTAACAACAAAACCAATTAAAGCAAAGCAACAAAGAGTAAGAATACAAACAAATAAAAAGCAGCTAAAACACAAACGAAAACTTTTGTGATTTTATAGGATGTTGGACTTTAAAGGAAAAAAAGGTTGCTGTGCTGCCACACTTATTATGTTATTTTAAACAATAACTTAACCTCTCTTGACCTAAGGAACGTTACTTTTAAACAAATGGAAAACAAAAAGACTAGTGCATTTAAAAACATATATTCACTTCTTTTACCTAATAATTAAGTTTATTTTACTATTTATGGACTTAAAGAATATTGGACATAGATCCTTATTCTTACATTCTGCCTAGCATTCACCACGAGAACTTTTTTGGTTCGTTTATATGCAAAACTCGATGCTTTATATACATATCAATTAATAAATAATTCTTACACAAAAAAAAGACTTCAAAACAGATTTTAGCTGTAACGCTTAAAAATTTCGGCACATACCTACATCAAATTACATCAACTTTTATAAAACCTTTTTATTTATTCTGCATTTTTTCTTATAGCAATACAGGTACCTTGTAAATTTCAGCTGTCTGTCTATAACGGTTTAAGAGCTTTGCCAAAAACATCGAATAACATACCTGTTATTATAACGGTCATAGTAGTCGACACCCTATCCAATTTTCAAGCATTTGTCCATAACGGTTCAATAGATAGGCGCACATAAGTCAGTTTACGTCACCTATGGGATACCCTTTCAATTTTAGACTCATTTTTGTATTACTTTTTGCTATTGGGAGCTATAGTAATATGCAGTTTTATAATTTTAAAGAAGTGCGCTTTACGGTTCACATAAACTTTGAAAACATGGATGTTGTGTGGAAACACACTTTAACTTTTAAGATTAAGAGCTGTTCTTTTAAATAGGACCAATCTGTAAGCATAATCTATCATATTACAAAAAATTTACAAAATCGGTTCAGAATTGACTGAATTCTGCAGGCACAAGCATAAATAAGCAACATTCGATCGAATAAAAACGACACTAAAACTAGACTTTTTGATGCTCTATTTCACAAAACCGAAACTATTTTTGCATTTATATATATAACAAATAGCTGGCAACATTGTGTAGGCTTTTTCTATTAATGGTTTTGTGTTTTACTTTTGTACACTTTTGTTATCCATTTAAGCTTGACTCATATTGTTGTCATTTTCATTAAAAGATATTTATATAATTTAGCTCGAAAAAGAAGGTGAGTAAAATTTAATCGGCTACATTTATAAATAAAAAATAATATTTGGTTTTTTAAAGGGTTATAAAATCAGTTTAGGAAACCCAAAAAGTCGGATTCGGAAAAAACGATAAAAACAGAAGCATAAGATCAGATTTTACCAGGTGCTTCTAATACTGTTGTTCTTCAATGTTGTCTGTGTATAGCTTTCAGACTGCAGTTTTCAACTTCTAGTAATCGCAACTCTTTTCTTAAATTTTTGTTGTTGTTGTCAAATTATTATATTCGTTTCGCCTTTATATAACTTACTTGTATAATATTTTGAATTACTGAATACTTCTAGCTCAGTATTGTATCATGATTATCACATATTCTCGTTTCGAATTCCATTGGACTTAATATTATCCCCAAAATTCTTCTTAATCATGTTCTGTACAAGTGAAGTTTTATTGATTTTGAAAACAGTAATGAGATAAAAAGTTTTAGATGGAGAAACCACACACTGTTTGCCGTTTGTACTCTATCCTGTACAGCTATAGTTGAAACTCAATGAGCATTGAAGTTCATTTCAATATATTTAAATTCATCAACTAATCTATTTTCATTATCATCGTTGCGATCAGCATGTTTGTAATATTTTATGCAAAGGCAACTGTTTTTATACTCTCATGGAGTTTTTGGTCCCAATAACAATACGAGGATCTTATATTAGTCTTTCCGTCCCTGTTCTTAGATTTGATTTTCGTTTAATTAAATTTAAATCTTTGTGTGAGATTTAAACTCCATAGAGCTTATATTATACTCTTAAAAGACCCATAGAAGTGTACACTTTCAGGAGAATTTAAGACCTGGGAATGTATTGTCACGCAATTCAGGAATAATTTCAGATAAGTTGGTGTTTACATACCGACAGAGAACGTTTTAGCTTGTCATGAAAATTTATCCTTAGGCAAAATACTTCTACTTGACAAACACTCATTTCTTGAGTGTATTATAACTATGTACTATACAAGGGTTTGTTGTAGTTTATAGTTACAAAAAAAAATTACTTTGACAATTTTTACTTAAAATGTGTGACAGCAAAATATATATTGCAATTGGCGAAACGATTCTTGCCATAAAAGTTGTCACGAACTATGTTTTGTGTGTTTTCGATTTCATTATTTAAGTATTTTTTTTGTACATTTCTTGTTTGTTTTATTAGATTTTGTTATTTTAAAGACTCGATTTCCTTTTCAAAAAATTAAAAAAAACTGAACATATTAAATTTACTATTCATTTCTCAAATAAACATATTTATAATCATAAGAATATCAGTATGTACATTTTTGCAGGTCACGTATTGCTGGACAAACTATCTAAAAGGGCTGAATAAGCTGCAATGATAGTAAAATCATTAGAAAAGAAAATCAAGATATATAGACATGTATGGAAAATGTAAAATTTTTTTAAATATGCACATACAAACATATATTTGTTCTCATATAGACATTTTTTTAAGTATATATTTTCAAGCTTCAATATGACTTAACATGAGAATGATCGTCAATGATGTTAAAGGTCTTTCTTCAAAAGATTACCAATTTGTTGGTTTGTTCGATAATACTGAGTTTGCTTTTAAATACGAACTCTTTCAGCTTGCTGCCTTTTAGTTCTGACATGTTTTCTAACAGCCTTAAGGATATTTGGATTAAACTTCTGTGGCATATTTTTCTAGATGTGATATAATGAAAAGCAAAAAAAGAATTCCTTCTGGTAGGCAGAGTATGTACGCTGGAAAACGGCGTTTTGAAATACCGGGGCCTTTTTACCCTACATATACATACTTTGATATTTTAATTTTCTACTATTACTATTGAGAAAAAATAAACTTACTAAAAAATTAGGACCTTATTTTAAATCATTACATAGAGCGAAACTGAAATCGCATAGAGGTTATAAAAAAGTATCTCTTTAAGTTAACAGTAACTTACTTTCAATAAGCCTTATTGAATACCAAAAAAATTTTCTACTGGGCACCAGCTATTAAAAGGTAATCATCTAAATACTAAATAAATCAGTGTAGATAAGTATATGTAGATTTAATAGAAGACCAGAGTTAACATATACTTCTTAAGTTAAATACACAAAATCAAAATTATTTCCCGAAAAATCTTCTAGCAAATATTACTTGTACTGTAATTAATGTTGCTTGCTGAAATATGCCACTTATAACGACTCAAACCTTAAATAAAAAATTCGAAAAGTTTAAAAGATGCAGGATTTTGTCATTTCTGAAAATTGAACAAATAATTAGTAACAAATAAAAGTAATTTTTTTAAATTAATAATATTTTGTTCCTTATTTTGCTTTATTTGAAGTCGTTGCCAAAAAAGCTCTTTTAGTACAATCGTTGCTCGTAGGTACACAAGCACCAATTCTCCCAAGATCAAAATATGCTCAATTCGTTTTTTTTTTGGATTAGTACTAATAAAACTGAAATAATAAATGTTAGGATGAAGTATCTAGGGATAATATTTCATGAGAATTTTGAATTATGTAGACACATTCATAGCGGATCTTGCTGAGCAGGTTTATTTCTTCTATCAAACAATTTTATTTCGAAGAGTCTTGTTGAAAGTCCTATTGTTAAATAGACTTTAAGAGGATTCAAAAAATAAGCATGCTCTTAAAGCGCACTTCCACTAAGAAAAACAAATATGCATTTTAAAAATGTAACAAGGGCAGTAATTCAGATTTCATATAATAATAATTTTGCCAAAGACTGTGTGTTTTCAAACCTTTGTTGTAGAGTTCTATAAACAGTGTTAAAAATTTTTCATCTACAAAAATCAGATATGCTGACAACTGTTCCATTACAACTATACCGATAAAATATGGTGACTTCACATTGGTATTTCTAGTTTCTCTATGAAATTACATATCTTTTTTAAATAAAAATAATTCTATATTTAAAAAATAGGAGTTTGTATTCCATTTCGATTACTATCTCCACCAGCATCAAAATTTTCAAAAAATATTTCATGTACAGATGTATAGATGTAGTAGAATTCACACGGAACGAGATATTTGAAAATCTTTAAATGTCACAAACAAAATATTTAAATAACAATCAGAGTATTTTTGTTAAAGTGCTAATGATTTAAAACTTCCCATTTTCGGGAATTTAGCCAAAATTTTCCCGAGAAATTATGGATAGCTTTCTTAAACTCTAGTAATATCAAATATATATAGTAAGAATGACATATGTATGCAAATTGAGTTTTTGAAAAAAAATATATAATAATATCAAAAACTTGTCTTGGGATTTCCTTATTTCAAAGTTGTATTTTATCTCAAATTTCTAGAAAATTCCCTAATATGACAACTCATTAAAGCAGTTTTAGCTAAGAAATTAACTAAGTTATTACCGATACATTTGTTTATCCCAAATTTTACAAATGTAGCTTCGACATATTATTTACACATACAGACATACACCCATGTATAAATATCTATGTTAATGTTAATATTGTTTAATTATTTTTGTCAATATTAAGGCGTTCCTGATTGTTTTTTTTTGTCACCTTTATTTATTTCTAGTTAAAACGATACCTCTAAGTGTTGGGTGTCTGGAATTGCAATGTTTGTTGCGTTTACAACGGGTGATGCAATATGGTGTTGAAAGTTTATGGCGCTTGTCTTGGCTGTTTTTATATGGAAATATACAACTAGTATGCCGTGATTTGCAACATATAGTGAACCGTGTTGTCAAAAAAGATGTTTTTTAATGACAGAGCCCGAATTTTTCGCCCATTTAATGGCCTTCAATTGTACTGTGAAGATCACTGCTAAAAGTAAAATGTTTGAATTTCATAGACACTTAAATCAGATGGTAGTGGTGTAAAGCACAGATGCTTCTATATGCCACATACCATATAATGTCAAAGTGAAAAGTTTGTAGATCTAATCTTCTATATATATAAAGTACAAAATGTGTTTGTTTATTTGTCGAAAAGTTATACCTGCCTACACCAGTGAACCGATCCTCTTGTAATTTTCACAAACGTGGCACAAAGCTATTGTTAAAAAAGCTTTTATTTATTGTCGTGTCACTATAACAGCACCTTGAAATATTGATTTATCTTATTTATATGACATAAAAAGTAAAATGTTGTCGTTTACCTTTAAAACATTAAGGGGAAGGGTCTAAAAATCTCGTACAAATTCAAATTAGTTCGCACAATCAAATAAAAAACTGGCTGGCATGGGGTAGCGAAGCGCAACAGAAAAGCTATCGTACAATACTAGTTTGTCTTGTAATGAAATTTTGTCTTTTTAATCTTGTTTTTTTTAAGTTCCTAACTTATACAGTTCATGGAGTTTTATTTTCTTTTCATATTTAACATTTCTTTACTTAAGTTGTGCCGAAGTTGTAAAGTTGTGTTCAATAATTTCAAAGTGTTGATATTTTTCCGTTTTTTTTCTGTTTTATTTACATATTTAAGTATATGTAGTCACCTTTTACTAACAACATTCATAAAAATACAATTTTTTATCTAAGTAATTAAACGACATTTGTTGTGTTAATAAAAATTAAATTATGCTAGTATCCGACCGTTACTACTCTCCGTTAAATAGAACACTTGGATGTAGTTCATTCTGGAAATCAAAGCAGGAAATTTTTTTAAGTAAGTTCTTGTAGCCAGTTTGGCAAGATCGTTTCGAAAAATAGCCGATCGCAAAATATTTTCTTAGTCAAGTTGTATTTTTGAAGCGCTCTATTGCATGTTTCGCTATCAGCAAACATCCACCTAGAGCCGCAAATAATAGGTCATCACAGATGGTTACAGGTCAACTTTGATGGCTATGTTCTCGCCGGCCTCTTGTTTAAAAAAAACAAGGACCCAGCATCGTGAAATAAAGGTTGCGTGGATCATGTACACGATAAAACCATTAAAGAAACTTTCAATGTGCAAAAAAACAAAAATGTACCAAGAAAGTAAAAAAGTATTAATTTTTATACTGTTTTTAATCATAAGAATCATAAAAATTCAATGCTTTTGCAATTTTTAAAATTATAACGCAGATATAATTTTTATTGCAAAATCTACGCCATTCTCGTTCAAAACAATTTTTCTGGTGTCTAGTGAGGACCAATGATTCACACAGTATATAGCGATAAATTGTTAAGTTAACAACAAAATGTTTCAGCATTTAAGTCAGGAAGAAATAAGTTCTTAATACGCTAGGAAGTTAACTGATATAAAGAATTAAAAAAAATAAATAATCTACAAGTTCCTGTGCAAAAGTATTTTGACGCTCAAACTTTTTTGAGTTTTATATAAACACAAATGTACAGAAGTTATTTTTATTTTAATTATTTTTTTAATTGCAATTGGAGTTTGAAAAATCGATCAAAGTGTATGAATAATAAAAGTATAATAGTTATTGATAATCCATAATTTTTTTAAGGTTTGGTAATTGTGTTTATTAATTCTTGGTCCAATAAGCATTCACCAAGGTTTTTTTTTTGTCAATATAACAAACAGATTTAGCTGTGCTATCGCCCAAGTTAACATTATAACTGGCTGTTTCCACTAATAATCTGTTTTAAAGATTTTATTATTTTTTTTAATTTTAGTTCCAGCCAGGGGTTGAGCCGGTGATCATCTTAAATCAATTAAAATTTAACTCTTTCGGCTTTGGTTCATTTTTAATTTAAATTTTATTAAGAAAATTTAAATGTACGCGGACGTTTTCCAAAGAAAACAAGAAAAATTAGACGCTGGCAGAATGTAATGCTGCATTTTCAGGACCGCCAAATCCATCTTCAGCAATCTTTGCATCCAACTAATCAATATTAATTTGGTTGGACGAAATTCACACACAACTCAAAGCATTTTTTTTTTTTTTTTGATGTCTTCTCTACAACACGTCTTGTACATTTGTTGCAATTTTGTACTACACCGTCGGTATAGTCACGAAAAGCAAATTTTTTATTTTTAATCATTCATACTTGTTTTTCTCACAACATTATAGATGCTGTTCCAGTATCATAACAAATGTTGATGAGTTAGGTATAAATGTTAATGCGCTGTGCCTTGCGTGTTTAAAATTATTTTTTTTTAATTTTAGTCCCAGCCAAGGGTTGAATCGGTGATCATCTTAAATCAATTAAAATTTAAATTTTTCGGCTTTGGTTCATTTTTAATTTAAGTTTTATTAAGAAAACAAGAAAAAGAATGCTGAAGATGGATTTGGCGGTCCTGAAAATGCAGCATTACATTCTGCCAGCGTCTAATTTTTCTTGTTTTCTTTGGAAAACATCCGCGTACATTTGAAAAATAAATTTTCTTAATAAAAGTTAAATTAAAAATGAACCAAAGCCGAAAAAGTTAAATTTTAATTAATTAAAGATTTTATATAAAATAATATTTGAGTTATTTACAAACAGTAAAATTTGTATCGGTTTCGAAATTATAAAAAATTATGCATCAATAAAAAAATGTTTGGCAATTTTAGTTAAATAAACCTAAGTTATATCGCTATCGTGGTGTGTTTCACTGTTTTATCGTTACTACAACGAAATGTGCTCTTGTGAAATCAGAGAACTTGTTCCTGAAAACCGTAATTTCATACGCGCAACGCGAACTTCATCAAGAGTGCATTACTTTGTGGTCGATTGGCCAGTGACCGCACAACGCATTACAGAGAAAATTCGTTTTTTAGCCGAACAGTTCGTATGTGGAATAAACTCCCTGCAAAGATCTTTGCTGCCAATTTCAATGTGCAAAGATTCAAATCAAATGTTCATAAGCACTACTTCCTCTATCCCCCATCCCCCAACCCAATTTCCTAGTTCTAGCACAATGCATTGAATAAGTAGGGGTCATCCCCTAAGTGCCGGTCCTAATTTAAAAAAAATCTCTAAAAAACTAGGACTTTATCGTATACATGTTATAAAAAAGTACCTCTTTGAAGAGTACCTCTTTAAAAAGTACCTACTTAAATTAACAGTAATTTACTATCAATAAGCCTTATTAAATACCAAAAAATTATCTACTGGGCACCAGCTATTAAAAGGTAATCATTTATATACTAAATATATAAATTCCCTATCAGTCTGCACATATTTTCGTCAAACTTTTAGTGGCAAATAATAAGTGTAGCCTTGATCATAAGTATATGTAGATTTAATAGAAAGCCGGAGTTTACATATACTTCTTAATTTAAATACACAAATTCCAAATTATTTCCCGAAAATTCTTCCAGCAAATACCACTTGTACTGTAATTAATGTTGTTTGTTAAAATATGCATTTTGTAACGACTCAAACCTTAAATAAAAAATTCAAAAAGTTTAGTACAATCGTTGCTCGTAGGTACACAAGCACCAATTCTCCAAAGATCAAAATATGCTCAATTCGTTTTTATTTGGATTAGTACTAATAAAAGTGACACATTGTATTAATAGTGGATCTTGCTGAGCAGGTTTATTTCTTGTATCATACGATTTTATTTCGAAGAGTCTTGCTAGAAGTTCTATTGTAAAATAGACTTTGAGGTGATTGAAAAAAAACATGCTCTCAAAGCGCACTTCCACTAAGAAAAACAGATATGCATTCTAAAAATTTACCAAGGGCAGTAATTCAGATTTCATATAATAATAATTTTCCAAAGACTTGACGTTGAGTTAAAATTGAAATATGTGCTCTTTAAAAATGCAATATCTAATACAATGTAAGCACTTGAAGGTTGATGGTTTCTATTTTTGCTGTCGTGGTTGAAATACCCTAGCACTACTTTTAAGCCTACGATATATATATTTATACATATATCACCTACGAAAGTTATTATAAATTTTATTTTAAGAAATCTAAATTTTTTATTATATTTATTATTTATTATATAAAATGTGTTTCTTTATTTGTCGAAAAGTTATGCCTGCCTACACCAGTGGACCGATCCTCTTGTAATTTTCACAAGCGTGACACAAAACTAAGGTTAAAAAACTTTTTATTTATTATCGTGTCACTATAACAGGTAGCACCTTGAAATATTGATTTATCTTATTTATGTGACATACAAAGAAAATCTATCGTACAATACTAGTTTGTCTTGTAATGAAATTTTGGCTTTTTAATCTTGTATTTTTTTAACTTCTTAACTTATACAGTTCATGGAGTTTTATTTTCTTTTCATATTTAACATTTCTTTACTTAAGTTGCTGCCGAAGTTGTAAAGTTGTGTTTAATAATTTCAAAGTGTTTATATTTTTTCGTTTTTTTTCTGTTTTATTTACATATTTAAGTATATGTAGTCACCTTTTACTAACAACATTTATAAAAATACAATTTTTTATCTAAGTAATTAAACGACATTTGTTGTGTTAATAAAAATTAAATTATGCTAGTATCTAACCGTTACTACTCTCCCTTAAATAGAATACTTGGATGTAGCTCATTATGTAAATCAAATAAACCAGGAAATTTTTTTAAGTATGATCTTTGTAGCCAGTTTGGCAAGATCATATCGAAAAACAGCTGATCGCAAAATATTTTTTTAGTCAAGTTGTATTTTTAAGCACTCTATTGCATCTTTCGCTATCAGAAAAAGTCCATCTAGAGCCACAAACAATAGGTCATCACAGATGGTTACAGGTCACCGTTGATGGCAATGTCCTAGCCGGCCTCTTGTTTGAAAAAAAGGACCCAGCATAGTGAAAAATAGGTCGCGTGGATCATGTACACGATAAAACCATAAAAGAAATTCTCAGTGTGCAAATAAACAAAAATGTACCAAGAAAGTGAAAAAGTATTAATTTTTATACAGTTTTTAACTCTTAATTGAAAGCGTTTGCAATTACTACAATAATATCGCAGATATGTTCTTCAATGCAAAATCTACAGTATTCTCGTTTAAAACAATTTTTTGGTTGATGATGTCTAGTGAGGACCAATGATTCACACAGTATATTGTGATAAATTGTTAAGTTAACAACAAAATGTTTCAACATTTAAATCAAGAAGAAATAAGTTCTTAATACGCTAGAAAGTTAATTGATATAAAGAATTAAAAAAAAAAATAAATAATTTACAAGTTCCTGTGCAAAAGTATTTTGAAGTTGTTTTTATTTTAATTATTTTTTTAATTGCAATTGGAGTTGGAAAAATCGATCAAAATGTGTGAATAAGAAAAGTATAACAGCTATTGCTAATCCATAATAAGATTTGGTGATTGTGTTTATTAATTCTTGGTCCAATAATCATTCACCAGTGTTTTTTTCAATATAACAGACAGATTTAGCTGTGCTATCACCCAAGTTAACATTATAACTGGCTATTTCTACTAAAAAACTGTTTTAAAGATTTTACATAAAATAATATTTGAGTAATTTACAAACAGTAAAATTTGTAGTGGTTTCGAAATTATAAAAAATTATGCATCAATAAAAAAAAACGTTTGGCAATTTTAATTAAATGAACCTAATTTTAAAGGTTTCATATTCGCTATCGTGATATAAACAAACGATGAGTGATTTAATCACTGGAATACGCTCGATAATATCCTTTTTGAAAACAATTTTGTTAAGGTAGTGTTTATAATGATAATGCTTATATCCACACACACATCGCGTGAATTTGTTTAACTTTTAAATGGATAATTGAGCATAAATGGTTGCAGGCTTTTATAAATGGCGGCGAATCAACATTGTTCAACTAATGTTTGAATACACGCTGCTTAGGCGTAAATATTTCAGTAAACAACGTTTGAAATTTAAAACCTTAACGCAAAACAGAAAAAAAATTTAAGTAAAATTACGGTATCAACACCCGCAAGAGCAAAACTAAAATAACTTTTACAACAAAAGTGCCCAAAATTGATGAAAAGCTAAAAAAATTGTATATGTATACAGTACAATCGCACAATAAATGGCGCAAGCATTAATAATCTGATAATATTTGAAGTAAAAATAAAAAAATAACTGCATAAAGAGAATAAAAATCAACGTTTGTGTTTAACAACCGCAACAAAAACCAAAACTTCAAAATTTTGTTAAATAAGAAAAGTACAAAAAATAATATAAAACATAAAAAGTCAAGTCAAATTTTACCTGGATTTTGTGTTTGAATTTTTTTAGAGTTTTTTATTGCATTTCGTTTATGATAAAATTTCACCCCCACGGGAATATAAGAAACATTAGGCGCATAAAATGTAACGCAGCATTATACCAAACTTTAAATGTTGGGAAAATACATGTTGGTAAATTTAATTTTTATGAATTTAATTCAAAGAAAATTTTAAACGAAATTTTATGATTTTTATAAATTGTTTGTTTTACAAACACTTTGTTTGTTATTTACTATTGGTAATGTAGTATTAAAAAAAATAGTTGTGTAATTTAAGCATAGAAGTAAAGAATACAAGGGCATTGCGCAGTGGGACAGATTTCTCTTCTTACTATAAATGATATCCATGAAAATTGTTTTAAACATTATTTAACTTTTTAGAAACAAAAATAAACTTGTCAATCGAACTAAGCTTAATGTTAAACTAACTGTTAGGGTACAATTGACGGAATTGATACGAGATTCCAAACCTAAAGTTACTAACCATGCCTCGTAGTTATAGAACTTAGTTGTCAAAGAAGAAATAGTCTGCATCTTAAACAAATGGAAATATATCTTATGATTTAATGATTATCTACTTACTAAAACGTTATTAGATAACTATAAACACCCAAGACTCCAAAAAAAAAGCAATCATAAGAAATTTTTAGGTGAATTTTGATAACTTTTCATATAAGTTACAAAAATTTACATCAAATTTAGTCCCATATTTTTACTCAACTGCATTGAATCAAATGAATTAAAAACAATATTGTAAAGAACACATATTGACATAAATTTAATTTATATTATATTCTAATTTAGTCGATCATGCATAACTTCTGCTTGATCTACCGTAACGACCATAAACTCATTACAGTAAACTATTTAGTTTAAGCACATTACTGCTGAAACCTAATTCGTTGCTCACTGTGAGATCTAAAGAATTTAAAGTAAAATACATTTTAAGTTCAAGGTAGGTAAATTTACATTTCATTTGTTATCTAAAATTGCCATATTTGATAGTTAAGTGATTTATGACGTTTACTTAGCCACTGCTTCAAAGCAACAAAACATTTGTGTCAGTTTGGATGTGTTTAAGTTTTTTCTACAGATTTATTTTACTTAATTTTCAGTTCAGCTTTATTAGTTGTGGTAAAATATGTTTAAATAACGTCAAAACCTATTATTATTGCCTTCTTATTATTGCAAGCTTTTTAATAAATATTTTTTTGCTATTTCTTCAGAACTTAATCTTTTGTACTTTACGATACTCACCAATAAGCTTAGACAATTTTCATTCGATTAATGAAATGCGAGTGGGGATTAATAGTAAGTAATTACATACATAAGATCTTTAGCACAATACTAAATTTAATTACTAAGGGACTTGTTTAAAAGAATAAAAACCAATTATTTTTGGTCTATTAAAACTGGTGTCCGTAAGTAATTTTTGGATATTTTATGAGTTATGTACTTTAAAAGCAGCGCTGCAATACACATTTGCGAGTTATATGGAAGCCATGGTATTTTGGACATTACAGTTCCATTTATCAGTTAGATAGCTCTATGCCCAAAATAGCACAAGTCTACAAGAAAAAGAGTTTTTATGTGTGATGATTTAAGTCAAAACATGCTCAAAGAAGTTTAACGTTTTGCTATTTGAAGACCCGCGCTTGTCAGAAAATGGACACCAGTTTTACAGAAATTTGTGATTTTAATTTGTATTTGTACAATTGCATTACTCTACATTTGTTATTTAATGCATTATTTAAAAATCTATGAATTATTTTTTTCTTTCTAAGGACTCAGTTCGATTTTGTGATCTTTATTGCTTCATTCTTGCTAGAATTTTTTTCCAAATTGTTTCTTCTAAGCAAATTTGCAATATCATTTATAATATTAAATTGATAAGTTAGAAAGGACAGTGGGGCAGAATCAAAATATTTTGGAAATAACTCAGCCATTTGTAAAGTGCTAGGCCGATTGACCTAAACTTTTACATGAGCATAGCAGAGGAGCATTCGAGCTTAAGTTTTGAAGCTGGGTATCATATACTTTTTGTAAGTATTGATGAGTCCATTTGTACCGTGTATAATTTTTAAAAATCATACAAAAATTAAAGAAACGCCAACCGTTTGACAATTTTTCAGGTGCAAGATACCCAACTTTGAGCGTCATCCCTGGCTATGCTCGTGCCAAATTTTAAATAAATAGGCCGAGCTCTTTACAAATGGCTGAGTTATTCAAATATAAATCACAATATTGCTCTCCCTCTGCTGGAGATTCCTGCAGTAGTATTGTAATAGGTAAATGATCGAAATCGCAATGATTTTGCAGTTCTCGTACAAACTACAATGACCTGAAGATTCTGAAGCCTTCTTACCTTTGGCAATTACGTTGTAGTTTTGATGTGGAAATTTTCTTTGATCTCACAAGCGAAACTGAGAATTTTAAGCAGAAAAAGCAATGAAAATAAAGCATAATTTAAAATTCTTACGGAATCAAATTTAAGTAATTTTACTTTGATATACATAAACAAAGATGTTTTCTGCACTTCAACAAGGTTTCATTTAAAGTTCGGCCTTAATAAACATAACATTTCAAATTACTTTAACTAAAGCAGACTTCATTTGCATTTTGATCAATTAACAACATTTTATTGAGGACAAAATTTGACTGCAGGTACTTAGTGTCAATTTTCTTAAGGATGTAAAATAAAGTAAACTAATATATTATTTAAAATAAAAAACTAATTTCATTTATTTTTTATTTCTACAGCTAAAAATTTTAAAATGTCCAACAAATACGTGTGAAACAATTTTATTTTAAACTATTACCCTAAAACAAAAAATTGTACTGTATTGTATTGCCGCTAATTGATAAATATGTAAATAATAGTGGCGTTTACCAGGTACATATATTTGTAAAATCTAATATATCCGATACAAGGTTTAAGGCTACTGAATTAAATGAATTCATTGATAGTTGTATTGCCTTTTATATTGAGATGTGTAAACCAATTACAAAACAATTTGACTTTAACGACGCAACCTTAAAAAAGGTTTCTTATATTGATCCTCAAAACGTTATTAATAAAAAATATCTTCATTTGTAAGTCTAATAAAACTTTTTAAAATTTAATTGAAGACAGTGAGAGACAAAATTTAGATGACGAATTTAGGGAACTTCGCCACATGAGTTTTATAAATGTTTTAAGAATTTTGAAGATGTTACAGTTTAAGAGTTTTGGAACACAATGTCAAATATTTCTACAACGGAAAGTGAGTAAATGTTTCCAACTTTATCGAAGTTTGCAATAAATTTTATATGTTCCCCTTGTTCATCAGCAAACGTTGAATAAATATTTTTAAAAGTAAAAAGAAAAAAAATTTGAAGTTTTTTTTCCGAAATTAAGATTTTTTTCTTTTGATAAATGAACATTTTGCTAAGAAAATTTCTGGCACAACTGCTTGAAAGCATTATAAGAATTATTCATATAGAACCGATCCGTTGGTCATCGACTGCACGGTCAACCAAGGAAAGCAATAAAGAGAGTATAAAATTATTGCAAAAGTCCTTCCCTATGTCCTCTTTCCTATAGCTCCAGCATGGCACGTAAATAAAAAAGGATGTTTGTTTTTTATCATGCACAATAAATTAATTAATAATTTTTTAAGCACAAGGCCATTTGTTAAAAGTATTATTAATGTTTTTTTATGAAGATGTACATAACAATTAAAAAAAACGTTGTACCTTAAAAAAATTTAATTATTAAATAATAATAGAAAATATCAATAAATAAATAAATTGATTTGTAAACGAATTAATTGCTTTAATGGTAGATGTGTATCATAAAATGTTTTAGGTTAATTACTAAATATTGTTCAATAGTATTTTCACTTAGTTTTGTTATTTTTGTCCAATAAAGATGTGAACATGTTTTGAGGTTTTCTAAAAACTTTCTTTTAAAGTATTTTCATTAAAGCAAATATTAAATAGAGAAGAACGTAAATTGATATCTTTGATGTTGCCTCTTGATATAAAAATATATAACCCACATACATATATTCCGAAATAAATGCCACTTTAGGCAACAAAAATCATAAAAAATGAAAAGCCATTTACAATTTGTCTATTGTTTGCAAGCTTTTAACAAAAATATATGCTGTTTGAATTATTCGTTTTTTTTTTTTTTTTTTTGGCAAATAATCCATTGTTTTTTCGCTTTGCATTTTTTCTCTCCCAATTAAGTTTATGCAAATTTGCTAACTAACAACTCGCGATAACAACAAGTGTGCCGGGTTGCCTTTTCTTATTTTATATTCATTTATGCTGTCATAAATCTCAATGAAAATATAAAACCATAATTTTTGAAATTGTCAATAAACTGTTTTAACTTGTAAGCAAATTTTATTCATGCTCGAACATTAATTTAAGTTTATCTGTTAAGCACATGTACATAATACCTGCGTATGTATGAAGGAATGCACTTCAAAGTCACGGTAAACATTAGATTTTGGATACATATTCTTAATGGATATTTAAAACGTGGGTCTTTGTAGTTTAACATCAGCAAAATATGTAGAGCCTTGAGAAATATTTTTTACAGTATTTATCGCTGTTGGGATCTGAGAAGTGAAACAATTGTACCAAAGTGAAATCGATTGTACCAAATTTTGATATTACGAGTAATTATGATAGAATCAATCATACATACATACATACATAAATACATACATATGTGTATAAAATAAAATTCACTAAAATGTAAAATAATTAAAATAAAAGC
The DNA here is from genome assembly GCA_937654795.1 of Cistogaster globosa. Classification (NCBI taxonomy): domain Eukaryota; kingdom Metazoa; phylum Arthropoda; class Insecta; order Diptera; family Tachinidae; genus Cistogaster; species Cistogaster globosa. The sequence goes on from OW569405.1 coordinate 68,517,513, forward strand.
AATTTATTTTTTATACAAATTTTCTGGACGAGTTAAAACGAATGACAAGAAAACAATTCGTTTTTAATAATGGACTTAGGCTTGTTATTATGAGTTACAAATAGTTTAAGTTAATATTGTTTTCACCGTATAATCAGATACCGATAAGCTACAGATCTTCTGGGTAATTTTTAAATAACAGCCGAAATCGATATATTTGCCCCACAAAAGCCTGACTTCAACTATTGAAAATTTATACTAATGGACGTTAAACTAGTAAGGCTTCCTTCTTTAGAGCAGTGTTTGAAATATATCAATATAATTTTATAGGTAAAGTATTAATATCTAGATCTTGGGTTTAAAGATCATAAAATATTGACTTGCAAGGTTATTTCAAAATTTGGATTTTATTATAAAATACTCTTGCTACAATTGCTGATGAGTAAAATAAAGAGGTTTGATTAACAGGATATTAAAGGGAGGGGAATTCGATTTAAACCCGAAAAAGTTGCGGTTGCGCTTAAGATATTATGGCCGAACAATAATTTTTATTGTCTTTCGATTCATTTTTATAATAAATCCCAACAAAAAATTAGACATTACCTTAAAAATTAATTGCCATAACATGACTTAGTTTTGTGATTGCCAAATTTTGTAACTTACAAACGAAATTAATTTAATTCGCAAAGAAAGAAAGTAAAAATTAAACTAGTTTTATAAGTTAAAAGAGAATATCTTAAAATAAAATAAAGAAATAATAGTAATCATTGGAACGATTATTATTATTTCTTGCAATAACCAGTGTAATCAATTATCAGTAATTGATTATTAAAGTCTCATGCCTTGTTGAAATCATTAGGTTGGTAAATTAGTTGGGAAGTCCTTCCGCCAATAATGTTTAACTCCACACTCGATTACCTTATTAGAAATTTTTTACTGGGAAGGTTGTTAATTGTTAGTGTTTCGCCACTCAATAAATATTCCGAAAAATAATTTTGAAAAGTTATTTAAAAGTTGTTTAATTGTTTTAATATCGTGAAATATAAATCTTAAATCGCTTTCATTATAAAGAAAGTTGATATCTATAAGTACTATAAATTGTTTCTAAGCCAATTGCTGTTTTTTTTTTTTGTATTTCTGGCCAGGGTTTAAAACTAACTCGAAAAATTTATTATTACAGGAAAATTTAAAATAAAATTATATTAATAATTTATGCGCTAAGTGTGTAACTAAAAAGTGTTAACTCACCCAGTGTACCGCTGAAGTTTCGAACGGTACGTAAGTAATACTTGCAAATGTTTATGCATATGCAAAAAATTTAATGATTGTCCGTTTATTGCAACCATGTAAGCGCAACTATTGCCTCTGATTATTTTTTTGATGGTTTTCTAAAAAAACAAAAAATAGCCAGCAATCAATTCAATTCAACAAAATGTTCTTGCTTTTTAAAACTATGTTATATTGTTTATTTTTTTCCCATCTTTTTTTTTACTTTATGTTATTTTGTTTAATTTTTTCCAATGTTTTTTTACTTTTACACCATTCGAGTGCAAGTTTATGATAAATAGGCTTTTCTGCTAAAAGATTGGTACGAATATTAAAATCAATAAAAAAATATCATAATTTGAATGCGTCAAATCATACAAAACTCGAAAGTAAGTAAATACATATGTTCTATTCACATAACCAGTGTCAAGTCTGCTAAGACGTCAGATTCCACAACAGTTGTTGGTAAATTTTAGGTAGATATCAACTATACCATTTACAACAATGTTTTTAATGTGATTTTACAGTGTCACATAAAGAATGAAGTTATTTCAGTTAAAAATAAATTACCATATTTCTATAAATATTTTGTTTGGATTTTAATTTAAATTTCATAGTTTTAATTTTTAAATTTTTTGCGTTTTTAGGAGTTTCACTACTGTGCATTTATTTGTTTTTGATAATTTTTATTTGGGCACTTAAGACGTTATATCTTAAAAAGAGTTTTTAATAACTATTGGCAGAACAAACTGGAGCACATTCCAGAAATAGGTGTAAAAGTTAGTGATTGTTTACCAAATTTTAGTAGCTTTAAATATCTTAATATATCTGTTAATTAATGGCCTGGCAAGTGAACTGATCCAAAAAATTTATATAAAACTATACCCGGTGCATTTCGCAACCCCAAACGGAATAACCATACCAAATCCACTCTTTTAATCTAGACAGCTTTTAAATTGATAATTCACTACAATAAAAATTTCAAGACTCTGATTATAGTTATTAAGATACACGAAAAAAATTTATTCACTTTTTATGAAGGCTATCATGCACACTATTCTAAACAAGTTTGTGTTTTGTTAAATTATGTTAATTGATAGGAGGTTATTGGTGCAAAAATTGAAGAGTCTTACTTTTATGGGAGGTACCATGCCCATTTTTCAAATATATCTAAAAAAATATCAAATTTGTAAGGAAATTTTATTTTCTAATTACTCAAGCACAAGGTCAGTTTTTAAAATAAAGATATTGTTTATTATTATATATTTTTTTAACATTTGGTTGGAATAATTTTGCTTCCTATTTCGTAAAGATGCCACCCAACGGCGTGGCGAAATATTGAAAAATCAATAAACAATATTTTTATTCTAAAACCTGACCTAGTATTTGATTTATTAGAAGATAAAATTATTTATAAATGTCAAAAAAACATTAATAATTTTTTTATATTTGTGTAATATATACAGCTTTTAGCTGTTAAACGGATAATACAATTGAATGATTTCTAAAGAAAAACTGACTTTTTTACGATAATCGTACGTTTTTATGTGACAAATTCTTTAATAATTTTGATAATTTGTAAGCAATAATTAGAGCTTTAACTTAACAGTTCGGAATAAAAGTTAAATCTTATTTGTTTTGTTCCCTTTATATATAATTTGAGTATTGCAATACTATACAGCGTTTTGTTTTTATAATTTATTCATTAGCACGAGTGTAGTAATTCAAATAGAAAAAAAAATTTCATCGCAGATTGTAACAAGTTTCACATAAAAATCTGACTGAATTCTGTCCTACTTTAAAAATCGTTTCAAAATGGCGTCATAGGTGCCAAACTATTATACAAAAAGATGCAAATAACAGATTCTTTTAATATTATTTTTTCCTCATCTTTTAAAAAATCAACTATGATCGCATAGAAAAAATCATTTTATGAATTATTTCAAAAGATTATAAAATTGTACAGATCTGTCAAAAAGTCTGTCACACACATACAATTTTAATCCACACTATCATACTTTTTCAGCACACATGCAATTTTTGACAAATCATACGACTTAGTATGATAGTCAATCCTGGCCTTAATTGTTTTTGGTCTTTTAAGATATTTATGAATATTTTTAACCCAGCAAAAAACAAGACATTACCTTAAAAAGTACTTACCATGCAATGGCTTACGTTTGTGATTGCCATATTTTGTTACTCGCTTACAAAACATTTTATATTAGTTCACAAACAAAAGAATTAGTAATTGTCCTAGTTCTTTATCTTAAAAGCAAAAATACGTACTAATAATCAATATTATTTTTTTTTAAAAACAATGTAATCAATCTAATGCCTTCTTGAAATCATTAGGTTGGTAACTTAATTGGGAAGTCCTTCAGCCAAATATTATTAATACCAAACTCAATTCCCCTTTCTGAAAATTTTTGCTGGCAATGTACAAATTTTTAAAAACATGATACACCGTTTTAAACATTGCATACTTTTACAAGTTTTTATAGGACTTTACGCGAGTTGATTTGCATCTTTAAAAATGATGTTATATTTGTAATAAAATAAAAATAATACTTCTATTGCAAATTGATCTTTTTAAAGTTTTTAGTTTTTCAAAGCATATGCCATTAAAATAACAAAAGCACACACTGTTACTGACTTCAATACGACACATATACAAAGTTTTTTTGCAATAAAAATCTCTTGAACAAATTACGGTTTTAATTTCGTGAGACAATTTAATAAAATAAAATTTTAGGTTTGAAGTTATTAATAGTTATTAGACAGATTTTGTCGAATAAATCAGCCCTTAAACCGCAATTTACAATTAACCCAGAAACCGTTCCTTCTTTATATTTATTTTAATAAACAAAAAATAATAAATAAAATAATAAAAATCGTTTACTACTGCTACTACTTTATTATTTATGTTTTGTGCTATTTTGTTATACGAGTAAATATTATAAGTTTCGGTTTTTTTTGCTAGAGAGATTTGGACTCTCAGTGTTTACTATTTACGTTCTGTGGATTTTAGTGACGAAAAGAAATTTATGTTAGATGATCTAGAAGAAGAAAAAAGAGTAGCATATTAAATGCACTTTACGAAAACAATAAACTGAATTCACGGCGAAAGAGAAAAGATAGAGTTCAATTAATGGCATTTTTTGTTTGTTTTTGTCTTAGATAATGCTTTAAAGTCACATGCGTTTTTTGTATTTGATCGCCCGCAAATATTTTAAAATTAAAGTTCAAAGCAAGAAGAAATATATTTTGAGCGTACAAACGATATTAATTTTTGTTTGTTTTTTAAATCCACTAATGACTTTTTAAAGGAGTATAACAAATTTGGAAGTAAAAATATTTGTCCACAAATTTAAAGAAACAACCTACACAAATTTAAGTTCAAAGAATTTTGCCCATCTTTAGTTGTACCTCGAAATCACTTCACTATCCTATCCTTATGTTGATACTTTGGGCCACTATTGATCGAATATGTTTATTTCCCTTTAAATAAAGTACCTTCAATGAAACATAGCGTGCTCATTAAATTTATTACTTTTTATTTGTAAAGGTTTTTTAACTAACATTAATATCGGGAAACTCTTTTTCTAGTTCTTTTTAAAGCAAACCTGTCAGTACATCCTCTGTACAAATTTTAACCGCCGGTTAAAAATATAAAGCAATAATCGTCAAAAATAATGCTAATTTTTAAATTTGTTGTTTATAAATACATTATTGTTGTTTGGACATATTTGTTCATACTTTACGTGAATTATAAATGTTCGCATACAATTGCTGAATAGCTAAAGATACATATGTAAAAATTAATTCAATATTAAGGCGCAGTTTAATTTAAAGGTTTTTTATCTATTTGTTTCTATAGCGCAAATAACATTACAAATTTAAAGCGCGTACCTATCACGGCTAAAATAAATAACAGTATTTTTATGAATATCACATCTCCTTCGGAATACCCATATTTGTATTTAAAAATAAATTTATAATTTTAAAGCCTTAAGAGTGTCCCAATAAAACTCATATGACTTTCACAAGTTTATCGAGCTGTAAAGGGCACCCATACAAAATTTTGACAAAGTTTGCACAACTTTAGCTCCCAATAACAGAAAGTAAAAAGCAAAAAAAGAAAAATTAAGTCTATATAGCTGACATAATTTGAATTACGTCAAATACTTGAAAAATTCATAGAATGTAAACTTCAACGTCCATTACAATTACAAATCAAAGGGTGTCCCCAACACAAGAAAATTTAGTTTATAAGACATTTGAACAGTGTAGATTGACAGCTACCATTTGCATACAACATAAATATTTATATGTATGACACGTGTATACGCTATACGCTTTCATACCGTTATAGATAGACAATTTAAATTTTAACAAAGTGATTAATAAAATTTTTAATTCATTTTTGATGACCATCTGCTCTTGTATCTATCTTAAAGTCGGTTTTTTCAATATGTTTGATTTTCTATGATTAATTTAATATTAAAAATTAAATAACTGAAACTGCGAGATAAAAGATTACCGTTTAAAAAAGAGTCCATTCAATTAACAAAAAATGTTGATCATATTTTGTGTTAAAGAAATGGATGTGGTGCTTTAACTCAAATTTTATCAGCTTAATATTTCATACATAATTCGATCAGAATAAATTTTAAACATGTTGACTAAAACAAGAAAGAAAACAGCTCTACGAATTTAGATTTCTACTTTAAACGCATTCATTAAATTTCTTGAATACGTTCATTAATAATTGTATAGAGGTAAACTTTAACCATAGCAGATAAGACTTTAGAAGGAAATACTTTTTTAGCATGAAAAATAATATTCAAAAGTATCTTCGGCGTAGATTTTAGGCTTGTAGTCAAGAAACTTAAGATAATAGGAAGAAGGTCTTCTAGTTATGGAAAATTATTCTATAATGATGGACTATCTGCTCTCCAACAATGTTGTACATCTTTCAATTAAGTATGCGCTGGAAAACACTAAGGTGCTGACACAAATATATTAAATATACTACCCTTCGCAGTTTGTTCCTCTGTCTGTTTTCCTTAAAGATCTTCCAGAAGACTTCAGCACACATGTATAAACGAATTATAAATTACTTTGAATCACTTTAATATGGGACAACGAAAATTACCTTAAATGAGAAATGTTTTTACCTTATATTAAATAAAAATTTGGCTGACATTCATAAGGATATATTATTTATTATTATTTCTTATATTTTAATAAATTCATGACGAAAGTTTTACGTTACGTAGTTTTGGCCGATGTCTCTATACAAGTTCAACCACTATATCCTGATGAAAGTCAATGCTTACCCCTTTACCTTTGAGGCAAACCAATAAAGTCTAGTATACTTCTTCATTAGTGGACTAGCGGCGTATAAGCTGCATTTTACGCAAATTTCATTATTTTTTTTCTAAAAAATTAACACATCATTTGAAACTGTTTTGTTTTAGAAAGAAATGAAAAAAACAAATTATTTTATACCAGAATAAAAATTGTTTGTAAAGTTTAGAAGATACTTCCTAAAAATAATGTAATATAACATAAAAATGTCATATGCTCTAAATGGGTTATGCATTTTTATTCATTTTAGTATTTCCTGAAAGATCTCTGTAAAAGCTTTTAAATAATACCTATATTTATATTTTAAAATATATAATGGACAGTCCTACTTTTCTATGAAAACTTCAGAGGCCCATAAATTGGAAAATATGTTTGAGCTTCAGTTTTTCTACTTGATATTTATTTCTTGCTTATTGTTTCTCATTCGCCTCATTCATTTATTTTTTTGATTGAAGAAACTTCACTTAACTAGATTTGTTCCAAATATAAAAAAAATTAGAGGCAGGTATGGTGTTTTTCTCGCTGCTTCAAAGGACATGCTGGTTTTCAATAAGCAAATTTTTGAAACTATGTCTAATCGATTGGCGTATTTATATTTTCTTTAGTTCATCTAGTGACTTTGCAAAGTTGATTTCAACCCGAACACGAAAGGATAGACAAACACCCCTAAATCGTCTTCGCTATGCATAAGAAGTCAAAATATACATACATTTTGGGGTTGCAAATGGATATTGTAGAAATTACAAGTTAAAAAATAGTATCACGCTTAAAAATAGTATTTTAATTCCAATCTCATTTAAGTTTTGTATTTGTATACCTTTGATCAAAGACTGAATGGAGTCTCCACTTTAATTTCAATAATTTTGTGTTTGAAATTTATCTTTTTAAAATATATGCGGGGTGGAAAACTATAGTGAACAATGATATCAAAGGTTAAAGAGTGGTTAAAAAGTCATTACATTAGGCCACACCTTGTATAAATATCTTTTACACTCTAATGGAATTCTAAAATATATAATTTTGCAAAAAAAAAAAAAAAAACCCAACAACCCATAGTTGAGAAGTAAAGTTTTCTTAGCTTATATTTGTAAATAAAATATACGACATTAATACAGTTTATTGGTGCTGCTTTTAATTTGAAATTTTTATAATTATTTCACTTATACGTTGTTAGGCATTGCATGCAATCCTTTACTATCTTGTTACTCTAATCATACCCACTTTTGAGCTGTGCTTAGTACTTTTTCTGCTCATGGAAAAATAAATTTGTTTAAAACTCAATATCTCATTCATCGTAAAAGCAACAAATTTGAAAAAAGAAATATTATTTTCTTAAAGCAACCAACTAACGAAGAAAAAATGTTTATTGAATTATAAAATTTAAAATAAATGCTTTCGTGGTACATTTAACGAAAGTATGTAACCAAATACATATGAACATTAAATTTTACACATCGCCAATTTAATGTTCATGTGTTTAACACTTGTGTAATATGCACATATTATCTCTTAATTCAAACAATAATTTTCTAGTATTAAGTTAATTGGATTTATTCCGCCAGTAAATATAATACTGTTAAAGGTATGACAACAGAATGATTTTTTACCTGATAATATATATTTCCGACAATCGAATATTCAAATTAGTTGGTAAATTATGTGTGTTTTTTCGCAGTAGTATAATGTTTATACTTTTACAAACTGCTGTGCGTAAAGTACCCCAGAATAAGCTTAACCCTGTAGAAAATTTTTCTTTCGTTTGGAATTTTTAATGTGTAACGCAATTTTTGACTATAGGTATATAGTTCCCTTCAGCAAAGTTTTCAACTTATGCTTATATATGTATGTACATATGCACCGTACATCAAGTGTAAAAACACAACCCTATTGTTTTCGTCTCATGTCTGTCCATCTGTCACAGCCCTCTATCTCTTAAACCGTAATAGTTAGACTCTTGAAATTTTCACATTCTTACTAAAGCCGCAATAACAACAAGTTCTAAAAACTAAAGGATGTTTCGAAAGTTACTATAATTGCTATAGGAATAAGTGCACAATTTTAATATAAAATAATGATTATCCCAATAGTAACGTAAATTTAACATATATGGCCATATTATTTTAAGCGTAATAGTCTAATGGAATGAATTTACACAGGGTTTGTATAGCTAAGTCGCTAAAAATGTGAACAATAAAATAAAAAGATGTTGTAACAGTAACGTATTTTCATAGCACTTTCTTTTAAGTCACTTAAAATTAAATATTAAAGGGTGACTTAAAATTAGTGCGGAATTCTACCCGTGCTTTTTTACTAATATTTTGAAGGATTTTTCAGTTAATATTGAAATTAAAAAAAAAAATCCTTTACCAATTAGGAGTCGATGACATTTTTATATAAATTTATATATCGTACCTAATTCTTTTTTTATTTTTTAAGTTTCCGTCATCGCAATATTTGTTCTTTTAATAGGAGCTACTTCACTAAACTAGATTTACAAGAATGTATAAGATTCGACATACATTTTGCAATATATATATATATATATATATATATATATATATATATATATATATATATATATTTATATTTATATTTATATTTATACAATTGAATTTATTTCCTTATAATAAAAATCCTACAGCATGTTAGCCATGTATACGAATACAGATTTGAAACTACAGAAAGACTAACAAAAGAAGCAGACTTATTTTACTAAATCCGCCACTGTATCTGATAAGGTACTCTTAGCTTAAAATATTTGGAAACTGTTGTACTTATCGTCTTGCCGCTATAGATAAACAATTTAAAATTCAACAATTTAAGCTTCAATCGTTTATCGTTTTATGCAAATAATAAAATTATTTTTACCTGTCTCTCTTACAAAAGTTTTTCTTACAATTTTGAGTGTAGGCGAGTCATTGTTTTTGGCATATTTTTTCTTTTCAGTAAAAAGCAATTTGCTGCACTAAATGCAGTTATTGCTGCAGATAAACTTGTTTAGTTACAAGCACTTTCCCTGTTGACAAATAGATTAAGTGAAATAAATCACATACAGAGATGAAAGGAAAGACGGTAAAAAATAATTAGCATAATAACCAATTTGGCTGTATCTTTTAAGTTGTTTAAAATTAAAGGGTTTTCCCACATTGGCTTTTTCTTTCCACATGTGTTGGCTTATTTTTTAAACCATAATCGAATTTTAACAGAGCATGAAGCACTGTATCCACTTTAAGCAAAGAAAGCAAATTAACGGGTGCCTCATGTTTTATACAAATTTATATCTTAGGCAAAGTGTATGCATGAAAAGCATAAAACAGATGTGATATTTACGTTAGTTGGGTTTTAGAAGGCGGCTACGAAATCAAAAAAGCAGAAGGAGAAAGTCAAGATAAAAAGCATGGTGCGAACAGCTATATATTAAGTGAAAAGGCTAAAAAAGAGAAAGAAAGAAAACGGCAGGATGTTGGAAACAAAGGTACAGAGAAGCACCTGACTTGAATCACAACAAATCAAAGCCCACAATCTCGCTAAGAGGAAGTAAGTTAAACAACCAACTGCAGCTCTTAAAAAGGAACTGATTCTACATGGCTTCAAAGATGATACAAAGCATGGGCTTACAAAATACAGGTGTCTAAGTGTTGCCAAGGGTAGTTTCGAGTGTGCCTTTAAGGGTGACTGTTGAAGCTTCCGCCACGGAAATAGGCAATAGATGAGCCAAAGTAAATTTTGGTACGACAATCGATTAGAGTTTCGAAAATTTTGCAATTGAAAATCACCAAGGCAACAGGCGTGCCTCTTATTTAACCATATCATTTGGACCAAATCTAGTTTAGTGAAATAACTCAAATCAACAAATACATGGGACAAGAGAGAATTGAAATGTAAAAAAAAACATCATCACCACATTTTCTAAGTTATTAATTATAAACAATTTACTCGTATAGTCCAGCCAGTGCAACGTTTGAAAATCGGTCAACATATTATTTTTCTTACTTTTTAACGACTTCGATTAAATTTTATACTAACATAAATCTGCGTATCGTAAAACACAAATGGTTTCCGTTTTTTTTTTAATGCACTCAGAAGAGGCGGTACAACGTTTGTCAGCTAGTAAGTAGATAAATTTTTTTTATAAATTAATTCAATTAAGAAACTAAATTCTAAAAATAATTTGTTATTAATTAAAAATTTTGTTTATAACAAGTATTTACAAAATCTTTTCTTTTGTAATAAATTAATTGAAATTGGATATAATTTTTCTAAAAACGCTTTTATACTTTTTTAATATACTTATAACGTTTTCCTTTCTAAAAAAAATTCTATCAAGCTTGCCACCACTTTAGCAAAATGTATTTTATATATTTTGCATTTATATTCACTAAAATTCCAACAATATGTACAAGGGTTTAAGACCATTTATAAAAAAAGATAGTATCTCATCCTGAATCAAAACTTAATGTTAAAATGTAAAAAAATTAACTGGTTTTAGTACGACATGTTAAGAGGAGAATTACTTTTTAAACAGACAGTGATTTTTTTTTTTTTTGGAAAATAACACAAACATTAAGTAAGTGTTATATATGTGTAATATTTTTGACAGAAAAAAAACTGCTCTAGATGATAACTTTTCAAAGCCATTATTATGCAAAAAGGATCTCATATAATTGTACTTTGCTTTTACATAGTGATGGTTAAAATTTTTGTGAGTTTTGCTCTTCTTGTTGAGATATTATTTTGTGGTTTAATTCAAGGTTTCCATAAATCCTAAAAATTTAAAGTTTTTAATAATTTAAATTAATTTATTCATAATAGGTATGAAATTGAATTTTGAATTGAGAATTATTAAATAATTCTCGAAAATGTCGAACTTATGTAATTAGTCTTCCACGGTAGAAATTTTGATTAAATAATTATTCGGAAAATTTCAATGTTTTACTAACCTAAGGTTTTTTATTTTGATATTTCGGTTTTAAATAAAATTTGCAAATTTTTACTGTAAAACCAATTTTTTAGACAAGTTTAATGATTCTTGTGTGTTGGTGCAATGATTTAGTGATATTCTGGTAATTTATAATTTTATTTTCTCAAATTCTAGTTTTCAATAAAACAAAGTACAAACCATTAACCAACAAAATGCATAAAAAAATTAGAAACTAAGGGAATGCTGTTCACAAATTTTTTGTAGCTATCGTGGTGGCGTGGAAAAACTGATTTCAACCCGATTACCGACAGACGAGCGTACATTGCTGAGTCGGCTACCCCATGTATAAAGATCAAGAATATACACTTTGTGTGGTCGAAAATTACGAATAAAACAGCGAGCTTATAAATAACCTTTACAGCTGTGGAGGTTTACATGTTTAGCTGAGATTTAAGTTAATTATCTTCCCAAAACATTAGTACTTTTGATAACTAAATATTTGTTATAAAAAAATTACATAATTTCGTTGTTGCTTTGCTCTTAATTATTACAGAAATATTAACAACTACATTAGTGTAATACTTTACACTAAAAAATATTTTATAACTTTAGAAAAGTTTTAAATAATAAAATAAAAAAAAGTAAAAAGACAATTTTATCACTATTAATCTTACCATAATTAACTGGAGTAACATGGTAGCCATACTGCTACCATCCCTACAAAAACTGTCATTATTGAGAGCTCCATGACCGGTCGCCACTGTCTTATTTGTATAAATTTAATTTTTTACAGATATGTACTGACCACTAAACTTTTAGTTTTTCAACACATTAAAGAAAAGGGAAGTAATTATAAATGAAATGATGTTTTTTTTAGTTATATGTCACTTCAGACAACGTAACAAATTGTTATACTCTTTTAACGTTTGGTTTTTGCAACTATATAATACATACATTAAAAGAAGACAATAGGTTCATTTAAGTTTTTAAAGCAAGAGAGTCAAGAAGAAAATAATTAGCCACAAACATTAGCCTTTATTTTATAAACTGTTAATGACAAAAGCTCAGGGAGATAATTTTTAAGTTTTATACTAAATTTTTTGTAGATAACAAAATCCAATAATAATAAATTTTGAATTTTAAGAACCCATTGCATATAAATAAAAAATGTTTATTTACATTGAATGTGCAAAATTCCTTTAAATATTAATATTTTATGATATTCTCCTAAAATGGTTATTATTTAAAATTACGAAATAAATCTTATTACTGCGGGGAAAGCATATCCATATGGCCACTTCACAGAAAACGTCATTAAACTATTTTGTAAATGCTGAAATAATTTTTATCGCCCATTATTGGATAAGGTTTTCCACATCTGTTTCGTGTATTATTGTTTCGTATACCTTTCTTTCCCAGTCGCATAATTCTATCACTTTTTTCAACTTTTGAGGCCGTACATTTGCACTAAGGCTGCGAATGTTATCCTCCATGTGGCAAATCGTTTCGGGCTTATCGGCGTACACTAAGTACCACATATCATGACAGAAAATAGACTAGTAGCGTTAAACCGCTCGATCTTAGAGGCCAATTTGTGGGTCCGAAACGTGAAATTATGCAGTAATCAAACATTTTCTTCAATAAATTATCGGTGGCACGAGCTTTGTCACATAATGCGCCATCTTGTTAAAACCACAGCTTCCGCACATTAGTTGTTAAATGAATAGACGAAAGTGTTAATACTTAAAGCTTTTTAGAGGCCACCAATGACTGTAACGTTCTGAATAGTATCTAACAGCTCGACAATTATTTCAAAACGAACATTGATTTCAAAATAAAAATGCGCAATTTAAAAGCATTGTTAATTCGTCAGCCTATTCACGTTGCAATGCCAAACAAATTTAAATATAAATGACTTGACAGCTGAAAAAATGGATGCCAGTTAAAAAAGCGTTACCAAGTAAAAGTTTTATACGTCTTTAAAATTCACCCTTCATATGAGTACTGTTTAGTGTAAAAAGTATGAATGTAAGAATAAAAGTAAAAATCAAGCCTTGTTATAAAAAACGTTTTCGGAACTAGCACAGCACATTTTTCGGCGCAATTAAGGTTAAAATATTAATAATAATAAAATTAATATTGATTAAGTGGTTAGATAGGTGACGTTTACGTAGTACGCAACTTAAGGTAGATAAGTGCGAAGAATGCTAATGAAGGATGTAGCGGTCCGGAATATGCGGCATTACATTCTGCTAGCGTCTAGCCTTTCTTGTTTCTTTGAAATAACTTTTGAAATTAAATCAAAAAAACAACTTAGCCAAAAAAGAGTAAATTTAAATTCATTTGTAATATCCACGGTTCAAATTCTGATTATGAGATAATTAAAAAATTAGGAAATAAAAAATTTTATCTGTGAACAAAAACTACATAGCTTAAATCATATTTGGTAATCAAAACGGTTGACAGAACCAAAACTGATTAATAGTTTAATTATTTTCGGGAGAAATAGATATTATGTTTGTTGAATTTTACTTTGATTCCAAGGTGTTTATGCTTAGATGTTCCAATTAACGTATAGAATCCTACTAATTTTGGCATTGTTATCAATACTATTTAGAAAAATAAAAATATTTGCTTAATTTCATGTAGATAAAAACTTTTTGTGATTAATATAAAGAATATAGCAATATATTTTCCATCTGCTGCAGCATTGTACAACCTGATTTTCAAACAAGATGGAATTTGTACCTTTACATATACGAATAACTACAGGTACTATATTTTTACCATCTTGCCAATCTCTTTACCGTGGGGCGTGGAGCTTACAAAAAATTATTTACTAATATAGTAAATAATTTTGGTGCAATGCTTAAGGCAAAATATGTAGGTTTTAAAAATATTGGTCCCCATTTTTTTTCTTTTTTTTAAATCAAAACTGCTCATGGGAAAGATATTTTATAATTACTTCCGAACGGAATATAATGTTTATTATAAAGACTTAATTAACTTATTATTACTTCATTGTTTGCTTTAACCTTCATTACGAAGACTAATGAGTTAAGTACTCGTTTCGAGAAGATTGTCGGCCAGTTCACGTTACAGAGTCCTCTTTATAAAAAAAATAAAAATGGTACATTGCACGATTAAGGAATGCAAACACTAAAGGCTTTATTGACCTTAATTTATTATACAAGAAATATATTTGTAAAATTAGCTGCACCATAAATCGAGTTATTTCCTCATGTTTTAAGCTAAAAATCATATTTCTGTATTTTATAAATCAATAGTTTAATATGTGCTGTGTATTTATTACTTATTTTCATTTTATATTTAAACGTAAAAAATACAAAAAGCAATGTATGAAATTTTAAAAATTAAGGGCAAAGTACGCATAGAAAACAAAATGTAAAACTCTTTTTTGGTGTTTACCTTTTACATAATGTATAAATCATATGTAAAACAAAACATTATTAAAGCCGTAACAGCATGGTTTTCCTTAATCAATTTAGGATTCTTCAAGATTTTGCTTGCAAATATTTACACATATAGCGCATGCAAACATAAAAAATTTAAATAATAAATAAAAACGAAATTAATCATATTATGATTGTTTTTCCAGACGTAATAACAAGTAAATAATACTGGTGTAGTAGAAACTATACGAAATCTTTACGAAATACTTAATATCGATTACTGTTACAAGAAAGCATTGGCCGTTTTTTATTTTTTTCTCTTTTTGCATTAAATCCTAAAGTTGTGTTTTATAAATACAGCTGCATTGTTGCAGTCAAATTTTTAAATAAATAAGAAACATGTATATGGAAAAAAGCGTGCTTCCTCTAATAAGGCAGGACATTTGGATATACAATTTCCTTCAAAATATATCTATTCAAAATGTATAAAGAAAAAAATATATATTTTTTCTTGTGGTAACGATATTAATCCCAATTCTTTTTTACAGAAATCATCATCAGATTTTTTTGGATTTCGGGGTCGTCAAATTTGTCCCTTCTAGCTGCGTTTGTGCTTAATAAATTAGGACACCAACACGTAGCTTATAAAACCTGTTTTTTCTTCTAGGATTGTTCGGGGTTTTAAAAATTACCAGTTCGACGCACAACTGGGTTGGATACCGATAAATCAGATTAATTAAAAATCCCAAATCAATGACACAAGCCGACAATATTATTATATATGCGGATGATAATATTATATTTCAATCCAATGACAAAATATACAAGATTATTCACAATCTGCAGTTGTTTTATAATTAAGTGTGTAATGAAGTGTGAACAAATACTTTTTTGACAAACACCTAAAAACATTGATAAACTACATGAGTAGTAACTAAATGGCCATATGGATATGCTTTCCCCGCAGTAATGCATTACATGTTGTAGTTTTTCATAAAATATTTAATGAGAATATCATCAAATATTCATATACATATAAAGTAATTAAGCTCAACTAAAGTAAATTAATATAATACAGATTCCAAATAATAAATTCATATAAATTTTTATTTATTAATAATATATCTACATATGTATGAGTATGAAGTGCTTAAAATTTGATCTCCAATAGTAGAAATGAAATTTAATATTAAAAGAGAAAATTACGGTGTTGCTTTTTTTCCTCATGTGACTACCTAGTATTCAATTTGCCTTGTATTTTACTTATTAAGGTGCGGTCAGACTAGTCAAATATTTGACGAAAATAGCATAACCACTATTTTTTTAGAAATGTTTAGACAATATTTCTTGACATGCATCATGATAAAACCCGATTTATTATATAACCAATGTGATGTCTTACATTTTACATTATATTTCCTAAAATTTAATTGACAAAGACAAAAATTATTTTCCATAATTTAGTGGGTACGTCTTTTTGTAACCAGACATATACAATGAACCGTAAAAACTTGCAAGCTAAAATATATTTAATCTGTGGGCAAATTACGGCATTCGATATCGATCGTAATTTCTGTAGAATTTAAATAAAAATTTCAATCTATAACGAATGCCGTAATTTGCCTTCTGTTAGAGGCTTTTAGAATTTTTAATTAAACTTGGTTATAGAATATATATTTATATCAGGTATTGAAAAGTAATAAATAAGTTGAAACATAACTAAAGCAGGTACTATAGAATTAAATTGTTTTTGTTTTAGGAGTAGTATCACTTGAGGCAACAATGTCTATTTAATTATTAACCGTGCTACATTCTTTAAGAAAGGGATAAAGTAGAGAAAAGACAGGTGGTGCTATGTAGAAGTACCGTGGAAGGAAGCTGGCTGCATGCTATATTATTAAATTCTGATTATGTATTTTTTACCATTCAACAGAAAAAATAAAAATATCTTTTTTTGGTAGCCGCAGGGGTTGAACCTGATTTGTAGTCAACGCACTTAGTACTATGTCTACAGCAGCCCAACTTACATTTAGCTACGTATATATAAATGGTACATGAATGGCAGCATGAAATAAGTCCCCACGAAGAAGGTCCCCAAATCCAAAATAAAACTAGTTCCCAATTTTTGAAATGAAATAAGTCCCAAATGAAAGGAAATAACGCACTAAATTCAAGATAGAAAAAACGATTTTTTTTTCTGCCGGACGCAAAGATTTTCTCCTCTATGGAAAAACCAACACCAGCTTCGCTTTCTAAGGATTTTCCGCGTTTCAAAATCTCGTTTAGGGTTTAATTTCATTACATGCTTTTAGGTATTTATTTTATATGAAATAATTTCCCAATATCAAAATGAAATAAGTCCCCAAAACGGAGAAATAAGGCCCCCAAAAATGTTATTGTTGCCTTTTGTACATTTTTTGGGGACTTATTTAATTTTGAATTTAGTGATTAGTTTAATGGAGACTTATTTCATGCCGCCGCATTAAGTAGTAATTATCTGAAAACGTTAGCTGTTAGTGAAAGTAGAGAAAGTGAAAATAAATGAAAATTATGTAAAAATATCTGATAAAAACAATAAATTGTCGTGATGGCCTTTTAAACATTCAATGCTAATTTGACTTTGAATAGCGAAAAATGTCGATGCAGTCAACATAAACTCAGTTAATGTTGTTGACTTAGAACAGAAGCACCTCAAATCAATAGCTTGCCTGTTTCTAAATTGTAAAATATTTAAAAAACTTCATACATGCTTAAGTTTTTTGATTGAATTAAAAAACAGTTTCAAACTCTATAGCCATCAACGTGCCAAATGCTTATAGATGCATTCAACTAAGAAAGAGGCACATTGTTTTCTTGAACAATCAGTAGAAAATTATAAAAAGATCGCAGAGATGAAAAAAACGTTATATTTAAAACTACAATAAAAAATTTAGTTTGGTGCCAGAATGCAAATAAATAAGGAATGTATAAAAGTTCTACATCTAACTTTTTCAAATTTTGTCGGAAGAGCTAAGAGTAAATTTTCGTAATAAAATTTAAAAATTTTTTTACCAGCACAAATTCTGCAATTTTAAGTTTCAAAATGATTTATTGTACCTGTAATTTCTCACAACATACTTTGATCGTCTCTTTACGTCAGTTAAAATAAAAAGCCTGTTGTCTTCAAATTATTGAAAGCATTTTGATTTATTTAATATAGTTTTCACTTTCGTTCACATGACGCTTTTATCGACGAGAGAATAACGTACGAAACACCAAGCATCGGTAAGTTGAAAATGAAAGTTTGTATTCAATAATTTATGTGTCTTTTTTTGTTGCACTTAGTTTCAGAATTGCTGACAGTCATACAGTTCAATACTTGTTTTATTGTATTGTTTTAGTTGTTGTTTGTAAAGCAGCTACAACTCTTTTTGATAATATTCGTGGGTCTTTACAGGCAATAATAACTTAGCCATATGTAGTTTACTTATTGGAAGTCATTACCCTTCTTAACACTTGTATGACAGGATTAGTGTCTTGCTTAATTTCAGTGAAAAATCACTAAATACAATAAACCAACTAATTATTATAAAAAAAAATAAAATTATAGATATAAATATAAAACTGCGAGTAAATAACTTTATTTATCCAAACTTAAAAATTAAGACTTAAAATGGGGTTAGACTTTGAAATTTTCTTGCAGCAATTCTGGGTTTATAAAAGTAGAATTAATAAGGGACGGGAAGGGATGCATGCAATGAGGAGGTGGGAGTACTAGATTATTAAAATGCTACAAGAAAACTCGCAAATGTAAAGTAAAGGCTCAAGAAGATTCTTTGGTAGCTTACAATGGTTTGCAAAACAAGGATCCTCAACATTTCTTTATAACTTAAATTTGGCTCTAAATTGGATTTTATCTAGTATATAGCACATACATACATGTGTTATTTATATCTTTTCTTGTAAAATAAAGCCAATAAAAAAATCAATGTGGCAAATGAAAACAAATGTTTGCTTAAACGTTTGCCGTGATACTAGTGTTTGGGATTTCTGGAACTTTTTTCTTTCTAGAGAAACAGGGATTTCTCGGGATTTCCCGGTATTCCCGGGAAAAAATCTGAATTTTCAAGTCTGTGTGAATATGTAGTTATAAAAGTTATAAATTAAACACTAACAATTTTTAACATCGTAATCTTTACAAATGAAAGTGAAATTTTACATTCAGAACTACATATACACATGTATGTGTGCATTAGTATAATTGTTAAACATTTTTTGGATATCATTCAAATATTTATACACACATGTATTATTTCTTTCTTTACAAATATTTTCTATACTATTGCCGTATATAAAGCTGTAGTGCGATTCACTAACCTTAAACAATACGACCATTGTTGTATTAGTCGTCATTTTCTGTTGTTTGTAGTAACGATTATGTGATTCACTAACTTCATTTTAACAATATTAGACATTATTAATTTTCTTATAAGACAAATTAAAATTGAGTGGCATCTTGGTTAGCAAATATAAGAAAAACACGAAAGAGAAGAATAAAAACATGTGGATTCAAGCAAGGCACATGCATGTGTTTATTTCTTTAATGTCAATTTACGCACATGAATACGTGTTATCTAATATGCATGTATGGAGTTTGACATTAAGAAAAGCATAATAATTGTTTTTGTTGAAGAGTTGCGGTTAGCTCTTCTTGAATACATTAAAAAGTATGCTTATCTGTAAATTTCTTAACAAGAATTTTATTTTTAAAATAAATTTTTTGATGCTCTTAGTTAGACTTAATAAAACATTAATGTTTAATTTAATTAAATTAAAAGCAAGTGTTCGAATATGTATATGTTCTACGTTTATGCTTATATGTATGTATGTATAAATGTACATACACATGTTGTAGGTCGTTCGTATCGTCAACAAATTTAACAACGCAAAAATTACAGTCGCTTTTTTAACTATGAACAACTCGCTAAGTATTACAACTGGTTTTAAGTAACAACGAGAATCGTTAAAAGTATTACTGAATAGCAAAATCGACAATTTTGTTGTTAAGTCAATTAAACCAAGTCAACCAATAGTCGTCAAAAAAAGAGTAGTGAATCGCACTACAGATGTCAATTGTTTTATAAATTTAAAAAAGCGAACTACAAAAATAAAAAATAAATAAATAATTTTTTTGTGGAAAATTTAAATTACATTAAAATATCATAAAATAAAATATCTTATACAATCAAATATCTAATGCAATTTTTATGTATTCAGAGCATTTTGCATTGTTGCATTTTTTAGTACTTTTTTATTTATTTTATAATTTCCTTCATTTTTGTTAAAGGAATAATTCATAATCATTTTTTGTTGGTAATATATTTTAAAATTGTTGATATTGAATAACATTTTGGTTAAAAAATCGATACATTAAAAAGGTAAAAGAAGAAAACAATTTTTTTCGAAGGCCAAATTCTGCAACTATGTGTAGTAATTAGGAACGTTCATAAAGTGCAATATAACCTTAAAAAAGTCTTTAATAAGTTTCTTACGTATTTGACAGGCTTTTCGTTGACTTTTGACAGTAGCTTAAGTTAGTTTAAGCATAATATAGTTAGCCCTTAAGTTTTTAAATTTTTTACATATTTGCTATAAAGTTATTGGGCACCTTTTATACCTTTGCAAAATTTAGTTTTGACAAGCCAAAGTAACTCATTAAATAACTCAAGAATTTTTTTGTGACTAAAAAATTTTCACAGAAAATAATTAAAATTGTATTTGGTGAACCAGCAACATACAAGCTTGAGATACGAACTTGACAATACTCGCATGTGAAAGAAACATGCCAAATAAAACTTCACATCTCGTTCTTTAAAGTGTGTAATAAA
This sequence comes from Cistogaster globosa, assembly GCA_937654795.1. Taxonomy (NCBI): domain Eukaryota; kingdom Metazoa; phylum Arthropoda; class Insecta; order Diptera; family Tachinidae; genus Cistogaster; species Cistogaster globosa. Next base: position 68,538,332 of record OW569405.1, read on the forward strand.
ACTGTCAAAGATATTGAATTGGTAGTTTTTATGCACAAAATAATAAAAAATGAAAGGCATTTCAAGCCAACTAAAATACAAAGAATTTGATGTTGTTTTGTTGTATTTTCTCTTTACTTAGTTGTTCGCATTGGGGATGCATTAGCTTTTTCTACACACCGAAAGTATTGAAATTCAATGTCATGCCAACGAAAAACCAAGAAAGCCAACTGTTTTCACACCGCCAACAGTAGTTTTAAAATGATGAAAATTTTTATGTATTCAACTAAATAATAGAAAGAATTCCACCAAGTGCGTGTTAGATTCACAAGCAAAGAGTTTCATATCATGTCCACCTTCTTTTAATTGCAATACAAATTCTGCCTGAAAGCACGTAAGTATCGGGACACTCTTAATTTTATTTTAAATTTTGTAAAGATCAGGCCATATTCGTCAAAAATATCGACCTCTCTAGGAACTCCTTTTTATATAAAAATTTTTTTTGCTTGTTTATTTTTTTAGTAGACATATGTGTACGTTTTTGAATTAAATTCTAAATGCCAACCTACAAAGTTTATGAACTTAACCTCTTATACGTTAAAATCACTCAACTACAGAAATAGTCTTACAGTTTAGTTTTATTAATTATTTTGTTTTCAATTCTTTGTACATGTTTTTATAACGGGGACACAAGCTTATTTAAGCTTAAAGTGTCTGCGGCTCAAAAACAAAGCCACGTATATGAAAATCAAGAAGCTATTGGGACACCCTTTAACTTAAGATTTTACTTTTTTCTACTTGAAACTGTGCAATTTTGCCTTGTCTGTAGAGCACAGCTGAAAACACAATATTTTTATGGATTTCACGTAACTTTCCAATCTTGCTAAGAATTTTATATTATAGCGGCGGAGTCTACCTATTAGGGTTACAGTGTTAGAGGGCTGTGCACAACGAAAAAACATTAAAGCAGAAACTATTGAAAGAAATTTTATTTTATTTGTTCATAAGTTACTAAAAACAGAAATAAACCTGTAACCAAGAGTGACAACTGAATCTAAAGTTGCAACATTGATAGCAGGTTCAAATGTGTCATAATATTACAGTCAAGGTATCTGTGTGGTATAATGCATCGCTACATTTACAGCAAAATACTAAAAACTGTTAAAGGTAAAAATAATTTAAATATTTAAAACATCTTGCCCCCAAGTAGTTCACCTTTTCAATAAATAATAGAAGCAAGGGTAAAGCAATGTAAACTGTAACAGCAAGTTATGTTAGTAATTAACGACACCTTTAAAATAGAAACTGTTTAAAATTATCTTAATTTAATAGAAAATACATATATGGGTTTAAAACCCACCAAGAACATTATATAATTTAAATCTTAATAATATACTGTTGTAAGGGCTTATTTCTTAAGCCTTGAATAGGTTTGTTATTAAAATTACAAAAATTCAATTTCACACAATTAACCAATTGCACTCATATTTCTCTATCGCAAATAACCACTGTGCCCTCCTACTTAAACGTAATTAAAAGAAAAGACTGACATTTATGTCGGGTAAAAAAACACTCTTCACATCAAAGAAGCCCTAAGCAGCTCTGTAAAAACACACTCTTTTTAAAGATTTTAGATTTGTTGCAGTCATTAAAATTTTTTTATGATTGTGCAACATGATTTGTAGCGACGCACTTCACGTTAATTTTTTTTAAATTTTATGTTTTTATAACACCTTTAGGCCGCCAAAATAAAATGCACTTGACATAAAAGACACTGAAAGCTATAGCTTTTTCTATAAAGTTATTCTCATTATTAGGAGGAGATTTGTGGGAAATATTTTTATGACCTGTACGTTATATTGGGTAAGTTGTAGAAGAAACAAAATTTAAAATGAAGCCCCAACAAGTGTGAAATACAATGAAATAATAATAACTTTTATTTAATAATACTATTTGAAGATCAAAAGCACGATACTTGTTTTTGCCAAACCAATAAACTTTTTTGTTAGAATCCAAAGGTACCTTACTTTTTGTCTGAAATTCGTTCATTTTGGCTGTAGTATTCTCTTATAAAGAATGTATTTTGTGCAATGTGATGGGGCCTTTGAACTTTTCATAGAAAGTATGATTGTACACCATATTTTTTAAGATATCAATATGGGCATCATTTAAAAGGATCTTTTAGGAAACACTCAAAGTTTCTAAGAATGATTAACCCATTAAGAGTCAGTAACTTTTTTATGTAAAACTATATATAATAATTAATTTTTTCTTATTTTTAATTCTCTGTCGGTCTAATATTTCTCTTTTTGGTTGAAGTTATTTCCCTAAGCTAGACTTACAAACATGATGATGGGTATATAAGATTCAGCACAGCCGATTATAGTACTCATACTTGCTGTACTTATTACCAATTATTTCTAGACTTTCCTTTTTAGATATGACCGTGTGTTGGCTCATATTTCTATCTTGGACGATATTTTAATCATTCTCAATTTAAAAAATTTAAAAAGATAATCGAAAGAAAAATTTTAATCTACTATTTGAAAGCTATAATTGCTATAAATAATTTGGTCTTAACACTCTTCTTTTGGGAATTTTTATGTATATCCACCGTAACTGGAACTGTAGCACTGCTTCATCTGAAATTAGAAACATTTATTTATTTATTTATTTATATATAGTTCATTTCCTGCACAACAAGACTAAGTCTTATAATTACAGTACAGGATTTTGTATGTGTGCAAATGAGATCCTAATATAATAAAATTAACAAAATCAAAATTAAAATTAAAATTACATAAAAATTATTAAATTAATGACGAAAATAGAGACATAAAAATATTTTGTAATTTAGTTAATAAAAAAATTAAAAAGGAAATTCCTAAAAGATATTGCGTTGTTGTTTTTTTGTTGTTTATATGGAAGAGCATTCCAAAGACGAATAGCAGTAATAAAAAATTGCCATTCGGAAACAAGGCATCGAAATTTTGGAAGAATAATTCTTTTCCCCCGTGCTGACCTAGCAAATCTTATTTTCTCAAATAAATAGTTCGGTTCTCCAGTATAAATCAATTTGTGGAAGAACAAGAGGACTCTGATCTTAAGAAAACTTCTAAAAGTAACTCCAAAGAGGGTCTTTGAGTACGCAGAAATCTGGTCACGTTTTTTTAGTCCATGAATATATCTTATGATGTTGTTATATAAGACATCAAGTTTCATCTCACTTATGCAGTCACAATTAGAAAACAACTCACATCCGTATGTGAGGCTTGGTAGTAAATAAGTTTTTGCAAGTAGAATTCTTACATTTAGAGGTGTAAAGTATTGCACGGACCATAAGGTCCTTAGTTTGACGTAAATTTGTCCAACCAGTTTGTTAATATGGTTTGCCCAAGTTAAGTTGCTGTTGAACACTATCCCTAGGTTTTTTGCCGTATGGACAATATCAATTTTGTTGTTGTCTATTATAATATCATCTTCTATAAGGGGATTGATTGTTTTCCTGTGAATCAGAAGGCATTTAGATTTCTGTGGATTCAAGCATAGTCCATTTTGAGATGCCCATCGACGTATACTGTTGAGGTCAGAATTTAGTTTTTCAATATTCTCCTTAATTGAGGATACTGGACTACTTAAGTGTAACTGAACATCATCTGCGTACATATGGACATTACAGTACGATAAATGCTGCGGCAAGTCATTAGCGTATAACGAAAACAATATTGGTCCCAAAATTGAACCTTGGGGAACACCTTTAGATAGTAACAAGGGACTAGATGCCTTGTTATTTACAAATACTGACTGAATTCTATCAGTGAGATATGACGATATGAGTTTTATGGATGTAAAGGAGAATTTGAACAGAGTCCTAAGCTTAGACAACAGTATTTGGTGGTTAACTGTATCAAAAGCCTTGGAGTGATCCAGTAGATCCAAAAAGTTTATTTTACCATCATCAAGTTCTCGCCGTATATTCTCCGCGACATCAATAAGAGTGGTTATGCAACTGTGTTTAAGGCGAAAACCCGATTGTCTATCAGATAGCAAATGATTACAATAAATATATGAGCTTATTTGGTGGTGCAACAACCCTTCTAAGACCTTGGACAAAAAGCCCAGAATAGCGATTGGACGATACCCGCCGTCTGATTTTGGAATTGGAATTATTTTAGCATACTTCCACTTCTCTGGAAAATAACTTTTAGTAATTATGGTGTTGAATAGATGGGTAATATATGGTAAAAGAACTGGTAAAATAGCTCTAATAAATTTGGGATGAACGTTATCATATCCTACAGCATTGGATTTTGTTTGAGTGAAACTATTAAAAACATCAACCTGGCTGACGCACGAAAACTTGAAAAAACCTTGATTAAACGCATTGATGTCATCGGTGTAAAAGGGGTTATTAACAACAACTTTTGCATCTGTTATAGTTACCGTTGAAGTACAAGCAAACATATTATTAAGACTGTCAGCATCAATAGATGGATTTGTATTAGATACAGACACACCAATTCCAATGTCCCTAATAGTTTTCCAAGTCCGCTTAGATTCAAGGGCAGAGCCAAATTGCCGAGAATAATAAATGGACTTTGCAATTTTTATTTGTTTATTGGCTTCCCTCCTTGCGAAGCGATATTCGGACTTTAGAAACTCCATCTTAAAACGTTTCCAACGTGAGTATGCTAAGTCCCTCCGTTTAATTGCATGTAGAATAGTACCGTTGAACCACGGGTTATTTTTAGGTTTTATATATTTTGTTTTCAAGGGTACTGTTTCATCATACAATTGTAATATATTACTTTCTAAAAAGGATAGTTGTTCATCTACAGAAAGCATGTGATAAATATTGCTCCAATTTATTTGTAAAACGTTTTGGTTCAGCAGACTGTAATTCAAGTTTTTGAAATCTCGAAAGGAGTAGGATTGCTCCCTTTGTTCTGTCACAAAATCATATGCAGCAAATATTAAATCATGATTGGAAAAACAGGAAGCTGAAGTTTGATCGTAGAGCTGAACTTTTGATATATTTCCTACGAAAATAAGATCTAAAAGCGTGTTATTAGTTTTAGTGAAATGGGTTGCTATAGTGGTATTGGTAGGTGTAAGTCCTATCGATTCCATGCTGTCTTTGAATGATGTTTCCGTTAGAATGTTGGAATTAAAGTCCCCAGCTAGTATTATATTACTGTAAGGCATAATTAAAGTTTCAGTTTTTGTTATAAAATTAGAAAACACAATAGAGCTGTTAGGTCTATACACACAACCCAGCAACATCTTTCTTCCGAAGGATGAAACTTCAACGAATATATGTTCAATAATGTCGGATTGTTCCGATTTACAGCAGACTTTACAAGTAATATTGTCTTTGACATATATTGCTACACCGCCACCACCTCTAGCTAATCTATCAGATCTAAACACCTTGTACCCACGTAGAGAGATGATACCATTTGGTATAGATTCGTTAAGCCAAGTCTCAGAAACGCAAATAGCATCCATGTTCGAACTCTCAAATATGAATCTAAATTCATCAATTTTAGGCTTTAAACTTTGGGCATTTATGTGGCAAATTTGAAAACCTTGTTTTTGTTTAGCGAGGATTTTCACCATACTACTCGTCACATCATTGGAATTAGCTCTTAGTATAATATTGTTGAGCATTTAAATAAAATAAAAAATCCAATGAAAATACAGAAAAGAAAACGCAATATGTTTTAGGAGTTAAATAAAAAATAATAATTTTTGAAAAAGACGAATTTAATTTTAATATATAAATCTTATTAAAAATTTTATAAAAAGCATAATTAAAAATAAAGTATTTAACGTAGAGCTGTGTTATTGAACTGCGAAGTACCGGGGGCAATACCATCGGATCTGGTAGACTCATCTCTAACGCAGCGAAAAAATCTATTTAGCGCGTCTAAGTTTTCTACACAGAAAGGTTTATCCGTACTCAGCCGTTTAACATACACGATGCCATGAAAAGAATAAGCAGATTGTAGAACTTTTTGTTTCTTAAGAGCAACTGCTTCTCTAAAAATTTTGTAGTTCCCATTTGTTAAATTTTCATGCACATAAAAATATTGGTTTTTTCATCAGGCTGAAAACCCAGCACAGATAACATTAACTTTTTATTCTCCTTTCTAAATACATTTATTGCTTTTAAGACAGTGTTTTTGTCATAAGGAGTCATAAGCCTAGCAATAATAACACCGTCAGGAGAGTTTTCCTTGTTTTTGTTGTTTTTGTTTTGTAAGCGATGAATAAACTGCACTGGTGGAGTGGTAATTTTAATAATTCTACAAATGGTATCGAATAAAGAAGGCAAGTTTTCATCAACACAAAAAGGAATTCTACTTATACGCAAATCACATGCAACTTCATTAATATTGATTTGCAGTTTCATGCTGAATAGTAGTCAAGTCAAGTTGTTAAAAAATGTCTGTGCTTCTTAGATATTTCTTATTTATTTGTTAAATATGTATGTAACATGCAAAATATGGATATAGATGGATGATCATAAATTGTGATCAATTCAAAAAATTCATTTTCAGGTGGACTTGAATTTGTGTTTTGTTAAAGATTATTACCTTTCTGGTCGTAGTTTCTTTACGTTATTGTTAACAATATGGATATCTGTAGCTCCATGACATATGCTTTTTTTACCGTGAAATATATAAATATATAAATAAACTTCTTTACAGTTTTTGGTAATAAAATTTTAATTTTTATAACTTTCCTTGCCTCTTATTGTCTAAATTTTGTTTAGTCATCCTGGCATCTGGCCTTATCGTCACGTTAGTTTTGCGAGCTATTTCAGCTATTTCAAAATATTAAAGTTGTATTTGTTTTACCACTTATTTCGTATAAAACTAAAACTTTCTGTTGCATTACTTGGCGCAACCAGCAAGAAAAAAATTTAACGTTTTAAAGCGTGTTTTCTGTTTCTTCTTTGCTAGTCTTTCATTTATTATTTTTTAGGGAAAAAGTGTTACTACTCATTCTGATGGCAATTTAATAGCAACTGCTATATTTTTCGTAATACTCGAACCTCTAAATGTTATCAATGCGCTTTACAGAGTGGTAATTAAAGCCCACACGTACTTCAAATTAGCATATTTTATAGCTCCCGAAACGGTCAATGAAATTCATGTGAAGGCCAATGGACACAAGGTGTTCCAATAGACTTCAACGTAAATGGGAATTCTGTGATACACTGAATGTCAAATCATTTAGATCAAATTGGATATCGGGGTGGGGTTACAGCATCCACTCTCTCCTGAAATGGACTTGATAGTTCCCCTCTAAGTTTTAAAAGCTTCCATCGTCCGCTGGGCACGCCGAGTGGGCCACTATTAGCTTTTTTGTGCAATTGGCAATAATCCTGGTGAGGCCCATTAAACTGAATTTTTAGTTTGTGCGCCAGTGGAAGCTCACCAAAGTTCAATGCCATAACTTTTGACTATAATTATTGTATATGAAAGTAAAATAAGGTATAACAACCTGAAAAGCATAAACTGCGTCTACCGTAAATCATCTCGTAAAGTGAGCTAAATATACTTTTCTAATAGCCCTTTGTATATATCAAAGTAAAAGAATGAGTAACATCCCTTAAACAAGAATTCAACATCTCAGAGGGACCCCTTATTATTCAATTATTAAAACTATTTCAATTATTACAAAAATATTAAAATATAATTTATCACTTTTCTCTTCCTATGTCTTCTCACAGGTGCTGGACTTTTCTTTCTTCTTGCAGTTGTCCTTTGTTTATAAAATTCATTGTATGCAGAAGTATTTAAAAACATAAATTATATTTTACACCTTACTTTATTTATATCTTTGTTTTTTTTAGGTTCAGGAAAACGAAATTCTCTACGGACACCAACAACAGCTAAAGGATTATTCTTAATTTCCTACAAGCGTGCGCTTGTGTCAAACCTACTAAATGATTGAAGTACTAGAAAGTAAGTATTTCTCTTAATGAATATTGTAGGCTCAAGACAAATATACGTATGTTCCAGGTCCAGTTAATATATGGCTGTTGCCTATCACCACAAGGGTTGTAGCCTCTTTTTATTGTTAGAAGCGAAATGAACACCGTTTTGATTTTATTATTTCTTTTTTGTAAATTTTAATTCAAACACTGGAAAAATGTATGTTCTATTTTTTATGTGTCTAACAAAATAAATGATAATTAACCGCCATTTTATTTGATTTATATTTGAAAAGGGAACTTTGCGTTTATTGGTATCAGTTTTTTCGAATTTTATATAAGTAGCAGTTCGTGTAATTCTGTAAGAGGATTCTTATGCTAAGCCGTATATTCTGGGTTTTTTCAAATCGTTTTTAATTGCACTTATCGACCTCCATACTTACTAATTACTGAGTTCTACGCTATTACCTTTGACATTTACTTGCCTGATTAAAGTATTTCTAAGCATTATTTTAATTAGTTTTACTGATAAGTATAAGTTATAATATGTCATTTTCTACTATTGAAAGATTATAAATAAGGCATTCTTTATTTTTATTATTAGTATAATTATTATTATTATTATTATTATTATTATTATTATTATTATTATTATTACTTTATTTTTGTTGGCCAAAAGATATTTCAAAATTCAAAATAAATGCTGCGCCCTTAATAAAATGCAGAAAACTTTTATGTCTTTAACTTAAAAATGATGTTCCTGAAAAGTGCAAAATGGATGGATATCGTAAAAATATTCTCAACTTGTATTTCACAATCTTACGAATAAATTTGTACTATAAAAAACACACACAAAACACAATTTACTTGCTAAAAAGATCATAAGTTGGAAAGCTTAGAAATTAGCGAATATTGGTTGCAGAAAAAAAAACAAAACTAAAAATTCGTTAATTATCAAATACTACCGAATCTTACATTTAAAATCATACTAAAACGACGTCAAATTTACCACCTCTACTACTGTGGTGGTACTAGCTATTACCATCATAAATTTAATGCCATAAAAAAATTTACATTATTGAAATTGCTGAAACTTAAAATAAGTCGGCACACATACATACATGCACAAGTATGTTTAAACACATTACATCTTTTACTATAAATTTGTGAAAGTGTAATAAAAAAAGTAATAAAGAACATAATACATTACATTTCTAAAGGAGCCTCCAATTGGTCAAATATTTGACCAAAAACCGTAACCAATCAATCTTTCCCTCCACGTTTTATTACGAATGATGATTTAAAATTTAATAATATAATAAATGTAATTACTTACCTTTTCAACCAACTTTGAAGAAATAAGGAGGTTATCAACTCTACTGAATGTTGCTTTTTATGTTTAAACTTGCAGAACTAAGACATTTTTTTGTAATTTGCTTACAGACTGTGACATAAATTGACCTATATGGGCTTATCTCGTGAACCGTTATGGACAAACGCTTGCAAATTGGACAGAATGTCGATTGTTATAACCGTTACAATAACAAGTATAAACATTCAAAATTTTAAATTAAAGGGTTTCCCAATAGTTAATGTTATTTGATATATGTTGCAAAACTTTTAAAATGTTATAACCTGACAGCTGAAATTTACAAAGAACCTGTATTGCTATGTCCGCTAAAACAAAAAGTATAAAATTTGAATTTAGAAATTAAGCACCCTTTTAAGTAAATTGACCTATATAAATGGCCATAGCGTTTGAACCGTTATACACAAACACTTGAAAATTAAACATTAAGAAGTATAAAAATTTATATTTTTAAATTATATGGTGTTACAATAATTGCCGTATTTGATGTGTATAACCAAACTGTTGAACAAATGATTGAAATTTGCCCAGAGCCTTTATTGCTAAGTCCGTTATAACAAGTAGCAAGCTTAAAAATTAAAGGATGTTCTCCCCTAATATAATTTGTCCTATATGGCCCTATCTTTAAAACTGTTGCAGGCAAACTCTTAAAAATAAAACAAAATGTCCATTACTATATCAAGTATAATAACAAGTATAAATATTTGAAATTAGTAATTAAAGGTTGAAATTTAATGGTTGTAATTTGATGTACATGGTCATTCTTTTGAACTCTTATATACTTACGCTTAGAATTTAAACAAATTTTGTTTAACTGCGTCGGCAATAACTACTGAATTTTCTTGTTTAATCTGCATTCCTATTTTGTTTTACGACATATAATCGTGAAGCAATCGTTTTTGAATATAATAGAATACAATTAATGTATAAAAATCATCCGAAAGAAGTAAGATTTTAAGTTTGTCTGTTTTGAACTCGGTTTTTTTTTTTTTGCAAGAACTACGTTAAGATGGTTTTTTGATAAAATAATTCTTTTTGCAAGAAGCCATCTTCGAAATAAATTTTATCTGCCCATCTATGATGGTTCAAGAAAATGGCAATAAAATTTGATATATTATATTCAGTCTCCAAGCCTTATACTTGTTTAATTGTTCAACAGTTTGACAATGTACATCAAATTACAGCAACCACAGGGGAACCCTTTAATTTATAAATTTATATTTAATACTTACTGTTGTTGTAGACTTGTCTATAACGGTTTAACAGTTTGGCCTTATACATCCGATTATATCAACTATTGTAAAACCCCTTAATTTATAATTTAAAATATTTATACCTCTTATTATACCAAGCAAAGTAAAAAATATTTTTCAACTGTATATAACGGTGTAAAAGATACGGCCATATAGGTCAAATTATATTAAGTTTCGGAACTCCCTTTAATTTCTAAATTAAAATTATAAGCAATACTGGTCCTTTTTTAACTTTCAGCGTTCTGTCTGTAACGGTTCATAAGTTTGGCCACATATATCGAATTACATCAATTATTGGGACACTCTAATTATATACTTGTTGTTAAAGCGTAGTTAGTAATACAGGTTCGTTGTAAATTTCAAAAGTATGACCATATACATTAAATTAAAGGAAATATTAGGGCACCTTTAAACTTATAATTTAGAATATTAATTCTTGTACTATAACGGTCACAGCAATTGACATTCTGTCCAATTTGCAAGCGCTAATTTATAACAGTTCAAGGAGTAGGTCCATATAGGTCAATTTACTACACCTATGGGGGGGACACATTTTAATTTTAAGATTTATTTTTGTATTAATTTCAGCCATTGGTAACTAAAGTGATACGCATCTTTTTTAATTTAAATGTGGTGCCCTTTATTTTTTGGGTCGGTTAAAAATACAGCATTAAAATTACTACAAATCAAAATTTAGCAAGATATTCTTATAAAATTGAGAATTTATATAAAAAAAGATGTTTTGATCGAATCTTGAAAACAAATTTAAATTTTGTTTTTTTTTTGAACATATAAATTCACTGAGCAGAAAAAAAATTCCAAAAATTGCTTTTTTTTTACAAAAGAGGCTACCTGTATTAATCACGGGGCTATCAAATCTTTTTTGGAGTAGGTATCGAATAATTGCAACTTACAAATTCCGTTTAAACTTTTTTTTATCAGTGCTTTGCTGTCCGAGGAATTTTACAATAATTTATAAAATTTGTTTCAAAATTGGTTATGTTTGGATATTTTTTGGGAAGGGAAGGAAGCGTTATAATTTTTTAACTATTATTTTTTAAAAAAAATTTGTTAGTAAAGATGTATAGTTAATTTAAATACGCAAAAAATACCATCATTTTGGGGAAAGATCCTGAAAAGACAGCATTTTTACATTTTCCCAATTCAAAGGCTTGAACAAACAAAGTTTGAAACTAGGAATGTCTTAAAGTAATAATCCAATCAGTTATAAGTACACTTTGTCAATAATACTAATTTAAAAAATATAAGTAAGTTTTCTTTCAAACTAAAGGAGATACACAAGTAAGTATATTTTCTTATATACATTTTTAAGGTCATATTTAATTTTAAAATCTTAGCATTTGAGTTAAATTTCATTAATGATATTTCCAAAAAATTATATGCCAGAGGTACCAAAATTTTGGGACCTACTTAGAAGCCCCCACTTAATCCTAGGAGGCTGGCCGAGAACACCTCTGCCTTGTCTCTGTGAAATTTCATTACGAAATCTTCTTTGATTCATGAGATACCGAATTATATCCAACATAAATTTGAATTTTCATTTATCCTTATTAGGGCCAATTAGCTTATGAAAACAATAAAACAATTAACACTATAATTGCCAATAAGTAATAAAATTTACTATTTGTTGTTTTTTTTTTAATACGCACTGTTTTGTTATACTGATGTGATCGGGAATAGCGAAAGACCTACGTTGCTTAAATTTTGGATAGCTATTAAACAATATTTGTAACTGTTTCTCTTAACATATGTTCTTTATGATCATTTCCGTAAACATTTAGACTTTCCTCTTATTGTAAGCAGGTAGTAACAAAGACCCGAAGTTAACTGCGTTCTTACTACTTGACTACAAGCAATCTCAAACCAAAATGAAGTATTAAAATCTTTATAAAAATGTATTTGGAATAAAGTTTTTAAATACCAAATGGTAACAAATAAGAAAGCTATATTCGGCTATGCCGAAACATATAAACGCTTTGCCATATAAGAATAAACACATATACGTATAAGTTAACATATGAAATTTTTCATAGCTTAGAAGTCGCCAAGTTTGTTGGAAATTCGCCATATCTGACATCGCTAACTCCAACTACTTAAAGTAAAAAAAAAAAATAATAATAATTTAGGAATTTAAAAAGTCGTGTTTTTTTTTAACATAATTCTTCAGCATGTGCTGTGAATATAGCTCTCTTACGTATTATTTTTTTTATGATATAACTATCGTAGGGACTTCTATTGTATAATGGCTTAAAATTTCCCAAGTAATTAAAATATAGTGTTGGACGTAAATTTCTTATCAGCACAAATTTTATGTTTTTAATAAACCAAAAAGTCTTTCCTGCATGCTGAACACTTAAAAAATATGCTTAACACAGCAACTATGCAAAGAGTATGTAAATATTTGTAACAAATTTTAGTAGAGTGTAATACGGAAGCAATATTTTTGAGTTGTCTAATGCAAAATTAGTTTTTCTGCTGCTTAACATATTTGTCGATTATAGGAAAAAAGTAAATATATACTGGTGTCACTACTACGGCGTTTTTTTTTTTGCATGGCCCTTTAGACGTCACAGAGACGCTGATCTATCGTTTTAATAGCTTTGCTTCTAAACAAAGCACTTCAGTGTTTTTATTATTTTATTACACTTTGGTTTCGGAATTGTTTAGGTAACTGGGCTAGTTAAAGACTGCAATAGTTAACTAACTTCTTTTAATAAGATTTAAATTTAAAATTTAAATAAGCACTTAGATTAAAATCAAATAACGATAAATTGTAGGAAGGTGGAGGATGTTACAAAAGTTATCAAAAGTGTTGGCAAACTTTGAATAAATAACTAAAAGACTGATAGTATAGGAAAGATCAATGACGAAAGTAATATAAAAAGTAAAACAGACAAACTTAAAATCAAATTTCTTCAGGACGGTGATTATACGAGTACATTTATTATATTATATTGTATTCGAGAAAAATTACTTCAGGATTTTTTAATATAGTGGAACAAAATATGAATGTAGATTAAATAAGAAAATTCAGTAGCAATTATGTGGTCATCCTTAGTTCTCACACTTTTTATTTCTGACACAGTAAAACAAAATTCGTTTAAATTCGAAACTTTAGTCCTACAATGGTTTAAAAAATTGGCCATATACATCAAATTACAACCATTAGGGCACCCTTTAATTTCAAATTTAAATATTTATACTTGTTGTTATACTTGATATAGTAATGGATATTCTTTCTTATTATCAAAAGTTTGTGTGTAACGGTTTTAAAGATAGGGTCATATAGGTTAAATTACATCAGTCATTGGGACACCCTTTAATTTTTAATTTGGTACTTTTTATACCAGACTTGTCAATAACAGCAACTATTGTAACACCATATATTCTATACTTTTAAATATTTATACTTCTTAATATACCAGACAAAGTAGTGGACATTCTGTTTAATTTTCAAGGGTTTGTATATAACGGTTCCAGCGATGGGAATACCCTTTAGTTTCTAAATTTAGATTTTATACTTGTTGTTACAGCGGACTTAACATTACAGTTTCTTTATAAATTTCAGCTACGTGTCTAAAACGGTTGAAAAGTTTGAACATATACATCAAATTACATTAACTATTGGGACACCCTTTAATTTATAATTTTTAATGTTTATGCCTGTTATTATAATGGTCATAGTAATCAACATCCTAACCAGTTTTCAAATATTTGTCTTTAACGGCTCAAAAGAAAGAAGCATATAAGTCAATTTTCGTTATCTATGGCGACATCCTTTAATTTTAAGATTTATATTTTTATTAATTTTTGCTGTTGGGACCTAAAGTAATACACATTTTTTAAAGAAGTGCGCTTTACGGTTTATAATACACTTAAAAATTATGTGTGTTGTGTGGAGACACCAATCTACTATATATAAAAATACAAAAAAATTTCAAAATCGGTTCAGTAATAACTGAGTTTTGCAGACACAAATATAAACAAGGAACATTCACTCGAATTAATAACCCCCTTATATTTTTAAAGTCGGTTAAAAATTTTGCATACACTTTTTAATCAAAATCGTCATTAGCGATGAAGCTCATTTCTAAGTGTCATTTATCAGATAAACCGCATATTTGGTTCAAAGTCTGAATTGGACTTCAATAATATATACTGACATTTATTTAAAATTTAAGAAATATTGCATTTAATATTGATAATATGATACTAAATAGAAATTAAAAATATTTCTTAGTGGCACAAAATTAGTTTTTTCCAAAACTTCTGAATTCATTGTTAGAAATTTATAAAATCAGAGCGACTAACCAAAAAAAAAAGTGCTCGATGTAACCTTCTTAAAATGAACCATAGACTTTTTTAAGATGACTTTTTAAATACATCGGCTCCAGCTTTGACCTCTCGTGAGCTGGACCATTCTGAAAAATGATCTATTTTTGCATGTTTTGTTAATTTGAGTATCTGGTTCCTTACCAACCTATAAAATATGGATATATAAGAAAGGTTTTCTTAAAACGCGTCCAACCATATATACAGTTTGTCCAAGGACGATCATCCGTGTCCTTTTTTTCAGAATATTTTGTTTTTGAAATTGTAATTTGTGGCTGTGTGTAATAAAAATGCAAAATTAACATGTATTAATCTTTAGCCGATTAAATTAAATTCGGGTCTCAGCTTTTTTTGAAATTCGTGTTAGTTCGCTTTTTGACAAAAATGCAATGGGGTGGTGACCCTTCGTTTTAAATGGGGCAATATGGGTACCAATTTTTTTTTTTTTTTTGTGATCAAAACAGCTTTCCCTTAATAAATATTATTTTTAATTTTTTTTCAACAAATTTTGTTCTTAAAAATTATGCAGTTATGGTTACACTAATACTTTTTGTTTATATAACAAACATTGATCACGGCCATTATTTAAAAGAACTGTGACGTTCATGGAATTGCTCATCTCTAGCATGTATAAATATGTATAAAAATTAATGAAAATGTTCATGAAGATTTTTTTTCCTTCGCCTTATGTATAATGTAATACACCATTATTAAAAAAGGATGTAAACGTTATGCTTTACTATCATCCCTGAGAACATTTGTAATTATTTGAATCTTTTAGAGGAAAATGTGCTTAAGTAAATTAGACAGAAATGGGTAAAGTACATATTTATAGACTAGGTTTTTCAATAAAGCACTTGAAATTCCGTTTTAATCGACTACTGCAAAAAATAAATGATAAACGAAAAGTTAAAAGGTTTCGAAGATGCGTCGATGTCAAACTGTTAGTCAAACCCTTCGCACAAAGGATAATTAATGCAGAAACGTGTAAAAATATGTTTTTGTTTGATTAGTTTATGATTAGTTTATGATTATTATTATTATTATTATTTTTAATTATACACTTAAGACTTAAAAATCTGTTTTGCTCAACAAATTGAGTTAATTAGCTTGATTTAACACACAATCAATTATCGCGAAATGCCTTGTTAATTGCACATTTTGAAAATATTTTATTGTGTTATTATAAAAACTATAAATTTCAACGTTAAGCCAATTGTTTTAATATCAGGTGTTTATTTTTTATTATTATTATTGTGCTAACACTTTTAAAGAAAATAAATTCTCTGAATTAGATATTGATTGAAAACTTTATCCGAATTTATTAAAAAAGTAAATCAATTTTGTTGTTTATAGTCAATAAAGTTAAATATAATTAAAAGATAATTAATTTTTTATTGAAAAATATAAGCCAGCTAGACGTCAAGTAATTTAGCTGATGTTGGTTTAAGGAGTAGTTTTGCAGATGAATATAATTAATGGCATGTTTTCAATACCAATTTGTGTGTATTCGTATACAGATAATTACAGCTTAACTAAAATTTCTTTTATTTTATAATTTTTTACTATTACCATCCTTTAAAGTTTTTTAAAAAAAAAAGAAAGTTTGAGGTGTTATGAAGAAACCATTTTATAAATATTTATAAAAATAATAAAAGAAAAACATTAAAGGAAAAATATTTAAAATTAATCGTTAAAATAAATTACTTACTAAATTTGGTGTTAGCATGAAAGACAAAGTAGTAATATAAAGATAAAATATGTTTTCATTGCTTTCTTATGCTGCTAGTAGTAAAACCTTTAGCTTTTTAAATTATATGTAAAAGTGGTCTATTGGCGTCTGGTGGGGCTTAAAGGTCTTGTCACAAGATTTAATCTTAAACTGTTAAAAAAGTAACAAAACATTAGGACAGTAGGAATATCAAAAAATGAAAATGACAACAAGATAATATATTTACGAAATTTAAATAAAAAGAGAATTTGATGACTTTAAGACTTTAGGGCTTGTATCGCATGCGGATGCGTCATCTGGGTGCATATAGAAAATCAATTATCAATTAGAAGTTAAAAGCAGCTACATATTTGAACTCAATCACATAATAACGTAAATCCTATCTTATCTGACATATGTCTTTTAAGTTTGGTTGTTTTTTGGTGCTGCAATCACGACTAAACGGCTGAACCGACTTTAAATGAAATTTGAAACTCGGGTAGATATTTGTCCTTATGATAGAGAAGGATATTTTTATTTTAAAATAGCGGAATAGGGGGAGAAAAAAGCTTTCTTCTTGTTAGTTATTCGTCCGAACTAAATCAAAAAAAATAAATCGATTTTAATGATAATCAAAAATAGATATATAGTTGCCAAAGCTAAGACTCATATCAGAGCAAAAGGAGAAAACGGGCATTTACGGCTACACTAATTTTTGTAAAATTTTAAACAAAGATGTTTATTTAACTGAAGCAGAGTAAAAACGCACTGAAGCGATTTTAACAAAAAGTGATTTTAAGAATATTTGAAATAAAAATATGTCCTGATCCGCAAACCCAATAAACAGAAGAAACTCTATTGCAACTTCTATATTAGTGTGCATTACAAATTAAAAACTGGTTTGAACAATTAGCTGTGGTACGATAATTCTAATTGGGTAGCGAAGCGCACAGGAAATAACTAGTATATATATATAAAAGAATTAAATCCCCATTTTGCATCAAACGTCCTAGGTTATAATTTACTAGTTCAATCGCCATAATAGTTTAAAGTTCAAGATTATTATTTTACGTTATCCGAAAAATTGTAAACATACGTAACCTGACGCAGTGGTAACACATTTGTATACACTATATAAAGACATTCATACACATTCATTATTTCAATCTTACGATATTAATTTTTTTGCTTTTTTGCAAACTCATTTATGGTCTTTTGAATTGAAGTTTTTCCCTACTCAAGTGGACGATGTTTAATGTAGTCAAAATCTGGCTTAAATAGCACTAGGATATATTCGCTAGAAGTAATCTTCCGATTTGCATCTTTTCACCGATAGTTATATATAAAGCTTTGTCTATTCTCTACATAAATACGAATTATAGGTTTTTTGTTACTAATCCATTAATTAAGTTACATCACCATAAATAATATAATTTAATCATAAACTATGGATTTTTCACATAATGCAGCATATCGATGGAGGCTTATTATTGTTTTAAAATCTTACCATATGTTTGTAAAAGAATATAGAACTTCCGAATGACTAAGCCGATTTGCGTGTAACAAATTTATGTTTGCTGTACGTCGAAGAGGTATTTTGGTAATCGAAAATACAGAAGAATATTTTTTTCACCGACTTTAAAAAAGAAGGAGGTTATCAATTCTATGACTGTTGCTTTCTTTATTTTTGCCCGCAGAACTAAGTCTATTCTGAACTGATTTTTAAATTTTTTCTTAGGTATTGAAATTTTTTTAGGTTATTTTAAAGGTTATTTTAAAATTAAGGTTATCCTAATACAACACAAATGTTTTTTACTTATATAATTAACCTTAAAGAGCACCATCCAATAAAAAAGCAATACAAAAATAAATCTAAAAATTTTAGTGCGTTGCAATTGATGACTTAAATTTGGACATAAGGGCGATTACTATGTCCGTAACTATAACAAGTATAAATATTCAAAGTTATAAATTAAAGAGTGTCGCAATAGTTTCTTTAATCTGATTTAAATGGCCATACATTTGAACAGTTGTAGATAGACGGCTAAAAATTATAGAGAACCTGTATTGCTTTTTCCGCCATACCATCAAGTTTAAGCTTTAGACATGGAAATCAAAGCGTGTCCCAATAGTTGTTTTAATATGTATATGTGATCAAACTGTTCAACTTTTATAGACAGATAGCTAAAATTTCAGTGTGTTTAAATAAGTTGCAAATTTGAAACTAGAAATTAAAGTGTATCCCCATAAATGCTGATACCTTTTAAATCTTCATAGGTAAATACTTGAATATTAGAGAAAGCTGCCATAACTGTATCCAGTATAATAACAAGTATGAATATTTATCATTAAAAAGTAGAGGGTGCCCTCATATTCCATGTAACTTAATGTATATGGCTAATCGCTTGAACAGTTATAGACATGCAATTAGATTCAAAAAAATTTTGTTTTGCATTGTCAGCAATAATAAGTGTAAAAAAAATTCATTGCCGCTGAATATTTTGCATACGGTCTCATCTTCTGAAGGAAGGACACTGGATATTTATACAGAACGTGTACTATAAAACTATTTCAACTGGAAGCCCTACATACTGGCCAAGCGAAAGAGATAAAATTTCAGACTTGCTTGATTTTTTCGTTTTTTCTGGCTTATCAACACATCTTTTTGGTATCAAAGAGAGTTTTGATTTAAGCTCAGACCATACGCCAATCATTTTAAATTTTAATGCTTGCTTACAAACGAAGAATATAAGCTCAAAACTCATATCAAAGAAAACTGATGTTAATTCTTTTCAAAATTGGATAGATAACAATATAAATCTAAAGACATCAATTACAACAAATTTTGAAATTGACCAATCTGTGGAAAAGCTTACAGCTCTTATTCATGAGGCATCGTTATTATCTAGTCCACAAACGATAGAAAGTAACGGAAGGCAAGCTTAACTATCAGCAGAATTAAGGCAATCAATCTTACATAAAAGGAGATTGAGAAGAATTTGGCATCATACGAGAAATCCTATTGATAAAACTAATTTTAACCGTGCATCAAATGATTTAAAAAAGAGAATAAATGATATCAAAAATGTTGAAATCGCGCACTATTTTAATCAAATTAATACAGCAAATGATAGCGACAAAAGCTTATGGAAAGCTACAAAATGCCTTAAGCGGCCGGTCAAGAGAAATGTACCAATTAAAAATGAGGATGGCACTTGGTGTAGATCAGAAAAAAGCAAAGCAAATGTATTCTCCAAACATCTAGAAAAAACATTTCAGTCCTTTCCATATACTGACGATTCAGATGAAAATAACGTTTTAGAATTCTTAGATTCACCGTGCCAAATGGATTTTCCAATTAAGCCATGCTCTCCATCAGAAATTAAAATGGAAATATCCAAACTAAATAACAATAAATCGCCAGGTTATGACAAGATAGATCCAAAAATAGAACAACTAAATATTAAAACCAAGAAAATGTATTGGCTTTTGGGTTTATAAAGCAATATTGAAACCCGTGTGGACATATGGTATTCAGCTATGGGGTACCACAAGTAATTCAAACATAGAATACTACAACGTTATCAGTCGAAAACCTTAAGACTCATAGCTAATGCTCCGTGGTTCATCACAAACAATAATATTCACAGAGATCTTAAAATTCCAGTCATAAAGGACGAGATAAATAAATTTAGCACAAGATACTTGAACAGACTGAGTAATCATCCTAATTCGCTGGCTATTTCTTTACTTGATGAATCAGAAGAAGTAAAAAGATTCCATGTACTTGACTTACCGTACAGAAAATAATGTTTAAACAGCTTTAAAAATTTAAGTATAAAAACGTAAATATGTATTTATAAGTATTGTTCTTAGGATTTAGCCTAATGACACATGCAAAGTTTATATTATCATGATTCTAAGTTTAATCAAACAATTTACTTAATGTTTTTTTTAAATAGATTGTAAACAAAGCAAAATATAAAAAAAAAAAAAAAAATTTGTTAAACATTAATATTAATAGGCAGACACTAGATGAGTTTATAATTTTAAGGGTGTCTCATTTTAACTTCTAATGGGATTATGTTTTGAACCGTCATTGGTAGTTATTGATGTTGACGAAAAGACCAAATAACTGTATCCATTACAACAAGAAAAATATAAAATTTAAAGGCTGCCCATTTTATATGTGGTCCTTTCTTTTCAGCCATAAGATATGTGCATTTTGAAAATGCAATTGAGTAACACAGCTATACATACTGTTATATGGAACTATTAACCGACTGGCCAACTAAATTTCAATTTACTCAGAGAGAGAATAATTTATCAACCAAAAATTGTTTGGGCTTCCTCGACATTAAAACAATGTTCAATTTACGTCCCAACAAGAAAATTAATTTTTAAGATTTTTTGGCTAAAAGACTGAAAAGAGATCATAGTTGGGCTTAAATATAACACCAGTTACTTTACTACTCTAAAAAAAATCTATCTTCATTTGCTTTTATATTTATTTATATTTAATATTATGGACCAGTTGTTAAAAAGATTTTTAATAGCAGTTGTCTAGTTAAATGAGTATAAGAAATAAGAAACATGTTTAAACTTTGGTAAGTTAATCAATCATATTCTCTGCTTCAAATGATGAATGCGATTCCAAACTTCCTTACCTAGATACTTTATTGATTCGACGAGGTAATAGTATATTTATTGATTGGTATCAGAAACCGACAGCATCAGGGAGAATTATTAACTATTTTTCAATGCACAACAAAGGTATAATAATTAACACAGCTAAAAATTTAATTGAAAGAGTTTTAACTATAAGTGATGATGAATTTCATAAAAAGAATAAAGAAAAGATTATGAATATACTAGCGGATAATAGCTTTCCAAAAAGACTTATTTATAAATTTATTAAACAACACAGACATAAAAGAAATACAAATAATGCTAATTGGAACCCAAGACTTATAAGTCTTTAACTTATGTACAAGGTTTTTCAGAACGTTTAAACAATTCAAAAATCTTCAATAAGAAAAAATATAACATGGCTTATAAAACAAATAATACACTGAATAGATTATTTAGTAAGACTAAAGATAAAACTAACAAATTTGACATTTCTAATGTAGTCTATGAAATACCTTGTAAGTGTAGTGATCAGGTGATTTGCAATAATAAAAATAAACTTAGGACTAGAATTGCTGGCCATAAGTCGGACTTAAGATATGTTAATTCACAAAAACAGCATTATCCACACATTGTTTTGACTTAGGTCACTATCCTAACTTTGAAAATGCTTCAGTTCTTAGTATTGAAAAAAACATTAAGAGACGGTATATTTTGGAAATGTTACACAATGTAAATACTCCATCAATTAAAAGAATTAATTTTGAAGCAGATACATACAATCTCGCTCATGTATACAGATACCTAATTCACAAAATAACATAAAAATGTTTTGTTTTTAATGTATGTAAACTTAACCTAGACTAACACAAAACACTTTTTTGTATTTTTGCTTTTTGTAAATTTTTTGAAACAATGTTTTTTAATTTCATTATGACAAAAAAAATTTTTCAATTGTTAATTTTGTTATTTTGTTTCAATGTAAATATTAATTTTGTTTCCTGAAGAAGGTACGCAGAAAGTACCGAAATATTGAAAAATAATATTAAATAAAAATACAAGGACCCAGAACTTGAAAAAATAGAAAATTATTTAATCAAAAAAAAAAGGTTAAATAATCATTATTAAACTAATAATTTATTTCGTACAGAAAATTAAGATACAGATGATAAGTCACCCAATATTATTTGTATAATGGTAACACTTTTATTTTTATAGATAGAAAATTTTTAACACTGTTTACAGATCTCTACAATAAATATTTAAAAACACATTTTTCGAAGTCGTTGGCACTGCTAGTTTATTTATAAATTCTATTTACAATTCTTTCATTTTATTTGTTTTTGTACACGAAAATAATATTAAATATTTATTATTTAAGCATTTTAAACTAACCGTTAGCTTAGAAAAAATCATTGACCATCAAGATAACAACAAACATGACAAATTACATTTATAGATAGTATGTTCCGGTTCTTAATAAAATCTTATTTTCGGAAAGCTAAACAAATTAAATTGTGGTGAGAGTGTTACCTTTTTTTAAGTTTTAATTTAGTTGCCTTATAAATCATATAATAAAAGTATTGTTGAAAACAACTAATATGTATTCGCCGCAACCATATATTAGTACATGATATAGTTCATATAATCACACCAGAAATGAGAAGCAGCGAATGCGTTATTAATATCATCGGTAGCTCTTTGTTTGATCTATATTGAGTGATCACAAAATCCTGATTAAAAAAAAATTCTTTTTATTAGAAAAAGTAGTAGTAGTTAATGAAATTATGTCAAAAGCACTAAATTAATTGCCCTACTATCTAATGAAAAACGTAATAACAGCATATTATACAGGCTAAGCAGACACACATGATGAGTGAAAATAAGGTATGATAATAGTTTTCTTTAAAATCGCCAGCTTTCAAACAATTCCCTTTGTGTAACACCTCACCGAATTATTTTTAAATTTTTTACGTGCTATTTTCGTGGTTGGTTCGTTAAGCACCATTTTGTTGATCTCCGTGACTAATTAGTAACATTAAAATAAACCACAAAATCACCAAAACATTCTTGGCAAAGACGTGTTTTTAAGTATATTTTCTTAAATTCAAAAGCGAAACTTCCCAATAGATTTCAAAGAACTCAAGAATAGGTGGCGCTGTTAAAATCTATTAAAATTTTTCATCTTCAAAAGAATAAATATATTTACAAGGAGTGTTCCTTACCGTTGCTAGTGGACAATGGGTTATAAAAAGAATATAATGGTTTATTAATTTAAGTAAAAATTTCACTGACTTAAAATCAACTAGTTTTCAGAAAAACACTTCATATTCTTTTCACATAGGAGAGCCTATTTAACGATGTTCGTCTGTCCGTAATCGGGTTAAATACAGTTTTGCCACGTGCCCAGGTGCTATTGATCAGAGAAAGGCGATAGCCTCTGTTTTCCTTACGTTTTTCCGATCTAATTGTTCTTTTTTGTAAGTTATTGTTGTTTTTTTTTTGCATTGTTATATGACAACCGCAATTATAGAAAAATAATTTAAATTAGCAGGTAGTTGAAATATCACCAAACCATGCACATTTCACCAAAATGTTAAATTTACACTTTCATTCCACCAGAAATTTTTAACTTTGCTTTTTTTTTTTTTTTTTTGGCAATAAAAAGTTGGAATTTTATTAAAAAACCGATAATTACACGAAAACAGAAACTCTTGATTGTCAAAAATTTAGAATTTCACATAACGATTATAATTTCTCTAAACATTAAGAAAAAAAATTGAATTTCAATAAAAAAATTGAAATTTTATTCAAAACCGAATATGCATGAAGCTATCAAGAATTTTAGAATTTTCCAAAAAACCCTACTTATGCCAAAATAACACCAACTGCTTGATGAAGGGTATAAAAGATTCGTCACAGTTAAGTATAGCATTCTTACTTGTTTTTAATATGTTTTTTGCCTTAACACACTTTTAATAATATTTTTTTTTAGCACAATTTTTTGTAGCAAAATATTTAAAAACTTAAAAGCAAATGTCACAAAGTGGAACTTGAATATTGCAGCACAATATAGTGTTGCAAGGACAAAACCAGTTTGAGAAAATAAAATTTCGACATTGAAATAAATCAAGTGATTTAAGTGGTTTTGGTAGCATGAAAGATGTATGGGGTATCAAGTAGCAAAACTCCCTATTTAATTAAAACAAGTGTTTTGGACTTAATCACGTTAATAGAAACGCACTATTAATAAATTAATTATTACAAATAAATGAACTTAATTTGGATGAAGCTTACTTTTTCTAATCTATAAATTTTTATTGTGAAAGAGTTATTATTAACATTTTTTGTACTTATTCTTATGCATAATAGGATAGCTAGATACTATCAGAATATAATAAAGACTTTTTCAAATTGCAAAATTGGGTTTAGAATTGGGTTAAGCAATTTTCATATGTTAATTATTAGCAATTGTTTTAAAGTTTATTATTTCCTGATCAACTGTTTAACCCGCATATCTTTTTAAAGGTTTTGATGAATATGTGTACAATTAATAATTCTGCAGTACTATGAGTATATTCCTAAGATTAAAACTTTCTTACACTATGGTCGAATATGTGGTTCTGATATACGTTACCACATGTTTGTAAAATTTTACATGACAAAACATCATGACGAATGACGACTTATAATATAATAAATGTAGATGTGTTTTTTTTTAGTTTGAGTATGAATTTACATTTTTTAATTATTAATTGAATGCAAAAAATTGTTTACATAACTTAATGTTTCCGTTTTCTTATGCAAATATGAAATATCTGACCATTCCTTTACTTTAAAAATTAATTGGGTAATTTCTTCTTTTATTATTTCCTATTAAGCTAAGCTTTTATTTTTGAAAAAATAAAAAAATTCTTCAGAAAAAAACCAATCTTGAAATAAGAGATTTTATTTAATCCTATTCATTTTTGATTTTGTCAATTGTCTCATAATCTGAATAAATTAGCGAAATTAAGATTTTACTTTAGTTTTCATAGCAGACTTTTCCGTACCGGTTTATGGGGTTCATAATCAAACTTAAAGTTTATTCAATAACAAAAAATTAATTTTCATAGTCAAAATGAAATACATAACTCACGCTACTTGTTTTGCACATAGAGTTCATAGAGTTTGTGAACATGTAAGTGAATGTTACCCAAATATAGACTCATTTATTGCAAAAACAATAAGGCTTCAAATATTTAAAGAAATAGCACCAAATATACCACTATCTCCACAACCAGTAACAACTCGATGGGGCCCGTGGATAATGGCTGTTAATTATTAATTATTATTAATATTTTGATGAATTCGCTCATATTTTTTCAAATCTAAGCTACTGACTAATCAGCTGTGCGTATATGTCAGTCTTTAATAAGTAAAAGTCAACTGCGTAACCAAATATTTTATATAGCTGCAAATTTTGGGATTTTGCACGAGGTTGTAACAAAGTTGGAAACAAAAAATCTTCCATTTATTTCCCAAGTAAATAGAGTTATGGACACTGTAAGAAAAATAAAAGATGTTCCAGGGTATAACGGAGACAAAGAAAATACTAAATTTAAATCCCTTTTGTTTAAAAATGGAAGATTTTTCGTACTAAAAGATATTACTAATATTTTGTGTGGAAAGCCGAACTGTGAGTACGTTCATTTAAAATAGACTTCGGAACATCTTCTCAATTTCAAATATGCTCTTATAACATCTGTAGATGTAGAAATAACTTTTTTATGTATAAGAATGTGCTGACCCCAAATAGACAGTGTTTTGTGTTCGAAAGTCTATCGCAGCAATTTTAAATTTACTGTAAAAACGCTTTAAATGAATAAAATGCAAACAAAATCTAAGCTCCTTTTTTCTCTTTTAACTGCTTATTTTAATGTTTTAAAGGCTTTTTTTAAGAGCTTAAAACAGTTTTTATAGTGTTTAAAAAAATTTCGTGCTGTTTTTTATTCCGATTAAATAAATAAATCATCGATATTGATTATTAAGGGTGAAATCACTTGTCGATGGCCATTTCGCTACTGCTTACTTAGCTCTTTAGTGTTTTTTGGTTGCCTCAGTTATTATGTTAAAATTTTTTTATGTTTTTTGTTTTTTGTAAAATTGTTAAATATACTTACATATATACAGCTACCAGGATATACACAATTTTTTTTAAATATAAATTTCTTGTTAACAGAGAAGTTAGCAGTATGTGGTAAGTATTTATGTGGACGTATATATCATCACACTCTTGTTCCCAACACTTGCAAATGTTCACTATTTCTAGTAGAGCACACATTCGCCATATTCTGCTAAATTCCTCTAAAAACTATATTTCCCACATTCCTTTTTTTCGCAAGGTAAGCTACATTTGAAGCAACTTGGTTACGAGATAGCACATCTTTCGATTTGGATTGTTTTCAATGTAAAAATGAGAGTATTGTTGCATTAACCTACAAGTCTTTGTTTTTCGTTGGAATTCAAACAAAAATGTATAAAAATCTTGTTAAAGTTTTGATGAACGTAATTTATATTAATAGTTTAAAACTTTTTTTTAACAAATTACTCTTAATTATTTTAACAATTTTCATTTAATAAATATTTAAAGGCAACTTAAACATATAATAAATTGTTAATAAAAGTCAACACACTGAAGCATTTTTTATTAACGTCTACAAGTATGCCACACTAAGTAAAAAAACTTAATAATGTATCTAAAGGATTACAACACATGATACCTGAAGTTTTGTATCAATGTAAAAAGTTGTTGTCGTTTATCTAGGGAACTGTAAGGAGAATGGTTATGAAGTTTATTAAGGTAACAACCATATTAGTGCGCATAATCAAATTAAACTCTGACTGAATTGGAAGTAGTACGATTTTTTCGACTGGGTTAGCGAAGCACAACGGAAATATATAGTAATTATTAAGAGCTATTCTCTTTTTATAGATTGACAATCTCAACAAAGCTTAAGAGTTTTAGCTTTATAGTTTCTCCAGTACGTGAGAAAAGATGTTTACAGGTCCTTTAACAAGAACTTTGTTTTCAATTGTGGCAACACCAACAACACGACAGTTTTGAAATTTAGCTTTTTGACGTAATTGTAATAGATGCATTAGCAATTGTTTGCTCGAAAATCGCATGACAATAATTAATTCCAATAAAAAAAAAAATGCTTTCCGGAATAGCCCGCTTGTTTTTCTGAAAAATTTTTTTTCCGACGAAGCCTATTTTCACTTACGCTATCATGCTCATAAGTAATAAACCTTTGTAAAAGAATGGCCAAAAGTTTTCCTTCTTAATTCACTATTAATATTATGTAGCAGTATTAAAATCTTTGTTTAAATTAAATAGAACCGTACACAATATCAATCGCAATTATTTTTACACTTAATTTTTATTCGAAGCACCAAACTTCGATAACTTTTTTTATGAAACAACACTTTTAATCAATAAAAAAAAAACAAAAAAAAAAATACCATAAACTTAAAAAATCATATAATTATCATATAAATATCTGATTGAAATCGCGGTTAATATGTCAAATTTCGTTAACGGAATTTTAAAGCAAATCGTAAGATGTACATGCGAATAAATACAAATGTCTGCACTTTATTTCCTTTTATATTACAAAATTGCGTTGGCCAAAAAAACTAGTAAGAAAATACTGCCTTGAGGAAAAATGGATTTAAGATCAAAAGCTGCATGTGGTTTCGCGTTAATTATATCTTTAACCACAAAGCAATTGACTGAAAAAAATAAAAATAAAAGTACAAGTGCCTGCTGATGTAGAAGGAACAAATATTATTATATAATTTTTTTATAATACAGCTTGTAGATTTTTATCAGTTACGTTTTTGACTGCTTTATAGGATATTAATGTTTTATAAATGCAGCATGTGAAAAAATGTTTTTTATGCTAAAACATAAATTTCTTTATACGTAACTGGATTTGACTAAAGTTAGTGTTGCAAATGAAAAAAATGTGGTCTGTACTTTAAATAAAAATCGATTGAATTCTTAATTTTAAATAACTTAATTTTTAATTACACTTAAATTCACTATTTTATATGACTGATTGGAAAAAAAAACAGTTAAAGTTGGATACTAGCAGAATGTAAAATATCGCTACACACTACTTTATTATTTCTCATATTTAGTTCGAAAGTTGTTTCAACTGCAAAATTTTTCAATTCTAAATAATAAGTAAAATTTTGTTTTTATAAATAAATATATGCTTAATAATTTTGTAATTAAAATGAGCAATGTTATATTTTTTTTATTTTGTTTATAAAAATTATATAGCTATCCTCATTATTTTGTTATGAATTTTAATATTACTAATTTCCAAGGCAAATCTAATAATAATCACTCAGTTTGCTCAGAAACATATTCGTATACGTTCAGTCTATTGTAAAATTTAAAATGTGGGACTATCTCTTAAAGTCGACTAAAAAACTTACTTAAGTGGCAAATTTATATATAAATTTTAATGATATTCACATGAAATATTCGTTGTTTAAAGCTGCAAAATGAAATGTATAACGGAGGGAATAGCATATGCATATTCACTAGTGCTCATATAACTTATCATATTTCCGGACGCAAATCATGTACCTGTTGGTGCTAAAGAAAAATCTTGTAAAGTCAAATTTAAATTTGTTAATAAAAAAAGAATTTTTACATTTTACATTTAGTAAACAAAATTTTATAAAAATTTCACTACGAACTCACATACATATGTTTTTTATTCACTTGTCATATGAATTAAATACATCAAAAAACAATTCTTAACAAATGGTTTTCAAGAACATTTACTAGATACTAAGAAAGGAATAACATCACTGTTTAAGTGTACGGATATAAAACAAAATTCATATTTTATTTATAGTTAAATCTTATAAATTTATTTCAAAATGATCATATAACATAAAATTTACAAACCTGCCATCAATGCTTTTTCTCTCGCAGAGACACGATTTAATTCTTTAAACAAACTTGATAATTCAAAGTTTAAACCCAAGAGAGAATAATGTTTGTATTACAAAAAGCAAAAACGGCAAGTTGGAGTTTATTAAAAATAACATTCTAAAACTATGAAACCAAAAATCGTTTAATCTAGTTTTGTTTTAATATTTTTTTTTTTATTTTCAATTTTTTTAATAAATTTATGATTTTATTTTTCTGGTTAATACCTACAAAATTAGAAAATATTTGTGTCTGTGCAATTTAAAACAATGTAATAAACTTTTAAAAGCAATTTATTTTGACAGGATCGTCTCTACTTTGATGGGCTAATAAGTAATCTTGGTTTGCTGAATGAAGGCACTCACTTAAAAAAAATGAATGAGAAAAGACCGCTGTAGTTAAAGATATGACACTGAAAGTAATCAAACACGTTTTAATGAAACATAAATATCAATTTATAAAGATTTAAGGTCTTCGATTAAATTTTTTTTTTTTAAACTGTATTGCAACTTGCTAAGGTGCAACTTGTCAGCAAATATGTACAATTAAAACATTGATAAATACTTACTTTACACAAAGTCAACCAACAGTCGGTCTGTTTTATTCCTTCATTTTTAGAGATATTTTTTTAGCTTTTGTTTACTCAATAGTTTTGCCACAAGATATACAACGATATCATTCGTATCTCAATGTTCATCTCTTTAACTACACGTTTGATCATATTTATTATACACTGATAACTCTGTTGACAAATTAGTGTGAAAACAAGAGAGTATATTTCTGCATTTAAAAACATTATGCTATATGTAAACTTTTATGCTTAACGTAAACTTTAAGTTTTACTACACTTTTAATTGCATTTATAAACGTTTTTGTTAAACTTTCTATTTATACTATTCTTTAAGTTAATTTTTGAAGTGAAATATTTACAAATTTTTACATTTAATGTAAAAAGAACAGTTTCATAAAAGATCTTGGTGAGTGAGTACGAAATTATGGGCTGATTACAAAAGTATTGGTTATGAACTTCTAATGAAAGGTGTTGTCAGATAGAAGGCTATGCTAAGGAAACATAATTGTCTACTTCAAGATGCACTGCACAAAATTGAAAGAAGGCATTTTAAAGCAGTTTTTGATATTTTGCTATGCCTTGTTAATATTAAGAATAACCTAAGGAAAAAAGAGGATGTATAAAAAAGGCAATCTTTTTATAAGGATATAAATAATAAATTTATATTTCGTTACCTTAATATAGAAACGCCCCAACCGTTTTTTCTTAAATTCAAGTTTTATACATATTTCAATAAATTATTCTGTAATGCACCACCAAAAGATCAGAAAAATTTTAGCAGTATTAAATTGCTTAGAGAATTTTAAAACACAATGCGTCAACAAAAAATTTTCAACTACAAAACTGGGTACCGTGAAATAACTCAAAAAAAAAAAAAAAAATAAATAAATAAATAAATAAATAACCCCCAACAAAAAATTCAATAATCTCATACATTTGTATGGGATTTTTGGATTTTGTTAGATTCTGTTGGGATTTATTTTATTTACATTGATCATTGGGAGTTATTTCAGTTATTCAGCTCAATCAGATATTTTTATAACGGTTGCTATAACTGGAAATAAAATAAGTCTCCAAAAATCTTAATTTGAAAGTTATTTAATTCAATATAATCATCGAATTTTTTAGAGTTGTTTTATTTATTTTTTTTTTTTTTTATTTTTATTCCGTGGTATATTGAGCATCGGTTTCGGCTTAAAACTTTTTTTGTATAGCCGGCATTCGGCCGGGCTGAAAGATTTTCTTCTCTATGGAATTTCGAACACCAGCATCGCTAACTATTATTAGGAGTCACCTAATGTAAGCTATTTAATTAGGAATTATTCCATTGTTCTGGCTACAGAAAAAACTTTCCCGTCCTGCTACACGGGTCGGGATGACTGATTGATCTCTCTATGGTATATGGAACAGCGGCTTCGTTAACAAAAATGTGTTTATAGCATGCCTTTGGTCATATATCTATGATATATAGTATGATATCAAAGTTAAAGACCTCTTTCATCGGGAGGTACCTGTTATACCATAGAGGTTAAAACATTAAACAGTGCCTGGGTGCAAATATAATTTGTATTGGGAGTTATTGCATTTTTGTTGGGACTTATATCATTTGGGAATTATTTCATTTTTTTAATATTTTTTATTTTGAATTAACGGTTAAGTTTTTGGGTCTTATTTCATTTTGGTGTTGGGAGTTACTTCGTTTTTTTTTATTTGGGAATTATTTCTCTTATAAGCGCGACTTTTGAAGCTGTCTTCTTAAGGTTTCAAAAATATATAACTCCTTGGACAAATGAAAAATGTTAGTGATGATGATGGTATGGATGCAAGGTGATATGGCATTGAATAATCAAAGCAAATATTTATAGTTTTAATTGCAGTGGGAAAAATTGCAAATAAATAGAAAAAAACTTTTTTCATCAAGCCTAAAAAGAAGTAAATATACAATGTTAAGTTTTTGCCAAAGTAATTTCTTTATTATGTATGTATATTTTTTAAAGTGAATAAATGCTAATTAAGTTTTTACAATTAAGCAAATGATCGGTCAATACCGGTACATTTTTTCCGGGCTTGAAGCTATTATTCGAGCTGAATTTTTGTGATGATTAAAAAAATAGTTTGGATCAAATTGTTTTACCATTAACATATAAACTAACATTTTTAAATTGTGTTTTAAGCAAACTGTTTTCCCAAATGAATTTTGTCATCATTAAACACCATTAGATGTTAAACAAACACGTACAGCTAAACAATCAGTTTTCTAACTGGTTCACAATTTAATCATATACGCGACGACTGCTGCGACCAATGTGGCCTTGAAAATTGTTTCTGAGTCTTCCATTAAATAAAAAATAAAACAAATTTAATTTACAAATAGTATAATAACAAGTAAAAGTGCTATACATATTGGGCTATGCCGAATCCCGTTTATCCTTTACCATATATGTAAATCTAGTTTTAAGAAGTAACTCCAATAAAAAAAAACAAATATTGGAGTCACAGAGAATTAAAACATAAGAAAAAAATAAAGTAATACGTAGCAAAAACAGACATGCAAAAGAAGTAGGTAATTCATGGGTTCAATTTATGGGAAAAACGCATGATTTTAACGTTAGCTTGTCTTATGCGAGCATGGGTTCACATAACTTGGCATTATAATAAATGCTTAGTGAAAATTCGATGATTAGGATAAGTAAAGACGACTACCTGCAGGAATACAAACGAAAGTCTTTACTAGGTACTAAAAGTAAATACAACCAACTGTAGGCATACAAACGAAAGTTGAAAAAAAGGTATAGAAAACATTAGAAGCAAGCGTGATATTTTGCCCTCATCTTCTGAGAAATGTACTATAATAAATTTATGCTATACGATATACCAAAACTCTAAAAGGATTGATTCACAACACTAAGGCAATTGATATCGCTAATACAGCTTAAAACATAAGCTGTCTTGCATTTAAGGCCATGAAATACCAGCAATTTTGATTCTATTTTCGCCGTTTACTAAAATGTTGTTTCAAGCAGCTTTTTCTTTTAATTAGGCTAATGGTGCCATCACTCACCTTTCTAAGATTCTTGCATCTGGAATTTTAATTATCTATGTAAATTTTGTGTGCTTATATAGCTGACTTTTTAAAAATTATATTCGTCAGAAAAAAAATTCGATGTCCTATTAGATCTCCTGTAAGACCCAAATTAACAAGCCGTAGAAAGTGGAAACAGACATTGTAAAAAAATATTTCACGACCTTTGAGCAAACTTTATCTCATTCTGGTGCATAAAATAACGAGATGGCTGGTCGACCTTACTTGATTGAGCTGCACAACACTTGTAACTAAGGCTGCTTTAGAGTATAGCGTATGACGACGGAAACCATTTAATTTAATTTACAAACATCGCATCCCAAAGAAAAGGAAGAAAATACTGAATTTTATTTTTCATTTGTTTATACATATATCTACTTTAAATAATTTATTATAATTTAATTTTCTGAACTTTCGTGTCATTTAACCTGATTTAATTTAAGTTGACGATAACTTGTTTTTTTTAAACCTTTTTACGAACCATTATTATAGTAACAATTATTTAATTAAATTTGTTTTGGGAAGATTTTTTAATACTACATTGTCAGAAAACCTTTTCTGCTTTTACGGCAGCTGATTTCATCTCATTGTTGGCTTAAGTAGCTAAAAGTGCCATAATTTGGAATGTTAAGACTTTTTTCGATCGAACAATTTAATTCCAAAACACCTAGATTATAAATTTTTTTTTTCATTTTTCAGAAAATTTAGAAAATGTTATTAAAGTCTTCTTGGACAAAAATCATATAATAGGTAATACGGTACATTATTTCATGGAGCGATCAAATTGCATTATTGTTTTTTTTATTAATTTGTAGATTCTTAAGTCTCGATTTTTAATGAATGTAATCTTTTTCGCTTTCACAGCAAACATACAATAGTGAAACAAGTCAAGTGTTCTTGTGAAAAACTTTATTGAAGACTCATAATAACTAGACTTCTTTCCAATGTTTTTTTTAATAAAGTTCCAAAAATTATGCACATAGTTTGTGAACAACGTGCATAACAACATACAGCATCTTTTTTGGAATTTTCGTCTGTCTGTCTATCTGTCTATCTGTCTATCTGTCCGTCTGTCTGTCTTTGTTCGCATCACGTAAAAACTTCTAGATGGATTTGAATAAAATCTTCGTTGAAATGGAAAGAATAATTTTTGTTTCGTAAAAATAAGTAATTCCGTATAGAAAATAGAGATACAAATGAGAAGTCACCCAATTTTATGGGTATAATGGCATTAAAACAATTGTCAACAAATTCTATTTTTATAGATGAAAATTTTTTAACTCGTTTACAAAACTGTACAATAAATATTTGAAAACACATTTTTCTAAATTTGAATTTTTAGAAAATTATAAATCACACGCGGACGAATCGTGGGCACTTCTAGTATTTAATATATCTAAAGCTTGTTTTTTTACACATAATCAATTTTCAAATACTTTTTTATTATCCTTCTTTTTAGGCATTAACATTTTTGAAATCATTAATCTACGACATGCAAAGTACAAATTTATATTTAATACGCTCTCATACAGTTAGTAAATTAAGCAGTAAAATTTTAAATAACATATCTTATATTATTGAACAGCATCCAGTTAAATTTAAATGATTAGTAAAAACAGAAATGCAATATATTTTTGAGACGTTAATTTGGATTGTTAGTTGAAATAATTTAAAGTTTTTCAAAGATTTGTTAAAGATACAAATTTACTTTAATAAAATAAAATAAAATAAATAAAGCTTTCATTTATTTAAAATGCAAATAAGGCTCAATGGCACAATATTACATTTTAGCTTCAGTTTTACAATTGCTCATATTATTTTATGAAAAAAGAAAATGTTGGTGATAAATCAATATCTAATCATTAAAACCTGCATTTGCGTTACAAACTTTTTGAAGAAAAGAAAAAACCGAGATCACAAATATAGTTCTAAGTTTCTTAATTTTCTTTCCTCGTAACAACAGATCGAATAAAGCAAAAAAAAAAATGGATAAAACTTACTCATTAACAAATCGACAAAATTTCATTGTAATGAACGTCTGCATAATTATAGTGACTTTTGTTTTATGTTATGGAATTACACGCAATATCAAGTGAATCCTGCTACTGCTACAGCTAGATGTAAGCAAACCTCAATGCGAGCAATGCCAATGAAATAATTGATGAAAAAAAAATATTGAA
This sequence comes from Cistogaster globosa, assembly GCA_937654795.1. NCBI lineage: Eukaryota > Metazoa > Arthropoda > Insecta > Diptera > Tachinidae > Cistogaster > Cistogaster globosa. Next base: position 68,573,397 of record OW569405.1, read on the forward strand.
TGAAATCGCAAAAGACAATATACATACTTAATAACAAACAATGAATGACACAATAGTATGTAGTAATTCTTAATGTGAAATTTCACTTTCTTTTGTTACGATCGCTATCTTAAAAATGTTGATGTTCAATTTATAGTCGAAGCAACTAAGTCAACTTCAAAGACATATCTGACTACCAGCGCTGCCAGCTTAGCTTTTTCGTGAATAAAAAAGACAACGTTAAAAAAATTTAAATAAATAAATTTTTGATTTTTAATTTCATTTTCATCAAAGTTTAAAGATTTTTTTTATTTCAGACAAAATATTCGTCTAAAAATTTTTTGCACAAATAACCTTAAATCTGATTGCTTTTCGTGAAAACTTTTTAGACGAATTGTTTGCCTTTATATCCGAGAATCCCTCACTTATACGAATCAAGCTAATACGGTGCAACATCATCTATTTCAAAATATTTTCGTAAAAAAATGGCTTTAACACGGCCGACGGTGAAAGACTGCTCCTTTACACCGTGTGAGACATTGAATCTAACGGCGTTAAACGAAACTACGTTACAAAAAATAATGCATTTAAAAGCAAGGCTGTGTAATAAGTCGTTTTAGTCGGAGTCTGTTGTAATTAAATTTTAAGTACAAAACTAAAATTTTTTTATTTGTGTACATTTTATTTTAATCGAGTTTTCGAACAGTATTAAAATTAAAAATAATGTTTTTACTTTTTTAATAATTTTATTTTCTAGTTTTTCAATCACTAGGTCAGTTTTTAAAATAAAAATGTGGTTTATTATTATTATTATTATTATTATTATTATTATTATTATTATTATTATTATTATTATTATTATTATTCAATATTTCGCCCCGTTGGGTGGCATCATTAGGAAATATTGAAAAAATAATAAACAGTTTTATTTTAAAAACTAAACTAGTACTTGAAAAATTAAAACTGATTTTTATGAAATTGTTTCTAAAATATGTTTTTAACTAATCTTTGTTGCTCAGTCAAAACATGATTCAAAATTAATAACTACTACTTTCCTAAAGAGTTTTTTAACATTGGCATAGATATGCATTATTTATTTAGGAGAGCCAAAAACAAGTCTAGTTTTCCAAATTGTTTTTTAGACTTATCTTCGAAAAATTTCCTATTTATTGAAGCAGAGATTGCATATAGACTTTAAACTAAATGTTGGCGCAATATCTTTTCATCCGTTTTTAAATTCTCCTCTAGAAAACTGGTAATAAAGAAATACTATTCATTAGATTAGATTTTAATAGATTATAGTTTTTAATAATAATTTTTGTCCGAGCTTTTTTTTTTTTTAATTTTTGCTAAACTTTAAAGCTGTCGTAGCTTCCTTTATTTGCTTAAGTGGCAACACTAACGGCTCACATCAAACCGCAGCAACCAAGACAATCTCAATAGCAGCAGTATTATATCGGCATCCGATTAAAACAACAATTAATGGCATCAATGTCAATTGTACAAAGCGGCTGTAGAAACTAACCCACTTACATTTTCATCATTTATTAATTTAATCGCTGTTTTTGGTGCATGTTAGTTATAAAGAAAATACTTGAATGGGAACTGGTATAGAGATATTTTAGTAGGAAGTGTACGACTTTTAAAGTATGTACATTTTCCCTATACTTAAAGTAAAAAATCAACTAAGCAATAGGCAACTAAGCAATGTTTAATTGCATAAAGATAAATTTTATTCATGATTTACTTATTGTTTCATATTATATCAACAGGTTTCTCTCTACAGTTTTGCTGTGTCCTTATTATAAAAAAAAATCATCTGCAGAGCCTTATTAGTTTGAAGATACGCGGGTATCGTGGAGTCACCAAATAATAATTGAAGAAAAATATAAATAATAAAAATTACTGACTATATTAGCATAAAACTGAGCAAATACCACAAATTCTAACAATTAAAAATAACATCAAACAAAGTAAATCCCCAACACATATAAAAAAAGGAAATCATTTGTAGACCACAATAAGCTGGTGCATTTAACTGCTTTAAATTTTCCTTTTTACCGCCTTTTTAAACCATCATTTAATAATTTTTTTTTACGGCAACTAAACTGAAGTATACTAAACTGTGGTGAGTTTAAGAGCTTTAAACTCCGAAAATTAAGCTAATTCAGTATTTGTTTAATTATTATTTTTTATACTCTTAAGCACAGGTGGAAAAGAGTTTATTTAAGTTTGTCATTCTGCTTGTAATTTCTACAAAATCCATTTCCGACCATATTGAGTTCTTATCCATAGCGTAGTCGATTAGACAATGTCGATTTGTCCGTGATCGAGTTTAAATCAGCTTTGCCAAGACATTAGATGAGCTAGTGAAAATTTAAATACTCTACAAATCAAACATAGTTTCGAAATTTTTGCAATTGAAAATCAGTTCCGTTTACATCTTTTAAGGATCCCTAATTTTGAACAAATTTAGTTTAGCTAAGTTACTCCAATCAAAAACACAAATATATAATCAGTGGTGAAAAATTAAAAAAAAAAAATGAGAAAAAAGCATTAGTTTAAAAAGAATTGGTGCTCGTACATAGTTCCCGAATTATGGGCCTCTGAACTTTTAATAGAAAAGTACGATTGTGCACCATATTTTGAAAGATATCAAAATGGGTATCATTTAAAAGCTTTTGAAGAGATCTTTCAGGAAGTACCAAATTTTTTTTAAATATTTAACCCATTTAGAGGCTAGCTTTTAATTCCATGTCACCCGAGTATTTGTTTTCTAATTAAATTTACTTCACTTCACTAGATCCACATTTACGCTTAAGGGTATATAGGATTCGGCAAAGCTCTCTTACTTGTTTTTCTTAATTTTATTTGCATAATATGATGACTTTTTGATGATCCTTTTAAAAAACTATTTATATTTGTCTACAAAGTTGTAATGAATAATAAACTTTTAATTGCTATTTACTATTTAAACAAAACTATTTAAACAAAAGGCTGATGGGTGCACTAGTTTTTAGCTATTTTTATCTTTTCTATGTGTGCTCTGACTTTGCTTTTCCCGTTCTCACTTGCGAAACAAAAAACATTCGAATCTTTTTCATTTAAAACTGGGTTAATGAAATCAAAATGAAATAGCTTTTTCGTAATTAAATAGTTATTTCAAGGCGACTTATTGTAATTTAACTAGAGTTAAAGTTAGGATTTTGTGCAGGGAATATTCCGTTATTACTTTTAGCTAAAATTGAGAGACAAGATAATGGATTGCGCATTCGGTATTGGGTGTTCTATGTATTAATGTCCAACCAAAACTATTGATATGGTCTACAAACTCGTAGCTTTAACTATTTGCTACTTATAATAAAAGTGCGGATGTGTTAACAGCATAATTTAATCTGGTAGGATTTTGCTTTATCTTAACAATTAACACTATCTTAAATAACCAAATAAGCGGTCTTTGAAGCAGCACCAAGCAGCTTTGTTAACAAATAATGTGGAAACCAAAACATCAAATTTTGATTCATCTAAAATGTAAGAGGCCTTGCAGCTATTGCAGACTTCGCAGATAAAACTATTATCTGCAACACCACAACACCGCATTGCTACAAGCCATTGCAGATTTCAAGAAGCAAATGTTTTCAACTATAACAACTGAGTTTCTTTTACCGTAATTAGATTAACAAATCTGCGCTTTAAAAGTTTTATGGCGGAGGCAACCGTTAAGAAAACGTTCAACGGCGGCTTCTAAATAAATCCAAAGCTAATGAAAAACATTACTCTAAAGTAAAAATAAAATTGAAAATAAAATTCAAGCAAATTTAATTTTTTTTTTAATTTTGTTTGGTTAAAATACGTAGAGCAGCTTTGCTTAATTTTTTGAAAAATTTGAACAATCCGGCTTTTAAAAAAATTAAAAGTAAACCAAAAGAATTTTATTATAAAATAATGTATTAGCCAAAAACAAATGAAAATAAAAAAATTAGTAAGCAAAATACAATCAACAAAATGTGGAAAGTAGAAAGAAGCATAAAAACAACAATTCTTGGAGTATTTGCAAGAAAATAATGAAGTTGAGGTTTAATGAAAATTTTTGGTTTCGAAAGCGACCGCACAAGTTTACTACTGGAAACTTCTAGATAAAAATCATATTGAAGTCACCAGAGATATATTAGTTGATGGAAGACTAGATATCAAAACTTTTTACAGCAAAGCGAAGATTTAGAGAAAGTTTACTAAAGCCTACACAGTTAAAAAAATTGGCTGTTAAAATACGCTTAAATCCATAAAATCATTACATATGTATTTGCTAGACTGGAAAATTTGCTACGAAGAACTAGTTCCGCTATAGAATTTATGTGGTTTCAAAATATTTCCTCTTAAAAAAATTTAATAAAAATAAAATGTAAAACATATAATAGCTTTTGTTCCTTTTCCTGTAGATATTTATTTAAGCAGAAATATGTAGCATATGAAAAATGATATCGCGATCCAAAAAATAAATATAAAGAAAAGTTTTTATAAAAAAAATAAAAAAATATCTGAATAATATTATAAGAAAACATGTTAAGTTCCGATATTTTCCTTTTAAAGGTAGAAAAATTTAAATAAACAAGCACCGGCAATCTTAGGTTTAAACAAGCTGATATGTAAGTTAAAGTTTCACAAGTATGAATTGAAATCGTAATCTTTTTTTTCTATATTAAAACTAGTAACAGCGGCCCTTTAAAATACTATATTTATAAAATAAAATAAATTATGATAAGGGTGCAAAAATATGGAGCTACTTAAATTAATTTGTAGGGTACAAACGTGAACAATAAAGCATATAAAGAAGCTCATCTAAGTAACATATTTGAAATGTTGAAAACTACTGTTAACAAGTATGAACATATTTTATTTTTTACATACTTATGTATTCTTCTTGTACTCACTTAACTACTTAGCAGTGTACATTGACCTTTACTGTATTAATAGCCATATTTAGTAGCATTTTGTGCTTTATTGTGATTGTACTGTTGCCTTGTTTATATAAAATCGTTTGAATTTAGTATTTCCAGCTACTGTGGTTATTGAAAACAAAAAAGATTTCACCTAAATGGGAAAAATGGCAACTTCTTGCACTAAATCAAGGCGACTCGGCATCAAGATAAAATAGACAGAACATACTATTGAACAAACATTTCTTTTCGTTTTCCTCTAGATACTACAACGATTTTCCTTGTTTAGTTACATTGTTTTGTTTGTCTTTTTTTCCTTTTTCTATCTATAATTTTTCTGTTGCTAAGACCCCTAAATCCCACTAAATTATGCACCAGCTCAAAAGAATTGTAGGGTGGTCGTTTAAAGACCACCTTTGAAGACTAATTTGATTAATGTGAGGTGAGCGAAGAAATAACCACAGCTTTTATAGATCGGAAGAATCCTTGCTTAATTCTAGAAGCATTATTCATAAAACAAAATAAATAAACTAATAATTCATTTTAAATAAAAAAAAAAATCATTTTAAATTTTAGTTAAATTAAAGTCTTGAATGAATCAGCCCAATAAATATGATTTAAAACTGTCGTGGATAAAAAAACAAACAATATCTTTGTCCTTAGCTACTAAGAGATTAAAACGAGTAGCGCTTTTATTTTTACTCCAACTAGGGGTATCAAAATTTCAAAATAAAAATATTCTTTATTTAAATTAACTACCTTCATGGATGTTTAATATAACATAATTTACAGTCATTTGGTAAAAAAAATTAAAGAATACCTAGAAAGCTGTTACGGGGCTTTTGAGAATTGATAATTTTATAGATTTTCGCCTGACCTTTAGCCATATTGGGAAAATAGCTGCCAAAAGCAATTTTTTGAATAAAACTCCTTTCTGATGCAATTTAGGGGAGAAAAATCTATACACAAAACAATTGTAGAGAAAATTTCCTGCAATTTTCTATCCAAATCTTATATTCCTAAAATCAATAGTTACGTCATACGAGTGTTGAATTGTAGTTCAACACACCTTTAGACAAAAATATTTAATTCCACACCACCATGAGGTAGAGAAACAGGCGCGTTTTTTATTATTTTATCCCTGGTAGTTTTAATCCACATCTGACTCAATATTTCTAAATTTAGTTCAATCTCGCATCATTGTTGTTGACGGACCAGGTGTTGTGCTTCCATCGTCCTCAGTATTGATTGGAATATCAAAGACGGAAGTTTCTTCTGCGTCATTGGCGATGGTATTATCAATCCATCGTGGAGTTTCATACATTTGAAATAAAAATATTGCTACTCCGACCTGAATCGATGATATAAACAACAATAATGCAATGTGTAATAGCAATCATTGTTTTTATTGATTTCTCATTATTATTTTTCAAGATAATACCACCCAGGAAAATTCGCAAAGTTTTAGGTGTATCTGATCCGATATTTAATAAAAAACTATCTGCTAGAGGATATTCGATCTAGGATGTACAACTAGATCGAATATCCTCCGTAACAACTACTGCTTCTGCCTTTAAAATACGCTTACGTTACAAATAGGGGACTTTGGTACAATTTCTTACTTTAAACATTGTGATATTGTGCATCGGCTGCTACTAAAGTACTAACCTGTTCTAGACGTTTAACGATTGCTTGGCCCCAATCACTACTAACAGCGTGAGCAAGCTCTGAAGCACTGTATTTCATCTATAATTTTTGCACACTATACACAATATTACGGTCACATAAACGATTCTACCTTTGCTTAGATATAAACTATACTGTTGTTTCAGTAGCACATTAAAAACAATGACTGTTGAATGAGAACGTTGGACGCATAGATCGGAGTTGTACTTGCAAAGTCGTAACATCACATCCTTAAGCAAAGCTGCAGCTTTTGATATCGTTTTCGACACACATGGTCAAGCACTATCGATTTTAATCCCACCAAAATTTTGTATTTGTTTTTTATGTATAAAGGCTTCCGGTACCCGTGAGGAGAACTATTGATACATAGTGGCAAAGTTGAAATTTGGAAAGAGCACACCAAATCTATAAAATTGCCCGTAAAGTAAAAACACCCAATGACTAGGCTATATACATATATAATTATAATTATAAATATAAATACTTCACGAATTCTCATGAATACTTACTATAAAATAGTACAAAACGAAATGTATTAATATGGGAAAGACATATTCATAAGGCCATTTCGGTTCTGTTCATATATCTTATTAATGGATTCTACCCAAATTTTTTATTCCAAACTAAAGAGTCAAACTGATTAAATGAGATCTAAATTAAACCAAAACAGCAATAACAAATTTCATTTTGTAATTTTGTATGTAATTTTAAATATTTTATGAGAATATCATGAAATATTTTTATTAAAAAAAAATCCAGCACAATTAAAGTAAATAGAAATAAAAAATTTCAAATAAAAAATTTTCATATTGATATAAATACAAAATTCAAGATACTGAAAGAGCATCTACAATGTTATGACGAAAAAAGTATGAAAGAATAAAAATAAAAATTGCATTCATTAAAGTTTTGATATGCTTTTAATCCCATAAATAAATTTATCATGAGTTTTCATTTCAAGAAGTTGATGGGCGTGAATGCGGTATGGAACGCAACGCTACTTAATTTAAATCAGCCTCGCTCGGACCAATGTCATCTACGATTTAAAACCAAAAATCATTAATGTCCATCGACCATAACACAATCTCCGGCCTTATTTTTGAAGAAATAAGATCTAATGATGCCCTGTTTGTATATGTAAGTATATATAACGCCATTTTCTATATTAAGAAACTGACCATTATTGGACCTTTAGTAAGTGAGTAAATTTCAAAGTAAATATTGGTAATTTGAAAGCGCCATTCTATTCATGATGATTTGCCACTGTATATAATATAAGTGAATAACATATTGACCGGCGAAGTAAAATAACTAACTCTCTATCTCTCTCCTTCACCATCTGTCTTATCTCTTATCTATCCCTTTCCTAAAGAATGTAGCACGGTTACCAAAATAACTTAATAGGTATTAATGCCTGAAGTGCTACTTCTCTTTATAAAAAAAAAGTAGGTCTTAAAAACACATAACAAACATATGATATTTTTCAAATTACTTATTAAAACCTCATGTCATTAGCTTATGGCCTTTCTAGAGTTTTACTATATATTTCGATTTTTTTTAATTATATCTAAAAAACATACACAACTCTCAGTTCCCATCGGTACGCATTTCATCATCCACCATATTCCAGTGGTAATGGCATAATGGCAATGATATAAGAATCAACAACATTTTAGACTACACAATAACAATTATACAACGACATCAATATTAAAGGCTATCAATTTTCTGTAGTTGCCGGCAATTCTAAAACTAAAGGCTCAAAGCTTTAATTTTCAAATCAATGTTGTCTGGTAAAATAACAGGTTGCTGCTATGATTTATTTTGTTTTAGTTTGTGTTCGCTTATCGATAAGAAAGTGATGTGTAAGAAATAAAAAGTGAAAATTTTATTGAATAAATCAAAATGGTTGAGATTATTCCGACGTGATGGATACCTAAGTAAAATTATAAAGAAATGTAAAACCGCCGTAAAAAATAAATGAATGAATAAATAAATAAAAATCATTTTAAAATTTGTCCACAAAAAAAGGAATAATATGTGTGTAGTAATACAAATCAAACTGGAAACATACAGCAAATTTAAATCTATATCGTAAATAACAATAGAATATAAAATCCTGTTTTGGCATTAGAAAATCTCGGTACAATGTACATGTTAACAAATTGGGCTTTTATTTAGAATTCGACAAGTTTTTATTAGTTTTCACATTTTAAATCCAATTTCGAACTTTTGAGTATTAAAAATCATAGTTATTGTCTTTAAGTAAGTTTTATCTAAATTCCTTTTAGATGTAAAAAGACTTAATATCCTTTATAATAAATTTGCCTAATTCATAAGTTGCCATTGAATATATTACCACAGCGATGCCAGGATGAAGATTTTAACTTATTTTTTTAAGACTTTTTAATCAAAATAAGATTTGAAGATCTTTTTCGCAAGACTAAGATTTTTTGATTTAGTTGTTTGACACGTAATATTGCATCTTCTTGTTAAAATTTATTAAACATAATTACCTATGTGAAACAATTTTATTGTAAATTAATATTCTAAAACAAAAATTGCATCTCTGCCGCTAATATATAATTATGTAAATAATTATGACGTTTACCAGGTACATATATTTGTAAAATCTAAAATTGCCGGTACAAATTTTAATGCTACTGAATTAAATGACTGCACAGACAGTTGTATTCCCTTTTACATTCAGATGTGTAAACAAATAACAAATCAATTTGATTTTAACGACGCAACCTTAAAAAAGCTTTCTCATATTGACCCAAAACAGTCTCTTCAGTAGTAAGTCTAATAAAACTTTTTCGAATTTTAATTGAAAACAGTGAGAGACAAAATTTAGATGACGAACTTAGGGAACTCCGCCATATGAATTTAATAAATATTTGAAGAAGTTAAAAAATGTTACAGTGGAAAAGTTTTGGTCACAATGTCAAACAATTCACGAGCGTAAAATGAGTTTATATTTACAACTTTGATGAAGTTAGCATAAATTTGATATGTCCCCCTTGTTCATGTGGAAACGCTGACAAACATTTTTTAAAGTAAATAAAAAATAAAAAAAATTTGAACAAATTTTTTCCTAACTTAAGATTTATTTTTCGATAAATGAAGATTTTTCTATGGAAATTTCTGGTACCATTGTGTTTCCATGTGGTCGCGATGGAGAGTTAAAAAAAAATTATGTTATGCGAATTAACTCTCTATAGTTTTTTTGATTGGAGTTACTTCAAAAAAAAAATAAAAAAAAAACGAATTAACGTAAAAAATCTTCACATTATATATTTCCTTTTTAACTTGGTTAAAATTTTTGTTTAATTTGAAAATATAGAAAATTTGGAGAAAATATAAATATTTCTGACCAAAGTTTTAGTTCTGACCAAAGTGATAAAAGTCATTATAATAAGTGAAAATTTCATTATATCCAAAAATATATTTCTAAACAAGAAATTAAGCCAATAATCGAAAATTGTGTCCCAATAGCTAAACGAAGCAATGAGGCAACGGTTTAAAGTAGAAGTAAAAAATGACAGAAGAAGATGAAAGAAGTTTAGGCCAAGAAATTAAATACTTGAAATATATCCATATTTACTTATGCTTTGTTTTTTGCTTTTTATGTTGTTATTATTTCTAATACCATTGCCGTCATTGCTTTATTCAGAGTTCATTGCATTCGCATGGATTATTGTGACACTTATTACTCATTTTCAATACAAATAAGAAATAATACACAAGATGCATTTTTTTCTTTGCTTATTTTTTCAGCCTCAAATGGTTTCTTTTTTGATTAAAAGTGAATCTAACGAATCATAACGAATTGCTTAGCTTGCAAGAGGTATTTCCATATTTTTCTAAATTTTCTAAAGGTATTGATTTATTACTTTAGCCTCGGAGTTGTATTTAAATTTTAAAAATTGTTACACATAGGGATAACTCTCTATCTAATGTGCAATTAGGACTAACTACCCAAAAGTATAATAACTTGCTTAAAATTATTGCCGGGCACTGGAATGGTTCTTATTATACTCTTATAATACAGATTGAGTCAGTTCAAAAACTCAAAATGGTGCAAAATTATTAATTTGTATAAACTGACCTTTATAGTTACATACGCTGTTAAATGTTTTGTATCTGATTAATTTATTTGATATTTTTTGAAAACAAGATAATTTTATTGTTACTAGACAAAATAAAATTTCCCTGATGAAGTTGGGATTATCCAACGAAACGTCGGAATAAATAAATATAAAAAAATTTTTTATTTTCTAAAATTGATCTTGAAAGCCCGAAAGTTCAACAAGAACTTAAATGAACAGAAATTGATAAAACGAAAAAGGTCAGGAAAAAACTAAATAAGATAGTGATTTAATTGGAAGTGCGAGCAGATTTTACTAATCTTTTATAATTTAAGGTTTATTTTTGTGGTGGTATCAGACACGACTACTTTGTTGTTAAATAAATAAATTCTGTACCATATATGTTTAACGTTTAAAACATAAATAATTTTTGAGTCATTTTAATTAACCACATATTTTTTAATTTCATATAAAAATCGTGGACAGCATCGTATATGCTGCTGACAATTTTCTGTCTTTTAACTCCTTAAAGTAGGTTACTGGGCGCTTTTGTTTGTAGAGGATCGTTTCGAGAGAGCCTTTCACAACTAGGAACACTAATTAGTTTTCTTTTTTATATTATAGTTTTAGAAGAAAAATAGATGCACATAATTTTCTTAATACATTTTATTTAAAATTTTATTTGCTTTAAAATGAACACCGCAAGTTTTAATGAGAAGTAAGAGTTGCTTAAATTATAATAAAGTTATCTATGTTATGATAAAAAGTGTCCAACGCAAGATTTAATGCAATTCGTTTTGGTGGATTTGTTTAAGTATTATCTTCTGAAAACTTATTTATGAATTTAATTTACGTTGACAAACTAAACAAGTTTCATTATTTTAAAACAGATGTCACTCAAAGTAGTTTTCTTTTTTCTTATAGAGAAATAAGAGTCGAAATAAAATTTCACTTACATTTTTATACACTGACTACAACAAGTATCTGTCTGTCAAATGTTTATTTATATTCTATCAAAAATATTAGTGGTATTTATATGTACTTATTTGACATTCATTATTTTCTGTGAAAGAAATAGTTTTTTTTTTATTTAAAACAAACAAAAATTATAAATATTATATTACCTTAGACGCATCTATATAGATAACGCACAAAATGTGTTTGTCGAAAAGCTATGGCTGCATGCACTACTGAACCGATCTTTATGGAATTTTCACAGCTTGTTACCAGGTATGCGGTTGGTAAAATAGGATATTTATTGCTTTGATAATTCATTTGGACCTGGCACTTCCTATACATAGTAAATATTGACCATCGTGTAACTTGGTAACTGTAGTAGATAGAAGTTGAAATAACGAAAAGTTCTTTTTATTTATCTGGGGAACTGTAAGAAGAAGAATTTTAAAATTTCATACATGTAACTTCCATATTATTGTGCATGATCAGCTAAGAAAATAAAGAATATATACATACATATATAAACAAAATAGTTTTCCAAAAAAAAAAAAGAAACCTTTTAAACATATTATCAGCAGTTATATTATCTTTAATAACTTCGTTTTCAGTATTTAAAATTGAAAAATTTTAAATCTGTGTTGATTGTAGTGGTACGCTGCGAAATGTATGCAACTTGCATAAATTGAAGACAGAGCTTTTGTTACTACCAACTTTGGATCTAAACATCGTTAAACTTATTATCTCCTTCAAATATAGTTTTGAGCGTATTGTATCAAACAGCACTTTCAGCTTTCATAGCTGTGTAATTAATTTTAAAAATAAACAAATGAAAGCTCAAAGCAAATTTCGGCTCAAGTTCATTTTTATTTTTATTTATAAAAATATGTCAGAAATAAAAGTTGTTTTCTAAAGAAATCAAGAAAATTAGGCACCAGCTGCAATTTCGGGATCGCTACATCCGTTATCGGTATTTGTATCTACCTACTTTAAATTGCTCATCATTTATTTATCCAACTAATTTTGTGAATATTAATTTGGTTAGAAGAAGTCCACATACAACCTAACTCATTTTATCGTTTTTCTCTCTGTGAATGGTCATGTACATTTGTTCTAGCTTTCTTCCAACCATCGGTAGAGCTATAAAGTTTTTCCTTACAGCATTGCAGATGCTTTTTAGTTTCATAGCTAGGAAGACAACTGGGTTGAACAATGAATTTTGTCAATAGCATGGCTGGAGGACAGTACCTTTGTACGCCAATGAATGAAAACAATAAAATTAACATCCAATCTATCAGGCATGTTACAGATCTCAATTCCAATCGAAAGTGATATCAAAACCGCATATTGGTTCGAGAAAAAAAAAACGAAAAATATTTTTGGAATGAAACCGTTTATAAATTTCAAAGTGGAATTTAGCTTCTTTGGAGTTTTTTAGTTGCGGCTTTTAAATTTACTTTTAGTATATGTTATCAGTTACTAAGCCTTGTTGTTTATCTTAGCATGCGGAATATTGTCATATTTAAATTAGAAAGTGGTAGATTAAACACTTTTTTAAACAAACAAAATCGATCGGAATCTTAAGAACGTAAAATAAAATCGATTGGAATGGCTAATACGAAATAAAACCATTCCGATCAAATGTGTGACATGCATTTATGAAATATTTCGTATTTTGTTATTACACAAAATTATGAAAACTGTATCAATTATGTTTTAAGTCGATTTTTCTTCCTTTTGTGCTGATATCTATTTTTTATAATGATTAATTGCACTTTGTCTCAGTGTACTGTGCTTACATGTCGCACGTGGCTGCCTTAAAGCCTAAAATTTTTTATCTCCTGTCTTTGCAAAAACAAAGTAAAAAAATGCACATACTCAATAATAAACAAACACTAAATCAGCTTTCTAATATTTAATTAAGCTAAGCTCACACACTTAGTACATATCATATGCGCTTTTCTAAGTGTACTGTCCTTATTCCAAAAAATATCTAGATTTTTTTTAATTTTAATGGCAATTTTATTTTATAAATAATTTATTAAAAAATTTTTCTCATCTCTGTTTATATAATTTTTGGTGTTACTACAATTAAGAATACAGAAATTATTAAAACAATTATTATATTTTCTTTTTAAATCAGATTGTGACTTAACTTCCATAGATATAGTACCTAAAAAAACATTTTTATATGTTAGTACCTTAAAAGAATTTCATAATATGATATGTATACGAGAATACCTAGCAAAGTACTGCTTCGATCAGTTCAGTTTATCTACAGTACGGTTTTGAAGTTACAAAAAAAAATTGTTCTTGGAAAAATAGTTCTAAATAATTAAATAAAATTTTCAAAAAAATTATTCTTTTAAATAAAATGTTAAGTATTTTTACTTTGTTATGAAAACATTAAAGGTTCAGTTTTTCCCTTTAAAATTAAAACGTTAATATGAAAATATACGGCAAGCGTTCGCTAATAAATTCGATACATTTAAAGTGTGATTTGTTGTTTATGCAGCTTAATAAAGAAAAAAAAACATGCAAAACCTAATAGAAGCCCGATTGCCTCTATTACGCACAGTGGCTTCAAATAATAAGTAACTGAAATTACCGAAAAATATTAAAACGCAAATAAATTTAGTTTGCATAAAATTTTAATGAAAAATTTAAGTCTTAAATAAACCAATTATGCTTCATTAAGTCCAGCAAGTAGCACACAAAATAGTCTTTAATCATACTAAGGGCAAACGTTAGAATTTATCTTTACTACTAAGGATTGTGGCAATTATTGGAGTTTAAATTTTTTATGGACCAGGGAGCTGCAGTGAATTTTATTTTGATGCCTTTATTTTTTATTTACTTATTTATTTATTTTTTGCACAGAGACAGTGCTCTATAACCGTAGCCAAAAGTATCTCGTAACAATTTTTACTCAAATAGCTGCTTAAAAAATAAAGTCATCTCAGTTTTTTTACTTGAAAAAATTTAACGAAATAAGTGCAACACATAGTTTTCAGGAAAAGTTGTGGCCAGGAAATTTTGCTATGAATAAATATAAAACTAGAAACATTTGCTTACTTTTGAGAGAATTTTTCTAAACATACTTAACATATCACCATGCTTTACGAAACAAAAAGAAAATGCTAATAATGGGTTTAGTGAGTAAAATATTTTTTTTATTACATACTTACAAGATACATAAATTCATATTGAATACCTATGCCTGTTTTTTTTTCGTTAGTTTCAGTTTAGTTTTGAAAAAAATCAATTGAAATTGTACAGTAAGTTTTTCAAAAAATTATAAATAATTTTAACATTTGGCTGCAATTAACATTAATTGTCGTTGTCTGGTGACAACGAGGTGTGGAAGTATAGGTAACCACATATCCTGAATAATGTTTTTGTTTATTTAATTCAATAATATTTGCATACGTTTAATTTTTGTACAAACATATTTGAAATAATTTGATTATTATATATACGGGCTAAGTTCAATTGAAGTAATTTTTCATTTCTAATAAAAGAATAAAATGATTTTTATTTTTAAAGTTGCTTGGTAAGCACTGATGTGTTGCGAATTAGCGGTGTTACAAATAAACGTTTCTTGAACTCATTTTGTTATTTTTTGTTAGGCTGAAAAAATTATGTATTACGAACATAGAACCATATTTGTGTTAAGTTTTCTATGCTCAGGAACATAAATATACATATGTACACATGTATGTTAAAAAATTATTTAAAATTCGAACAATGGGTCTTTAAGCTGACCTATTATGCAAACTTTTTGATTATGCACTCCAATGCTTTTTTTTCTTAAAATAATCCAATTAACCTGCAATTAAAAAAGAGAATGGTAAAAAATTTCATCAAAACTGGCATGATATAAATTAGAACTAATTTTGTTAAAGTGAATTTAAATTGGTTTTTATTAGTTTTTATGCATTTAAACATAAAATTATTTAAATTTTTATGTCATTAACTTTACGTTCGTGTCTAAGGTCTTTTGAAATTTTAACTTTAGGTCTGTACAGTAATTAAAAATTGTTACTAATTTTGCTAATTGTTACAAGAACGTGTTTAAGTACTCCAAAAACTTGCAAGTAGAGTTTAGATTTTGGAATTTCCGGGAATATTGCATTTTCCAGGAAATGGGAAAATATTATTACATTCCCGAGATTTCCCCGTATTCCCGGGAAAAACAATTCTTAAAGAAAACAAGTTTATTTAATAAAATAATATTAAGAAATTCATAGTTTTATTAAAACATAAACAAACAATAAAATAATTGTTAGATTATAGTATTATCAGATTATTAAACTTAAAAACAACCCAGGCAACAAAACATACATACATATGTACTTTTGTACTACATAACGAGAGATAATAAAGATTAAAAACTAAAAGAGTATTTTATTAAATAGTTTTTTGAAAGATAAGATTTTAGGACAATCACAACAACAATTTTCTAGATATTCTGTTTCTTGTTGTCGTTGCAAAGTTTCCACAAAAAGATTATCCATGTTTGTGGCTCGAATGTTAGTGGCTTTGAATAACTCAAATTCCTTTTCAAACAAATTAAAAGCTTTTGTTTTATATCTTACGTAGTAGAATTCTCACGAAACAGGATAATTGAGAATTTGTAAATGTTACAACAAAAATATTTGAAAAACAACCCCGTTTCCCGGGAATTTAGCCAAAATTTTCCTGGGAAATTGTGGATTACTTTTTCCAAGCCTTAGTAGAGAGTCAAACAAAAAGAGCGTAGAAACGTGAGAGGAATAATTTGTTGCAAATTTTGGCTAGTAAAATTTTTATTAGTCAAACACCTGGCCCTTACTTTTGTTTACAAAATAATTTGCTTAAAAATGTCCAATAAAAAAATTTCTTGCAAAACTGAAGAAAATTCAAGCATTTGGCAATTAAAAGAATATAAAAATAAAATTATTTTGTTATTTATCTTTAATTTAGTTATGGAAATACACAGTAAAGAAGTGTTAAACAGCAGAAATTTGGTTTAAAATCTTCGAGCTTTGCTGGTGTTTGTATTGTTTTTATAATTAAATGTAAAGAAATGTGGTACAATTATAATGTATAATTATAAATAAGTTATACACATGTATGAAGTTAAATTATTTTTAATATAAATACTGAATCGAAATCGTAACAAGAATGTTTAACTGCAGAAAAAAATATATTCACGATGCCCTTAAACATCATAAACCCTTTTGAGACTTACCTGATAATTAAAAGAAAATGTAAAATATTTTGTGTAAACATTTTTGCTATTTTGTTAGTTAGAGTACCATTTGCAATTTTTCCTTGTGGTTTCAGTTTGCTGGCCTTTTCTGGTCTTTGCTTTATAACTTTTTGCACTCCAGTACATGTTTTTTAATTGTACTATTTACTTGTACGGTGTGCAATTTTTAAGTCATCACGTAAAAACTGCTAGATGGATTTAAATAAAATTTTGTTTCGTAAAAATAAAGTATTTCGTAGAAAAAAAACAGAAATACAAATATGAAGTCATCAAATTTTAAGGGGATAATGGTACTAAAACAAATGTCAGCACATTTTATTTTTATAGATGGAAAATGTTTAACACCGTTTACAGATCTCTACAATAAATATTTAAAAACACATTTTTTTTTAATTTACAATTCAAGAAACTTATAAATGACACGCGGACGAAGTCGTGGGCCCTGCTAATATAATATAAATCAAACAAAAAACATTTATTAAAAAAGAAAACATTTTTCATTCTGCATTTATTTTTTAAACAAAATATACATTTTTACAAATAATTAAAAAATGGATTATTGTGCGGTTTGCAATAATGAAATGGATAAAATATTCCTCATAATATTTAACATTTTACAAGGTTCATGCCAGGAGATGTCGATTTGAGCCATATTCGGAAATAATAACTTTCTTCTGTAGAACACTAAAATTACTGCGTTTAACACCTGGAGAACCGTCATGTCAACAATATCCCACTATTTTAATTTGATTGTGTTCTGGAACCAGCAGCAACTGTTACTACCCTGCAAACATTTCTATCGAAAAAGTCACTAAATCGTTACTACATTGAGTTGAAATGAGTCGCTAATAATTTTAAATTCTGATCTTAATAGTATCCCAAGTCAGAAAAGAACGTGTAAATGCAGTGATACAACTAACGGGAAACTATTTAGCATCTCTAAAAAGGATTAAAATTGAGTATTCTGGTAGTGTCGAATATGTGTCTGTTAGAAGTTTAAAAAGGACAATGTACAACTGCTTAAAGTAACGAAGTTCTGCTTTATCAAAACGGAAAATGTAAATTTAATCATAATAGAAAAGTTTAAAGTAAGAAAGCTAAAATTTAAATTTTAAGGATTGCTAAAAGTAAAATGAGAAATACGATATAGAGTTTTAGAAATTTTCTAGCCTTAAAATATTTTGTATTTATAAATAACTGTTTTCTTAACATAAATCTACTTACAGCTACATATTTGCTTTCGTTTTTTTTACTTTTATCTATTTATATTTTGAAATTTTTAAAAAAATTTTTCACTTGCATTAAACATAACGGAAAACAGCAAAAGTCAAACTAATTGACACTAGTGATTTGTTGTTCTGTTACGATAATTAGTTTACTCTTAGTAGAATTGAAGTTGTGACAAATAAGACATTAATATGCGATTCCTATGCAATTTGTTTTTGTAAATTTTTGAACAATCAACTTATTATCATCTGGTAGTTAAGAACAATTTACTTTTAATAAAACAATTTTTTTTATTAATATAGCGGGTGTTTTTGTCCAATTAACTTCTGGTAGAGACGAAACAGTGATTGTTAAGGTCGGGGCACATAGAATCCGTCATACACAATGAGTACTTTGCTGACGGATGTTAAATCAAAGTTTGCTCTCTATTTTTATTCACTTTTAAATCAAGTTTGTATTTTATTCACTTGTCAATTTAATAAAATTTGTTTTTTATTTTTTTTCCACCAAAATTATTTTATTAAAATCACAGAGTACAATTGAAAAAGAGCAAGAATTAAAAGAAAACAAAGAAGAAGAAGCAATTGATAGCTGTCAAAGTATTCAACGGTCTTCAAAAGGTAAAAGTTGACCAGCTTTCGTACTTTGCATTGACGGACACGTATTGATTGTAACAACGCTCATAAGAAAACATGTATTTTAACTGATTAGTCAGTTGAATACGTCAAAGGATTATATGTGGCCCAGCCTTTAGAAGATCTTAATTTGACAATAAGGTATTTTGTGTATTCAGAATTGATTTTAATTATAAAATGGTAACGAGAAAGTGACTTTTATCTACAAATGCTCTGTAAAATGCTGGCAGGGAAGTGATCGATATTGCAATATGATTACTGATTTTACGTTATAGTATGCGGACTTAGTATTTTTCTGTTAGGATGTAAGTTGTGAAATTTTTCATAGTTTAGCATTAGTGTTTTTCAGTATAATCTCCAAACGTTCATGCTCTTATAAATGATAAATTCGATTTTCGCTCAAAGTCTTTATAAGAACCTGTGTAGTTGCTGCAAGCAAATCTAAGTAGTTTTACTTTAATCCTATAATTTTACGATCTATCTTATTGTACTAAACAAAAGGTCAAACATTCATGCAAAGTTTGCTAACATTTAAAAACTAAAGTGAACTCTAATGTCATAACATCATCAAAGACTATCATAAGTAAAGTTAAATATTTATCATAAAGCTGACTTTTGTGTAGATGACATTTTGCTACGAGTAGCGTTAAATTGGTAAACACGTAATAATACCACTTCCACACAGGTATTTTTTAAGAAAATAATTGTATGTAAAAAATTAAATAAATATTTCTTATGGGATTTATTTTTCAATGCATTAATGAAATACTTACTGATTTTAATTGCCGCTTATATTTTTTTTCATAATTACACTCATATTTCTTCCAATCCTTACAACGTATTTGACCAGTGTAGAAGTGTTAACATTATTAATTAGTTTTACACTTGTGTGTCATACATAAGCGATAGCATATTTTTCACTTTTATTGACTAATGATATTTTAAAATATTTGAAAAAGTTTTTTTTTTAATTCCAAGAAATGTAAACAAATTTTTTTTTTTTTTTTTTGGAAGATAGAAATCGAAAGTTTTGTTATTTTAGGCAGTTTGTGCACTGAATGCATTTAATGAAATATTAAAATGATTAACATTACAAACACCAAAAAAGAAAACAGATGATATTTGCAAAAAAAAGAAGAAAGTGATTCATCAAAAAACTTACTTTGGTCGCTGTCATAATCCAAAAATAAAAAACAAAAGTTAAAAGTGAGACACTAACTGCATAATTGCCATCTCTAGTAAAAACAAGATTTTATTAGTTGATTCTTTTTTTTTTAATAGGACCAGCACTCAGGGGATGGCCCCTACTTATGCAATGCATTGTGCCAGAACTAAGAAATTATGTTGTGGGAAGGGGGATAGAGGGAGTAGTGCTTGTGGACATTTGATTTGAATCTTTGCACATTGAAAGTGGCAGGAAAGACCTCTGTAGGGAGCTTATTCCACACACGAACTGTATGTGTTATGCGATTCATTGGCCAATCGACCACAAAGGAATGCGCTCTTGATGCAGAGCGCGTTGCTCGTATGAAATTACGGTTTTCTGAAACGAGTTCCCTGATTTCAAAAGAGCACATTCTGTTGTAGTAACGATAAAGCAGTGAAAAACATCCCACATTGCGTCGATGCTAAAGTGAAGCAATAGAGCTGGATACCCTACTGTCACCGATGAGCTTCTTCGCTCTCTCCTTTACGCTGTCGAGTAACTCCAAAATAGACTTTGAAGCACCGGCCCAACATGAGATTTGTATTTAATTTCCGGTCTGATAAAGGTGACATAGATAGTAAGGAGATCAGATGGAGTGAAGTATTTCTTACACCGTTTTAGAAAACCTAGGCACTTGAATGCTTCTTTTGCAATATGAAAAATATGCTTGTTCCAACGAATATTGCATTGAATTTTCATGCCAAAAACATCGAGAGCTTCTGATTCCTTAATATGGCATATGCTACTTAAATGTATGGCATATGGTACTATCATCTGCAAAATAATATGTAGAGTTGGAAGTCTGACGTAGAAGGTCATTGAGAAAAAATATGAGATAGGATAGGGGAAACAACGGAACCTTGAACCTGTTGGATGAAATCCCATCTATAACAAGTCGTATAGTGCGATCCCTGAGAAAGCTCGATATAAGTCGATTGAAGCTATTACCGATACTAAAACCAACAAGTTTTGATGTGAGTGCACGATGCCACACTTAATTAAACGCCTTAGAAATATCTAAAGCCACCACCTTACTCTCGCCGAAATGGTGAATGGATTGACACCGTTTTTCCGAAAGGAAGGCCAATAAGTCACCTGTAGAGCGTCTCCTACGGAAGCCATACTGCCGGTCACTAAGTAAGCTGTTGGACTCCAAATATTTCAAAAGATGTATATTAAGCATATTTTCCATTTCTTTGGAAAGTGCAGAACAATTGTGATTGGGCGGTAATTTTCAGGGTTGCTAGCCTCTCCGTTTTTGGGGATTGGTGTTACATTAGCAAACTTCAAACATGATGGGAACTCACCAACATAGTGAAAAATGTTAAAAAGTTTTGCTAATGGACGCGCTAACGTCGAAGATCACTGCTTTAGGTGTTGGAATTCCATCCGGAACAGGGGACTTGTATATGTTGAGATCAGCTAAAACCTTTTTAACTGCACGTGATCGAAAGAATATATCTGTCATAGTTACTGATACTCTTTCCAGTGCGTACAGTGGTTGCTTGCTTTCCTGCAAGTAGGAGTTAATTGCAAAAGTTTATTGTAGTACTAGAAGATTAAAAAGTGCAAATTTAAATAAATTATAACTGTATAAAAAAATCTTTTTAAACATCAAATAAATAAATGTAAAATAAATGTAAACTTTACTATAGTTGAATTAAAATTTACTTTGCCGGCTTCGGTTCATTTTTTAAATTTAATTTTTAGCAAAAAATTATATTCAAATGCATGCGGACTTTTTCCAAAGAAAAGAAGAAAAATTAGACGCTGGCAAAATGTAATGCCGCACTTTCCCGACCGACAAATCCCAACTTTATTTTAAAATAACTTTGAATTATCAAATATGATGTGTATTATAAATTATATTCTCACACCAATGCTGGTGTTCACTTTTTATCTATTTGAATTTTAGCTAAAGTTGAGGTCATGATATTGTTTAATATTTAAAGATTCCATTCTATCAATATCAACTGGTACCAAGTGCTCCTTTGTGTAATGAGCACAACGAAATATTTTTAATGTGTTCTTTGTTACAACTTTTGTTATTTTAACTTTAATTTATAATTGAGATTTATGTTTGTTAAAAGTTATTAGTGAGTAAGGCAACTAAAAAATTACCTAAAAATAATTTCAAAAAATCATTATTTATAAAATAAAATCTTATTTTAATTATTTTTAACTTTACAATGCTTTTTATTAATAATAATTAATAATAATATTATTGATAATTTTTTGTTTCAATTAGGTACTAACCACTCCAATTAAGTCCTTTAATACCTCGAAACTCTTTATAATGCCGTGAAAAAAGTTTCAGGTAGCTATCTTGAATAAAGTTTATTTGTCCACCACGGTAATGTGCTCATATAAATTTATTAAAATTATGCAGAACGTTAAACATGTAAATTCCTTTTATGCAAATAAGTAAGGAAAACAAACCTGTCGTTTAGAGGCTTAAGAAATAATACTTCTTTAACACTTCTTTACTGCTTACAGAACTGGTCATAACTTTGTTTAAAGCCATTTTAACGAATAATATGACTGGCTAATCGCTTATTTTTATTTTTTGTTTTTTATGAGGTCGCAAAATTGTCGATTGTTACCTCTACAAAAGGTATGTTTAGACTATAATACTTTTGATTTGATTTTGTAGAAGCAAACGTGGAATGAAATTAGCTTCGTACCTAGAAAATGAGAGTAAAATTTGTTGTAAATCGTATTTATTTTTAGACTATAAGTACAAATAGCACAATTTCCAAACGTTGAAAAAAAGTTAAATATATAATTGTTTATAGTAAGATTTATTTAAATAACTAAAAGTCACACTGTTTACATTAAAATGCATTAATGAAAAATCTTAATTTTTTTAAATGGTTTAAAAAATAGAAGTTACCATCCGCTGGTCTAATTTTTATCCATAATTACTCTCCGTTTTGCCACATTTTCTGTTCTACTCAGTATAATTTGCTTTTACACTATTTTACTATTTATTTTTCTCATTCAACAAGAATTTATGATATATCTAAATACATGTGGGATAATGTAAAACAGACTTTAACCCTTTGTTTTATAAAAAATTAGAATATCTATACCAACACTTAAAAAAATAAATGTTAACTAAAATATGGGAATTGAATTAATTTATTTCTTGAAATCATTTCTTAAAAATGTTCAAAAGCGGTGTTTGTGGTAAACACAGTCTTTAGTATACGGCCGGCAGCAATGTGTGTGTTAAAGCCGAAGAGCTAAAAACTCGCAATCAACATTATAATGTGTCATTGCACAAATTTACATTATTTTAGCACAAGCATACAAAAAAATAAACTTTTTTTATTTTCTTAAGTTACTGGCCATTGCCCAGCGAAGAAAAAAAAAGCAAAAACAGACTGCAACGAGAAAGTGGTAGGAGCGAATCAGCCAAGTACATATATGGTGTGGCAGTGAAATATATCTGAAATGGTAAAATGTGCTTGATTTTTAAATAGTTCACACGCAGAACTTTCAATTTCAGTTTGACAGTAAAAATTGCAAGTTGACCAAAAAAAAAAAAAAAAAAAGACTAAGTTGACAAAGTTCAATTTTGATAACTTATGCATATGTATGTTTCGCTAAATAAGTGCTTTTTGTGTAATAACATATTTTGTTATAAACACAATCCAAATGGTAATAAAAACAAAGTACTTAAAAAAAATTTAACTTGAAACTATATAATATACAATTTAATATTGATCTACTTGATAGCATCTAAAGGGTACAGTATGTCACAAATTTTTTTTTTAACCGACTTCTAAAAATGAGAAAAGTAATTAATTTGTCTGAATGTTGCTTTCTTTAATGATTGTGCCTGCATAACTCAGTAATTTTTGAACCGACTTTAATAATTTTTTTTACAGATTGGTCCCCATTTTAAAAACAGTTCATAATCTTAAAAATTAAAGGGTATCCCCATACAACTTATATGTATTTTTTTTTCGTGAATTACTAAATTTAAAAAACTTCGTACCACTATAGCTACCAATATAACAATTAATACAAAAAATCTAAACATTAAAGGGTGTCCCCATAGCTGACATAAATTGACCTATATGGACTTATCTTTTGAAGGGTTGTAGACAAATGCTTGAAAATCAAACAGAATTTCGATTACTAAGATAATTTCGATTACTAAGATAATTATTAAAAACTTTAAATTAAAGGGTGCCCCAATATTTCATTTAATTCATGTAAATGGCTCTACTTTTAAACAGTTGTATACAGACGGTTGAAATTTACAAAAAAGCTGTATTGCTAAGTACGCTATAACAAGAAGTACACAATAATAAGCTAACAAAAAGTTCAATTTAAATAAATATAATTGTAACTCCAATTAAATTCAGTAATGGCGAGCAGTATATGACACAGTCTGACCTACTTGCAAACAAACATGCAAAAAAAAAAAGAATAAATAAATAAAAAAAAAAAATACAAACATTTTATTTTCCCATTTAAAATTAAACCTTTGTATATTGTGGTTCCTCTGTTCTAATCATTTACCAATTTATCCAAATTTGGCAATAGGTACATTTTATTGTTACTCCTGTTTTTTGGTTACTCTGATAGTGTATCACTTCGTTCCTATGACTAATAGCACTTGGGAAAACTACAAAAAATTGCTGGTTGTTAGAAACTTCAACAGCCAGCAATAAATGGTTTGTTTTTGTAGAAGCCCAACTCAAGTTATGAGATATCAAAAGCGGCATGGTAACTACATAACATAAGCATTTACTTGCATGTGGTTCGATAAATTTTTTTATATATAAATTAAAATTTTAAATACGTGTTGCTGAAAACATAATATTCAATTAAATTTAATTTACAAAAGCAAACATGGGCTTACGATGCTGATATAAAAGTATTTGACTTTAACGTCAGACCCTGACATGTAAAATAAATAAATATCATATTTAATATAATTTAAATGTTTATATACATATATATGTACTTGCGTATATCAGCTAATAGTCCTTATAAAAAGAATATGAATTAAAAAATAGTGATCACAATAATTATTTTAAATTTAATTTATCAATCATAAAATATAAATACCGAAATATTATTCTTTCTCCTACCTTATTTAGTTTTTTTCTAAATGACCTCCTTTGTCAAACTTTAAACCCTTTTTACTCTTTTGCAGATGACAGCATCATTTGCAACCCATATTTGTTCGGCGAACGGCCAAGCCTTGCAGAGCTATTGGTTGTACGGCTGAATATTAATGACACGCTCAATCAGTATCTGATGACATCTGATTAAGGCCGGGTGAATAGAGTCGATTTAAATGATCGCAAGACTCTATGTTGTACGCTTACGCACAGGCGAAAATGGTGCTTCATCTGTGAGTATAAGTAGTTTAAGTATTGAACAATTAGAAGCTGTTTATAATCTTGGCCATGAAAATCTTTGTGATGTTCAATGGACTAAACATATTTTTCATGTATCAAAAGAAGCTTTCAAGTGCGTCGTCTTCTTGAAATTGTGAAAATGATATTTCAGTCCAACTGATCTAACTTTTACTACCTACATCCGGCCGAGAATGAAATACAACTCTCATGTATAGGCAGGTACTTCAAAGTCTGTTTTGGAGTTACTCGGGAGCGTACAAAATAAAAATTTAAATCGAACATCAACAAAAACTACTCTCTGTATCCTCTTTCTAAAGCCCAATTGCCTTTTATGTTATTTTTTGTATGGATATTAAAATTATTATTAAAATTTTCGTGGAAAA
Source organism: Cistogaster globosa (assembly GCA_937654795.1). Classification (NCBI taxonomy): domain Eukaryota; kingdom Metazoa; phylum Arthropoda; class Insecta; order Diptera; family Tachinidae; genus Cistogaster; species Cistogaster globosa. The sequence goes on from OW569405.1 coordinate 68,599,131, forward strand.
GATATTTTGGTGAAATAAAATATGTTATGTAAAACTGTAACATGAAATGTATTATTGCGGGGAAGGCATATTCGTATGACCAGTTCGTTACTGCTCATATAGCTCACCAATGGAATCTACCCAAATTTTGTACAGAAAATTCAAACCAAACTGATTAAGAACTGTACTAAATCAACAAAGCAAAAAGACAACAAAAGCTTAAAAAATTTTTATACAAAACACAGTAACCATTGAGTAAATATTTTTATTATTTCTTTAATTTCTCGTTAATTCTACAACAATCAGAATGCTTAAATCTTTTCACAGAGTGCTACTATATTTGCTATAACAAAAAACACTTAAATTTATCAAAACTTAAAAGGTCTTTACATACAAGATTTGGCTTGCAATATAAGATCTTGTCTTTAGAACCATAATCATCGGAAGCTTTCTTTTTTAAGAGAAGCAATAAATTAGTTTTTTTGGTAAATTTATAAAAAATACTAGCTTATAATATTTTGCGTAACTTGATCACTTAGCTACTACATAACTTTTATCTCACTTGCATCTAAGTTTACTTAAAAATCAGATTTACTTGTTATTGGGGCTTAAGAAAACAAACAAACTTACTAAGGGTTTTAAGGTATGTATAACATTACCTATCTTCTTCGGACTTTTGAAAGCAGGTATCGTACCAAATCAGACCAAACCTTTAATCTATGTTTTATATTTAGTTAAAATCGGTAAAAGCATATACGATTTGTAATTTTTTTCCATATCTCTTCCCTAGATGAAAGTTTTAACTAAACGCAGCTTATTGCTCCATCTACACAAGGATCTGCTTATGAAAACAAATTTTCTTAAATTCGGTTGAGTGGCATATAAGCATTTGAAAACAAAAAAGAGATACTTCCCATTTCTGTTAATAATTTTAAGATATTCTTACTAGGGATAAACGATCCCGTGACTTTAAGCAAATTCGTTAGCAGTGAATGTAATTTTCAAATCAACGTTCTTTTAAATAGTTCCCGTGATCACATGTTGCAGTACTTTTTTAAGCATACATATTTATATAAGACGTATAAAGGAAATATATTAAATAATATATTATGCAGACAGTAGCCATAACGAAAAAGAGAATTTGAATCATTTTTGCTTTTTTTTCGTTACATATTTCTTTGTTACATGTGAAGTTTGGAAAAAAGAAAAGCTGTTGTTAATATGTAGAAGCAACATAGAAACCAAGCCGCTTTAACCTATGAAAGAAGTTTTTAAAGTTTTAATATTTCTCTTCACAATGTAACAACAAATTTAAGTTTGTACGTGTGCAAATATAAAGGAACATTCTTATTCGCTGGTACTTAGTAACTCAAGCATCATAGTGACCAGCGATTCTTACTCAAAGTGATTTTATCACAGGTACTGAAATATTGCTCGTCTCTAATTCTTACGTTACAACCAAGAAACTTGAGAATTTCGACGCACTAAGTAAAATGTATTAGCGAAAAAAAGTTTGGTGTTTTAAAACAACAACAAAAACTCTCAATGAATACAAAAGTGTTTAAATATAAACTTTAAAGAACTAAAGTTGTTGCCTGTCAGTCAATTTGGAACATCAACTATACAAATTTCAAATATAGACAGATATGAATTTTCTTCTAAAAATTAAAAAGTTAAAGATTTTGCATATAATGCATGGCTTTAAGTAAATGCATTGATAATATTACATGGTTAAGTAACACTAATTTCTCAGCAATTTAAACATACCGATCAAGCTTTGTTGCTCTCGCTTTTTGTGTGCAGTTCTTTTCACGACTTTTTTTACTTATTCTTATTTTTCTTTTTTTAATTTTTTTGTTTGGTTTTTCTATGCACATTTTATTAAGGACTTGAGGACTGGCTAATGGTTATTGACAGTTTGTCAGGAAATATAAGATCTATTAACTTTTTTTAAAAGCATATAGTTTAACATCAGAACAAATTGCGCGGCACATAATACATTTCCATTAAAAGAATTTTAAGTTTATTGGAAAAAAATAATGAAGTTGACTTTTATATTCATACAATATTTATTACATTAAGATAACTATTTGAAAAATTATAGATTAAAAATAGTAAGAGAAAAAACAGTATGTAATATTTACCTGGAATTTTCAACGTTGCAGAAACCAAATATGAATATTTTGGTGATTTAGAAGCAGGTAACAACCATTAACATTATAATTTTCTTTAGATTCACCATGTAGGTAAATCTAATTTAGTGAAGTAACTCCAATAAAAAAGAAAAACAAAAAATTTTAAGCTGACAGAGAATTAAAAAAAAAATACATAAAAATGTCATCGGCTCTTTAAGGTTAAGGATTTTTAATATTTTCTGAAAAATCTCTTCAAAAGATCTTAAACGATAGTCATATTGATAACTTAAAATATATGGTGAATAATCATTCTTTTTTATAAAAAGTTTAGTGCTCCCAATTATTATGTCAAAAATTATAAAGGTGCATAAAAAACTTTTGTGCCAAACTAAAAAACACCAACAGCTAACAGAACGTGTTATACATTTTTAATTTTTATACATAAAAGTAGCAAAAAATCATGACATGCGAGGGCTCAGGAAGCTCCTATAGCTTCAATTTATGCTCGATAAACATGTAATGACAAAGGAAAGCTTATGACTTCCAGATTAATAATATATCGCGCTTCATGTGATATATGTACTTACCTCAAAAAATTAAAAAATCATGTTAAAGTGTTTGTTTTTTTTTTTTTTTTTTGGAAATACAATATGCCATATAATTAAAATGCACCGAGATATTTGTACAAACTTCTGACATTTTGTAAGTAAGAGTTTTTCGTCATATAGGTACATAAGTTTTTATTTTTCCGGAAAAATATCCCAAAAGATAATTTTCTAATCATGGGGCAGTCAAGTTCTTATTGGAATACAAATTATTTCCTCACTTTTTTCGCATTTGCTATAGGTTGTCATTAAAACTGATTTAAAAAAATTGCTAGTACCGAAATAAATTTATATTACATAAGAAAAAAATTCATCCCACCTCTTTGGGAAAAACTTAAAAAAAAACAGTATTTTTTACATTTTTGTAAATTTTTAGCACAAATCGCTATCAGAACAAATTTTAAAGTAACAACAATCAAGTGTTTAGAAATAAATAACCAAAGAACTAAAATATAATAATGCTACCTAAGAATTGAAAACATTTTTAGATATGCGACCGATTATAAATTGAATATACATCAGTTCTGAGTGTTTTTTATTGTTTGTTTTTTATTGGTTTTATCTCTTGATCGTTATTTTGAATATTTTTAATTTGCAAATTTATTTAGGGCGAGGCAGATAGTGTATGGCCCGTCAAAATTTCGTGTTTATTGGTTACACTCACTTTGTTCATAAGCCAACTGAATTTTATAATTTTTACGGTGTCACTTACGATTAAGTTACTATGTCAGTATTTGAGGTTGATTTCAATTCAACACTAATTATTAAAAAACAACATAAAAAATTCATTAAGTTGTGAATAATATTGAGACAACAATATTCAAGTATCCAAAAAAGTAAAATAAAAAGAAATATAATAAAACATTTATCTAAAAGCTTTTGAAACTAACATTTTTGGTTGCATTAAGGCTAAAATAAAATATATGTTTTGATATCTTACATAAGGTTTATTTACAGCTTTACTGACTATGCCCTTGTTTAATATTTTTTAAATATTAGTTTGCAACACTGGTAATTCTCAATGATTAAAAACATGGCGAAAGCGAATATGTTTAAAAATGTATCTAAAATCTAAATTTAAATTTGGCTATATGTCACGCAACCATATTTTTGAATAACCTCAACAGTTTCGCGTCGTTTAGATATCATAAAATAAAATGTATAAGACTTTGACTTTTGTAAAAATGTAAAAAATGTTTTGCATAATGAGTAGCAGATTTTACTTTAAAACCTTCATAATAGATAGACAAAGTGTATGCCAATTAAGAAAATTATAAAACTGTAGATTTTGTTATTAAAAAAAACAGCTTCTGAAATGACAACAATCGATGTAAATCTTTTAAAATTTATTTAAAAAAAAAATTAAATATACTACAATTCAGTCATTTTTATCCGTTTAAAACAACTTAAGGTACGGTTAGATTAGTCAAATATTTGACCAAAAAGACGTAACCAATAAACAATGGAAACAAATTTTTGTTCTTTTCAAAAAACTTTTAAGAATTATAAGATTCTATAATATAAGATCACTTGGATGTTGATATAAAGGGAAGTATATATAGACGCTTTTTTCTTAACAGAAAAACTTAATTGCCATTTTTGTCATCGGGCTGTATGCGACTTTTATTTATTAAATAAAACTCCTTTTAGTTATTAAATAATTGTTATAAATATTTTTATTTTTATCCAATATTCGGATAACTTCGGTGTCCCTCTTTAAGAACGAAAGCTGTAAAAATAAAAAAAGTTAAAAAACTTCACGTCATCATTAATTAAATAAAATTAAACACTAAACGTTTCCTTACTTTGGGTGAAGCCGTTAGTCACTTGGAAGGCGTTTTATGTTTACTAAAAGTTTTATTATTTACATTTTGTTGATATATGTCTATAGAAATACGCTAAAATTTCGGGATCATTGTTTTGTTTTTATGAGTATTTATGATATGTAGCATTTCCATTATGTATCTCTTCTAATAAATATTTTTTCTTGTTGTAATATTTTTGCTTTCTCTAAGTCGGGAGAGTGTTGTGAGTGGAGTGAAAAATATTACAAGAAGAATATAATTATAAAAAGAGATATATTGGAAATGCTAGTTTTTATAAATACTCCCGAGAAAAAAAAATGAATTGCAAGAGGTATACTGAAAATTAGGCGCACTCGCATAAACATTTATCAACAAAATATAAACAATAAAAATTTTAGTTAACATAATACACCTTCAAACTTATTGAAGGCTTTAACGAAATTAAGGCAATTTTTGGTGTTTTATTGAAAAAAAAATGGAGATTTTTAAATAAATAAATTTGTTTTTTTAAAAATATCGTTCAATTTTTTATTCTGGTTAAATTATTGATTATTAAAGTAGAAGCTCGTCTCGATAGTTATTTAACTACCGCTTACGTAGCTCTTCAGGAAACTTCTCACAAACATTTTAAATAAACTAAAGGTTTTTGTCTAAACAATAAAATAAAGATAAAAATTAAGGTTTAAGCAAAAAACAACAATAACCAACAACGATTTTATTTCTCCTTTATCATTAAACATCATTAAATGTTTCTTTCTGCAAAAAATAAAGAAGTATAATTTGTTTTTAAGTTTTCTTTTTTATTTGTATGTTTGTACCTCCCGAAGAAGGACACCGAAGGCGTCCGAAATATTGAATCAAAATAAAAAATATTTATAACTAATAATAAAACAAAAATTAGTTTCCTTTTTAATAATAAACAATAGTGACCTAGTACCCAAAGACAAAAAGAGAACTTACTTAAAAAAATTAGTGGTAGAAAAGAATATCATACGCCGATTTATATTTAAGATCCGACATAGCCGAATATACCACTCATATTAAATTTAATTTATTTTATCAAGCATTGTAAAATTACATAAATTTTAAAAATACATTAAAATATTAAAATAGTGAAATACAGCAAAAGCCGCTTAATCATAATTTTTACTAATAAAAGGTAGCTGCCGGCTTAACTTTCAGCAATCTTTAATCGACTATTGTTTCTTTTACTTAATCCGACGCCAACACAATATCAACAGGAAACTAAGTCGTAATAAATTAAATAATAATTATACCAAGACAGCAATCAAAATAATTAGCTAACAAATATCATTTGCAGTTGCGAACATTAACGCTTTAATTGTGAATATTAATAACAATAAAAAGAAACAAATAAATATACAATACAAACTTTAATTAAAGCTTTCTTTCCTAGATCTCAGTGAAAAAAGCAACAGGTAATATCTTGTTGCCGCAGGATGCATTGCTGGACAAATGGATTTATATTTAGTATGTTGGATGCTTAAAGCTTTGCAGTGATCAAGGCCACATACACCTACGTGACAAGAGTAATAAAAAAAAAAATTAATAAATAAATAAATTTTATAAAAGCAAGCGCATGTCATGCAAATATATAACACCTGTGATCGTTATACAGACATTAATTGGATGAAATGCTTTAATGAATAAATTCATTTTTAATTTCAATGAATTATTATAACAAGACTTTTTTAATATTGACTTCATTGTTTTTAAATGCAATATAGTAATTGTTAACTTTAATTGATAGAAGCAAATTCATTACGAAAAACTATAAAACGTTTATATAAACAGACAAAAATAATAAAGGCTGAAGTTAAAAAATTCATGATCATAATCATATCTTTTAAAACAAGAAAAAATAATTTTAACTCAATGATAAAATTATTTATTTAACGTAAATTTTAATATATTAAGGTAAAATTTATTTTTATTTCTAAATTTTTAATAAATTATTAATTGATTTTACAAATTTTTTTCGGATTTTTTTTAAGTAAACGAAAATTGATGCACCAGAAGAATATAATGCATTCCCATCTATTTTCTTCAAGTACTTTATCTACATATCCAACTAAATTTTTAACAAAGATTACGAGTTATATTTGTAATCTATCAATATTATTTTGGTTAGACAAAGTCCATACATATCCAAAAATGAAGGCGTAATCTTGAATGCTATTTTTATTTTTATTCGCTCATACTTATTTGAATTCTTTCATATTTCCTTGAATGTGGAATTTAGCTGCAATTCTCATTAAAAAATTAAAATATTTCCAGCATATATACGGTTTACAAAACAATCAAAAATATGTATATAATTTTAGCTCTGCCTTTTATGGATTTGAATAAAAAACAATCTTTACTTTGCTACTACTGGTAGCGTCATAAATCTATTTTTTGATATATTAAAAACTATAAAGTTGCAAGTGCTGAATTTAAGTAATTTTGATAGGTGGCCTGGTTCCTCGTTTTGTAAGCGGCAGTAGCATTTTGCATAGATAATTTATGGAGTTTAAGTTTATAAGAACGATTCTCCGACGATTAAACTCCTTTTTGTCTGATTTTTACCTACTAGCCCTGTTACCAACAACCCTTGGATCATTGAAGAAGTCATGGATACATCAAGTGAGTCTGATCAAGACGACATTTTGGACTTAGTTCCTGAAGATTCTAATGATGATGAAATTTTTGTTGAAATTCTTGTTACTTTTGTGTCTCAATACATAGAGGAAGTATTTAGAAAACAGATTAGAGTTTCAAAAGAGTTGTATTTGAATTTGTTTAAAAGATTTGAAGAAAGTAAAGAATTTGATTCTGTATCTAAAGCATGAAAAGTCATTTTAAAAATTAAAAAAAAATTTTAATTATTGCCTTGTACCTTTTTCAGTTTATATTCAATTATTTTTGCAGCTGTTGGCAATGCTGTAAATGCTTTGTTTTTAAAATATTTTTTATTTTAAACGCCTAAAATCACAAAAACAAAATTTATTTAATTAAGTCAGCACCATTATTATTTTAGGATGTTCAATTGTAGTTTTTTGCGTTTCAGCTATTTCGGAATATTCTGTCACTTTCAGAGAGAAATAATCCTTTTTACTCTCAAAAGTCCAGACTATCTTGTTATGCATCTGGAACAGACTTATTAAAAACAAATATTGTTTTAGTGATTCGATTTTCGTATTACAATGAGTTGAAAATAGCTCAAAGACCCGAAAATATAGTTTCACGTCGAGAACGAAGCTTTTTTATAAATTTATATATTCTAAATACTGTACTTTTTCAAAAACTGTTACAAAGCAATAAAAAAATTAATTATTTAAGCTACTACTAAATCATGGAGAAATGTCTGTCCTTAAGAAATAACGATCCTTCTCAATATAAAAGATAGGATATTACCATTATTAATTATAAATCATCATTCGTAATAGTAAGTGTCAGAAAAAAATGAAAAAGTAGTTATAAAATTTAACCTGACCGCACCCTTAGAAAGCTTATATGAGGTCATTTGTTTCTGTTCTAAAAGACGACCAAATGAAAGACACTCAACTGATTTTCTTGCATATTTCCTTAATTAAGAGGTAAATTTAAATAATATTTTATTAATTCAAAATATTGTTTGATCCTGCTTACTTTTTTCTTCTTTATTTTCTTTATTAAAAAGGCTTATTAAAAAGCAAACTTGCAGCAAACAACTTTGTCAAGAATTGTTTATTGTTAAATATTATTGTAATTAATAATAACATTAGATCATTAAATTTTTGGACATTTAAAAAATGAAAATATTATTAGAAATGTTCAAATCAAATCAATTAAAGTACCAAAAATTATTAGTTGAGTCGAAAGTTTAGCATTTTATTGCTTTAAGCTTTTAGATTAATTTTAGGTTAACTGTTAACTTATAAAAACTCACGGACCGAGAATTTTTACTCTAAAATTAATTTCTCCAAGATGAAAATTTAGAAAAATTTGAGGTCAATAAATAGCATGTTGATTTATTCCATCACGTTTCTCTTTAGCAATTACCATTAAGGAAAAGTTGGATTACAATAAGTCATGTATGTTTATATTTACAATTATTTAAATACTTTTATTTTGTTGCATAATTTTATTTGTGGTTTATAAAATTTATAAAAATAATAAAAAAAATTTTCAATATTAAGAGTCGACACAGACAAAAAAACGTTAGTGGGAAAATCATAACTTAAGAAATTAAAAACTTAACCAAAAAAACCCTAGTATTTGCATTTACGCATTAGGTATACTCTACATGATAAAAGTTGAGTTGCAACTACACGCAAATTAATATTATCCAATTAATATATTTTAATACAACTGTAAAGTTTCTGTACTTAAATAAAAATGTTATTGGGTTTTCTACAATTTTTGATAAAGTTGCCTTATGGGTTGCTTAAACAACCATCACATGCTATAAGAAACCAGCCCTTCCAACCAACAACCAAATTGTATTTTTATTATAAAACTTCATAGATTCTTTAGCATAACTTTTTTTAATAATAAAAATAATTTTATATATAAACAAGTAAGAGTGCTATATTCGGCTATGCTAAACATTACATGCCATTTAACATATGTTAATCTATTTTAATGGGGTAACTCAAATAAAAAAAAAACAAATAGGTATTGGGAGGACAAACATTAAAAAAAAAGTGTCATCGCATCTAAGTAAAGCATCTATAAAAATTGTTATTATTTTCTTCTTCTTCTTCTTCTTCTTGTTTTTGTTTTTTTTTTTTAATTCTCTATTGCCCCATGTATTTGATTTTTTGATAGTAGTTATTTTATTAAGCAAGATTTGTTTCAACTTAAAAATTAGATTTAGGCGTGGTGTTTTGCCCGCTGCCTCGATGAACGTTGACCTTGCTGATTTTCAATAGCAAAGTTTTCGAAACTATGTCTGATCGACTTAAATTTTCTGTAGCTTATCTAGTGCCTTGGCAAAATTAATTTTAACTTAAACACGGACGGACATCGCTCAAATGACTTCGCTATGTATAAGAACTCAGAATATACATACTTAATAGGGTCTAAAATGGAAATTGTAGAAATTACAAACGGAATACAAACTTCGATATGCTCTGTTTCCACCTGTGGTGAAGGATATATAAAGAACTAAATTGAAATTAATTTAAATTGATTTGAAAAATATTATTAAAACAATTACGAGAAAGCCAACAGCTATAAAAACACAATCAAATCACTCAATTTGTAAAGCTATCAGATTACATTCAAAGGTGTCGGTTGTTAAACAAAATTAATCTAGTTGCTATTTCTGAATTTCTATTAGTATTAAAAAAATAATCCCAGGTAATCACACATAGTTTTTAATTTTTCTATTAAGTAGGGAGCTACAAAATCATGACAAATCAGTCGTTGTTAAAGGAAGTTTTAAATTAAGTTAAGGTTGTTGTGTAAGGTTGTTTGAACAAAAAAACCAAACCCGCATACATACATATGTGGAACACTCACTCAGTCAATGTAAATAATGGTCGTTTTTCATAACGTGTATTTTTTCCTGTCTTTAAATTTTTTTTGGTTTTTAACATTTATTGCGTCAGCATAATAGCCACAATATTAAATAAATACTTTCATCATTTACTTTAACAATAATAAAGAAGATAAAAACAACAATTACTTGGAACTATTTCAAGTAAGAGATATTGTCCGAACATTAAAGACACTCGTTTTGAGGCAATAGTATAATTTTTTATTTATATGACTTATAAATAAATAGGCACACTTAGGCTCAAAAGCTATGGACATTTCTTTGATTTTTTTCTCAATACAAAAGTAATTAAATCTTTTTGGAAAAACTTGCGAATAGTTTTATTACTGACGAACTGATTAAAAAAATTAAAAACTGATTTAACTAAGTGTGGATATTAACGTTTGTCACTTATATTTAATAACTTCCAATAGCCACGTCTTCGTCAGCGTGTCATTTATATTTCATATTTAGAAAAATATGGTTTTAAAAATTTATTGGAGAGTTTTGTAAGCAGCGTTAAAAATTTTTCATCTACAAAAATAAATGTCCTGTAACTGTTGGGTCCTTTCACATTTTCTCAATTTTTTATTTGGACCAAGCTTCTGAGGGACCTCCTCACACAATTTTGTTCAAACCCATTTATTAGTTTTTACGTGACGCAAACACAGACAGACGGATAGGCAGACAAAAATGTCAAAAACCTAAACCAAAACTTTTAAAAAATATATTATTATCTATGGAAATGATGCTGTTACAGTTAAAAAAAATTTAACATAACTGCTTTAAATCAAATCTTTTGTTAATGCTCTTTTAGGTCTTATGTTATATGATTTGTTGCACACCTAAACTTTTGTATGAATAATTCGTTGAGTGTTCAATCGACTTGAGATCTAATGACGCAGTTATTATTAATATGAAAGTAGTAGTATATTATTTCTAAGAACCGACAATATAAAATGTACTATAAGAATAAGAATACAAGAATCATTTGTTTTAATGCAAGCGTTAAACAACGGTATTGTTAAGCTTACGTGAACTGCTTACTAAATTTCGTTTTAAAGAATTATATTTGTCTTTTAAGAGTGTACTACTCAAACGGTATAAAGGACTTATTTGACGTAAAGCTTTTGCTTCGGAACAGACTTTTACAATTTTCATTAACAAGGTATGGCCCATATAAGCTTCGGAATATTTCGTCAGTGAGTCCAATCTCTTTGATAATGTAAATATTAATGATTTTGAACGCTATCCGAGAAGAACTGTGAAAAATTAAATATATATAAAAACTGTTTCATAACAAGTTTTTTATTAATTGGCGTTTTGTTTTATAAGAATGGTGAACTTAGCAAATTATTATTATTTTTAATTTTGAATTCTTGCAAAATATACCAATGGTCTATTTAGTTTACACATTAAGGAAAAAAAGAAGTAGTGGACCAATTTGTATGCAGTTCTCCTGTATCCTTTATCATCCGGAATGTAATATTGTTTTAAAAGGGCCTCATGGTTCTTACTTAAAAAATACACAAGTATGTAGAGAGAAAAAATGGAAGAATATACCTTTTAAATTAGCTCAAAATAATTTTTCAAGACTTGCAAACAGAAAATTTTCTTATTTCCTTGGTACAACTTTTATTTATTTGCACCACTGTACATTAATATTTAAGTATATTAAATAATACGTTCAAATATGCACGTACATAGGTTCAAACATAAGTAGGTTTTTTTTATTTTTTGTTAAAGTTAATGTAAACTGCAAAAAAAACTTTAAGAGACGTAGCGTTTAAGATGCATAGAAATATTTTTTAGTTTTGAAGTAAAAAAATGCCTTGCATTAAGAAAACCCAAAAAAAATATTGATAGATTGCAAGTTGTTGGCCGCTGGTTTCCGTCGTGACCTGCGTTATGCAAAATATAAAAAAATAAATAAAAAACAGTTAAGTTTTGCATTTTCTTTGCAAATAAGTAAACAGTTTAAAATAAAACACTTTTCGATATTTGAAATAAAAATAATGCTGCCTTTACCAAAAAAAATCTGTCGAAAATTACAATTAATCTATTAGTTTTCTATAATTGATTATCTTTCATAATAAATTAAAAAATCCATATTTCATAGTTGAGAAAATATTTGCATCATCATTAAATATTATTTTGTTGATTATTAAAATTATATTACAGCATTTAAATAGTTGCCTGCAGAATAAAAATCTGATCAATATTTTAAAATGTGTATTTAAATCGATAAGCAGGCGATATTTTTCATAACTTGTAAAAATAATAATACTGACACTCCTTCAAAACAGATATAAAAATGCCATTTTCATTACTCTACATGCTTTTTTAAGGAAGTGTTTTCTAGACTCGTTAAATGCTTTTTCTAAGCAGCGGTAAAATGGGACAGCATTCAAAACACAGCATAGTCTAATACATACTGAAGATAAGTATTTATATGTTTCAAGCTTCACTCTTCTGTGCCCTAGTTTTGGAATGGAGCTACCTATTATAACATTTAAACAGGCAGAAATCAGTTCACCCACAAAAATGCTTTAAAGAGGACGCAGCAATGCACAATTTGTAATTGTTATTATAGTGGGCAGGATAATTTACATTATGTTTTACACACTATTGTATTGTTTTTCTATCAAGGTATAAAAATAATGACATATTCAAACTACATTGCCTATAAGCACACCCTTATTTTTTGGAGTAGTTATTGCGGACAAAATATAATTAACATTGTTTAAATTTTACTTGTCACTCTATAAAGAATTAAAAGATAAAGCATACATCAAAGTTTTAAGCTATACAGACACCCTTTCATTTCCAATGTAATACTTGCTATAGTGAACAGAGTAGCAATACACGCTATAAAGACATCAACTATCTATCTAGAACGGTTTTAAAAGTGACGTCACATACGTGAAATTGCCTCAGTTTTAAGAGAACCTTTTACGTTATTGAGGACATGGTAATATTCACTGTGTTAGGTTTTCAACACTTAATCTCTTAGGGTTCTGAAGACACAGTGTACAAAGTATTTTAGTAATTTGCGCTTAAACATTTATAAAGTTCTCTTCCTTTTGGGTTAACAAGTCTAGATCCCCACCAGGGATGTTTTGCGTTGAAGTCGCCGCCAACTATAAACCTGTTGCCAAGATTTTTGAAGAACATATTGTAATCTTCAAATTTTACATTATGCCTTGGAGGAAAATATACTGAATACAGTGCAATTTTAGTGTTGTTACAACATAATTGTATTCCACTTGCTTGTATAGATGTTTTGATTACGGGATTTAAGACCATGTATTTTAACGTCGACTTAACTAGGACAGCGGATCCGGCATGTGCTTTGTTATCAGGGTGATTAGCTTCAATCAAGTCAAAGTTTGGAATTTTATAATAGGTTTTGGAAGTAAAATGAGTTTCCGAAATTAAAAGAACATCTATATAATTAATTTTAAGAAAAGTCTCAATTTTTTGTGTGTGATTGGAAGCACCATTGGCATTCCATACTGCTATTCTTATATTTACTTGCATAATTTGGTTATAATAACGGTCATCAAATTCATTAATTTATCCAACATGGATTCTAATCGTGACAATATCTGAGACTCGTTATTATTTAAGCCGCTTCTTGCAGCTTGAGAGTATGAAATATTTTGTGGATTATTATTACTGTTATTAGTATTATTATTTTGCGGGCCTAAATTAGGGAAATCATTAGGATTTATTCGAAAGTTTTGAGTTCCAGGTTGATTTCTTGGAAATGAAGTTCTTTTTGTGTGTATTAATTCTTGATAGATTTTGCATCCTTTGTAACTAGCGGTATAATTTTGAAGACAGTAGACACACTTTGGAGGGGTATTAATACCCTTGGCGCAAATAGCTGTAGGGTGATCACATCCACATTCTACGCATTAAAATGGTTTATGACAGTATGTTTTGGTATGTCCGAATTGCTGGAAACGAAAGCACTGAACTAAATCATCTTTCCTTTTAGGAGGTTCAATGGTTACAAATGCATTATTGATATGCCGAATATTATAGATTTCTTTATTGTTGGGATTCGGATCAACATCTACGAAGAACATAGGAAGCGGTTGTTTAGTTACACTACTTTTCACATTGATAAATCCCTTACTTGGTGACCTAACAGAAGCAGTTCTGCTTTAATGTCTTCAGTAGGTGTTGAATGATGTATTCCTTTAATAACTACTCTGTAAGCTTTTTCCTGCCTTAACTGATAAGTATGAAATGAAATATTTTTAGATTCAAGGTACTTAATCACCTTTCTATAAGAATCAATAGTTTTGATCATTAGCCTTACTTGACTATCTCTCATTGGTTTATAATGAAAATAACTTGCTGATATGATTTTACAAAAAGCCTTAATCATTATACCTATATTGTCTACATTAGGAATAAATATTGGCGGTGGTTTTGGCACTTGATCTTCTTCATATTTGTTGGTATCATTGTCGTCATCAACATTTAATAATTGAAACCTGTTTGCACCAGATGTACTTGGTTCTTTTGATAAATTTCTTTTTTTATGCACATGCATATTAGGTGAACCACAAGAACGCCGTTTATTTGCTGTGCTTTCAGGTACTTGCTGCCAAATACCATCATTTTCATCACTATCATCTTCACTCAACGTTGGCATATTGTTTTTTTTTCTTTTTGCAAAAAAAAGTTCACAACTTTGTTCTTGCTTTTAAAAGGGGATTAAGCAAATCCACTATTGGAATAATAATCCCTTTGTTTTTAATTGTTTATTATTGATATTTTAATGACAATAACTTTTGAAAAATATTTTACTTGATAAAGCACACTATACGTCTACTCTAAACCGCGGTGTGTTCAAGACTGATGTTTAACAAATAAGGACATACATGACATCATCACGTGTTTCATAAGACACTCTTTTGTTTTTAATATTACTTTTTATAGGACATAATAATTCAAAAAGTTCAGAAGCTGTCTTTTGGTATTTAAAAAAATCATATGATTTAAAGAGTCTGCCAAATGAGTTTCAAGAAATATGTAATAATTTTGTGTGTTGTATGAGAGCACGCTTTAATTTTTTACAATGGGCCCAATCTGTTACCATCGTCCTTAAAAAAAACAAGGTTTCCAAATAGTTTAAAATTTTGAAGTAACAAACATTAAAAATAATAATACACACGAACTGATAAGCCTCTTCTTCCGAATTTGCTTAAGAATGCAAAAAATTCGTCTTTTTATACAGGGGGCCGTTTCAACATTAAAATTGTACAATATTATTTTTCTTAAAATTCTTTAAACTTATTGAAGAATTTTGAAGAAAAAAGTTTACATCAAATTTACTAAAAGATCAGTCAGCGAGCAAAACACCACGCCTGCCTCTAATTTTTTTATATTACATGGAAGGAATCTAGTTTAATGAAGTAACTCCAATCACAAAAAACAAATATTAAGGGCGAAAGAGAATTAAAAAAAGAAAAAACATCACGTGAAAAAATTGGCAGTCGCCTAATTTTCCGAGGTATAGGTCTCTGAACTTTTCATAGAAAAGTACGATTTTGTGCCATATTTTTCAATACATCCATATGGATATCATTTAGCAGCTTTTGAAGAGATCTTTAAGAAAGTGCTATAATTTAAAAAAATTTAGAGCTGGTTAGTTTTTTATATAGTAATTAATTTTAATTTTCTGTTATGCTAAATTTGTTTTTTTTTATTGCAATTACTTCACTAAACTAGATTCACTGCAAGGTGAAAGGTATATAAGATGCGGCATAGCCGAATATAGCACTCTTACTTGTAAACCAACTTAAAAAAAGAAGGAGGTTATAAATTCGACTGAATGTTGCTTTTTTATGTTTGTGCCTGTTGGGCAACAGTTACGTGTCATGAACGAACCCAATGGTTTCCCAAATAATTGGAAATATTTTATAACGGGTTTTTAGGAAAATAAGATTATACATATGTGTTTTATTTTTCGGAATAAAGTGTGATGCTAACCATAAAACACAATTTCTCTCTTACGCAGCATTTGCGATACAAACAACTGTGATAACTGGTTGCATTTTTTTTCATTTTAGCATACATGTATATATAAGAATATAGAACATATGTATATTAAATAATGAATTATGCAAACAGAAAACGTAATGCAAAAATTATTTTGATGTCTACGTTCAAAGCAGCAGTAATTAAATTTAGTAAAAAGTATAAAATTCGGTATCACTGGATACGGATTTAAATGAACAACTACATAACATTTTTTGTTTTTTGGTGTGAAGTTTAGCAAAAAGAATAGAACGTTGTTAATTAGTAGAAGCAAGAAGAAGGAACATAGCAAAGAAGCTGCTTTGACTTTGAAAGGGTCAAAAGTAACAATGTTTCTCTCCACAAAGTAAAATCAAATTTAAGTTAATAGGTGTGCAAGTGTAAAAAAAAGTTCTTTCACGAAACTGCTACTGGATAACCGATTCACTGCAATGACCAGTGATTCTTTAATCAAAGGCAGTGTTGCCAGTTTTTCGAGCTTTCCCGCCAAATTTCGCCAATATATAAAAATCTACACATATAATAAAACATTATCGATGTCATTTCTGTACAGTAAATATTTTTTGAAAATTTTGATGATGATTTAGAGAGAGTAATCAATGTGGAATACAAAACACAAACATTTTTAAATTTCTCTCTGTGTGCTTATCTGTCTGTGTTCGGGTCATGTAAAAAATGCTGGAGGTAATCCCTTAGAGGATACTTTTTTTTCGGGAAAATATGTCATTTCACAGAGAAAATAGAGATACAAAAGTGAAACCATCTAATTTAACCGGTGTAATGGTACGAAAAAAGCTGGTTACAAAACTTAACAACAAATATTTTAAAACACATTTTTATAAAATCAAATTTTTATAAAACTGAAAATTAGACAAGGGATTGAGATTTTTCATTCCCAAGCAATAGTAAACAAACTTTTGCATACCCCGGATTTCCAGGTATTCCCCGAGAAAAAAGCAATTCTTTAAGAAAACAGGCTTATTAAATGATATAATATTAAAAAAATTAACCGATTCAAGGAATAATTAAATGTTTTTTATGGCAGCAGACTAAAAGGGGTAATTCAAATGATGTTTTAAAACAGTTTTCAGTAAATAACACCTCATATCTCGAACCTTTATGTAAAACAGTAAAATTAAAAAAATATTGTATCAACAACCGCAAGTGCAAAACTAACCAGAAAATTGATTATAACCTCTAAAAAATTTTAGATGTCTACCTATACTCGCATTATAAAAAGCACAAGCAAAAAATAAGAAATATAACAGCAAAAAATTTTCTTCTTTAAACTGACAAAGAAATTGAAAATTAACTACTGTGGTTTTAACAACATACAAAATCATAACCAAATAAAAAAGTACAAAAATGATATAAAAGGTATAAATAAAACAAGGTAAATTTTGGCTGTATGTTTTTGTTTGCATAATAGTTTTTTTTTTTTATTACATTTTTTATAATAACCTAAACTATAAAATTTCACCCGAACGAGACTGTAATCAAAACTTTGATTTCTAGGCACACAAAACGTAATACATGCAATATAATAAACTTTTAATATTGCGCAAATAAAGTTGAAAAATTGAAAATATTTTTTCTAAAACTTATGACTTTAATCAGAAATTATTTTACAAGTTCACATCAAACGATATATTATGATTTGTTTTTAAATTGTTTTTCTTACAAATACTCGATTTATTATTTACAAAAACATTACTACGGTTATATTGAAATAAATTAAATTAAGCTTTATTATATTAGCGAAGTAACAGAGACCTCAGTGCTGCTACAGGGTGAGACAAAATCTTATGCTTACAATAAATGATTTGCATAAAAACTGTTAGAAATAAAAGTTTTTTATAATAATAATTTAATAAAAATATTTGGCAAAATACTATGCTATTAACATATAATATTTGTATAATAGAACATAATTTATTTTTTATTTAAAAAAACTGATGCTTTAAGTCAGCTAATTATTATAATAACAGCTTTTCAACAAACAAATAAATTGCATTCTTATAATAAAATCATATGATTTATAAGGTTAAGCTTTCATAATAAACATCTTATTGTACCCGTTGTTGCCGGTAGGTACTCTATAGTTTACTATTGGGCTCCACTCCTAACATATCAGAAACAAAATTTTGCAGCCAAAAGTATTATTTTGAAGGCAACATATTAAAAATCTCAGTAGAAACGTCAACAATTTATCAAATGTGATAGTAAAATATACACAAGTAAGAAATTTGATTGCAATTTTATTTGAATTTAATATGAATAATATGTAATAGTATTACGATATATAGTTCAGTTATTAGCAGCATGTTTTTCTTTGGGTAATTTCTGTGCAAAACATAAACGAAAAATTAAGTTTTGTTATTGTTTTTAACAAACCAAACCCATTTTTATTTAAAGTACAACGGCAGGCAGTTAATACAAATTTTATTAATATATTTGTATCCGTAAATGCCCGCTTTTCCTTCTCCTTTACTCATTTGGCTCCCAGCTCTGGAATATGATATCTATTAGGTCTTGTATATGGAAAACAAAAAAGAAATGTGAAAATTTTATTTTATTTTTAATATATATTTTTAATATATTAATGCGATAGAAATATTCTTGGCATTCTACATTAACAGGCTTATATTTGGATGTATCAGAAGGTAAGAGGTCTAACTCCACGAAACGAAAAGTAAAAAATTTATGTTCTCATTTAGTCGGTTATGCATCACTTATGCTTAATTTACCGTAACGACCATAAACCTTTCACAGTTTACGGTTTAGTTCAAGCAAATTAGTGCTCAAAACTAATTCATTGCTCACCGGTAAATTTTAATAAATAAATATAAAATTGATTTTGAGTTCAATTATTCGTTTATTTTCACAAACTTGCCATATTTGATGTTTTATTAAATTTGGTGATTAAAAGACGGTAACTAAGTCAGTGACCGAAAAATATTTTTAAGTTTTTCCTTAAGATTTTTATTTTAAGTCCAGCTGTATTGCTTTCTTGTTATTATGTTATTGTAATTCAATGAGGTTTTATCTTTTTCTTTTTGTATAATTTCTTTCAACTGTATAGTTTGTAGTGAGTCGAATTTTAATAGTCGTCTACTATCATATTTTCTTTTTATAGTAGCAAATTGCTTAGTTTAAAATACACATGTTTCTGTCATGTTCTTTGACAGTTGCTACACTACAAAATGGACGTGAGTTTTTTATTTTATTTTTTTCGCTTTTGCAGTCTGCCATATTAACGGATAAACTGCGATAATTTTCAATTTATTAGTGAAATGCGAGTGTCTATTAGGGTGGTTCTCACTTTATGCTAAAAAAGAAATGCAATGAAATTTTCGACCTTATAAAACAATACAACAGATTTGCAGCAATATGAATTTGAAGCTTTGAAAGAAATCTAAATTTTTTTTACAACTGTAATACTTTTTCATATAAGACTTCTTTTTACTCAACGTAAATTTTGGATATACTCGTATGTTGAATAATATTAAATCAGCGTTATAGTGTATTTGTGTATGCACGTTTTGTGAAAGCTATGGTATTTTAGGGTTTAACTGTCAGTTAGGAGACAAATAAATATCACAAGTTCTCAAAAAATTTTGTTTGTATGACAAATTTTTTATTTATTACTGCAAAGCATATGTACTTTTTTGTTTTAAGTTTAGGATATTAGAATTCAACAGTTCAAAGATATGCCTAACTTAATTAATAAGGAGTTAAACCTTAAAACTAATATAAAGCAAGCAAATAGGAGCTTCCCTAGAGTCAACTAAAGAAAAATATATTAATTTATTTAATTTTATATTTATTTATACATATAGTATAGTCGTCTTAGGAAAAATAAACACTCTTGATATTATATTGTTGATCTGATATAAAAAGCTAAGTTTGCAATCCAGGTATATTCCTAGAACCTTATGGTGTGACACATATATTATGGGGTCCTCTCAAAGATATATTGAAGGTGGAAGTAAACTATGGGAAAAAAGTGTGTTCTGTGCAGTCTGCAATATTTCTTAACTCATTATTAATATTATTGGTAAGTAAGTATATATTATCTGCTTAGGTATAACATTTACAGAAATGTATTATACGATACAGCTCATTCATATACAATAAAAGTAGTAATGGTCCTAATAAAGACCCTTGCGGTACACCCCTTAACACTTCTAGTGTAGATGATCTTTGACCGTTAAGTTCAACGTACTGCAGTCTACTCTTAACAAATGAAGACAATAAGGTACATTCCGATTTATTAAATTGAAATTCTTTACTAAGTTTTTGACATAGTAATTTACAATTTAGGGAATCAAAGGCCTTGCTTAAATGTAATGGAACAAGTATAGAACTGAACGATTTATCCATGTAATGCCTTAATGTCTCTGCAATATCTAAGACTAGGCCCGTAATGTTATAACATTTCCTGTAACCAGATTGATAAGGGCTTAGTAAGTTTTCTGAACTAAGGTGATGTTGAATTTGGTTTTTTTGTACTATTTCTGAATTTTTGAACTTGAACTAAGAACACTAATTGATCGAAAACCTGAAAGAGAGCGAGGTATTTTTACCTTATGGGCACAACGCTACGAACTTTCCAAAAGCTTAGGAAATTCTGAATAGATTATTACTGAGTTGATCAAATAAGTAAGAAACTTTGATATTTTAGACATTTTATTGGAATACCATTCCGACCCTCGAGTTAGATTTAATACTGCTTAATGCTTGAAAAACTTCAAGTTCATCAACATTTCTAAAATAAAACTTGTTATTTGCATTAAAAAAGTTATTAAAGTTATCCGAGCTGCTAATTGGTGGAAGAACGTAGTGGTTATTAAACTCATTTACGTCAATAAAATCACTTACATGCTCATCTACGAAAACGGCTTCAGATCAAATTTGTCTTTAAAATTGAGACTGAAAACAATTTTCACAATAACGTTTATTAAATAACCTTTGCTTACGTCTTATGAATGCTTTCAACCTATTTCTGTATCTGCAGTAAGGTTTACGATTTTCTGTCGAATTATTGCTAATAAATGCATTCCAAGCTGGATTCCTATTTGCGATCTTTATCTCAGTGCAGTCCATCCAAGCGTCATTATTCTGAGGGAAAAACTTTTTTAAAGGAATATTTAAATCAAAAGTATCAAAAATAAAACAATGTGATAAAAAATGTCTAGTTGTTCATAAATATTTGCAGATTCATAAATGTTCGAATAGTTAAGCTGGCTTTAGTTTCACTGCAGAATAATCCCTATAAAAGTGTTCATTGCGTATAAAAGTGTATTAAGGTGTTAATCCCTGAAAAAATACAAAACAAACTACTTTCGTAGTTTCAAAGTAACTTGCTCTTATATATTTAGAATAAATAATTATCCAATTCTTAACAGCCAGAAAAAAAGTTTTTCGAATTTAAAATTTAGGGTATGAAGGACTATAGCAGAAGGCATGAAATTAATTTTTACTATCGCAATAAATAGGATGTTTCAAAAAACGAACAAAAAAACGTAACATGAAATTGATTAAACAATCTCAAAATTAAATATTTATCAATTTATTCTTTTTTTTTAATTTTTTCGAAAGTTGTATTGAAGTTAATAATTTCCCTATCCTTAATTTGCTTCATTTTAAAAACAAGTTATAGATATAATATTTTTAAAATTTTTAATAAAAAAATGAGATTTCGAAATGAAAATATTTAAGCAAGAAAAGGTATTGAAATAAAGCAGAAGTAAAAAACACAATCACATTTTAATCACTTTGCTTTATGATACATGATGGATTCATAAAAACAGGTATTTTTGCTGCACTGACTACCTTGAAACTGATTGAATTTAAAAACAAGGGTTCTTTTTTTTACTTTTACAACACTCAATTTGCAATATTTCAGCTTACTCAGACTAAACAGATAAAGCATTTTTGCTTTGAGCAGTTAACACGACAAGTTATTTAAGGACAAAATGGATTAATTGAAATATTATTTAACTCAATTGTTATTTGTATACTTGTACGTAAGATATTTTACTCTTGGAGTTTATCTTCTTAATGACATTAAATTCAATCAACTAAAAGAGAGTTAAAAATAAATATACTGTCCATCAATTTTGAATGATCTTGAATCCAGCAGGAGGTTTAATTAATTAAGAAATTAAAGAATGTTGTGGAATGAAATCTCACTAATGACGATTAAAAAAATGGAAGCTTCAGATAAAAGAATGATTTATTAAAATATCAATCATATTAAAAGATATTGACTGCAAAACTCGCCATTTAGTTTCTCACTAAACTGCAGCCAAGAAAGTCAGTTGTAGTTGAATACAAATGGCCGTAAAGATTCTTCCAATTTTCTAGCAGTTTAGTGACACACGATCTATACAGTCATGTCGCAGTACTTAATTCCGATCGAAAGTGGCTTCGGAATGAAAATACTTCTAAATTTCAAAGTCGAATATAGTTTATTTGAAAATTTTTATTTGCAGTCTATAAGTTTATTCTTATTATGTGCCTTGTTGTTTAATTTGGTGTGCAAAATATTGCCAAATTTAAAGCGTTGAGATTCAGCATTTTTAGGAATAAACAAAATCGATCGTAGTAGTAAATACAATATTAAAACCGTCCCGATCGGAACGTAAGGCATGTCTGATAATAACAATTAAGGGCACCAAAAAGGGATAAAAGAATTCCAGAAAATGTCTTGTTCTATAACTAAGTTCACGAGCTTCAGCCCAGTTCGATATTATGTTATTATGTTATCATGTCAAAATATCTACTTATTGAATGTGGCTTTTCTAAAACCTACAGATCATTAAATTTTAATATAAGCATAAACTTTTGCTATCACTGAACTTCCACTCTTATCTTAACATGCCTACACTCTGCAACATTGCACTAACAAAATTACTCATTTATAATTCAGTATTGTTTTTTCGTTTTTGTTTGTTTTTTTTTTTTTTTTTTTTTTTTTTGTTCAATAAGTTCGTTCTAATATATAATATATATAAGGAAATTTAGATTTGAAAATATGAGCATTGCTTTTCATAAATTTAAGAAAAAATTCCTGTAGTAAAGATTTTCCTAAAGAAAAAAAGAGAGAATATTCTTTGAAACGAATACAAAATATTTAATCTGTTTTTTTAGTTAGATTCCGTCTCTGTTTTTCTATTTACCAAAAAGAAGGGCACTTGTACTTATATTATTTGAGAGGGTTTTGGATACAACACTAAAAAAAATAAATAAATCATAACGTGTTGAATTCCCTGTTAAATAATTAAATAAAATTTCTTTACCGCTTAATTAGCTCATCAGGAAAGTTACAAATATTTTAGATAAAATAGAGACTTAACTTAATTAAAATATTAAAGTCAAATAAAACAACAACAACCAACAAAACTGTCAGCAGTAAGCAGAAGAGAAAAAAAAATAAATCATTTGTGGGATATTTTATTCTTTAAAAATTATAATATTTTTTCATCAAAAAGTTCTTAAATCTAATCTAAGAGTATTAAAATTTAAAATTATACTTCCCAATATTTCACAATATAATTTTTTCATTCAAGGTTCGGCTTGAGCAATTATAAAAATTTTAACTACAAGTGTTATTCCATAAAGTATAAAAACGTAATCCAAAAAAATATCTATATTATAATCATGTAACAATATGATCTAAAAAGGAAAAATCGATATTACTGGAATTAAATCTTGCAACTAATGCATATAAAAAAACTCAGTGGCAACCTTTAAAATGTGTAAAACAGTTTTTAAGTTTTTTTTTTTTTTTTTTTGCTTTCGTAAGTTGTTTAAAATTAGTTTTTTCTACTCTTCGAAAAAAATATTTTACCATAAAATGATCAACCTGTCCAGATACAATCACATTTGTGGGATTATTAATTCATTCACTTGTTCCAGTATTCATTCAACTCAACTACATCTAAGTTTGTCATTACGTTTGTAATTTCTACATATCCATCTTATGCATAACGAATTTGATTGCGCGATGTCCCTCTGTCCATCCGTAATGTAATGTCAATTTTTGCAAGGCACTAGGTGAGCTAGAGAAAAGCCTAATACGCCAATCAATTAGACAGCTCGGTATTTTCGCTTTTAAAAATCAGCAAAGTCGGTCCAGTTCAGCGGGCAATATACCACGCCTGACTCTAATATTTCCTTATTATTTGGAACAAATCTAGTTTAGTGAAGTAAATTTAATAAAAAAAACAAATGTGTAGAGCGATAGCGAATTAAAAAATAAGAAAAGAACATCAACTGAACAAATTGGAACCCTCCCATATTTTCCGAGTTATGGGACTCTGAACTTTTCATGAAAAAGTATGATTATGCATTATACTAAAAGTTTAAAAAAATGCTTGACCCAATAAGAACTGATAACATTTTTATATAAAATATATATTAAGTTACATGAATTAGCACTCTTCCTTTTTTTAAATAAAGATTCTCTATATTATTTAAATCGCATTAATTAAACGTAACTCTGGTTAATTTTTATTTTCAAAGGGCTGTGATTGACAAAAACTAAACAAGAATTATTTGTTGTGTATTTATTCATATCTTCAGTCAACTCCATAATAATACTTCATATATATGTACTTTAAACTTTCAAAAGTTCTTGCGCTCATCTATAATGTCATTAGCAAACTTAGATTTAGACAGCGCATTAAGCAGATATGCTCCTGCTCGTTTGTTCATAAGAATTTGTTATTGTTAAAAAGTAATGGCAACGGTATCATTATTTGGTCAATATATGTATTTTATTTTATTTCTTCTTATTGAGTGGTGTGTATTTATAGTGTTCATGACCCACTGTTGGCCTTTTTATTTAGGTATGACATTTTAACGATAAGCCTGGTCCTTAAAATAACAATAATAAAATAAGCTCTGGATATTTAATAAATTTAATTGCATTGAAATTAGTTTTAGATTCATTTTGTTCTTCTAGTAAATCAAAACATAAAAAAATTTAACATATTACTTTTAACATTTTATACAAGACAACATTCTAAAAAATAAACCGACTTCAACAACTAAGAAGATTATCAATTCGTCTGAACAATGTAAACAGACGGTTGAAATTTACGAAGAAACTGTATTGCTCTTTTATAACAACAGGTATAACATTTGGATTTGAAAATTAAAAGGTGTTCTAATGTTGATGTAATTTTATGTATGTGGCTAAACTTCTAAACCGTTATATAAAGATGGTTGAAACATACAAGAGACCTGTATTATTAAGTCCCCTATAACAACAAGTATACAATTTGAACTTATAAGTTAAAGGGTGTTCCCAAAATTCATGTAATTTGACGTACATGACTGTATCTTTTAAGCTGTTTTATATAACACTTGAAAAGTAGACAGTTTGTTTGGTGTAGGAAGAAGTATAAACATTTTTAATTAAAGAGTGTTACCATAGTTGATGTAATGTGATGTATATGGCCAAACTTTTGAAACATTTTAGGCAGACAGATGAAATCAGAACTTTTCCGTAACGGTTTCTTTAATTACATAATAAGAACAGAAATGAAAAAGAAATTTAAGAAAGATATTCCAAACCGGACCAGGCATAGAACACAGAAAGTTTTCCCGTCGAAAAGAATTACTACAAAATAAGAAACTAAAGTTATTACCAAGAATTCCAGCAACTCTGAAACCATTGGGATTAGTAGGTGATCTTTGATTTATTTTTAAATATTTTTTGTTTTTTTGTCAGTTTTGTTTGACTTTTAAAGCTGTCAACATAATGACATTGTATGTTGCATGAGCTGCAAGGAGGTTATAATTATTTAAAAAAGAAAGAACAAAATAGAGCATAAGATTTAAACCTCACTAAACTACTGCTTTATTTGGTGTGACTTTTCCGCTTGCTCACGATTTTCGATTAGTACTAGGTTACTTTGAAAATATTTGAATGTATACAGGTAAGTATGTTTTAAGCAAGTTTTCTTTTTATTTGCTTGAACTTTTGTTTTATTAAAAATTTAAAATTAAATTCAAATAAATATAAACGTAAGCCGAAAAAATTATTTAATTTTTTAGAATACAGATCAACTAATATTTTGAAAAAATTAAAAACTTTTATTAAATCTCGAGGCAAAAAAATAATAGAAAATAAACAATTTTCGTTTAGTTTCGTTTCTTCGTTGAAGTGATATGAACAAATTTTAAAGTTTAGATGACTGTTACTGTAATTTTTTTCGCAGCACTTAAAAGTTTCTACTTTGGTTTCTTAAAAATTTTACAATACGATTATTTTCAAATTATTTTAAGTCTGCTATGTGTAAACATATTATAAGTCTTTTTTATCTTTAATAATTAAAGTCTATAAAATTTATTTTATTTATTTTAGTGGAAAACTATCCTTAGTATTGCAAGCGAAAACTTTTATAATGGACTTAAAATAAAATGTTTGCAAAAATCCAGCAAGGATGCATCAAGTTATTTCGTGCACAATACATATTAAAATATCGTAGTCATTAATTAATTGATTTAATAAGAGTAGTAAGAAATATTATTCAAATACTCTTAATATGAGAAAAAAATACTAAATTAAACAAATATCGTACATGCATTGGTACAGTGCAAACAGTAATGTATATGCCTTGAATTTGTTTATATGTATAATTAAAAAAAAAGTAATTCAAGCTACATTTTATATTTAATTTTACATTTTATTTTGAAGTTATATTTGTGTATTCATGCATTTACAACTAATAATTTTGCTGTAATTTTTAATTAACTTCTAACCAAAACATCATTTGCTTAATTATCGTCGTAATTATTAAGTAGCTCTCTAAATGGTTTTAATTATTTGAAACTGATTTTGTAGAAATCCAAAGGAAACTATTATAAGGAAAAAAGCAGGTAAATTTCAGTCGTGACTTATCTTGCTCAGGTTGTTCGTTTGTACATCTGCAACTATAGAAAATTTTCCTTCTCCCCGGCATCAACATGTAATAAGGCTCAGAGAATTTAACGGTTCTTGGAAAATTTAGAAACACCAGTCTATCACTTAAGTTTTGGGATTTGCGTATACTATGAGCAAAATTTCAAAGTTGAGCTAAGATAAGGGATATTTTTAAAATTTAGTGAGATTTTATTCCATTGTTTACAAAACTTGTAAACAGTGAATGTCAATTTTAAATTTTCGACACAGCAGCTTTAACTAGAAGACGTTTATGTTTATAACACTAGCTCTTGGCGCTTTGGGCTTTAGTATTTAATTTTGTTTAATATTGTTTGATTTATCAAGGAAGTTTTATCTAAGTATCCTAATGGGTTATTGAAACATTTCGATTTTAACTAGATGCTTTGTTGCGGAAAATTAAAAAGCCTCAACTTTCTATTCAGAATTGGTATAGAATCACTGATGAGCTACATATATGAGCAGTAACGAAACAGCAGTATGTTTTTGCTTTCCCCGCATTCACATTTCATTTTTTTGTCTTAGATAATAAATATTTCATGAGAATATACTGAAAAACTTATATATAAAAAAATCAAGTGAAGTTAACGTAGATTCATCATAAAAATATGCTAAATAATAAGTTTTAATGTCATTATGTTTACTTTAAAAATTTTGTTTTCTCGCAGGTGGCTGTTTTTAAGAAAAACTAAAAAGGATGCTATTTTCGGCTATCTCGAATCTTACATACCCTTTACTGTACATATATAACCACATGTACCATACTGGATATTTGCTAATATATAGTTTATATAAAAATCGGCATAAGAAATTGATTTCTTTGATAAAGTGCTTTTTTTGTGAAAACAATGTCTTTTTCCCTCTACGATTAAAAACGAAAGTTAAAAAAAAGATACGGAAAAATTAAAGACAGGCGTGCTGTTTTTCCCGCTGCCTCGAAGAACATGGACCTATCTAACTGATTTCCAATATCAAAATTTTAAAAACTATGATTGATTGACGTATTTAAATTTTCTCTAGCGCATCTAGGGTCTTTGCAAAGTTGAATTCAACACTACTACGAACGCATAAGCAGACCGACATCTCTCAATCAATATATATATATATATATATATATATATATATATATATATATATATATATATTATGGGCTTGTAATTTGTAGCAATTACAAGCGGAATGACGAAGTAAGATATACCCTTTTTCACCTGTGGTGAAGGGTATGAGAATAATGAAAAAGCTGTACAAACTGGTATGCTTTTCAACACTTACTACTTGGTCACAACTAATTTATGCAAGAATCTGATACAGTTATCTTTTTATTTTCTAAACTGGAACAACAATCCTTAGCAAAACTTTCAATTTTGGAAAAAAAATTTTTTTTTTTTAACAGAAAATTTTAAGGTATTTTTATGCATAAATAATATAAGATTCGGCTTAGACGAATATATAACTTCCATTTATTTTTAAGACTTTAAATGATTTATTCTATGTTCTCAATTTCTTAATAGAAAGAAATTAAATTACACTAAAGAGATGATAAAAAAATATAATAAACTGAACTCTTATATTGAAGAAGAGAGGAATGTAAATTTCATAAACGATATGTGTTGTCATACTTCAAAACAAATTTTTGAAGTTCAATAAATGTAGCTTTTAAAATAAGTCTATTATTAAGTCCTAATATTTTTTTCTTTGTAAATTTAAGACTTTATTGACTAGATGTACTGTTCGCATATAATAAAACATGTCAACTAATTTTTAAATTTTTTTTAATAGAAAAAGGACAAATAAAATTAAAAGAAACTTTCAAAGAACATTTTGAATGCTAAAACAAACAAAAAATAAGTTAAATGTTCTTTTTAAATATATTTCAGATTAAGTCGAAAGCCTTAACTGCAAGTACTCTCATTTCTTGTATTAACTACATTAACTGAGTTACTGTATTTAATAAATAAATAAATATCCGACATTGCGTCTGTTATACAGTCGGTCTTTAGCACCGAGAACGTGGGAGTATTTTTACCTAGTTTTGAAGACATAAATTATATAATCTTCAAATTTTTAAAAGGTGCATAATTTGTAGATCAAAGCACAATTTTGTAGATATTGACTAGGCCCTTAAGACAATGTCTAAAAATTTACCATTAAAGAAATTTACAGGTGTAAGGTAATTAATTTTAAGGCCACATAACGCCATCCCTATAAAGGGGATCTTACCCAGCTTCAACACCTTAGCTTAAATACCACTTTGCTATGTTCCTTTCAAAATTTGAATCAACCAGCCTTTACCCCTTTACAAATGACAGTTATTTCCATAATATTTTAAATTTATCACACTGTGCACTGTTGAACTTTTTCCTACCCTCTGCATAAGTAAACAGATAATAGAACAAATTTCGGGTCGATCATTTGTAAAATACAGAAACAACGCGTTATTTTCGGGATATTTCCCGATGAATGAAACTTAAAAAAGGAAAAATATTTCGACGGAGGCGTGATTGTGTTCTCTTATTAATATAATACAAAATTAGTAATTAATTTAAAATTAATTATCAAAGTGTCTTAATTAATTTATTTTATTTAAAATTTTACTCAAACACAAAAAAATTTATAACTATTAAATGCTTAAATTTACTATTCATATTTTACCTGTCATAATTTCAATTTCAAATTGCAAACAGCAAACAACTAAGGTAAAAAATATAAGAAAAATAATTCCTTTTATTATAATAATTAATTCAAATTATCTAATATAAAACTCATTCATTTTAACAACTGAAACAACCACAGTCGATAATAATCGCTAAAAACACGCCAACATTTTTAAGGTGATATAAAATACTTTAAAGAAACCGAAAGAGGTAAAAGCAATAATTTTTCATTTAAAACTGTTATTAATTATTAAATTTTGTGTTGGACAACAGCAACACTATCTGCTGCTGTTAGTTATTTTCTAAAGCTTAAAATGTTCGATATCAAATTAAGCTTTAAACGTCTTAGAAGTAGACATTATAGAAATACATTGACTTGTAATATTATAAAAGGTGTTTTTTATAGACGTAAAGAATTGAAAATTGGAATAAAACAAATTTATTTTTTTTAATTGACATTTAATTTAGTTTATAATTAAAATTTTCGATTACTTTTTCCAACTTTAGTGGCCGTATATCGGCAATAAAGCGGCGAATGTTGTTTCCAAGTAGCCAATTGTTTCGGGCTTATCGTCGTATACTAGCGACATACGATCATGGAAGCGAAGTCAAGAGTCCGAAACGTAAAACTATGCGGTAACCAAATATTTCCATCAGTGAATTAATTGTGGCACGAGCTGCGTGACATGTTACGACGTCTTATTGTAACTGCCGCTTCTGCTTATTATGGTTGTTCAACTGATAAACGAAAAGGTCAGTGGTTCTATAGCGGTCACCATTAACTATAACGTTTTTAAAGAAGTACGATGTAATGATTCTATCAGACAATTTTCGTGGATTTAGCGGTGTCTCAACAAGCACTTCTTCTCTTCACTTGTCTTCACTTCTGTTTATTGACGTTTCCAATTACCCAAAAGTAAGCTTTATCGTTAAAAAAATTCGCTTATAAAAGTAAAGAAAGTTGATCTGCGCCTTACTCTGTGATCGTGTGACTTCAGTTGTTGCAAAAGTTAGATTTTATAAGAACGAAAACCAAAAGCTTTCCACAAAATCTTCAGGTGCCTCTATATTCTTGTTGAAATGCCAAACTAAACTGATAATAAACCACTTGACAGCTGACAAAGCGGCCGCCAGTTAAAAAAGTGTTACCAATTTAAAGTTCTACATGTCTATAAAAAACACCCTTTACATGAACACATTAAAAACCAAACCATTATGTGGTGAAAAATATATTATTAATAACAGTACCAAAGCAAACTATTTATTTTCAAGCGTGTGCTTCCAGCAATATTCACAACACTATATATTTAATCATGTTCACTGCTTCTGCCTTTTGTTATCTTTTATTGTACAACTTTAACTGCTACCGTTGCTGGTGGGATTTTTATCTTTGTTTTGCTGTCACTGCAAAAAAGCTCTATGTGTGGCTGGCTTATCCAGCTTCCAAGTTATCATGGTTAATGGACGACTTAAGCCAAACAAAAAAATTTGAATAAAAAAATTATTGCATGGGAAATTAAAAAAAAAAAAAAAATAAACAAAACCTTTGTTGAAAGTTTTTAACTATTGTCTAATCGAATGTGGTAAAGAAATTAATTACTTTAAAACGTGCAATATAAAATAAAATCCTTATCTGTTACTCAAATTGTTTATATTTCTCCACAAAAGTGAAAAATATAAAGAAAAATACTAGGATAGCAAAAATTTTTCTGGCACAAATAAAATTAAATGCTTAGAGAGCAAAAATATCATGTCAACGACGTGGCTTGCTGTTTATTAGCAGCATTATTAGAAGTTGATAAAAATATGCGGCATGGATTGGAAAATGCTAAGTTAACTCGCTTCTAGATCGATTTGAAACTCTCGACACGTAGATCAACTAAATTAAAAATTGAGACACTTTTGAGGTTTACCAGCACATCACCCAATCTTTTTTCTTTAAGCCTCTCTAATCGCAGACAGTCGTTATATGTAAGTTTTGTAAGGTTTAATTTTACGATCGCTTCTTAAATGACTTGCCAAGGCTCTTTAAATGGAAAATCCACTCACTTTCGGTTGCTAAGCTTAGATCAATGCGGCAAAAAACCCTGATGTAATTTTTAACAGCTTTTTATTTGTAGTGATTATGTAAACTACTATGCCGGTCAGACGTGTATAAAGTTAAGATCTCTCCGGTCAACACAATATTAGATATTAGAAATTTATTGTATAAGACGTACCAGATTTCTAGCTTAATTTATGGGTGAGAATTGCTGGAAGCTGTGAAATATTTACTAAAAATAACTTTAATATTTTTATATTTATGTATCGTTGCTAAGATTCCATTTATCTTCTATTGTATTTATTGCTCTATCGATACATGGATATACTCTGAAAAGAGAAATTCATCTATTAAAGTCAATTTTTCATCATCTTTTATTTTCTGGAAGTTCTATACTACATACTATATACATACGTATATGTTTCATTGCATTTTTATTTATTTATTTATTATAATTTCCTATACAACAAGATTATATTTTATATTTAAAGTATAGGATGCAAGTCGATAATGTGAAATAACACATTACTTAGACACAATTAATAATTAAGTTAAGTGAAACAACAATCTAATCATTATAACTAATTAAATTAAAAATAAAAGAATAAGGCACATAGTTGCTGAATAGTTATTAAAATCAGAAAGTTATTTAACCCTTTGCACTCGAGGGCTCCGGAGCGGAGCCATTTAAAATTTATCTTCAAACTCGAGGGCTCCGCTATGGAGACAATGCAAATAATTTCCAGTTCATAACATAAGGACAAAAACAAATCGTAATAACTTCATTTATCTATAATTAATATAATTAATAATTAATATAATTAACTTTAAAAAAATTAATATAAAAAATTAATATAATTAACTTCATTAATCTATAATTAATTAAAAAAGATTTAAAATACAACTATGACTTTTCTCTTTATGCGCATATCATTTACTTATATGTGAATATGGTTTTTCTATTAAAATTGATTCGAGTTGCTGGTATTATGAGTGAAAAAAAGCTTCGAGTGCAAAGGGTTAAGAAGTTTTTGAAACTGTTTGCGTTGTTATTTATTTGCTGCTTATTTTATAAGGCATTCCAAAAAAGTATGCCATTAACCTTAAACTGCCATTCAGGCACAACATATCTGTGTTGAGGTGTTATGATTTGTCTATCCCTTTTGGCAAACCGCAGTGAGAAAAACAGATAAGGTGGAGTTTTAGTATGGATTATTTTATGAAAAAGAACAAGTACGCGCACTTTGATAAAGTGTTCGAATTAAACACCGAAGAGTGCGTTGGCACTCATAATCAGATCAAATCTTCCTATTCCATATACATATCTTAAGATTTTTTTGAACAGCACATGAAGCACCCTTTACTAGCCACTTCACAATTTGCAAATAGCTTACATCCATATATCAAGGAGTAAATTAGATAAGATTTCGCATAGAGCATTCTTATTTTTGAAGGTGTAAAAAATTGTGTTTACCAATAAGACCTTTGTTTGCCATAAGTTTGACCCACGAGAGAGTTAATTTGGTTTGTCCATGTTGGGTGATTGTTGAAAATTATTCCTAGATTATTGGCTGATAGTACAAAGTTGATTTTTTCAATGTTTATTATGGTGTCACCATTGATTACTGGAACAGTTCTTTTCTTGTGTATTACCAAGCATTTAGATTTATGAAGGTTAAGACAAAGATCATTCACTGTTTCCCAAAGTTAAATTTTTTGAAGATCATAGTTTATTTTCTAAATACTTTCTTTAACCATATGCTTCGAGCTACACAAATATAACTGCACATCATCTGCATATATATGAATATTGCAGTGCGATATTTGTTGCGGCAAATCATAAGCAAACATGGAGAACAGCAGTGGTCCTAGAATTAAGCCCTATGGCACACTATGCAGATTTAGGGGATGAAACCATGTACCGTCAAGTTTGGTAGAGTTTGAAGAGAATCTAAAGAAGTTTTTAAGTTTCCATATTAGTGTGGCAGGATCCACTGTATCAAATGCCTTTGAGTTTCTCCTCGATACACTTACTAATTTGCAAATAAAGAAGCTGTTCCAGAATTTTGGTGAGAAAACCCAAAATGGCACTCGGACGAAACTCGGTGTTGGTTTGAGAAATCGGTATTATTTTTGCATGCTTCAATCCTTACATCAAAAACCTTTCCCACGTGCTTGATGTAATGATAGTGTTAAAAAGGTGAGAAATAATGGCAACAAAAACGGCAGTATGTAGCAACGAATCTAGAAAGCATATCAATACACCCAGTAGCATCGGATTTAATGGTTGCGAACGCAGAAACCAAATCTGATTGACTGACACAAGAATGCTCAGTAATCATTTTTAGAATGATTATATAAAGTTACTTTATTCTTCCGATGGAGATTAAATTATCCTGTTGTATTAAAATTATAAAATAATTATTATAATAAAAAAACAATATTTGGATAGAAAGTTCTCAGTTCAGCGCGTAAAAAAAAAATAAACGGTAAAAGCACAAAGAAACAACATTCTCATCAACAATCTGATAAAAAAAGTAAGACTGCTGCATTTGGATATGCCGAATCTTGTACACTCTTCACAATATTTGTTTATTGAAGTAATTTTTATAAAAAAAAAAAAAAAATAAGAAAAAAAAAATAAGAAAAAAAAAAAACAAATTAAAAATTAAGAATTAAAAAATAACAAAAAAAATGAAATACTATAGAACATTTTACATAAAAATATCACCGACTCTTAATAGGCTGAGCATTTTTTAAAATTATAGTATTTTTTGAAAGATCTCTTCAAAAGATTTTAAATGATACCCATTTTGATGTCTTACTAAATTTGGTGCACAATCATACTTTTCTATGGAAAGTTCAGAGGCCCACAACTTGAAAAACCAATTAATATTATTTTCGTATTTTTTAATTTTCTATTTTTATTTGTTTTTTTTTTTTTTTTTTTTTTGGATCTTTTCACCACATAAAGGGAGAAAAATTAAATTTGTCATTCCGTTTGTGCACTTTAGCTCCATATAATTTAAATTATATTGATTGTGTGTTAAAAATGTACACAATTCAAATCAATAAGAAAAAAAAAAGACATCAAAACATACAAACTTAAAATCATGTTTCCTTAAGATGGTATTTATACCTGTTTATGTTTATACGTGTTATTTATTCGAGAACGATTGAGGCAGGGTTTTTTTTTAAATGACGTAGAACAAAATTGAATCCAGACTTTAAAAAATATATCAATTATGGGAACAGTCTTTAAATTCATCATTAAAGTTTTATACTTGATGTTATGTCGGACTTAACAACACAGGTTTCTTGTAAATATTATCTCTTTATCTATAACGGCTCGAAATCTTGGCCAAATAAATCCATTAACATCAACTATTGAGACACGTTTTAATTTACAGCTTCAAAACGAAATACTTTTTTATATTCAGTTTATTTTAAATTACTACCGTCTGTCTACAACTGTTTAAAAGTACGGCCATAAATATTAAATAGAATACAGATTGTATTTAAATTTTTGTCTGCGACCTTTAATTCAAAATTTTGAATATTTATATATATTAATATAACCGTCATAGTTTTCCAATTTTCAAGCGTTTGTCTATAAATTTTTATTGGGAGCTATGGTGATACGCAATTTTTTTCCATTTCAATTATAATACTCGTAAAAGGCATATATGCTTGGTGGGGACACTATTACTTTTTTTTTAATTATCAACTATTTTAAAACGAAACCAATACGTAAGCATAACCTTTTAAATAAAAAAAAAATCGGTTTAGAAGTGACCGAGTTCTGCGGGCACAAGCATAAAAGGCAACATTCAGACAAATTGATAAAATGCTTCCTTTTTTGAAGTCGGTTAAAAATCGTTTTGTGCGACTATAAAAATACCAGTTTTTAAAAGCTTTGAAGCAAAATTATTAAAAAAAATGAAAATGGTTTTTGCGAAAAAAGGATACTTATGGCATAGTGAGCACGCAGGTAAATTAAGACAGAGATATTTAATCGTAATTGTAACTAAAAAAGTTAATGTTTTTTCACACACTGAAGTAGCATTTGCAAAAAACCTGTGTAGTTCCCTGATGTCTTTTAACTCATCGTTTATTGTTTTTTTCTTTAGTTTCCGATTTTATAGTAGCACAGGATATACACAAATTAAACATTTTTAGTGAATAATAATAACTCATGATCTAAGCAACACGAATGGTGACATAGGCAAAAGTGTCGAAGAAACCACAAGATGAAAAACAGTAGGAAGTTTTATCTTACTTTAAATTAACCATTTTTTTGTGTACTGCATCAATTGTGTGAAATAAAAGCTTCAAGGTGCGTACTATAAAACATCAAAAGGAAAGTTGCAGTAAGAAAAAATAACACAAAAGCCAGCAATCAAAGAAATTATTTGCCATTTCCTTTTTTAAAATTGGCATGATATTTAAAGACAGGCAAAACAAGTCACCAAACACTCAAATGATTTAATTAATTTAATAAAATCTTACGCATTAAATGCAAATAAAAGGATAGAAAAGAAATTTCTGCTCACGTTTGCAAAATAATTTAAAAAATTAATAATTTAATAATTTTAAAAATTTAGCAAATTTAGAAGAGAAAACTCTGAAATAATGACATTGAAGATTTGTTTTTTTATCGTTCAAATTTTTAATACATTTCAAATATTACATACAGTACATTAAATATAATGAAAAAAATTGTTTTTCTAATATT
The DNA here is from genome assembly GCA_937654795.1 of Cistogaster globosa. NCBI lineage: Eukaryota > Metazoa > Arthropoda > Insecta > Diptera > Tachinidae > Cistogaster > Cistogaster globosa. Next base: position 68,635,620 of record OW569405.1, read on the forward strand.
AATTATACTACGTGATATTAAAAGACAACACAAAACAAAAGGAAAAAAAATAAAAATTTAAATAAAGCTTCTTCAAAAAACAATTAATTTAAGGATTGTTTTACAACAATAAAAAGCAAAACAAGGATAAAAGTATCCCATTTGCTTACTTGGGTTTAAGATACATTCGCTTCGAAGAAGAAGACTTCTACAGGAAAACATAAAGGTTTCTGGTCGCCTTAATAGTAAATTAATAAAATATTGATAAATTTAACAGTGAAATACTCGAAATAACTAAATTCAATTGATTTGTATAAATTTCGTCAGTATTTTAAAGAATTCGACATAAAACTATTACCAGATAAAAATTCTATTTTTATTACCCTCAATAAATTACAATGATCTTTTTCTAACCTTAAATTAACAAATTTTAAAACCAAAAGCCAAATCATGGAAATTTCATGCCAGCATGGCGTTCCATGCAGATAATACTGGTAGACTGTGTTCGGGAGGCGGTAGCGCACATATTGTGTGAATATCCGACACTTGATAGAATCTTGTTAAATTTGGTTTTTATAACGCGTTTAAGCCTTAAACAAGTGCAAGTAATTGCTAGAGACTTAGCAATTGGAAAGAAGGCTGACAGTTATCAGTCGACAGTTAAAGATCACTGAAGTAAATTCGCTGTAAACTACAAATTTGTCACCTATAAGCACTTCGAAAGAAGCTATCTGCTTCAAAATATGGCTCCACTTTTTTTCCATTATGTCCAACGAATTTCTTAATTTTTTCTAAATAAGCATTCAAACGACCAGAATAAAATGGAAAAAGGATACGTTACAATTTCATTTAAGTACTAATCAAAATATTCATGATTGCAGCTTCAGTATTTTTTATAAAGAGAGTAAAGCTTAAAAAGACTTAAGTTCAAAAAGCTTCTTGAGTGAAAAATTTAAAGATGTGCTCTACCCCATAAAAATAAATAACATCAGGTATTGTCCCCAGAAAGGAAATTTAAAAAATTTTAGAAATTACATTTCAGAAAATACGACCATTCAGAATATCTATCCTTTTTATGCTAATCATCAGGTGCAGATATAACAGCTTAATCAATATAGAAAAACTGAAAGAAAAACTAACCGCAGAAATTACTTACTATCGAGGAAAATCAACATGACACCACTTTCTTGATTCACAAGTAATTGAAGTCATTTTTATGTTCGCCTATGTGGTTTCACACTGGAACTTGTTTTTAACAGTTATAAATAATGGCTGTTATAACATAGATTGCATGCCAACATCTCATGAATCAAGGAGTAATACAGCACTATGATACACTATGCAATTTTTCTTGAAACTAGCATGAAATTTTTGTTGGTTGGTGAAGTAAGCGGGGTAAGCAATATGGTATTGCCTAAATTTTGAGGGGATGTTACTGTTGCTTATTTCTCTATAACACATATCGGTGCAACTTAAATTCCCTATTCCCTTTATATTGAAAAAAAAATGTCTCGAAAAATTGCATAGTGTAAAATTTTTAACCAATTAACAGTTAAACCCATTGCGATAATGTAATGAAATTGTTGTAGTTAGATTTTAAATTAGAGGCTTAAAAGTATTCTAAAGATACATATTGCTACAGTTTAAAAGAAAATTAAGAGGATTGCGCTTATACTTAAGTAAAAACCTGACTACTTTTGTAGTTAGAAGCATGATTTTTATTATTGTTATGATTTTTATTATTCTTTTGATAGAAATTCTTAATTATAATCACTCTTGACTTAGTTTCAACAACCATTAATTCGAGCCACCTCAATATTAATTGATTTCTTCAGAAATTATTTAGGAAAAAAACTTTATATTGTTTTATATAATACTTAAAAACTGTGAGAAATGCAGTTGATGAGAAAATGGTTGACTTATTAAAGATTGCTCGAAAAATTTATGACATGCATTCCGAAGAATACATTTATTTTTGAAATAAAAAAAATCATTGTAAGTGAAAACAAAATCTTAACTGAACAAGCAAAAATTTTATTCACCTTAATTAAGCTTACTATTGCTAACAGTAGAGTGCATGCAAATAACGCCAAATATTTTTTGGTTAATTTAATGACCAGCATCGCCCACAAAAATGTGAAACTTCAAAAACAACAAGTCTGGTGCGATCAAGTAAAACATGTTGCAATTTGCATGGCAGCTCTTTATTTATTGTTCAACAGAAGCCAAAATATGCATCGAAAAGATTAATAAAAATAATACTTTTAATTTCAGTTAATTTTTGTGGTGAAATATTAGTTCACATGCAGTATAAAGATTTATGTTTATTTTCTTTTTTTAATTTTTTTTTTTGTCATAAATTTATATAATTTGCATTCTTGTAAAAAATTACGATAAATTCTTGTCTCAAAAATATTCATGAATACGATATGTGTGAAGTACGGTGAAATATCAGTTTTTTTTTGACAAATTGTAAAAAAAATTTAGTAAAAAAATAAGAATTACTGGCTTACAAATTTTTGTTTTAAAAATATTTTAAGTTTCTATTGGTTTTTTAATGCAAATTTTCCTTCCCTATGCCCATAACTATTTAACATGCTCTTTAGATTTTTTAATGTGTTAATATTGAAGATGTAAGGTAATATTATCATTTCTCTGTAAGATTAATTTTAAAGAAAGATTTGTTGCAATAAAAATTAAATAAATAAAATAAAAATGAAAAAAATAAATAGCGGATATTGACCACAAAAACAGTATTTTTTTATTTTGAAAATTGACCAGATAATGGTGCATTTGTATTTTACAGAAAATAAAATCCAAAATTTTATAATATTCCAGTAATCTCAAAGCTTAAAAAATTTTAAGATATTGTACAAAATTAACACAAAAAAAAGCTTTAATAAAAGAAGAAACTGCATCAATTTTATTTGCTATCAAAATATACTAAGCAAAACGAAAAAATAAAAAAGTAAAAATGCAATATATAACTATGCCGAATCCTATATAATCTTTAATCACCATGTTTGTAAATCTAGTTTAGTAATGCAACTCAAATCGAAACAACAAATACTGGAGTGACATAATTGAAAATTAAGAAAAAAAGTTTAGTGCTATGGTTTAACATTAAAAAGTAATCGGCATTTAATGGCTTAAGCATTTTTTAAAAACTTGAATAATCTCTAAAAGATCTCTTCAAAAGGTTTTAACTGATACCCATATTGATACCTTAAAAAGTGTAGTGCACAATCATACTTTTCTATGAAAATTTTGGAGGACTCGGAAAATATTGGCTAGCTGTATTTTTTTCACTTGATGTTATTTTCTTATTCTTAAATTTTCTATCGCCCCATTTATTTGTTTTTTTTTTCTTGAGCGGTGTTATTTTATTGTTCAAAATGGTATGGAAAAATTACAGGCTTAACCCACTAGGTGCCAATAATATTTTTATGTAAAATTATATCATTTCTTTTAGTTCTCTTTCACCCTAATATTTTTTTTTTTTTTTTTTTTTTTTGATAGGGGTTATTTAACTTAACTAGTTTTTATACATGGTGAGGGGTATATAAGATTCGGCATAATCGAATATAGCACTCTTATTTGTTTTTTATATTTTTAAAAAGTTTTCGATATTTTCATGTTTAAGGCCTAATTTTAATCAAATCGTTTCAAGATATTTTTCTATTTTGTTTTTTTTTATGTAAATGGCAATGCATTCTAATCTGCTTATTTAGTGACATACGGCCAGTAATAGTCGAAAAAAAACCGAGAAATGGATGTACAGAATGTGCTTTGACAAGAACAGACGCTTAATCGTTTTAAAACATTAATGCATTGTATTAAAAAATTTACGAATAGACAAAAAAGAATTGATTTTATTTTGGTTAAAAAAAAAACAATATAAGTTACCGGACCATTTATTATTTTCCTTAAATTTATATAGAAGAAGACGATTAACAGAGATAACAACGAAGATGTGCTTTAAGTTGTGTGTGGACTTCGTATAATCAAATTAATATTGATTATTGGTTAAAAAGATTATAATAATGTACAAAACCTAAGATAGATCCTAAGAATGCTGATGAAGGATGTAGCGATCTAGAAAATGTGGCTTCACATTCTCTAGTGTCTAACATTTCTTGTTTTCTTTGAAAACGTTCGCATACATTTTTACAAAAAAAAATTTCCTTCTAAAAATTTCTAGAACTAAAATTAAAAAATTAACTTAAGCCGGAAAACTTAATGTTAATTCGTTTATAAAATCCACGGTTTAAATTCGGATTTGTGAAAAAATTAAAAAAAAATTATTTAAAAATTAATAAATAATAAATTTTCACATTGAAAATAGAAATATTTTTATTTAAGAATAAAAAGAAATTAAATAAATTTTATCTGCTGCTACAGACCGATGATATTTTAAATTATTAATAGAATTCTTGCTTAAAACTCTAAAGGTAATTACACATTTAGATTTATTTGAAAGTGATAAATTTATTATTCTGTTTTATAAGCGTTTCTTTTTCATTTGTATTTGTAATTATACACACAATTAAATTATCATTTTTTTATTAAATGCTCAATAAGTATAACTATCCAATTACGTGAACAAACACATTTGAACAAACAATAAATGATTTTTTGCTGTATTGACTGACTTCTTACCAAACTCATTCTTAATTTTTTTCGTGTCAAGTTCATGTGTTAAACTTATGTATGTTTCTATACTCATGACAAGCCCAATTTTTCATATTCACTCGTATAAGAAATATTTAACTGTTGTATTAATCAACAGATATCAAACAAAAGAAAAATGTAATAAATATAAAACAATAGAAAAATTTTTCTGAACCAGATGTGCCGTTTTATTTTTCATTTAAAAGAATTTTACAAATAAACTCTAAATTAATTTTTGATACGATTTATCTGTAAGCACAGTTTTTTGTGGCGTTTTAAATTTTATCTCATGCCTGTTTTTATTCTTATGTCATGACCGAACGACATTTGTTAATGCAATAAACAGACTTGATACAAGTTAACAAAAGCAATAAATGATTTAAAAAATTAACCATTTATTACTTTTGTTACCTTGTTTGTTTGATTTATTTAATATCTCAAAATATTTTATACATTTTTTCCAACAAGAAAAATAATTTTTTGCACATTCTAATTTTAATTGTTTTCAGATTGAAATGCCATTATAGTTTAAAATCTTTTTATTTTTTATTTGCAAAAAAAAACAAGATTTTTTAATAAATAAATAATTGTATCAGCTCTTTATTAAGCTAAAAAATAATTGAATCCATTAAAAAAATAAATAATTAAATTAATTTTTAATATGAAATAATTTTCATCATGAATTTTTTTTTCTTTGTAATTACTTTAGGCTTAAAATTTTCATAAAAAGTGTGGTTCGTGGTTTTTCAGTGAATTAATATATAATACCAGATAACACTAAAGAACTTAGAAAACGATTTAGAAAAGTATTGCGTTGTAATCATCCTCACTTAGCGGGTAACTGATCTAAAAATTTTTTCATTTAATAGTTTTTTAACTTAATATTCAGATGTTTTATACGAGGTTGGTAACTGATGTATTAAACTTGTTTTTTTTTTTCAAATCTAAAAACCACATCTCTATGAGGACAACCTTTTTTAATGTCCATATCGTCCTGGAGATAAACAAGGCAAATTAGTTATTAAAAAATTGTATCAGTAAACTTTTGTAACACTTATAATACATTCAGTTCAAAATCAACGCTAAACATTTCCCTGGCCAACGAAATACATCAAAGACATGAGCTGCAGTTATCTAGTGAGTTATTGTGGTGTGGTATTAGTTTTTAAAAATTATTGATTCTTACATTAATATCATTTGAACATGTGGTTCTGTAAGTTATACCAATAAGTGGTATAGAATAAAGAAGAAAAAAGAATCTATTAAGAGCATATGTATAGAGGTTAGTTTCTTAGATCCTGAGATGTCTTTTCAACAACCCCAACAACAAACCTTACTTGAACCTGTTAGAATTCTTTATAATAAAAGGGTTAATTAGACGTGCCATATAATAACGCCACAGCTGTAACCATGGCCATAACCGTAATTACATTAACTGGCAGCGAATATCGGTGCCACAGCCATAAGCAATTCTTGTTTGTATTGCCGGTTGTTAAAAAAGAAGGGCAACAAAAAATATAAATTAAACTCACCAATACAAACAATTAAAACTTCAATTTAAACTGTACACTGTTTATGGTTATGGCGAGAAATCAAAATTTATTTTATAACTATGGCTACGGTTATAGCTGTGGCATTATGGCATGTCACCAATAATCAAATACAGTGTTTACCATGAGGTTTGTTTGAATAGCTGTCTTATATATAGTTATGGTTATGGCACCTTTAATTGAATCTATATGTTCACAAATTTATTAATAATAATAATATATTTTTCTAGTATTTTATTTTTCATTTTGATTATTATACTTTGGCTTTAATTTTATTTTGTCTCCCAGTGTAAGTGTTATTGCAATAAAATTTTAATTAAATTTTTATAATGTGATCATAACAAAGCGTTATAAAACTGTCTCTTTTTTTGCTTTGTTCTTTTTCTATTTTACACAATAGGTATTATTCTTTTGTGTAAAATATCCGAAACCAATTACGAACTCACCTGGTTTTTCTAAAATATGACAATCGATACGCAAATAAAGCAAACTTTACTCTTATAAAGAATTGCTTGAGAATTTTAAATAAAATTAAAAGAATAAAATTAAATTACAATATTATGTGGCTCTCTTAAAACCTTGATTCAAATATAGAAAACTTTTTTCATAAAAATAAGTAATTTCGTAGAGAAAATAGAGGTAAAAAAGTAAAAGCACAGTTGTTAGTACATTTAATTTTTAAGATGATCCATTTTTAACAGTGTTTATAAAACGACATTAAATATTTGAGAACATATACATATTTTTCTTAATTTGAGTTTTAGCATAATTAGAAATGACACGCTAACGAAGTAGTGGGGAAAAAGTCGTAAAATAAAAAATAAAATGTTTAACCCTATTTACAATTCCACAATTAAGCCAGCTTCTACTTATACATTGATCTATTTTAATTGCATTTATTTAAATGTTACATAAAATTAAACAATTATTTTCAAATAAAAATTTAATTTTTTAATTATAATTGCTACGTTGTAATTTTTGTATATGTTTTTTTTTTTTTGTAATTTAGATTTAGTTGGTTTCAAAAAACTTTTTCTTGGAGTTTATTTCGAATCGCTTGCTTAAATTACAAATTGTTGATGTAATAATTTCAGGATTTACTGTCAAATCAAGAAATAATAGCTGACCTCATAATGATGAGCATGTCATATAAAAAACTTGCGTTCATTTTGAATTAGTTCCTTCATTTCATAAGAACACAGTTAATTGAGTTTATAGAGTCATATTGATACATTCTTTTGATTGCAAATACTACTTACATTACAAAATTCCTTTGTATTGTGTGACAAACAACCATAAATTTTGTATAGCTCGTTTAGAACTTTAGTTTATTTTGCTGTATTGAGCAAACATAAATTTTCTATTGATTATAGAGATATTAAAAAACACAATATCGATATTTCCCTTTTAATAAAAAAAAAAACGAAATTAATCCAGTCGGCGGTTTTAAAAGATTCGATATATTTGAGTCACTTTTGATTTAAAATCAGGGACCGTAACTGTTATAACTTTTATCGTAAAAGTCAGAAAATAAAAATTATTTTTTTACTTTTATTTTTTCGAGCAGAAATAACAGTTAGTTTTTGATTTTAATTTTTTTTAAGCAAAAATAACAGATATTTTTTAACTTTTATTTTTTTGAGCAAAAATAAAAGTTATTTTTGACTTTTATTATTTCGAGCATGAATAAAAGTTATTTTTTAACTTTTATTATTTCGAGCATCAATAAAAGTTGTTTTTAACTTTTATTTTTTCGAGCAGAAATAAAAGTTATTTTTGAACAGTAGAAATAAAAGTGAATTTTTGACTTTTATTTTTTTGAGCAGAAATAAAAGTTATTTTGTGATAAATTCATTACATTTATTAAAAAACTTTTTCAAACAAAGATAACTTTTCACTAAAATAATTTGCATAGGCTCAAAAATTAATGGAGTTGAGTTTTGTAATCATAATTGCCTCCAAATTTTCTTCCGATAAATTGTATCTCAAGTCTCCCAAAATCAGAAAAATAAAAGTCAAAAATAACTTTTATTTCTGCTAAAAAAAATAAAAGTTAAAAAATAACTTTTATTTTTGCTAAAAAAAAATAAAAGTTAAAAAATAACTGTTATTTTTGCTCAAAAAAATTAAAATTAAATAATTACTGTTATTTTTGCCTGAAAAAATAAAAATCAGATTATTAAAAAGCATCGCATTTTCTGACAATTTGGTCCAAGACTTTCAAAATGGCATACTTGGTTTCATTCTCCGACATTTCCTTGAGGTTGCTTTTTTTCATCAAAAATTCAAAAATAACAGTTATTTTCGGTCCCTGTTTAAAATGCCTATAAGTCATACACCTGCTCTCGAATAATATGTAATGAAAAAAATTTAGATAAAGTATAAAGCCAAAACGTTTAGTTCGTAATAACGCCTAGAAAATATTTGTTAAATTAAATTTTTGCTGGCTATTATTTAAAGAAAGCCATACGAATTCTAATCAGCGGAAGCAATTGCGCCTACATCTTTGCAATAAACAGACAAACGTTCATGTTTTTATACGCATGGACACTTTTGTTAATAATACGTACTGTAAACAATACTACTCGATGTTTAACATTTTTGTTCGTGCTAAATTATAAAGACTGACGCGTTAAATAGCCGCTGACAATATGATTTAAAAAAATTAATGCTTTACATTACTTTAGAGCACATTCCTTCATACACATGTTACATTATGCACATGTGCATAACAAATAAATTTAAATAAGCGTTTGACAATGAATGAAATTTGCTTACAAGCAAAAACAATTTATTTGCAAATGTAAAAATTGTGGCTTTAAACTTTCATTAAGATTTATGACAGCGAGAAAAAAATATATAAAAAATGCACTTATTGCTATCGACGTTTTTAATAGGCAAAACTGCATACTACTGAATGAGAAAAAGGCAAAGAAACATACCATAGATTATTTGTCGACAAAACTGAATACTATACATAAGTTTATATAAAAATGTCACCGGCTCCTAAAACTCATTAAGACTAACAAGGACGGACAGACGGACTTCAATCAATCGGCTTCGCTATGCATAATAACTCAGAATAAATAAATATATATATATATATATATATACATATATATATATATATATATATATATATATATATATATATATATATATACTTTATATATAGACAAACCCTTTTTATACCTTTGTTCAAAGGATGCATCGAAGTTTGTCACTCCGTTTGTAATTTCCACAATAACCATATGCGACCCTATAAAGTACATATATTCGAAATCCGTCCGACCAGTCATAATTCTGCAATTTTTCTATTTAAATCAGCAAGATCAATCCATGCCTTTCAGGGCAGCAAGCCTCTAATTTTTTAATATCATTTGAAACAAATCTAGTTTAGTAAGGTATCTCCAATCAGACATACAAATATATGGGGTGAAAAAGAATTAAAATATAAAAAGAAAAAAAACTTCAAGTGGAAAAAATTTGCGTTCGCATATATCCGCGTAACGGGCCTCAAAACTTTGCATAGAAAAGCACGATTGTGCACAATACTTTTTAAGATATTAATATGGGTATCGTTAAAAAGCTTTTAAAGAAATATTTCAGGAAATGCTGAAATTATTTTAAAATGCTTAGCCCATTAAGACCCGATAACATATTTATAAAGTAAATATTTTTTTATTTCTTCATTTTCTGTGATCTATATGTATATATATATATATATATATATATATTTTTTTTTTTTTTTTTTTTTTTTGTTTTAATGGAGTTACTTTACTAAACTATATTTACATATATGTGTAATATAGGGATATAATATCCCGCGCAGCCGAATAAAGCACTTGCGTTTGTTTTATCTATTATTTACATATGTAGGTATATCGTTTCGAAGAAAATCAAATACTAGTAAAAAAGAGCTTAAGGAGTTCGTCCTTCTCTAGCCCCAAAACGTCGAGCCCTGAAAACTGCGACTGTTTTACGGCCTCCAACATGGCATCCTGTTAAATGTTTAAGTATAAATTACAGTTATAGAAATGCAAGTGTAATAATAATAATAACTTAAATGATATAAATAAGTATGGGAGTGTCCGAAAAATCAGGGAAATAAGCAAATAAATTAAGTGAATAACTGTTTGCATCTGTTACATTTGTCTATTAAATATTTTAATCTAGAAACGGAATCAAGTACCTTTTTACTTACATAAATTTAACTTAAAATTATTTACGTTCAGAAAGAAATCAAACTAGCGAAATCACTATAATATTTTTACTAACAAAACTCATCGAAATATTGTATGTAAACTTACTGGCAATAATGCACCACCTTGATATATATTTAATAATTTTGTAATTGTTTTTCAGAAATTTCAAGTGAAAATACCGAATGATGAAAAACAATCACATTAAAATTTTATCCATGCCTGCTGACGCATTCAGCTTTTTTCCCTTAGTTCATACGCGATGGTATGATTGAAGCAAAAAATATTCACAATCACACGTGATTAAATATTATTCCAATAATTTCAGCAGTGATTATCTCGATCTTCATTCAAATGCTTTGCAATTATGACATTCACTCGTGACTTTAAAAATTTCAACTTTAATTTATAGTTTCATTTTATCTCTTAACTTACGCAGAATATAACGTGATTAAAAAAATATGTATATATTTTAGTCTAGAAAAAATTAATTCAAACGATAAAAAAATCTCCCATATGGGTAATTAGGGGGGAGTTTACGTAAAACTTATCAGTGATTAGATTATAAACAATAAACGTGTAATTTTTCATAAAAAATGAGAAAATATTGTGTTTTTCGGGTAAAGTTATTTTGAGCCATTAGGGCTTGACATGCTTACGTCATTAATGTTCAAAATTTACAAAACAATATTATGAAACAAGTAAATAAGCCATAAGATTTCATAATAAATACACAATTATATATACTAATAAAAATACTAATAGCGTGAAACACAAACGTATATAAGCAAAAAAAAAAAATGTGCCTTACTTTTTTTTAAGAAAAGTAGCACTTCAGGCAATAATGCCTATTTAGTCATTTTCGTAACCGTGCTACATTCTTTTAGGAAAGGGATAGATGAGTGATAAGACAGGTGGTGAAAAGGGAAAGATAGATATAGCTATTTTATTAGTTATTTTACTTCGCCGGCGAATATGCTATTAAGAAGTACCGACGAAGGATGAAGGAAGTAGGTTAAGTATGTGATCAAGATTTGCGCCAGTAACTGCCATGAGGGCCTATCCTAACAGTGGCCTTACCACTGAGTACAATACAAATAGTCGACTAGCCCCCTCAATAGGCGTAGCCAACAGAATTGCAATTTCAAGAACATGGCTGTCAGGAGAATGAACTTTCCTTGCTTGAGGGTTGGAGACTATTCAATTATGTCTGTTTAATGCAACTACATACTCGGAACAGCACCATACCTTCCCTGCGGACATCGATCTTAACCAACAACCAACACGTGTACCCTAAAGGGACCTCACCAATAACCGGCTACAGAAGGGCGGCTCTCTGTATGGGCTACCGGGTTCCTTAGGCTCTAGTATATTTAAGGACACTAGTCAGTACTTTGGCAAGTTCCCAAGTTGTCTGTCTAGATTTGGTGCCTGCACACCAGGGGACTGGTTCTAGGAAGTAGATAGATGAAATTAGGGAGAAGTTTTTGCAAACTGTTTTAAGACCGAAAAATTTAACTACAAACGTATAGGCTCTTAATTTAGAATTTTTTATATGCTTCCAAAAAAGGTTTCCTTGTTTCCATAGACGGCATTCAATTGTAGTGACGACAACAAGACATGTCAGTAGCTTTAAATATCATCCTGCCACTCACTGTCATTTTCTTTTGTAAAATTAAGGCGTATATTTTGTTTTTGATCTCATACTAGTGCAAACTAAGGCACTTACATTTTTATGTCAAAAACACCTAGAGCTTTCAGTAACTTAATATCTATATATTAAACATGTAACTACAAATGAAGTACAAGTTCGTACTTCTGTGCAAAGGAATACAGTATTTGATCTTATTTAAGTTAAAATTCATAATGTTCCCATGACTCAATTTAGAGATTGTTACAAGATCGTGTTTGAGTGTAACATTCATTTTCCTTTATTATTTATTTATGCGACATGACAACGTATTAAATATCTGTCTTAATTTCATAAAAAATCATTTTATTATTTTATTTATAAAAGAATACAATTATTTCTTTTGTGGTGGTCCAAAATAACAAGAATAATAATAAAAAAGCAATATTAAAGCGGTAAAAAACATCTTCTTTACCCTCATCAAATAAACAAAATTTACTTTAATTTAACGTTAAACATGTTTTAAATCTGGATTTTAATTTTACTTTGCGTTATAGGAAAAGCTACGAAATATCTGGGGTAGCGCAATGTGTAGAATTTTTGAAGATTCACTGCGATTTTTTTAGTTGACTGCTTTTCTATGGAATTGCGTGATTTTTAATTTAACGGGGCAGGAATTACCGCGATTCTACTACGTTATCTACGTAACAAATAACTTTTTATACATAACTACAGTTCCTTGTTATTCAATTAGTTTTTTTTTTATTAAAGACAGTTATGTGTTATTCACATTGAACAATGAGTTTTTAATAGATACACTGAAAGGAAATTTTTTACCGACATAAAATAAAAAATCGAATATCAAGAGCGTTTATTTCTGCATAACATGTTTCTCCATTATTCTTTGTATAAGACCTACATGTTTTGAGAATAATCTGCATTTCTTTTACAAATTAGAATTAAAAAACTTGCAGCTTTCCGCAATAAACTATTAAGAAGCTTTTCTTAATATCAGACCAAATGTCGGACACTAAAACTTAATTCCCAATGTCTAAAAGAAATTTATTTTGCAACTGCAAAAAATTCACAGTAGTCAACAAACATAACTGATGAGAGTTACTTGTTCTCAATGTTGTTAATGAGCTCAAGACTAAACTGACGTATTAAATCAAATTTATTCTACTCGGCAAACAATAGCAACTTACGTTAATACCACTAATGTCTCATGTAGCAAATAATACCTCTTTATTAAATTGGTGCGAAAATGCTCAACGTTTGTATGTTCATAAAACTGTGTTTTTTATTACATGTTATAGAAAAACTATTAATTTCACTTTTACTTTAAAATTAAAATGTTGACTTGTCACTTTGCAGACAGTTAGGTAGATAAGTTGACTGACAAGATGAGATAGGTAAATGAAAGTAATGATGAATATATTAACGGACTGGTGACAAAGTGATGCGAAACATTAAGCATAATATAAATTTTTAGTCTGGATAAAATTAAATGCATTACGCTCAGGTTGTATGGAATTATTACCAAAAATGTATCTGTATAACAACATTTTTATTATTTGATTTTGGACTGCTAGGACATGCCAAAAGCATAAATAGAGAGGCATTTCAGTGACAAGTATAGGGTATTTCTAATTTTGTTTGATATGTGAGCTATACACAAAATAGTTTTGTACCTACCAAAGATTTTTTTTGCTTGAGAATAGAATATTATATAAATTTATTATTTATATAATTATTTTATTAATTAAATTAATTCTTATTTCATACATATTTTCTTATTTTTTTTTTGTCGGCTAGGTCGTCGAATCGGTCAACGTCTGTTATTCATACCCCTTAACGCCACACTTTTTTTACGGCCCCCTTAGGTGAACCACACTGCTGGAAAAAAATCCATACAGACTGATATACATACATTTAAATTAAGTATTTAAAAACAATATTATATTGCGTTTAATAATGTTTACGTTTAAAGAAAAATCAATTAAATTATAAAGATTGGTTAAATCGCAAAAAGTTCTTCTAAAGGGGTCATCATCGGCATAATTTTGGCAAACAAATTGAATGTGAATTGGCTTAAAAATTTCTGGTTGGACATACAGGAATGTTGAAGTATAAGTTTCCCATAAGGAACTCCATACAAGCATCTCCAGTAATCAAATTAAACAAAAACGTAACATTAAGCATAATTCTTCGGCTTTGTAGAGACGGTAGCCTAATTTTAGCAAGTTGGGTTTTATATGACGGTAAATTGGAAAAATATTTTCGGTACATATTTCGTAAGCAAAATAACAGAAATTGTTTTGAACAGACTCAATTTTATTACTACGAGTATGCACGATATACAACGAATCCATTGTCTAAAATTGGCCTTACTAAAAAAGTTTATATAGCCGCTCGGTGATGTTAATATCAGTGAATTCCTTGGCTCATCGTTTGATGAAAGCAAGTACCCCACGGGCTTTATTTGATATCATAGCAATATGTAGAATAAATTTAAATTAATTTAGCATCTAATAAGATACGCAAAACTAGGATCGAATCAACAATTTCCAACTGATAAACCTCAAAAAAGAACGGATTGTATGTATAAACTTTTCAGGAAAAGTGCATAAGTTTGCACTTGCTTAAACTTAACTCCATTAAGTTCATCGTGGACCAAACAAAAAAGCTAGTCTAGATCCTGTTGAAGGGAATTGTGGTTGTCAAAGTTGTTGTAAATATGATAATTTTACAATTCCTCTGTAGTTCACAATGCTTGACTTATTTCCTGATTTAAATAACGAAATAATGTAAGACTCTTTCCATAAATCGGGAAAAAAGCCGTATTTAAGTGAACTGTTAAACATAATAGTCAACGGCGTCGCCAAAGCATGTGCACAATTGATTAATAGGCTGCTAGGAAAACCATCAGGACCAGAGCGGCATGAAAATTTGAAAATTTTTAAATTGTTCATGATATCAGCTGTGTGTATAGTTGGAAATGATATTGGCTTGATTTGAGTTATGGGAAAAGGATGATCACTTGAGTTTTCGTATTGAACGTTAGGTAAGTGGTGCCAAGAAATCAGAAATCGTCGGCAGAATCAATATTTAAGTATTTCATAACAGTTGGGTATTCACTAACTAATCGTTTTGAGTTAACGAACTTAAAAAATATTTTGGTCCTCTCTGAAAATTAATAAGTTGTATTCAGCACGAGATCTAGAATATTTTCCATAACCTGTTACTAAACCAGCTGTTTTGTAAATTCTGTATAGTTTATTTTTCTTGTTTTTGATTCCAGCCATCAGTTTAAAACTCCATAGAGGTCCAGAAAATTTTTGACCAAGACTATAGGAACGCTGTCCTTAAAATATCCAAAGATCGTTTTATTAAATAAGCTCACCATTGCATTAATAGAATCGGGAGAACCATTAGGTGTAGATAGTGAATCCAACCAGTTCGTATTATATAAATACAGATAAATTAAGTTCTATAGTTGGGTGATAAGGGTCCGCGGGTAGTGTTATAGGGTCAACACGTTTTATTAAATATCCAGCCGGTGCATTTACAAATACTAAATCAAGCAGCTTATCATGGGAATTGCGAACAAACATAGGTCAGATAAATTATTTCTTAAAATTTTCACATCGTATAACTGAGACTCTGGTATGATTAATAGTATACTTTCTTTACCACTCCTACTTTAACGCCCACTTTTATAGTCCAGCCAACGTAGAAATATGCGTTTGATAATCAGCCAATATATTTTTTCATACTCCTAATAATTAAGGGTGACTCACAAAAATGTATGCCTCACCTAAATAGCCACTTCGATGAAACCTTACAGTAAGATAGATCTGCGTACCGTAAAGATCATATGCCATACGTTTTTTATGCACCCAGAGGAGGCTATACAAGGTTTGCCAGGTCAGGCAGTGAAAACATAAATTTTATAATGAAAACAGCAAATTTCAAATATTAAAATGACACAAATACAAGAAGCAATAAATATTAAATTAAAAGTACTACTATGGACCCAAAAAAATTGAGTTATGCCCTGTTTCAAATACCCAAGAGGTTAAAGATATCTGGCACATAAACGTTAATATTACATTGATTTATGGCTTGATTAATTTAACTCTTTCACTCACATATTGTTCTTGAATGATATTTATTTTTATCAATATTAAGATTATCAATAATTTTTAGTAAAAACAATTTAGTATGAAATAATTAACAAAAACAAATCCCCAAATGTTTTCCCATTTTAAAACTTACTATTACGTCTTGAAATCTTTAACTCCCAAAGAAGAAAAATAAATAATTAAAAATTTATTTAAGAATTTAAAAGAAAATGCTTCACTGCGGTGACAAATTCCTTTAAATATTTCAGCCAACTAAATAACATTATTCATAAAAAGTATCATATTTCAAAGCCATGACTTAATATGAAAACGATATAAAAATGTGTTATTGACCTTCAAGAATTTGGAACCAAATTTAAAACATTACATGTATTTATCTCAGTTCCAGTTTCGTATTTTGTTATTTGAGAGATAAGTCTCTCAGCCAGCAGTGACACATTATATGAATATCAATCACTTATGTGAGTGTAATATTATTTTATTCAATTAAATTTGAAGCTTCTATTAACGATTATTAAAAGTTAACAAATGTTTTACAGCTTTTTTAAATAATTTAAATTAAATTATTGTTTTTAATTTTACCTAAAAATATCTGCAAATTAGGTAAAAAGCCCCACTATTTTTTAACGTACACTTAAAGTTCTTTATATTTTTGCATATTATAAAATATAATTTAAATTTTAAGAAATTATTGTTTAAAAATTTATTAAAATTTTTTAAAACCTTGATTTACTTTTTATGAAATTAGGAATTGAACTGTGAATATAAATAAATGCACAAGAAAAGTTACAAAAGAGAACAGAGAAGAAATTCTTTAGTTTGTGTGTCGACTTCGTTAATGCGAAGAATGGTGATGAACGACGTAGTGGTTCAAAAAATCCATCATTACACCCTGCTTCGGTGCAATATTGGTGGTTGCCTTAAAAAACGTCCGCATACATTTGTATATAATTTGTCTTTCTAAAAAGGGTTTTAAAAATTAAAAAATGAACCAAAACCAAAAGTATACTTTTATTCATTTTTGCTTTACTTCATTCGCTAGTTAACCATCTTGTTTTTTTTTTTTTTTTTTTTTTTTTTTTTTTTTTGTTTAGAATGTATGCTGGTCCGTTCTGGTGCGAAATATGCTTTTAATTAAACTTGCAGGGGATTAACAAAAAAAAATGAATAATATTGATAACAAAGAATTTAGTTGTGTATACAATGAATACAATGAATTAAGCATTTAAAAATGGAAATATATCTGTCCAACGAATGTGAAATTAACAATATCTATATTCATTTCTATTAAATTGCAAGAAAATTTTTTGATCATATAAATGTTTGCAAATAGCTTTGCATTTTATCTTAATGCAATTGACTGATGGAACGAAATAACATTAAAACGTTCGTTGCATAAATTTTAATTATCTCCCTTTAGCCTTTAAACATACATACAGGAATTCAAATCTTATCAATTTAAGAACGGAAATTTGTTTCTTATTTTTCTTATTTTCAGATAGAAATTGTAATTCTCTTCCCCGAAATAAGTAATTGTATTATAATAGTAATATAATAAAATTTTGTGTTTCTAAGAAACATTTTTATACATTTGTATAGTTAAAATAAAATTAAGAAGAAATTTTAGCAAAAACTGGCTAATATGGGGAAAATAATTTAAAAAACTTAAATAATAACTTAAGTGAAAAAGTACAAATGCAAAAGTTATCAATATTGTTTAATAATGGTGATAATACTAAAAATATACAAAAAATTAATTTTTATTTCAAAATTCCTTTCCTTAATATTTCAACTACAACATTCGAAATAAAATAATGACTATTAAATAATATACTTCCTTTGTTAAACAACAGAGATCAAAACACATTTAATGCTAAACACACATCAATTTTATTTTATTAGTAAAAACCTAACGACAATTTAATGTTAACAAATTTATACAAAGACTGAGAGTAAAATTGTAAATTATTTTAAACAAATCATATGAAAACAAGTAAATATAAAATTGGTGTATTAGACATTAAACGTTAGTTTGACCTTGAATGGCGGAAAATGTTTATAGAGATATTGCGCAATGAAAACTCAATCTCTCTTGATACGTGTTTGCCCTGTGTACTAAAAGAAAAGACTTAAGAGACATGTGAACACATTGGTTGTGTTTTGAAATACATTGTTCATAAAATAAAAATATTCCTTTTGATAATAATCAAAGTAAAAGATGAAATCCTCGTTCATCTCCGAATGCAAAAAAAATGTTTAAAAACAAACATGAAAATAAAAAGTATCAGAATTAACTTAAACAATTATTATTATCTTTTAAATTAACTTCAGATAATTATAATTTAATACTTAAATGATGTTTACAAAAATGTTTAACGTGTTAGTTAATATACAGGCATGTCACACATTCCGATCGGAATGGTTTTAATTCCGTATTAACAATTCCGATCGATTTTGTTTTACCTTCTTCAGATTCCGATCAATTTTTTTTATTCCTTAAAAGTATTGAATCTGCACTATTTAATTTAAATGAGGTAATATTTGGCACCCCAAAGTAAATAACAAAGCTAATCTAAGAAGTATACATCATAAAAGTAAATTTAAGAAACGCAAATAACAAAATTTCAAAGAAACTAATTTCCACTTTGAAATTTGAAAGTAGTTTTATTCCGAAGAAAATTTTCGTCTTAGGTTTTCTGAAGAAGCAATTTACGGAATTGAAACCACTTTCGATCGGAATTGAGTTCTGTGACATACCTGATAAAACGTAATTTAAAATTTACATGCACTTTAAAACCTATACATTGCTTTAGTATATTGCAAACTTAATGTTTTATTAACAAAAATCATAAGCGTATGTTGTATAAATATTAAGAAAAATGCAATATAAAATAAAAGCACTTGCACCAAATTTAATTACGAATCATTTGTATACCCTTCACTCCAAATGGAACAAGGGTTGATTTCAGCTTGTCATTCCGTTTAAGATATATACTGAGTTCTTATGCATAGCCATTGAGGGATGTCCGTCTTTCACTCCGTGTTCGTGTTGAAATCAACTTTGCTAAGGCACTAGATTAGCAATAGAAAGTTTAAATACGCCACTTGATCAGAAAATTAATATAATAAAAAATTCACGTTGTTTAATGTGATTTAATATTTGCAAAGTTCCCGTGCATATAAATAAATTATCGTAGCGTTTTGTGATATTTTCTTTTTCAACCTTTTTCAACTGTATAAAAGAAACGAAAAAAAGTCAGCCGTATACGGTGGAGAAAATAAAATAGAATGTTGGTTATTGTTGTTTTTGCTTAAACTTTGATTTATTGTTTGGACAAAAATTTTTAGTTTTTTTAAAATGTTTGTCAGAAGTATCCTGAAGAGTTAAGTTAGCGATAACGAAATGATTTAAATAATTAAACTTGATAATAGAAAATAGCACAAAAAAAGATTTTGTTTTAAAAATTAATAAATTTTTATGTTACTATTTTTTTTTTTTTGCAAGATCGGTCCATGTCATTCGAGGTCCTGTCCGAAATCTTACGCATGCCTCTAACATTTTCATATCTTTTGAAACAAATCTAGTTTCGTAAAGTAACTTCAATAAAAAAAACGACTTTACTAAGGGACGATAGAAAATTAAAAAATAAGAAAAAAACAAACATTAAGTAAAAGTACACGAGTATTGGCGCTTAACAATATTTTCCGAGTTATGGGCCTTTGAACTTTTCATAGAAGAGTACGATTGTCAATGTGGGTATCCTTTAAAAGCTTTTAAAAAATATTTTAGGAAATACTAAAATTTTGGCTTTGTCACATTCCTTAAGCTTCGAGCAATAGTCTTTTTATAAATTAGTTTAAAAAAAGTTTATATTGTTTGACTATAAAAAACAGTATTCCTGCATCTTAGTAAACAGTAAACAGTACATTATTGTATTGAAGTTTAAGCATTTTGTCACGCAAACATTATTGGTTTGCTTTCAATCATTCTTCAATTAATAGTAATATATTTTGTTAAAATATTTTATAATATTTTTAAATAATAATAAAAAATAATTTATTTTGACTTAAGTCTCGTTGAAATTAACTATAATTTGTTTGTTACAACTAATCATTGTTACAGAGAACATAATATGTATATTGTATCATACAACAACCATAATTTTTTCACCTGTCGCTGTAACAAACTCAAACTTGTGATAATTGAATTTAGTTTTATAAACGATAACACAAATACTTTTTTCATAAGCGGCTTTAATTTCACTTTTTTTCGTTCATATGATGTTTTTATCGATGACCGAAAACCAAACGAAACACTCTAACAAACTGGAAGCTACCAGACATCATTGAATTAAAAAGGAAAGTTTGTATATAACAATTTTTGATAAACTTTTTGTTGCATTTAGTTTAAGAACTGCCGACAACCACAATATCTTTGATATCGTTCATTATTTATGTTGTTGTACTGTGGTTGCGTTAACCTTTGAAGGTGCCACTGTATATTCCCATAGCGTTTATGGGAACACACATCTGTTTATGCAATCATTTATATATATATTCATACTTATGGAGCGTCATTCCTCATTTTTACTCTTGCATGACCAGATTAGTGACTTACTGGACTTTATTGAAAGACAATGCTGGATGTTTATTCTCTGTCTTGTTTTTTATAACTAAATTTTTTAAAATATATAAAACTAAATAAGACGCGCTAACTTGTGAAGTGCATTTAAATAAGTACCTTTAGCTATT
This sequence comes from Cistogaster globosa, assembly GCA_937654795.1. Lineage (NCBI taxonomy): Eukaryota > Metazoa > Arthropoda > Insecta > Diptera > Tachinidae > Cistogaster > Cistogaster globosa. The sequence goes on from OW569405.1 coordinate 68,656,549, forward strand.
TTGGAATATATAAATTATTGCGCATAATTAAACAAAAAATAAATTAAACTCAAAACATTATAAAAGTGAAAACCAAAATTAGATAGGAAATGTCAAAAATACAAATATATCACTCACATAAAGTTAATAATTGTAAACTTGACACAATAGTGGAAAAAAAAATAATGTTGCAATTTCGCAAGAGTAAATTTGGAGTTGTCCACATATCAGCACAAAAAAATTGCATCAAACAGTCATTTTTGAATGGAATGGAGAAATTACGATTCCATTCTATTTAAAACGAGCGACTTCATGCAAAAATAAGTCCAAAACTTCTTCGTTATTTCAGGCAATTAAATAAAAATCTCATCAAAACAAGTTTTTATAGGTTTTAAAGTACAATTGCACTAAGGGATGATTTGCTATGCTAAAATGTAAAAATACTTATGTTCCTTCATAAATGGCAGATTTTCTCCGATCTTTGTTTACAGACTAGGAACCCAAATAATATTAAAAAGTTTTTCTAAAAAAGCTACACTATTGACCGATTTATTCGTATTTGTTGGGAAGTGCCCTTAAGTGATAAAATCTCTACGAATTTTGACTTTAAGGGTCGACTTTAAATATGCACTTTCTAATAAATAATTTCTTGTAAATGATATCACAAAAGTACAATTTTTTCTAAAGTAATGCTTTTTTCTTTTTAATGTTATCGTTTTTAACAATATTCAATAAAATCGTTTTGGTTTCAAATTTACACAGAAATTTTGTTTTGCACTTATCAGGGGCTTTTTGGTTTTCAGATAGCAAATTATTTTAACTTTTAATTATTTATTTGATTTAAAATTTATTATTTTTCCATTTTGTTGAATATATAAGTAGTTCAAATAATTATTGAGTTTGCAAAGAGCAATTAAAAAGTTAACTACGTTTAAATCTGAAACAAATAAAAAATAAAGTCCTTAATTGTTTGAAAAACTTGTTTCTCTGTACTACCCTTCAATTTTTATACCTTATGCATTTAAATTCAAACAAGTAAAAGTGCAACATTCGGCTACGCCGAATCTTATATACTCCTCCCCATGTATGTAAATTTAATTTAGAAAAGTAGCTCCTATCAAAAAAACAATATTGAGGTGACAGATAATTAAAAAATTAAAAAAATTAAGTACGATATATAATTTTACATAAAAATGTAATCGGCTCTTAATGAGTTAGGACTTTTTTTATAAATTTTACTATTTCCTGAAAGGTGTCTTAAAAAGCTTTTATGTGATACCGATGTTGATCAACTAGACAATCGAACTTTTTATGAAAATTTTATAGGCCCAGAACTTGGAAAATATAAGCGAGCTCCAATTTTTTCACTTGATGTTTTTTCTTATTTTTTAATTCTCTTTCGCTCCATATTTTTGTTTTTTAACTATAGTTACTTCATTTTTCCAAATGATTGGACGATTTGGCACAGACGAATATATTTAGCACTCTTACATAGCTTAGTGAGCGTTTGTATTGTTTTCTTGTTTTGATTTCCATTTTTTTTTTTACTATCACAGGATATACAAACATTGATTTTTTTTAGATATATTAATGAATGATTATAAGTACTTACGTACACACTTAATCAGAGACCTTAAAAAAAATTGTTAATTTTAAATTTCCCATTATACAATTAAACATGAATATTAACATTAACGTGTGAAAAAAGAAAATCCTTAGGAAGTTATATCTTTTATTTTTTAAACCCAAGATATGTTTTTTATTCGTACAGTACAGATTTTAATAAAGTGTGCGAAATTTAAACATTAAGTAACCGAAGATGACGTAAAATCACGATAAAATTCGCACTTAACACAACTCAAGAAATTATTTGCAATTTCCTTTTACATGCTCTGCATGATATTTAACAACAGCCAAAACAAGTCAGCCTTGCAGCAGGCATTAAATGATTTATGTTTCTTAATAAAAATTTAATGAATGACACGCATACGAAACTGTAAAAAAGAAACGACTGTTCATCATTTGATTGTAAATATATTAACAAATAATTAATAAGCATTTTTGCAGTTCCATTAATTGCTTGCAAGAGAAAACGTCAATAGAGTTTATTTTAGCATAAACACTACACTAATGAATAATAATATTGAAAATATTTTAGTCATTGTCCAAATTGTTTTATTGTTCAGATTTCAAATGCACCCCGATCTTTAGAGTACCTTAAGAAATCATTAAGATAAAATGGTAAATCATGTTTCTCTAATATCAGTTATCGTTAGCTAAAATGAAAAACCATGTAACTAACAAAAAATTCAAAATATGTTTTTCTGTTGGATTAAATAAATAAATAAATATAATTTCTGCTATCAAGAAACAAATTTTTATTTCTTTTTTCTTGCTTATGGTTAGTTACGATATGTACATATATTACAAGTTTTTAAAAATATCAGAAAAAAACAAAAAAAAAATGAAAAGCTAAATTTCTAAAAGTATTTAATAAAACAAAGGCGCAAAAAAAAAATAAGAAATTCAAAAATACGTACACACATAAATGTACCCATACATACATATATACGTATTTAAAATATTAAACACGTCTTTATTGAAAAGCATAAACTAACATAGTTAAAAATAAAAATCTTTGTAACCTTAAATATCGGTAGATGGTATAGAACTGACACGAATCTGTTCACTTAATGTGAGACAGACCATTCACACTAATCGGGCGTTGTAAATTTGTAAAACCTATGAGAACATCATTCTTAAAATTTTTAATTGTTTTCTGTAAATAAAAACTAGCAGTAAGAAAAATCGATGAAGTTGTGTACTAATATGTCATTTTGGACTCTAAGCGTATTATTAGTAAAATATAAGGTAAAGGTGAGCTTAAGATAAATTTCACAACTAACATGATTATGTTTGACTCGTATAGAATTGAAATGTTTTTAATTTTTTTCATATCAAATAAATTTCTTGTAAGGACTTAAAAACGAGTGATTTTCAGAACACCAAATAGTCAATAACTTATTAGTTATTTTTCTACAAGTTAAGCATATTGAACTCTATAAAAACACAATTATTGAAAATTCTAAAAAACCTCAAAATTCCAGAAGTTTTATGAACACTGGCATCCCGAAAAATTCCAGCGTTTTGGAATGGGGATGTTTCTGTATGCAAGTTTAGAAGCTGCATTTTTGGCTCTATCTCGCCAGTGCTCTAAAGTATTTCTCATGGACTATCCTAAATCTTTTGTTATTGTGTACGACCAAGTTTCAATATTCTTAAAGGTTCTGTATTATTAGACCAGCATATAAACTGAGTCCTCTTACAGCTTTGTTTTTGTCAAAATTAAAATTGATACTTTTTTATTCCATACACAGTTTCTAAAAAGGAAAAAAAACAAAAATTAATTTATTTAAATAAAACTAACACTACAGTTTAAATAGGCTCTACGTCATAAAATATCTTTAACAATTGACATATTTTCTCGCTGTGAAGAAGTTTTTAATTTAACACAAATGAAAGTTTTCAATAGGCCGGCATGTGAAAAGGAATTTAATTAAAGTTTAAAAATGTCTGCCCCCTTGATGCAGAATTGCGCCTGTTTGAGCATTGATGCTACTTTGACAGGGGATAAACATGTAAAAAAAAAAATAAAAATTAAGAAAATAACTTTTACTGCATGTAACATACTGTTACGTTTATTTATTTTATAAACTACACAATTTATTTAGACGATTATTTACTTATTCTCGATTACTACACAAAATACACGATGGTAACTTTACCACTTTTGAGTATAAAACAGTTTGCCTATAGCTAAACTTTTTTTCTTCCGAATTCAATTAATTGATTTAAATCTACATCGAATATTCTTGCAGGTTGAATTTTTATATGTTAAATCTTATTGAATCTGCTATTTAAATTATCATTATGTAAAATGGCAAATTATTTAATGTTTTGACATTTAATTAAACTGCATACGGCTTCTTCTTTTATCGTTATAAAATAAATATTAACTTTATTGTTTTTCCATCATAAAAAAAATATGGTGATCACTACTTAACGTGTGTGACCATCACTAACTGAACATTGTTCTATTCATTCAGAAAAAAGTTTTCTTTTTAAACTTGCATTGTAAAAGAATTAGGCGGTGACTTTTTGCTTAAAGTTCTGTGAACAATTTGTAAAGTTATAACTTTAAAAAAGCATCGAAAAAACTATGTGTAAAGAAATCAAAAAACAAGAAGTCTCACAGGCACTGTTTTTAAAATTTTCACTCAATCACCTTTACTTTCAACTCTACTGATACTTCTTAAACTTAACTTTTATTTGTAATGCTAAATACATGTTATGAAATATCTTCAACAAATTTAAAAACTTTTCTTATGTCGTGGATCTTCGTTTTCTTTTTCAGTCACATTCTTTAAATGAAAAGGAAAGTTGTCAGAATGGCCGGTAAATTAAAAAGCGAAATTAAAACAAGTTTTATTAACATGAAGTAATTAAGTTTTTATAGCATGATGACTGGATTTCCTTTTCTCAGAAATGCACTTGTTGTCGTTCATGCTTGAGACCAGTGTCAATGTTTAAACAAAAAATTAAAAATAAAAAGATTTAATTGGTAGAAAACCCTTTTTTATTTTTATTTAACATACCAAATATTAAAGCGCCATATACATATATAAGTTACCAGGTCTTTTAAAGAGTGAAAAGCTTAAAAATTATTGGTCAAAAAATCTTTTCTTATACTGTACTTTGAATAAAAATAAAATTATAAGTAAAAAAAGTAGTTATAAATATGTAAATGTCTATAATCTGTTCTTAACGCGATGTGTTTTGTATATCTATTATAAAGATTCATAAATTTAAAAAATAATCTCAAAGCTTTTTCAGCTGTGCCTATGTGTCCATTAACCCACTCCACCGTTACTTCAGCACCAGAGAAGAGTACGCGCTCACTTGTCCTATGTCCTGTTTTTCAAGTTCAATGCGGAACTTTCTCTCATGCACTCGACTTTCCAGCGAGTGATCCATTGCATGCAGCAACCCAAGCAATTCTGCCTGGTAAATGAAGATGTACTGCAACAAAAGCAACGAGTGTACGATTCAGTCTTCGACTATTTTTCATCTTCTCATGAGTTTAATTGGCATTTGAGCTACACCCTAAAGCAAAATATTTTATAAAAACTTCTACTAACACAGAACGAAAATTATGCAAAAGATACTTACAAAACAAATAACTGCATTGAAAAATTGGAACATTCCACAGGTACTCAAGAACCCCTTGAAGTCGGTATATCAAAAACACCACCATAACGACAGCTTCAGTCATTTTGAAAGTTGTCGCGTTAAGATTCGTCGCGAATATTTGATATAGAAGTTTTTATCTATTATTCAAGTTGGAAAAATTACCATCTTATAATAAATTGTGTAAATAAATTGTGTAATTTATATAAATTGTGTAATTTAATTAAAGCTGTCAAAGTTGTGTGAATTATTTTGCAATAAACTAATTCAATAAACAATGCGTTTATTAATCAAATAAACGTAACAAATATATTACAAATTTGATAATAAAAAGAACTAAACTTTGTTTAAAAACAAAGTGCAATGTAACAGATTAGGGCAGATGAGTAGGAAATTCAAGATTTTCGTCACATCCTATAATAGAGAACTTTAGATCTACTCGTGACGTAATTATTTATTTAAACCAAAACATGCAAGTGCGAGCAGCTGTTAAATGAAATGATTCTTTTAATCGAATTTTAACGAAAATATAAGTACAAAGAAATGTACATAAAAAAGGTGGCAAAAAAATTTACTGGTACAAGACCAAGAAACCTGCACATATAAAAACTAAATTATAAAGTACAACTGGTGGACACCGATGTGCTTATCGTTGAACAGAAAATGAAGTGAAAACAATAAAATTAACGCCCCTCTGTCCCTGACCATTTTAATCGATTAACCGGCAACTTAATAACATTTTGATAGTAAATATTTGCAAGTGCGTGCAGATGCTATTTGGTAAAACATTTTGGGTACAATCGTACGAGCTAAGTTTGTCGCTATGTGTTTTATTTCTTTTCGATATAGATTTTTTTGTTAAAACAAAAAAGAAATATGTGAAAAGCCCACCCATGTACATGCATGTAACAAATACACATTCAATAGCATGAAATTCCGATGGCAAGGATACAATAATCATCTCTTATTGGTGCACAATTTCTTTTAGCATACATCCACTTCTTCTTTTTCTTCTTCTTTGTGATTCACCTGTGAAAGTTTTGTTATAAATGAATATGTTTCAAAAGCTTGTTAAATTAACATTGTTTTATTTTTAACAAGGCCTAGCTGCTTGCTGTTTCCCTAGATATTTAGCAAATAAATCATTTTGGCACAATTCAGTTAAATATAAATATTTTAAATTAAAGGTAAAATTTTTAAGCAAAAATTGTTTAAAGTGTCTTTCAACGCTTAGGTTTTTTTTTTTTTGCTTTTCTTAAATGTCATTTATATGATGATCTAGTCGTTGCTGTCAGCAGAAAAGCATCTTGAAATGATAGCTTATAGTTAAAATTTTTGTTAATAAGCTAAGTATATATTTAAATTGAGTGGTATGTAAAAGTATTTAGAAAATGATAGTTTAACATATATATTTTTGGTAAAAACAGTATCAACAAATAAGCAAAACAAAAGCAAGCACGGAAGGGAGAATAGTTAATATGAAGGCAACGTTTTCATAGGAATGCTAATCTCCAATGGTTTTGAAAAATATCGAAAATCAAAAGTGTAGTGCATAAAATATAATACGTATTTAAGAAAATTTGTATTTTAAAAACATACAATTTAAAAAAGCATCCGAAAATAATCCGCTGAAGCATTGATTTCCCTGTTGTGGTTTTTTTGTAAATGAATTAATTTGGATTAACTAAAGATACGGAAAAAGTGTTACAGGATAAAGATGGTAATTCCTTTATAGCTTCTTTTCTTGAATCAATAATTCTTTCAAAATAAAACCGACTTCATAATAAATTTCATCTGTCGGCCTATAACGGTCTAAGTGCTTGGCCACATACATCAAATGACATTAGTTATTGGGACACCCTTATGTTTCATCTCCAAATTTTATACTTGTTCAACTGTTCAACAGTTTGGCAATATACTTAAAATTACAATAACTATACAGGCACCCTTAAATTTATAAATTCAAGGTTTATACTTGATGTTGTAGTAGACTTAGGAATCAGGTTATATGTAAATTTAGACCGACTGACTATTATGGTTCAACAGTTTGACCGTATACCACAGATTACATCAACTGTTGTAAAACTCTTTTATTTATAATTTAGGACATTTATACTTCTTGTTGCACATTCTTTCCAATTTGATTTACAAATTTAATTTTGTATTACTTTTTGCCATTGAGAGCTATAGTGATAAACAGTTTTTTTAATTTTAAAGTGGTGACCTTTCTGGCTCATAATACACGTAAAAAACATGCATGTTGTATGGGAACATCTTTTAATTTATAAGATAAAGAATTGTTTTTAAAACTGAAATATTCTGTAAGTATACCCCTAAAAAAATAATCAAAATCGATCCAGATATGACTGAGTTATGAAAAACAAAACAACATTTAGTCGAATTGATAACCCCCATCTTTTTTTGAAGTTGGTTAAAAAAAATTGAAACTAAAAAATGTGAAAAACAACAAAAGTGACTACATAATCTTTTTCAAAAATTAAGAGTGTTAAACGTGCAAGGCTGTAAAGCTTCAAAAGTTATTCGTTGCAGATTAATCAAACAAGTACACTGCTATTATTAGCAAATTTAAGTCTGACATAATTTCATATTAAAAACTATTAAAAGCAATTAAGTCAAAAATAAAAACTTATTTCGAACTAAAATTTTATCTAAAAATATAATAAACCTGCAACGGGTTCATTTCTATACATGAAATGCTCTTTGAAAATTTAGATGTTGGTACAGATAGTAATCGAATACAAAACACCTATTTTTGCAATTTGTTCTGTCTCCAAATTTAAATTTTTATTTTTTGAAATATGTCAGTTTGAAAAAAAATTTTATTTAATTTTGCTGTTTTTTTATGTTTAAATAAATACTGGATTTTCCTGATGATGCTACATAAAGGGGTAGTGAAATATTGACAATATAAATAAAAATTAAAAATATAATAAAATATTATTATACATTTATTATAATTCTATAATATATAATCTATTATTTCATACATTTTTAATATTAATTTTTTGGTTGAGGTAGAAGCGTAGACAAAATTAGGTAGTTCAGCTCAGGCCCGTCTGCTTGTACATGTTCGTGTTGAAATCAACTTTGTCAAGGCACTAGATGAAGTAGAGAAAATTTAAATTTACAATCGTTCGTTTCCAAAATTTTGCTGTTGAAAAAACGCCTCGCCTGCATAAAATTTTTGCATATTTATTTCAACTCTCGTGGGTATTCTTGCAGATGGTCGGGCTTATGATAAAAACTTATTAAAAAGTTTAAAAAAATTGGTGAGCTTTATAGCTAATACAGAAACCTTTTTATTTGCGAATCTGTGATAACAACCCTTAGCAAAACATACAATTAAAAACAAACATTTTTATGAGCCTTTTTTTATTTAAACTATACATTGGAAATCTGCAGTATGTTACATGGGGCTACATATATATAATAAATTGTATATAAAATTCGGCATAGCCGAATATTACACTCTCACTTCTTTTTATTTGGTATATATATATAAATATATAAAAAAAATTTTATTTATATCAAGAAAGAGAAGTTACATGTATTTTGCTTCAGAGATGGATTTCTGTAATGTTGCAGTATATGATTAGTGATGAAGCCCAAATTTTGAGAATATAAATCTAATTGTGACCATAGAAAATGTATTTGCAACGACGTCTTACAGCTCGAATTATCATGAGTTAGTAACAGCTTGCAAAGATAATTGCAAGTCACTTTCGAGAAAGACTCTCAAGCGGGTTTCTTTAAATAATAATATATTTGATGAAATAAATTACGTTGCAATGTGATCTCTTTGTGTACTTTTGGCATCTCAAGAAACTTTAAAAATAAATAAATTGTACCATATGGCCCCTTCAAAAAAGACCTGACCAAAATTTTGTTCACCATTGCTAACTAATCCGAATAATATTTTCTACAATTCCTTAATAAATTTGAGTCATTATAATTCTTAGATTTAAAATTTTTGCTGATACTAATAAGCTGGTAACTCAATTAAATTTCAATAAAATTTACTGATAACTGGAAATTAATTAGTAGTCCCTACAATTTCAAATATAGTTAAAACAACATTTCTAGGTTTATTGACTATTTGCCATACAGGTGTTATACGAGAGAGAAGAAGACTTTGTAAGTAATATTCTATCAAATATAGTAATATTTCCATAAAGTTTTCTTATACAGTTGATTTATAACATCACTTTTTACCCAGTCTTTTCAGTTATTGCAGCAGCTAACTCAAATGTTCTTCCGCCGCCTTTCTTAGTATTTTTTTGAAAAAATTATTCTCTGTGTGTGCGCTATTGTTAAACAAAAATTGTTTCTTGCACTTTCTATTGAAAGATGTCACGAATTGAAATTTTTACTCAAAACACTTTAAACCACCAATAATCTTTAGAGAAATAAATGAGAAATCAGCAACTTCCAAAATTTAAAAGAAAACAACATAAATATTCTTTATGATTACCTTTGGATTTCTTTTCACTATACATCGCATGTTGTTACTTGCATCCACCACATTAATTATACGAATTCATAATCGAAGAATAATTTCAAAATGTATGTTAGAAAGCAATTCGATATAATTAGAATAATCAAGATAAGAAAATTGACCCTGGCACCACACATTATCAACCTTAGTTAATTGAACTGCTTCTTTTGGTAGTAATTTTGCACAAGTTTATCCTCTTGCTGAGTAAATTCTGTAAGCGATTGCAAACTGCAAACTCAACAACTCCGTTGATCTGATAAAAATTATACTCGTAGTTAAATTATTTGTCTTAAATAGCACAATATAACATTACACCTACTAGTAGAATGATATCTGGACTTTGCCAGTAAACCATTTAAAAAGGAAATCCTTTTTCCGTCCTCATCAAACGGCAAAAATCAACTTTATTTTTCCACTACATTTGCTTTATCTTTTTAAGCTTGACTGATGGAAAAAAAATTAATTAATATTTTTAATGGTTTATAAATATTTCATTATTGTTTCTTACTAAAATTTGTGTGCTTAATTTATTTAACCAATTTTATTCTTTTAAAAAATATATATTTGTAATATTCTCATTAAACACTCATTTCTATAAAATAAAACCGTAAAATAAATTACTGCGGAGAAAGCTTATCAATATGCCCATTTCGCTACTGTGTTTATAGATCATCAGAGGTTTTAACTAACTTTTAAAGAAAACATGGAAATCTATTGTCTTAAATTTTATAGAATAAAATAGAATTATGTGCATTAAAATGGGTAATAATTAACTAAATCTTAATAAACAAACAAGTAAGTTGTTTACGACCTATTCGGCTATGTTGAATTTTATACACCCTTCACCATACAAACAAATATTAAGTTGACAGAGAATTAAAAAATTAAAAAAAAAAAAATACAAAAATATGTCATCGAATCTTAATAGGTAAAGCATTTTTAAAAAATTTTAGTATTTTCTGAAAGATTTCATCAAAAGCTTTTAAGTGATACCTATATTTATATCTGAAAAGTTAAGAGGCCAATAACTCATAAAATATATGCGAGCACCAATATCTTCACTGGATGTTTTTTATTATTTTTTGATTCTCTATCGCCCCATATATTTGATTGGAGTAACTTGATTGGTCTAAATGATATGGAAAAATTAGAGGCAGGGGTAGAGTTTTGCCCACTTTGTCTGATCGATTGAAGTATTTTAATTTTTTTAGCTCATATAGTGTCTTGGCAAAGTTGATTCAAGTTAGAACCCGAATAGACGGACATCGCTCAAAAGACTTCGGTATGCACAAGAACTCAGAATATATATACCTTATGGGGTTGGAATTGGATATTGTAAAAATTAAATATGGAATGACAAACTTAAGTATTCCCTTTTATACTTGTCGTGAAGCGTATAAAACACAGTAACAATCGGAAATTCATTTCTATTCTTATTTTATTCTTTTAATGATGGTTTATCATTGGAAATAACATATGTATTGTAACAGGTTTAAAATAGTAAATGATGCATAAAGGCAATTTGCACAGTTAGTAAAAATCATTAACTACTATTTTAACCATTCTACATTCCCACTGTTTTTCAAGTCTATACGGCTTAACTAATTGGCTACAAATGAATAGTAAATACTAATTTCATCCTTGACATCGTTCTGTTTTCGTTTCTTTCTTTCGTTAAATTTTTCTTTGAAGTAAATTACATTATCAGAATTGTAAACTAAAGAGGTTAGAGCGTAGCGATTTTATTAGCGATTAAATTAAACAGTGATTGTGAGCATGATACATGTGTGCTAAGCAAGGCAATACATTAATATCCTATCAAATTATAATATAAATGCTCGTTTTCCTCAAAATGGAATACAAAATAAAATACTTTAAAAATATATAAAAAATAGAAATTAGTGGGTTTGGGTTATGTACACAGAGAAAAGAGATTCGTTGTGAAAACCGAATTTGTTGCCAATTGAATTTTGTCGGTTGTGAGTATTATCTGAAATTCGGTTGAAATGACTGTATAAATATGGTGCTTATAACTATTTAAAAAAATGATTCGAGAAAGAAGGCAGTCACCAGAAAATATTATTGTGAATTAAATACAAAAAAAAAAACTTAATATTTGGATATAAAACTTTATTAAAGATATAGTTTCAATTGATACTCATAAGAAAATAAGAAATTGCATATGATGAACACCTCAGCACTACTTCTTCCTTTTGATTTCTTGTTTTTCCAAACATCTTTCATTTTTCTTCCCATCCGGAAATATTAAATTTTTTGCTAATGTAACTTAAACAAAATGCTTTACAATTATTATTATTTTAAATAATTTTTTTTTTACTAAAGTTGGACCTACCCTTTATCCAACTTGGTTAATTTGTTGCCAGTTCCTTGAGCTTGTTTTTTTATTTATTATAGCGTTGGTTTTTTCTTATGCATTAATTTCTTTTTTATTTTTATTTACAATGTCAAAACAGCTTTCGTTTGTAGAAGTAACATAACCGACTTTTTGATTCTTACTACCAATATTTGAGTATCCGTATTAATGTGCTGAAATAATTTTGTTGCTTCTTCCAATTAACAGAATTGATAACAGTAAAGACATAAATCGGTCGAGTTAACTTTTCTAATGGTTCTTGCGACCGACTATTAATTACAAATATAATTTTTTTGTTCTTAATATAGAACTTATATCAAGATTATAGATTGTTAGGAGTAAAAATTAAATTATGATATTACTGGTTAAATTTTAATAATATTAAACGATTTTTTACAAATCTGTTTTCTGTGTGTAGCTTTTTAACAATAAAAACAACCAAATTTTTGTATGATAATGCATAAGAACATACATTTATGAATAAAGTCGTCAATAAAACGCTGACTTCCTTAGCGATGCAGGAAAGATATTGGATTGTCACTACTAATTTGAACTGATTGCGAATTTTCTCTTATTTTCGTTCTTTTGCAAATTCCCACATATACTCTCATTTAAGCGCAGAAGATAACTCACCTTCAATTATATTACTTCAACTATCATCACGGCCTATCATGCGCCCTTTCTTTGACATGACTTGCATTCCCTTCCATATTACCATTACAAGTAAAATAATATATTGGCGATGCATACAGAACAACAATTTTAGCCTCTTCAAATAAGAAAGCCTATATCGCAGAAATTTAGCATTCTTGGTATTCACCTTTCTTCGATAGAGGGCAGTACATGTTGTAAAAGACTTACCATCAAAGTATAGGAAATGACTTTTAGAGGTATTTTAGGATATTTCTTATTATCTTTATTGAACTGCGACTGGATATCCAGACCGTTTGAGTTATGTGATCTTACCGATGGACCTTAACCACCAACACAACAAACAACATTGATTTACGTATTCGTAATACTTGTATTTTTCCGCAACGGGCCAATAACCGAACACTGTGGAACTCCACTTGTAACATAATATGCAAAAGATCCCTATCAGTGTTGTATAATAAAATTCGATTACTCAAGTCAACTTTTACCAGGACCAACAGATATTTAGAAATTTACCATTATTTCCCACTTTGCTTAATTAAAAGTATTTTACATCAAGTGAAACTAATATTCCAAACTGTTTTACTTAGTTTTAAAATTCATGAATTTACTCCGAATTAAAATTGTATATTAAAACAAAGTTCAATACCACATTACTTTCGCCATTATAATATCATTTTGTAATATTAGAAACAAATCGTAGCTTCAAAATGCAATTTGTGGAATGTTCATTTATAGAATTATTTACCTTGACTAAGAACTCTATATAATAGTCGAGGGACAAGACAGTTCAAAAGTACTTGAAAGAGTTAACACCGAAACTTTGGTTATACGCGATAACCACGAAAAAGGTTTATAATGAGTCACAAATAAACATAGCACATCTCTAATTCTAAGATTACTACATCGTTAGATATATGTATGAGGAAATTTTTTTTACTCAGATTAATATTTGTATGTACAGTATTGTTCGAAACCTAAGCAACTTTTCCCCAGTATATACTCATGGTCGTATATGTTCTCCTTAAATAGATTAATGAAAAACGTTCCTTTTATTTGTTTTTAAACATATAGTCTACATATAAATAATAACAACAAAAAATACATTTTATGTCTTTGGAAGAAATTATAAAACAAAAACAAAATTAATTAAAAAATTCGCTGTTCAAAACCTAAGCAACTTTTACATTGTTGCATTTGTTGCGAAATATTAACTAAAACAGCAATAAAAAATTTAAACAAAAATTTTAGTCCCGTTATGATTGCTATTAAAAAAAATAATTTTTGTTGATTGTATGCATTTAAGTGGTCCAATTCTTTAGAAGTGCAACCATGACGCGAGCACGTTATCGATCAGCTTTTAAGCTAAAGATTATTAAACTTTTTAATAACGGTAAATCCTTAATTGCTTTAGCAAACCAATTTAATATTAATAAATCAGGAAGCCAATAGCGGTGGGCGACCTCGAAAAACTTCTAAACGAACAGACTAGAAAACTTTCCGTCTAGTTAAAAAAATCCATTTATTTCGTCGAAGACATAGTGAATGAGCTTGAACTTCAGATTAGTTCTTCCAAAGTAAGAAAACTTTTATTGGAACAAAACTTAAGGAGCTTTATGCCATCTAAGAAGCCTATGCTGACTGAGAAACATTTAAAACAGAGGTTTGCTTGATTGATTGCAACATAGTCTCTGATTTTCTCAGCTTTTTGGCTGTTTTAGGTTGGATTTTGCTAGAGCACATATGTATTGAACCATACCCAACTGGAGAACTGTTTTGTTTAGCGATGAATCTAAATTTAACTTACTAAATTCAGATGGAGTTTGCCACGTGAGAAATTCTAACAAAAATGTACCGTTTTGTTTACAGAGACATTTTAGCAACTCCATGCTTAACTATGCTGACAGTGACCCAAAACTCTCATCGAAGTTAGTCAAGGATTGGTTATCAGCTAATGGGGTTCAAGTTTTGGATTGGCCACCTCAATCGCCAGACTTGAATCCCATAGAGAACCTTTTGGGAATTTTAAAACGGAGAGTTGGAACTCGACGCTTTAAAAATAAACAGGATTTGATGAACTGTCTAAAAACAGATTGGGAAGCTATACCAACAACTTTTCCATCGAATCTTATTGAATCTATACCCAAAAGATGCGCTCAGGTCGTAAGATACAAATTATATCATACCAAATATTAAAAGTTGCTTAGATTTTGTTTTTATTTTATTATAACTTCCAAAGAAATGAAATTTAATTTTTGTTGTTATTTTTAGGTTATAAACACCTTGTGTAGTAGTACATAAAAAAAATATTTTCTATTAATTTATTTAAAGAAAAGATATGAGTCTATTATTACTTATTGGAAAAAGTTGCTTAGGTTTCAAATCATACTATATGTATAAGACTTCGTCCCAGAACTACATAAAGGTGAGCATTAAACTATTAGATGATTTTATTCCTATAAATGTGAAAATAACTGATACAATTAATTAAAAATAGAATAGCAAACTTTTTACGGTCTTCAAACAGAAGTCATTAAGGTACGTAACTGTTATTTTTGTTACTTTAGGAAATCGTCATTTTTCTTACCAAAAGTATATAATTTCTAACTTGTCTTATTATATATTTTATTTTTGTAAAAAAAATTAAGGTGTTTTTTGTGTATCTACCAGAAGCGTGATTGGAAGACTCTCTAAAATTTCGGAGTCCGACACGATGGCACCTACTTTTGCTTAGCATTGTCATTATTTTCACTAATGATAACGCTTTTTAGTCAAATGGTTTTATTTGTAATTAGTTAAAAATCAGTCATTATTATTGACTAATGAATAAATGGTTTTAAAGCATTACCATTAGTAAACGTCACTCCTTATCTTTGTACACTAAATAAAGATCTTAAAGTATGGTAAGGTTTTATTTTAAAATGTAATTTATATCACAAAAATTTTGGGAAAAATGTAAGTTCTAATAATCTCAGGAAAAATATGACACTATATAAAAATATTATTATGTTTTTAGGTAGTTAATAAGATCTGCCAAATAACCGGTTTTAAATTTTACACCCATCTCACTTAAAAATGATGAATTATTACAATTTTCAAAAGTAGAACGTGTAAAAAGGTGAAGTTCGTTTTTTTAGTATATAAATCTTTCTTAAGGCTCTGCTGTCTAAGATTTATTTTTTATAAAAAAAAAATTATTTTTTCAATTTTTTTTTAATTATATTACCATTAGTAAAAACAGTCATAATTCATAAAAAATTAGCAATAAATGGTACTTAAATTTTTTACATTGCTAATAATTTATTAATGTCAATGAAGTTTTAATGCTAATGAAAAGATCCTAAGTATGATAATAATTGTGGAAAATTAATAAAACCATTAAAGGTTTCTCTAGAGGCGATATTTTGACATATTGGCGTTTTATTTTGAACCGTATCTGCAACCTGAAACTATTACTTTTGCCGCAAAACTCCTGAGATCATAATTTTAAAGTTTATTTTAACAATTTTTTAGATTCCCTATTCCCGAAACCCACAAAAAAGTTTTTCGTTAAATTAACTAATTTTAATTACACATTTAAATATTAATAACTTAAATAATAAAAATAATAATAATTTATTATAATAGTTTAGAAATTTTAAAAGTGTGTTATAGCTTCCTTGTGCTTTTGTTTATTTCATCGTAAAGTTTCTGAAAATAATCCAAAAAAAAAATCTCTTTCCAGCTGTTTTTAATCACTTTTACAAGTGATTCTATAAGTGATTTCTTTTGATCACTGAGAACCCTGTACGCCACCATTAACTTGTCCTACGACTGTTCATCAAATTGTTATATATTTTATTTTCGAACAATAAATTTAAAGCTTTAGGGATTCGCAGCTTGCATTGAATTTCATTTTGCTAAATATAGAATTTTTGAATTACTTTATAATGTTGCTGTAATTTTCAATTTTTAAGGAATATTTCTTTTACGTTTAACTTTTAGTTATTTTTATTTTCCTTATTGTAAAAGTAAAAAAATTGTTTGACCATTTATTTTCAAATTTTGTAATAATTTATTTTACAAATTCAGTTACGATATTCAGTAAGGATATAGTATCACAGAAAATTTCTTTCTATATTTAGGAAAAGTTTGATTTAGGTTGAGTTATCTAAACTATATGGAATTTTTGATTTTTTCATACTTAAAAAAGAAAAGACGACATGAATATTTTAAGCAAATGGTCTAACAAAATTTTTTAGCGATTTCTATGTTAAAAAGTTCTTAGAGTTATTTTTTAAAAATTATTTCAAAATAACGGGTAAACGCTTATCGATATTAATAAATCGAATAGCTTTCTACGCTTGTAGGTTACCACATGCGGTTACCACATATATGACAAGTCTCTGCGTATTAACAGAAGGGGCTGACTGAAATAGTTAAGTAGAAATGAAATCAACTAATAATAAAGTAAAATCAACAAATTTATGATACACTACGGTGTTCAATTATTTTGACAATTCAAGACTAGGCCATTGCAATATGACACGAAAGAAGAGCATAACAAATGTACTTTGAACAAAATCACCATTAAATATAAAAAAATTATAATCTTTTGTTTTTGTTTTGAAAAATGTGAGAAACATAAAACGTACTGTATCGAATTTAAATTACGCGCGCGCATTACCTTGTTGTACGGAACGGTATTTGTTGGTAGTGAATGAACAAATGAGTGAGTGAGTGAATGAGTAGGTGAACAATAAAGAATGCATGTCTATTAACAATTGTCTATTTATTTAAAAATTGTTTTTAGTGTAGTTGTTGTTATTTTCTCAAGTTTCTGTGTCAGTCCATAAGGAGAATTTCTAAAAGTTTTTTACTTATTGTTTTTGTTATTGTAGCTGTTGTTAATATTTATGTCTTTTTTGCATTATTTATTTATTTTCATGACATGCTACAGTAACAATAACAACACAACCAACAAATATAAATAAAAAAAAATACAAAAAACAAAAGCAACATACCAAAACAATCGAAATCCCTTGTATCACTAACAGACAACAGAGATATTACCTTGTGCCATTAATAGTGGTGGACTGGTAACGATTAATCGGTTGAAAAATATGTGTAAATCATAGTAAGAGCTTGACATTAAAAGATAAAGTACTAATAATTGTATTAAAATTAATTTTAGCTCAAATTCATTTTTATTTTAATTTCTAAAAATTTTTAAGAAAATAATTATTTACAAATGTATGCGGACGCTTTCCAGAGAAAACAAGAAACATTAAACACAAATGTAATGCTGCACTTTCTGGATCGTTATATTCGTCATTAACATTCTTCGCATCATAAACATCATCTGTTTAACATATTATTTTTGTAAATAAAAATACCAGAAATATCCATAACACAGCCCGACAAAATTAAAAAGTTTTTGAAAACTAAAGCTGATAGAGGCAAACTGATTACAGATTTGAATTCAGCGCACCCAAGTTAACTAGAATCAGTTGATAAATTCAAAGAAGCAAATTGAGTGTTGGCCTGTGTAATCAATTAATTTTAATTTAAAAGGATTTTACACAGTAAATTAAAGACAATATAAAGAATAGAAAATTCTATAGTGTATTACCACTATAGATGCCATCGACATAAAACAAATTTAATTTTTAGGGTCTCATACAATTCTTTAATGTCTTTCTAAAGATAATTTTAGGAAATTGAGCCATAACAAGCTTGATCTGTAGTGTGTTAGTTAATATTGCAATTTTTAGTTTAACTTTTACATAATTTTTATAGTCATCGACTGAAAATCGTTAAGATGACAAAAAGGCTTAAAGTAAAAATCGCCAATTGTAGAACTGTGAAATTTATAGAAAAAAAGTCAAGTGGATTTAAATCATAACCTTAACACGCCTGCGACTAATGCAATTATTACAAATCAACAACCAATTGTGAATCGTATTACGTTAGTATTCAAGTATAAGTTAGCATTTATTCTTTTTCTTATTAAAATAAGTAACCGACTATCTTCTAACTCCAAACATCCACCAATAATAACAAAAAAAAAATTTAATTGTATACGAATGTAAACAACAACACTGACTTGTGTTTGCAGCGTACGCTGACGACGTTTTATTAACACGCTGGTTAAATTTCTCATTAACGGACTTACAATCGTTAGAAGTGCATCGAAAATTAAGAAATAAAAAAATCGAAACAAAAGCGAAACAAACGAAAGTATAATATTGAAGGCATTTTAAAAAATACGTATAAAATTGTGAATTAATATTTAAAAATGAAGAAAATAAAAAAGTTCCTTTAACACATAACAATATAAAATTTTGAGATCATTAATAAATAATAAAAGGAAAATCATATTTACACTTGTTTGCCTAGTTTAGTACTTTTAGTGTCATTCATTGTGCCAATCAATCATGGAATACAAATGTTGTAATTTTCAATTTTAAATAACTTTTCATGTCATAATTAAACATTTTCGTAAATAAATAATTTTTTTAAAACGGTTTTTTGCATTTTGTTGGTTAATTGTAATAATTATTATGCTAAAATCGCTTGCCTTCTTTTTCTTTGAGTGCATATCTTCTTTAATCTTAACTTTATCACTGCTAACGTTATTTTCTTTTCATTTGCCTCATTTAATCAATGTTTGACATTTCTCAAAGTGATTGCGGTGTTTTATGGCACCAAATTTTAATATTCTTAATATTCGTTTACCAAAGTATCATCATGTTTTTGGGACGCAGTGAGTCTATTAAGTGGATACGTAGAAAATTTTCGAAAAGGGTAAGTTTTCTTTAAGTAAAAATATCATTTTAAACTTCTGTTTTTTCTCTTTTTTTACACTTGATTTATCAATATACAGTAACTTTATAATAATTAAAATTTGGGCTGCTAAAATTTCTGTGTTTGAGATATTTAAACGCATTTTTGCGAATTTATAATCGCCTTCGAAAAAAGAAAAAGGTTAAAAACAGTTCATAATCTTTAAAATTAATGGGTGTCCCCATACAACATATATGTATTTTAAAACTAAAAAAACTTATAGGATGTCTCCATAGGTGCCGTAAATTAATCTATATGGACCTATCTTTTGAACCGTTATAAAAAAGCGCTTGAAAATTGGACAGAGTGTCGATTACTATAACCGTGATAATAACAAGTTTAAATTAAAGGGTGCCCCAATAGTTCATTTAATTTGACGTTAATAGCCATACCTTAAAACAGTTGAAGACAGACGATTAAAGTATAGAAACAAACTGTAATGCTAAAGGCCGGGGCACATAGAATCCGTCATACGTTAAACTTTGACAAATTCAACTGACAAGTAAGTTAAAATACATGTTTTCTTATGAGCGTTGTCACAATCAATACGTGTCCGTCAACGCAAATAACGAAAGTTGGTCAACTTTTAACTTTTGAATACTTTGACAACTATAAACTTCTTCTTCTCTGTTTTCTTTTAACTCTTGCTGTGTTTCAATTGTGTTTTGTGATTTTATTAAAACAATTTAGGTGGCAAACAATAAAATACAAATTTAGTTGAATTAAAAGGTGAATAAAATACAAATTAAATTTAAAAGTGAATAAAAATAGAGAGCAAACTTTGGTTTAGCATCCGTCAGCAAAGTATTCATTGTGCCAACCTAGTCCATCATTACTTTGACTTAAGTTGAATGTGTCAAAGTTTAACGTATGACGGATTCTATGTGCCCCGGCCTTAACTCCGCTAAAACAGCAAGTATAAAATTTGGATTTTAAAATCAAAGGGATAGTTGTTCCAAAATTAATGTAATTTATTATATCTCCGTATTTTTTAAACCATTATATACAAACACTTGAAAATTAGACCGAATCTCCACTACTTTGTTTAATATAATAAGGGGTATAAATATCTTAAATTATAAATTAAAGGGTTTTACAATAGTTGACGTAATCTAATTTATATGGCCAAACTGTTAAATCGTAATAGAAAGACCGTTGATTGCTAAGTTTTCCACAACCTCAAGTATATTTTTTGACTCTATAAAATAAAGGGTGTCCCTATTGCTGCTGTAATTTAATGTATGCTGTCAAACTCAATAGCTATTGTAATTTTATGTATGAGGCCAAACTCTTGAACCGCTATAGACAGACAGATGGTATCTCTTTTGGTGTCGATTTTCCTTCTTGCAAGAATTATTGTATAAAGGGTTTTTGAGTTTTGTTGCGTTTTATCTTTATTATTATATTAGTTATTTAGTCAATTTGACTTGAGATGTAAGACTCTTGCATTTTCTATACGAAATTTGGGTAGAAAGAATCTACTGATGAGCTTTATGAGCAAAATGGCCATTAGGATGTGCTTTCCCCGTAGTAATGAGGATGTCATGAAATATCTATATTTGAAGGGCCTAAGCAATACTAACATAGATTAATATAATTGCTATTATAATTATTTTGTAAACAATCTATTGAGACTAAGGATTTTTTAACCCTTTAAAACGTAAGTCTACAAAATTAATATAACATTTTTATTGTTGCATAAATAAATGAAGTTGTGTATATAATAAATAAAATTTAAACATGATTTGCATATTTATTGCCAAATTAAACACATAATTCATAGGAGAATAACTTAAAACAGTATTTAATATAAACAGTGAAATTTACGAAACAAGGTTGATAGAGCATAACAATTATTTGAATTTCTACACTGTGTGTGTTTTTGATAATTTTACAATAAAAAATCAATCCAGTGCCAAGTAATTTTACTGCCGTCTTTCCAATAAATAAAATTTCACTTTAAATTGTCTGACTTCAGTATTTATATTATGTTTTTTAATTGATTTTATTATTTATTAGTTAAACCTTTTAAGTAAAAGTAACACACCCTAAAAAGTTTACTTCTCATACAAACAACTTAATACCGCAAATAAATTTATATAAAAGTAAATTGTGAGTCCGAGTGAGCATTCAAATTTATATACTCATGTTTTTACAACTTGAACCACTCCTTTTGTACTCCCTTGCTTGACGGCAGAAAATAACCATAAAACAACTAAATACCTCAGGCAAAACCGAAAGTAATAGAAATAGTTGAAACTTTTTTTAATAAGAAAATGTATAAAAAATGTTAATTAGGGGTTGTTATAATTTCTCGGCAATTTTATAGTTTCTTGTCACGCAAAATTTGTTGAAAATTTTAAGTGAACTTTACTTTTCAGTTTTTTATTTTAAAACATTTATGGAAAATAATTTATGTTAGAAAATAGCGTTAAGAAAAGCAAATACTTGATACATTTTCGAATAATAACTTGATGCTCCTCAGTTTTCTACCTTCTTTTTATACCCCCCATCACAAGTGAAAAAGGTACATATAAGTTTGTCATTCCGCATTTTTAAATAAAATTATATGTCTCAGTTATTTTATTTTTTTTATTTTTTATATTTAAAATATCTTTTTGATAGGAGCTACTTCATTTAAATAAGTGGTGAAGGGTATATAAGATTCGTTATAATTGAATATAGCACTCTTAGTTATTTTATTTCATAAAATTTTATACTAGTAGGTCTTGCGACATATTTTTATTGAACATTTTTACTCATGCAAAATTGAGCACAATCCCGAAATTGTTGACTAACTACTTTAGACTATTGCGTTCGGGAAAACCTATGGGTATTAGGAACTGAGTACTTAAATATTCAGAATATTTTCAAAACTATCACAGCAGTTACAAATATTTGTGTTATGCCTTTTAAGGCGCTTTACAAGAGCGAAGCTCAGTGCAATAGATCATCCAAGGAGCAATATCTCGAGAATACAGCAATTAGAGAAGACTCCACTAATGCGCATTACGTTTCAAATATTAATAAGTGCCAAGTGATATAGCAGTGCATATAATATTATTGTAATAGCGTTCAACTTTGGGAGCATTTAAATTTATTTCATTAAGGAATAGCAAAAGATACATATTGGGTTCTTAAAATCGTGGCTTAGCCAACGACGTTGATATATGGCCTCTCTTACACCACGTTTCGGATCAAATGATCCCATTTTAAATGAAGACTCAAATCAAATGAAGAATTAAAATTTTTAAGCCGATTTAATCAAATAATTTGTGATAATTAATAAAAATATTATTAAAGTAGCGCATTTCGTTTATTAGCAAGCTAAAAAGATAAATAATATAAAGCATATGTTCCCAAAAAACTTTTCAGAAACTTTTATTAATTACAAAAAAGATTTGTTTAAATCACAATCACGACTTTGTCAGCATGTTATTTCTAGTTTTATTTAAAATTGAAATTTAAAAAAATGTAATTTTTAATATTTATTGCAACTTTCTGTAAACAGCGTTAAAAAATTTCCTTCTACAACAATAAAATGTACTGACAGCTCTTCTAGTACCATTATACCGGTAAAATTGGGTTCTGTCATATTTTTATCTCTATTTTCTCTACGAAATGACTATTTTTTACGAAAGAAAGGTATTGTATATTTGAACCAAGGCTTACGGGACCTTCTGACAAACTTTTATTTAAATTTATCCAGAGGTTTTTACGCGATACCAACACAAACAGGCAGGCAAAAATTCCAAAAATAGATGTTTTATATTCCATATCAGTTTCTATCTACAACAATAACAAAACTTAAAAAAATATATTTATCATATACAGAAATTTTTTCGTCGTCAGATTTTACAACACTTGTTAATATTTTCTATGTTTGTTGTTTTTCGTAGAACAACATATATTTTTGTAATTTTTATTTGAATTAGATTTATATTTTTAAAATAAAAGATTATAAGAGAGAGTTTACAACTACTCTAATTAAATTTTATAAAACCTACAATTCACGATGCATTGTTCTTAACATAAAATTCCAATTATAATTTGAATTACTGCAAAGAAAAATATTCTGTTTTAATGTGTGAAATGGAACATGTTTTCGGAAAAACTTTTGCATAGTGAATGCAGTTCTTTTTTTTTAAACATGCAAACTTTACTTACAACACTGGAAATTAATGCTGTTGCGAATGACGACAAGGTTTTTGAGACTTATATTAAACTCCTCTTCACACAAATATAATGTTGGTTATATTTGTATATTTTAAATGCATTCAATGTTTTACTTCGATGTAGATGAATTTTTAACACGTAATTGTTGAGTTTTACTTAACTTTTTCCTGACTTTCTCATGAATGTATTGCAAACAGAGGTGTGTTTTAGTATAGAAACATGCACAAACACATAAAATTTATTGATTAAAAAGGTGGTGGAGTAGGGCATGAATGGTAAGTATTTTTATAAAGTAAAGAGGCTTAATAAACAGTAACTGTGAGTAAAAGGAAATAAATATAAAATAAGTAAAAATATTGTTTGCAGTCAAACTTTTTCATATTTTCCTTGTTTGTGAAGCACACATTTTGCTAGTTGTTATTTCCTTTCATACCTACAATTATGTTCTGCTATGTGTTGCACTGCATAAAGTGTAAGTAGTTTATGGAAAAATGTTTATACATCTATTTCATATGAACAGTAAGTTGGGTGGCACATTTCTTTGCTCGCATGTACTACAATTGTTTTACAGGGTTATTGACTATTCTATTTTATTCGCAGAAGAATGTTTGTATACATTATAGCTAAATGAACTAGAAAATAATTTCTGTATACGAACAGAGCACCTTAAATTTACCACACACCAGTCAGTTTAGCCTACTCAAATGTAGCAAATATCTTTAAAAAAAAGTATAACATATTTTTAAACTTAATCTAGTTATGTGCTGGAAAAGAAAAGTTTATTATATGCGATGTGCAAGTAAATGTTTCGCTGCAAAATGCAGTTTATTCGTTTATGTAGTTGTTAATTTGTTTACCAATTTAAATTGCCCGGTTGGTAGAAATTTGGAATTTATACAAAAAAGAAGAAAAAATTATTGCACAATTTTTTATACAAAATAATAAAAAAGTTTTGTTATTTATTATTTGCTTAGTGAAAATTTATGAATATCGTTGCTTCAGCCTTCTTACTCTGCAACAATTTACTAAAAGCGAAGTAATATTGAAAATTTTTAATTTTTATAATAGAATCATTATTATTCAATATAAAATATGTAAACATAATACTAACATATTATTTTAAATTACAAATAGCCTTTGGTAATAAATAGCCTTTTAGGACAAGAAAATTGCTTTTATTATGAAAATTGTTAAACTTATATTTATTAAGAAAAAATTGGTATCATAAAAATACTTTACTCTCTCATTCTATATAAAAATACTCTAATATAATATTTATTTATGCCACTATATTCATTTAAATTAATTACTGATCCCTTGATTATGTGTTCACGTACACTTTTTACGTGTCAAAATTGTCCACCTAAAACATGTGACTAAGCAACAAAAGATCACATCATTTAAATTCAAAGGTTTATGTAAAAAACCCACAAGCTCCCACAATTATGAGATAATTTAGAAAATTTACTACGAATACGTAAAATAGTCATCCGAAATTCATCATCATGCAAATTTAAGTAAAAAAAATTTACCTTCAAAAAAAAAATATTAAATAATACAGGAATCACAAATTATATGTTCCTTCTTCTTTGAAATTAATTTTGATGGGATGAACTTGACGTATTGCTATTATTAACAAAGCAAAAATAACCAATACATAAACAAAATTCGATGTAGCGGTTTGATGTGTAGCCATAGCGTTTAAAATTTCAGAAAAAATGTAAATTCACAAAAAAATGGTTTCTGAAATAAAATTAAAAAAACCGACGTCATATGTTACATTTGGGTGATATAAATTTTGCAGACGCATACTTAATAAAAATGTAATTTAAAAACAATAAAACATTAATATTTTCTTCCTTTACTGTTTGCAAATCTTATTTACATTTTTATATCAACTGTTACCATCTTTGAACAAAATTCCTATAATTTTATTTTTCAAAACCTTTACTTTTTTCATTTCCTTTGTTTATTTCTTATTATAATTTTTTATTGTTCTTTAAAAAAGAATATAACACAACAGAAGATATGTGACTTAAAAATCGAACTTTAGAAAATAAATGTTATTTCACAAGAATATCAAAGTTTTAGCAAAATAAAAGATTAACGATTAATTATAAAACCAACTCAATCCTATTTAAATATTTAAAAATCAAATACTCACTACGTAGAAACCTTAAAGTGGCAGATATAAAGTGAAAATAAAATTTTTTCATGTTCGTCCTAGGCTCAGTCCTTTTGGTTCGACATTTAATTAATTTTCACATGTATATGTTTCTTTCCATATTCCCTTAACAACTCTCATATTCCAATAGCGATCAGTTTCTAAAGACATTTTTTAATGTGTATAATTTTTTTTAAATACCAGTCTGTGCGCATGTCAAATTTTAAGGCGCCATCTATTGAAATGCATTAAAATTACCAAGCTTTTAAATAGAAAACAGTTAATAAGAAACCTTCTAGTATAAGCAGGCTAAGTGTTAGCATAAGAAATTAACAACTTAGTAAAAATAAT
Organism: Cistogaster globosa; assembly: GCA_937654795.1. Classification (NCBI taxonomy): domain Eukaryota; kingdom Metazoa; phylum Arthropoda; class Insecta; order Diptera; family Tachinidae; genus Cistogaster; species Cistogaster globosa. The sequence goes on from OW569405.1 coordinate 68,682,835, forward strand.
TGCCTGCAACAATAAAGTGCTATAAGTGGTACAATAAAATAAATATAAAAGAATTATAGTGTAATAAATAGTAAATAAAAATAGTTTTAGAAGCTTCATTGATATTTAAATATATTGAAGACAAACATATTTACTTTAATTTGGCAAAGATATTTAGTGTTCGCATGTATGTATTACATATTTATTTCATTTTTGGTAGTATATGTTTGTGTGTATGCTTTAAAGCATGAAAGTGAAGTAATTTAATTTTTGATTGAAACAAGTTTCCTTGTCCTACGGTAATTACTAAATTTCCGTAATAATAATCAATAGAACATTAACATGCTCAAACGTAACAGGCTCATGTAGGATGACACATTAAAATATTATTTTTTATTATGGAGTCTATAATTTCATACGCAACAAATATGGTACAAGTAGGTACAACATCATAACTGTAAATTGGACCCACCCTCACCTCAAACATGGCGACGTTGGTGGTGTTGTTAATGTTTTCTTTGTAAGACTTGCACCTTGTGTTTTTAAAGTTTTCATTCCACATAAGTTCCTTTATATAGATGGTATTGGTTGAACAAAAATAAATACTTTTATTAGCTTTTTCCATTTTCTCTTAATTTTTATAGGTTTAACATATTAAAAGACGATCAATATATGTCCTAAATTTTTACTTAATACATACAAATATACAGTGAGAACAATGTTTTATTATATGTATGTAAGCATGCTTGTGATTGATGGTATTATTATATTTTAGAGTTAATATAAGTAAATATAAATCTGCAAAAAAAATCATACAACTCAAACAACAGTCACAATTTGAGCTTAAACAGTGAAAAACAAACAAACAAAATAACTACATATTTTGCTCGATTTTAAAACAGAACTTGAAATCTCCTTAAATATTCAAATTTAAGTTTTTAAGTGTATTTAACATTTATTTTAACTACACTCAAAAACTTTAAAAAAAAACCTTCGTTTCTGGATTGGCCCAAACGGCCTAACAAAAAACTTAGCATAATTAGAAAGTGAAATGTTTGCAATACAGATAGAAATTTTTTTTGACGGATCTGACAGCAAAGCTGAGAATATAAATAATGGCATAAAATTATTTTAATTATAACTTTTATACTTGAGTTTTTTATTACCATTGACACAAATGATTTTTTTTCAATTATATTGTTTTTACAATTAATATAAGATCTCAATAAAATGGTTAAATTGCTAACTACAATTGGAAAAAAAATCAATTGCTTGAAAAATTAAATAAAATATATAGATGCTTTAAAAAGTATACAGAAGATCAATTAACCTCTATTTTTGTAGGTGGATGAAGATTATTTAATATGCCAATTTTCAGTGGGAGACCTGGTATACTTTTAAGTGTTTATTTAGTGTATAAAGGCAAAGAAAAACCTTTAGTAATGGCAATGCTTTGAAATATTTGAAAATTTTTAAAGCAATAAAAGACATTATAATTATTTATTATTTGACAAATCAGTTGCAGTTGTTTACAAAGTATTTTTGTAATTTTCTAATATGTCTTTCTTTATATTCTCTTCATTATTATTATTAATTACCTTAATTAATAATTAATTATTTATTCCTTTAAAAGTAAGACTATCTATATGATTGCTTACTAGACACGTATAGCTTAACCTACACTACTTATATAACTCATCTTTTCAAAATTATCGTTCTAAAACGATCTGCGCATACTAAACACGTTCCTAAAATTAAGTTTTTCTGTTCAAAAAACAAAAAAAAAAAAAAAAAAAAAAAAAAAACGTAGAAATTTTTTAATTATTCTTAGGGTTGTTGTCGCATTAACTTTCGTTTGTATTCATGCATGTTGTCTTCGCTATTTAGTCCTTAATATTAAGCACATTGGATATTGTAGAAATTACAAGCGGAGTGACAAACTTAGATATACCTGTTTTTCCTGATAGTATGAAAAATAAAATTTTAAATTAATAATGACTCAAAAGAAGTTAAAAGGTTTCTTATGAATTTTCGATTTTTTGTGACTTATTTATTTGTTGTTTTTTTTTTTTTTTTTTTTGTAAAACTGAGATTAGTAAGGTGATAACTACAATTTCCGGTGACATAAACGATTTCTAATTTTTCGATTTTTGTATTATTATTTATTTTCGATTTTTCAGTTGATCCGACGAATATTAAGGGTGTGATAATTTCATGCACATACATCCCTTCTACATGTGGGAAGTTAAATGTATTGTAATACAATATTTCACAACTAACGACTTAACCGTTGTGTTAAGGATCTAATTTCTGGCCTCTCTTCCTATACTGGATCTAGGCATTAGATTTGTGCTGTCTGTAATATAAGTGCAGGAAATTCACATTAAGTGTGCTTTCAACATGTGTCTTTAGCAAACAAACCGTAAAAACATTATGTTCCTTAATTAGTCATTTAGATGGTATTTAAGAGCACTTATTAGCTTACGGTACAATATCTAAGGAACTCATTTACTTTTCTAGATAAATGCTCCTCAAGCAACATTAGACGTTTCCAAATACTTCTTACTGCTTTTCTATAACCCAATATATAATTGAATTCAGTGCGGCAGAATGCCATATTGTAGCAGTACAGCTTGTTTATTGGGAGCATTCTTTATTTAAAGGAGAAGAAGGAAAAGAAGAAGAGCAGAATTTAGAGTTCTTACTATGTAATTTTTACCGATCCCCTAACGTTGCTCTTTTTCAATTGGTTCTACAGATCCTTTCACTACTGGAGTCATCCCATTGCATAGTTTTCTTACTGAGCTTTCTTAGAGTTCAATCTTTCACCCTTTGCAAGCTTTATTTTCCAACAGAGTTCAATTTGCCTGCCTGTTTTGTATAATCAGTAAGTATCTCTATTTGAAACTTCTTTCTTGTTGCCGCTTTAAGTCGGACTTTTGACTTCATACATTTCCAACTAAACCACTTAGTGAAAATAAAATACGTTGTCGTCTAAATAAAACAGTTTTACTTTGAAGTTCACATCTTCCATCCATTTCGCCATTATATGAATTACACAACAATAGACATCAATAAAATATCTTGTGATAAGTTTATCGTAATAACTAATATTAACTTTTAAATCTATTGTGTTGTAAGAAAAACTTGCAATATATGTTTATTTTTAATATAAATTAATTAATATCTAACCTTTCAGAATAATAATAATTCTTTAAAAAACGCAGAACATACGCCAGCCAAAATATTAAAAAGTAGCAACGAAAACTTTGAAAATATACGAGACTTAAACGAAATATTGGTAGAAAACAATACTCCTACAATCATAACTGCCGCAACTGTTAATGTTACTAGAAACTTAACAACAATTCATTACAACAATGAAGTTGCATCAACAACACCAACAAATCAAACAGCACCAATTGCATGTGAAGAAGTTGCCGACGAAGATATCGAAGAAGCGTATGAAGAGAAATGCAAGGAAAACATGATAGAGGCCAAAAATGTAGGAGAAGAATACCACCAAAAACTACAACAACTACTAGTAATCAATGACATGAGTGAGGAGAACGGTGGTGGAGGTGATAGTGCCGTGAGTAAATCATTACGTGTACGTAATTATTTGCGAAAATGCAAAGATCGCTGGTTGGCAGTAGCCTTACATAATCAAAGGCAAGAATATAATACAGATCGTGATAAAAAACCAACAACTTCTGCAGCAAACAAGTTAGGTGTCACTCAAGATACAAAACCAACAGCTACGTCATCAAAGACATTAACAGAAATAACGGTAATTTCAAACTTGCAATCGTCTTTGGGTGGTGCTTCAAAACATGTCAAAGTAAATTATGCTCCTGGGTATAGGGAACAAGCAGAGGATAAAAATTATGTCGATGACGATGAAGAAGTTGTTGATGAATCGTATAAGGACATTGATTTTGGTTTGGGTGCAGCATTGGCTAACAGCCGTAATGATTCAACATCATGTACAGACAGCAACAATGTTTGTAATACTGCTCAAAATAAAACAGAACGAGATGAAAAATATTTCCAGTTAATGGCATTACAAAAGACTCAAGACTGTGAAGATGATTATAATGGAAACAATGTAGCAAAATTAATCGATTCTGCTCAAATAGTAAGTACTTTTCGATGCTATGTATCAACTTGTTTTATTTCTTATTTTAAAAAAACGACAACGTTAAAAATAAATCTTTAGTCCCAGGTAGAAAGGCCCTAACTCGAATTTTTATAAATCAAATTTTTTTTGTAATTCCAATACATGTCTCACAAATTGTCCTCATCACAGAACCTTAAAACAAGACCTTTTTACTTGAGTTTAACGATAAAAACCTAATTGTGTTAGAATTAAAAAACTTAGATTCTAAATGTTTGATTTGTTCCATGTTCTTAAATTTTGAAACTACAATTTCTACTTCTCACAGGAGTCTAATATTGCTGCTTTGATAGACAATCATCTAGCTTGTGTTTATCCCATCTTTACTGAAACAACACGTGCAGTCTTAATACGTGAAGCACGTGATGTACTCGTGAATAACTATCGTGGTTACCTTACAACATTTGAACAGCAATTCTTTTGTAAATTTATTGAAATCGCTATTGTACTAAAGGAACGTCATCGAGTTGGTGAGGTAAGTTAACTGTTGTTAAAAAAATTTAAGACTAATAATTAAGTGAAAAAAGTGTCTTACAAAAACAATTTAAAATTATGTTTAATAATAATAATAATTTAAAAAATTAGCGCGATGCTCAATTGATCGAATTATGATGATTCCATCAATAGAAATCATTAATTAAAATTTTTCAATGTGTTAATTTGAAAAAAAAAAGAATTTTAGTCATATTTATTATATTTTTAAAAACATTATTTTATTAAAATCAACGAATTATTAAACTTTGTTTGTTTATATTTATACACAAGCCCACAAGCGGTCTTATTGCACTACGATTTTAATAACCAGGACAAAATATAAAAAAGAGTAATAAATAAAAATTTAACAATTTTTGCAATATAAACACTTTGTGATGTTTTCATATATACGGGCTTACTTAATAAACAATAAACCTTATTTTTTAGTTTAACTGAAAACCAAACAGAGATTATAACATACACATATACACAATTTTATTTTGAAAATTTTGAAATACAAGGGATTCGACAATATGCATTTTAACCAATTCGGTACTAATACTCTACAATACCGATACAAATCGTAGTTATGAATAAGGGAACTCAAAATAAGATTTTTTAAATTGAAACTAAGAAATTAGCAAAAACTTTTTAAGAGAAATGCTACGTTATCAACAAAAAAAACTCTTTACGTTAAATCAAATTTAAAAGTTTTTAAAATGTAATTCTTCAGCGTTGATGAACGTTAATTATAAATAATTATACTTTTACAAATATAAAATCGAATTTATCATATTTTTTTAAGTAAAAAAGCAATTAAAAAAACTTTTATTGTTTAACGAAAACATACTTCCAAAAAACCTTTTCACATTCTAGACAATAAATGAAACTCGAAATTATATTTTTTAAGAATGAACCAACACTTAAAAAATAAAATAAAAAAAAAAATGATTAAAAAGTTATTTTTTGCAAAACAGGTAATCAATTGGGTCCCTTATTTTAATTAATGCAAATTAATTAAAATACAAATTACACCTTTAAAGGATATTATTTAAAATCAACTCTGTAATAAGATTTTAACAAAGCCTTCCAAAGTCCAGATTTTGTTTGATTTTCAGAATTGAAACTCTATGGAAGGGTTATGATTTTTGTAGTACTTTCGGTTGCAGTTAACCAGAAAACAATTAAGAGTGCTCTATTCGGTCGAATCTTATTTATTCTCTACTATATATGTAAGAACATACCATTAAGTATTTCTGTTCAAAAAAAGCTGTGAAAAGTGTAAGTTTTTCTTGGGATTGGACATTAATCAAGCTAGAATAATTCTGTTAAATAAATAGTAAGAGGGGAATTAGGGTTATTGCCCCATTAACTTTCGTATGTATTCCTGCAGGTGGTTGTCTTTTCTATTTAGTACTTAGTATTTCGCACCTAGTGAAGGCGGCCACTAGCAGGATTAAAAATAAAAGCTTTTACTAAGTACTACAAAAATTTAGCAACACCATTCAGAAGCACAAACGAAAGTTGAAAAAATTATCTGGAAAAATTAGAGGCAGTCGTGATGTTTTGCCCGCTGCCTCAAACGACATGGACTGATGTGCTGATTTTCAATAGCAAAGTTTCCGAAAGAAACTATATTTCATAGATTGGCTTATTTCAATTTTTTCTTTCTTATTAAAAATTGAACTCTTAACGTTGTGTCGGCAATAAAATAACAATACCGATACAACGGCCGATACATTTTTTAAATACTTTTTATACCGTAAAATATAGAAGATACAGATTTCTTATTATTAAAAACCAATTGCTTTTTAACCAATATCTGTAGTTTTAATGAACATACATATACATATGTATTAACAGCATAGTTAGTATGATACACAGAATATTTTTATCGAATTTTTATCTCATAAGCATTTTTTAGAAGTTTTCTAAATGATAATTTTTATAGAGTAAATATATGGTACATATAATAAATATATGTATTGTTAACTAAGCGTTCGACATTTGAGACAGACGGCATGTTGTGATAAAATCCAGCAATGCCTGCGACTCACTTAGATTCAAATTTAAAAAACTATTAATTTTTTTAAATATTTATTGTAAAGTTCTGTATAAAAAATTTTCGACATACAAAAATAAAATATGTTGACAACTACTTTAGTACTATTATACCAGTAAAATTTGGTGCTTTCACATTAGTATCTTTATTTTATTTACGAAATGCCTTAGTTTAACTTAAATAGTACCTTGCATTTGAACCAAGCTTCTAAGGGATCTCCTCGAGAAATTTTATTGAAGGCACATTTACCTATTTTTAATCGTTGCTTTGCACTCCGAGAAGTTTAAAATTTTGTTTCAAAATTGCCTGTAATTGGACGGGGATGGAATGGGAACCGTTATAGTTTTTGACCTTTTTGCATTTGCTACAGGTTGTCTTTAAAATGGTTTAAAATAATTTGCCAGTACCGAATTTTAATTTTAATTACATAAGCAAAAATAGAATAACATCTCTTTAGAGAAAATCCTTAAAAAACGGTGTTTTTTAATTCTTTTCAATTCAGAGGCTTCTTACTTTTTAACGAAAAGTACTGTCCGAACAAAACTTGAAACCTGTTTACTCTAATAATTATTAAGAATATAGCAAATGTCTTAAATTAAAAATAAAAAATGTAAGCCAATTTTCTTTGAAACTAAAAGTGATAACCCACACATGTAAGCATATTTTTTATAGATATATTCAAGGTCTAATTAATTAAATTAATTAATTAATAAATTAATTAAATTAAAAAATTAATAAATTAATTAAATTAAAAAATTTTTAGTTAAAAAAAACTTTTATGATATTTAAAAAACATATATATTCGAGGTGCCCAAATTTGTTGACCTACCCAGAAGCTACCCTTCACTTTAGCGGGCCGACCGTACGTATATTCACCTCTGCTTTGCCTCTATAAAATTTCAATTAGATATCTTGAATGGTTCTTAAGATATCAAATTTTGAAAAAAAAAAAATTTTAAACCACTGTGTGGTCTGATGCAAACTCAATACTAACAACTTTAGCATTTTGATAACATTTTAAAATTTGCTTAACATAATAGTGTCAGAGAATAACTATTATAACTCGTCTAAAGTGACTATACATACTGTTAACGCTCTCATATAATTACTTAAACTGCTAAATATTTTAAGCCCTCAATTGTGCTGTTAAATATAATTCCATTCCAAAATAATCATTCGAAGTTCCAGTCTGGAATAACACCAAAGAGAAAAGATAACATATTCTCAATAAAAACAAATGTGTAAAACATAAAAAAACGTGACGGTACTTCCAATGAAGTCATTAGGTTTGAATGTTGCCACATTTGATGCAGTTTATCAACTGCGTTTGCAGTGCTCAGTCGTATCTGTCGAATGTTTGGAATAAAATTTCAAAAAGAATACCACCACGGTTTATAATTTTTAATGCAGTGTCTTGAACGATAAAAAGTGCCTTTTAGAAAAATGTTTGATTATTTAACATAGAATTTGTCTGAAAATACATATATCGAATACTATTGTAATAAATTTAAATTGATGTGCTTAAATAAAACATGATAAAAATATCAACAGAAATTAAAAAATAAATATTTATATGTTAAAGTTTGTATTTCTTTCAGTAATTTGTTACTGTGAATATAAAAAAAAAATATTTTGAGATTAAGTAAATTTTTTTAATAACAAAAGTCAAGTGCTTTGAATGTATATTTGTTTCATAAAATAATTTTTTCTTAATTAATTAAAGGAATTAATTGAAAATAACCAATTAAAAAATTTATAGATTTTGTTTTCATTGGATTAAAATTAAAATTGTGTTTAAGGTAAATATTAATGTGTTTAAGAATAAAAACAAAAGAAAAATATTATTTTATAAATTTTAATAGAAAAATATAATCAAGCCAGAATAGTGCATTTAATAAAAAAAGTTTTAAAAAATTAAAAAAAAAATTATAAAGATATGTCTGTATGTGAAAATATTTTAAGAATTTAAAGTTTTCTAAAAATTATTAAAACGTGTTAAATCGCTAATACTCACTAAAAACTTTAATTTTGAAATTAAAATAAAGATATTTTCTGTATTATATTCATACCGTTTTTAAAATTTGCTATGGAATAAAGTTTACATATAAAGGAGATTTTCAGAATTTCAAATATTAAATCAACCAACTAAAAAAAAATCTAAAAATTTTTGCTTCAAAAAGCGTGTTTTTATTTATTTTAATTTTTTGTTTTGATATTGTTTGCAAAAATAACAGCACTTTTATGAAATTACAACAAAATAAATTTATTGATATTTTGAAAGCGGATTTAGCCTCAGGTATAAAAAAAATTAGACTACCCTTAGGAAACACTTGGATAGAAAAACGGATAAAAATGAAAGAAATTCTTGGTCAATTCTATTCCTAGAAGATTAGATTAAAAAAAAAAACCAAATACCTATTAATATTTAAAATAATTGTGTTCAAAGCTATTTATTTTATATCAATCCTTTTCTTACTTTTTCTATGAAACACGATTTTTTTACATTCTTAAGTATGTAATTTTAAACTTTGATAAATGATGAATATGAGAGCTATTATAATATCAAAATAATAAACATATTTATTAAAAACAAGTAAGAGTGATATGTTCGTCTATGCCGAATATACCCGTCATATATACCCGTCACCATGTATGAACATAAATCCAGTTTAGCTCCTATAAAAATAAAAAAAAAATAGTTCTCATCAAAAATAAAAATAAGAAAAATAAGCACGATATACATATAATTTTACATAAAATTATCAGCGACTCGTAATGGGTTAAGCATTTTTAAAAAGTTTTAGTGCAAGCGCCAATTTTTTCGCTTGATGCTTTTTTCTTATTTTTTAATTCTCTATGGCTCCATTAATTTTTGTTTGAGGGATATGTACCGATAGTGCTGATTTCTAATAACACCTTTTTCAACACTATGTCTGAGCGATTGACGTATTTAAATTTTCTCAAGCTGATATTGTGCCTCGGCAAACTTAAATTTAACACTAACACAGACGGACAGACCGACATCGCTTAGCATAAGAAGTCAGAATATATATACTTTATGGGGTTTGAAATGGATATTGTAGAAATTTCAAACGAAATGAAAAACTAAGTTATTCCTTTTTTTCACTTTGCGCTTCAGAACAAAAGTGCAAACACTCACTTGGAGGAAATAAAAATACAATAAAAAAATAAATATACAGTTTACTATTCTGAATTATTTATCACATCTTGAGGTCAGAATTAACATTCATTATCTAAATCTTAAGCTTCGATCTCGTACACCAATAAATGATTTTAAAAACATACACTGAGGAAAAAATAACGTTGCAAAATCAACAACGAATGTGATTATTTTGAGACCACTACGTTGACGCTTATATTGACAACTTTCGTTTACAATTTATAAACGAACATGGTTGAATTATAACGCTAGGTTGTTAAATTGAACAAAGATGACGAAATTTAAAAATTTTGACAACGCATGTTCACAAGTTATAAACGAACGTGCCTAAATTGACAACGCCTGGTTGTCGAATTATACGAACACACTAAAATCTAAAACTTTCGACAGGGCGTGTTTACAACTTATTAACAAATGTGGTTGAATTGACAACAGCAGATTGTCAAATAACATAAAAACCGAATTTATTGTATTCGGCTGGTTTTTTTTTCATTCTTTAGTGATCAGTGCACGTGTTTCTGAGCAAACTTTAAATTTTAATTAAAATGGAGCAAAATGAAGAAAATAAAATGCTTGAGGCTCAAAATGTTAATGGTGATGTGGTAGAGCTGATATCTTGGTGTTTAGCAATTCATGCTTTTCTAGCCCAAAAAATTTGGAAGATTATGAAGACGACAAGAAGTTGAAGAAATTCTTGGAAGACATAAATATGGAATCAATTTATAATCATTTAAAATGTAGGTAGTTCAGTGTTTAAAGCAGAAATCTCTTACATGTTCTTTTAATTTAGCGGCGCAATTAACATTTAGAAGCTTGCGTTATTTAAAAAAGGAAGATTTAAAGGAAGCTGTGCCACCACTAGGATTACATGTAGAGTTCCAAGAAAAGCTCTTGGCTTGGAAAAAAATGGAGGTAATAAATTTTGCATGTATGTCTTCTATATTTTTTTATGTTTTTTATATTTTGTAGTTCGAAATCGATGATTACACGATATCAGTGCCATCAAAAGTTGAAGAGTGGTGGAGGCGCAATGAAAGTCTTACAAGCACGCAGGTGACAGATTGATCTAAAATAGGAGGTGTTTTATTAAAAGTAAGATTAAATAAAATATAATTTATTAAATAAAATAGAATTTATTAAAAGATGATTAAATTTCAAAAATTGTAACGCTGTTGACGAAATAGTGTTTAAGGAAACTCGGTACAAAAAAATTATTATCTGTGTACGAATATAACGGTTATTGAACTTTTTAAAATTAAAAATTTTATAATTGAACACGAAAATATTTATGTTTTGTGCAATGAAGTTAAAATTAAAAATTTTGATCCACATTTACAATCTTATGAAATTGGTTCACTAGACATGAATACGACTTATATAATACCAATTCTTGATTTTGTAAAAGTTCAATTTCATGTTTAACCTATGAATAATGGGAAATTTATTTTAGATTTAAGTATATTTAGCTTGATTTATGTTTTGTACTGTCTCATTTGTTTAAAAAAATATTTTTTTCAATAAAAAACGTTTATAAGCGAACAACTTATTGTATTTGTTTTTATTATTGTGGTCAATTGGGAAAGAGGCTAGTAACAAGTAGTGTATAATCCACACCGGTATGTTATCAGTTCGACACCGTTGCGGGTCAATTCGACACCGCCATGGGTTTTTTTGACACCGATATGTTGTCACATTGACCACATATGTTGTCAATTCAACAACTCTATCGTTGTCGCCTCTTTGACACCATCCGTATACAAATTGATTACAAACGTGGTTGATACACTTTTGACACCGATTGTGGTCACTTTGTACACGTATGGTATCATTTTTTCTCTGGGTGTAATTGACGATTTCAGCTTTGAACTTCTTTTTTAAAACTTTTTTCATCCATTCAACGCAGATGAAAAGGGTATGCATAAATTTGTATTTCCGTTTGTAATTTCTAAAATATTCATTTCCGACCCCATACATTACATATTCTTGATCCTTATACATAGGGAAGTCGATTTAGCGATGTCTGTCAGAGTAAGAGGATGTAATTCAGTTTTTCCAAGTTCTCAGAAGAGGTAAAGAATATTAATGAACATCAGTGTGGTGGGAAATATGTTCAACAAAAGGCAAGCGCTTAAATTTTCCTTCCTTTTCAAATCGAATTGTGTTTTTTTTTTTGTTTTGTTTTTTTTTTTTTTTTTTGTTATTTCTGTTTGCTTTGTTGTATGAATTCCAAAATCTCAGGAAAAAAGACTATAAATAAGCAAAAAATTTTAATATTACTAAATCATCTAAATTTAACCAAAATATTGTCACCAACTTCTTTAAACGATTAAAATTTCACAAAAAAATTTAAATTTTTCTATAAAAATGGATTTGCTATAAAAAATTTGAGATTGAAATCAAAACCGAAAATTCACTAAAAATAAAATAAAAAACTTTTAACAATTTTAAAGTTTTCCAAAAAATTTTACTTTTGCAACAAAAACTAAAACATTTTCACTTTTAAGTCGTTTTTTATATGATAATTGCACAAGTGAAGTTAAAAATAATAATATTACTCTTAGCTTTTTGAAGTTTATTTTTTTTTTAACAGAAAAACAGAAAAGAATTTCTTTCATAAATAGAAAAGGGTGTTTAAGATCCTGCATAGCCGATTATATCACTCTTCTTGCTTTTTTGTTAATATGTGTGTTTATATATAAATATCTAAAAATGGGGTCAATTTACAAAACATATAATATTTGCTAAGACTTCGAATACTTTTATACCTATAAACATCTGTTATAACGTGTTTCATAAAATATTTTTGACAATAAAATATATGAAGTTTTTTTTTTCTTTTTTTTAATTTTATACTCTTATTCCAATAAAAAAGATGTTGTTTTTTATTGAAAAATAGTGGTTTGAGAATTTCAAAAAAAGAAACTTACACCATTATATTTACAACTACACTGGTTAGTACTTCATTAAACCTAAATTTTACAGTATATTGAAAAATGAGTATTTTTTGTTTACCTGAATTTTTTTTGTTTTATTCTAAATATTTGTACGAATTAGTTATTATTTTCTTATTAGTCTTAACTTCACTATTAATTTATTCTAAATAGTTGTATAAATAGAAGTTGGTAACTAACTTGGAAATGAATACGAAAAATGTGGACGAAGGTTCTAGCGAATCAGAAGAATCATTTTGTTATGCTGTTGACGAATAACGAACTTAACTCTAACTGAATAACTGTAAAAATATGTAAATTTAATTAAATTTATAAAAATAATAACTTTATGAACGTTGATTTTATTCTCACTTTGATTTGAGCAAAATTGTGGTGCACTGCAAGTTTTATTTGTTTCCTATTTTTATTTATTTTTAAACAAGAAGTTGAATCTTTTATAATCGCATACAATATAGTTTATTGAACGCACATATTAAAAATAAAATAATATTAATTTTTCATTGGATCCCAAGGTCATCCATAATCAAAAAAACATTAACATCTTAACTATATTAGATGAAAATAATTTTCTAATTAAACCCAGGCACAATCAGCTTTCCAGCTGATACAGAGATGCAGTATTTCGGAGTTATAGCCCCTAAGGCAATAAAGTTTTATACTATCAGAATTTTTACTTCCCCTAACAGCATACTTCCTTTATGGTTAGAAATTTTTTTTCTTAATTTTTCCAGTTATGTTTTTGTAATCCAGACTTTCGCTTATTAAAAGTTTATGAACTCTTAAAGTACTTTTAAAAATTAGACTATTATTATTGTTTTTACTTTCGTCACTATGCACATCTTCGGGAAGAGATTCACGCAACCAGCTTTTTAAAATCGCTTTGTTTTTGAATTTTAAAATTTTATTTTGTTAAACGGTTAACAATTCGCCTAGGAAATTTGTATGAAATTTAATCACTTTACTTTCCCTCCAAATATTTACGTATATAAAAAAATTATTTTTATTAACTGCTTCGACATAATATTAGAAAAAGTTCCAAACTTTAAAACAACAGGTACTTTACAAAATGCATTTGATATATTTTTTTTTAATTTTCAAAGTAAAAAAGTTTTAAAAGCGATAGCAATAACAAAAAAATATTATTTATATAAAAAAAAAATTATGCTTAAGGATAGTAAGTTTTCTGCCGCTGTCTGATCTTAAAAAAATTAGTGTAAATTTTAAGGCTGTTGATAGATAGAATATGATTTTATAAACATTAATAAAGATTTGTTTTAATTAAATATTTATACTACAAAATCTATCATATATTCCATTATGTCTCAATTAAAAAAACTCTCAATTCTTCTAAAATGTTTACAGGTAGTCAATAATTCGCAGCCGTATAATATAAAAGCATTCGTCAAAATAAATTGTCATTAATTAAATCCAAGTACATAGTAAAAAAGGTTTTCATAGTTTCTTACCAGAAAGGGATGTAGGTAATCAATAGACAGACGACAAGAAGTTGAATAGAATTTCTTTGATCTTTGCAAACACTCACTAGAAAATATTTTTTTGAAAGCCCTGATCTTACAGAGAAAACAGTAAAAAAGCGTCGTGCAATTAAAGTACATTTGTTGGTGTCAAATTTCAAAAATTTATCGACACTTCAGATATATTATATGTACTCTTACGTTTTGTAAGACACGATATAACGACATAAACATATAAACGACAAGATATAGATTTCTACCAACATCCTTCGGTACACAATATTTTAAAAGGATTTTTGTGCAAATGTTAGTATAAATAAATTTAAACTTTAGTATTATTTGCCCCTTATAAAATCGCAAAGAATATAAAATACTCACTTGCAATCTAACCGTAAATGTAACTTGAATACTTACCTCACGGAAAAAACTTCACCGTGCTAACCTTTGCTAAACTTTAATGCTTACAACTTGAATAACCACGTCAGTTTTAAGTCAGTGCTATTAGGCAATGTTAACATTAATTTATTTCTTCCTAGCGGTTTAACGGCGATGTTTAAATTAATTAAACGAATGGAAGTCACATATCTAACGGCCTTATACATATTTTCCTTTCTTTTAATATCTGTCTTTCATTGAAAATAAAGAACTAAAATTTTGTTGATAACTCTTCTTGTCCATTACTACGCCTGTAAAGCAATTCATTATGTTTTAAAGGACTTTCACCCCTTTTTGGCATGACAAAACTTTGCTTTTAAGGGCTTTTTGCTGTTATTCGTATAATTATTGTTGATATTGTAAAAGCTATGCTACTGGCGGTAGATTTTTCACGTGTAAATAGTAATATATAAGTCAATAAACCAACCCCCAGAGTTTAGTTGTTTTTTTACCTGAAAAAAATGTGTCAAATTAAATTATTTAAAAACGCATCTTTTGTTCGCATATTTTATTATTCATCACCAGTTCTTTTAGGTGGGCCAAGGAGTTTAGTACAATTGCAACACTTTCTACTGCTTTTTATAATCATTAGAAACTGCGTGTCTGCGAAATCCTCTGACAAAGAGTGTACTCTTTTTTAACTCTTTCTCGAGGTTAGTAGTGTGGACTATGACACAAACAATAAAAAAAATTTCGTCTTGTATTGACAACATTAATATACACATAGAAAGGTACTTCTGTTCTTCTTCCATTTATTTTATGTGCCTGTGTAGTTGGTCAACTCTGATCAAAAGGAAATCACACAATCTCAAAATACAGACCAAAAAATCCCAAAATTTTTGGCTCTTTTGCGTATAAAGTTCACATATGGAGTCCAGGGCTCATGAAATACTTTCAGCAACAATTCGAAGTATCAACAAAATTGGAATTGTTGGCTCTATTTAGGCTAAAATGTAGTAAAGTAAAGTTGTATAATTTTTAAGGCAGAAAAGGATATAATCTTAAAAGTTTTTCCAAGGCATTTCGAATTCTTCTCACTAACAACGGTAATAATTTTTTTTTTAAATTTGCTGAAAATTGTAACCAATATTTTGAAAAAACTAGACCATGCTATCGAAGAATAAGCATGCATTTTAAAGCACCATTTTATAGGTACTGATGACTAGGCCTTTGGGACCATGTATAATTTTAAAAATCAGACAAAAATTTAAGAAATGCCAAGCGTTAGAAAGATTTTCAGTTGCGAGGTACCCAATTTTGAGACTACATAATGCCATCCGTGGAAAGTATATGATACTTAGCTCCGAAACTTAAGCTCGAATTATCCTCTGCTATGCTCATGCAAAATTTTAGATTAGTGGCAGTTAATAAAATTAGTGTTGAAAATTCTTTATTATATTATTCTACGTGGTGAAAGAACTATATTAAATTTTACATGAAGAACAATAACAAATTAATAAAACTAAACAGAGAAGTAATAAATAAACTTTTATTGACCTACCTCAAAATATTATTTTTTATTCGTAGTTGTTTTCGATATGAACACACTCTGTATTTATATTTTCGTACGAAGTGTACGGGCAAAGTCTATATAAGTGTGAATATTTGTGTAGACACCTGCTGACTCATTTAACTTATACTTGTGGTTGGTCGTTGATTTTGAATATTAAGGTTTGAAATTAAAACAATAAAGATAATTAACAAAAAAAATAAATATGAACAATTGTTCGTACTATTATTTAATTTTTATAAAATTTATTTGCTTTGTGATTTTATAAATATATTCATATAAAATAAACTTTTGTTTTATGCATTCACATACTAATAGATAACGAGTGTGTGCATTGTAATAATAGTGAAAAAGAAATACTTTAATTATTTTAATGCATTAAAAACTTGAATGTTTACCATATTTGTTTAAGTTTTGGATTGCGGGTGCTAAAACTTTATCACGATTTTCAAATTATAAAATACGCAAAAACTGCTTGTACATTGACTTTAACAACAAAACAAGAGGCTAAACCAATTTAAGAAATATCCATAAAAAAGTTAAAAGAGTGTTAATCTTTTTATCTTTTTTATTGCTGTTATTGTTTATGGTATTTCATTAATTTTTCCTTCCTGTCTAAAGTGCTAACAATTTATCATAATGAAATACAAAAACAAAAAATAAAAATAAACCTAAAATAACGGTTAAAAAAGGTTAAGATTTAGCTATAAAAAATGAATTTTGAATGTAAATTGCATTGACATTGAAATTGACAGAAAATTTTATAGAAAAATCTTCATTTATCGAAAAAAAATCTTCAAACTTTTAATTTTTTTCCCCCAGCCAGAGGTTGAACCGTGGATTTTCATAAATCAACTAAAATTTACTTTTTATCAAATGTAAAAAATTTTTTTTATTCTTTACTTTTGAAAATATCTGTCCAACGTTTAAAGATAAACAAGTGAGTCATATGAAATTATTGCAAACAGCGACAAAGTTTGAAACATTAACTCACTATCCGCTCAAGA
Source organism: Cistogaster globosa (assembly GCA_937654795.1). NCBI lineage: Eukaryota > Metazoa > Arthropoda > Insecta > Diptera > Tachinidae > Cistogaster > Cistogaster globosa. Next base: position 68,700,086 of record OW569405.1, read on the forward strand.
AATATTCGACATTGTGTGCCAAAACTCTTCGACTGTAACATTTTCTAAGCTCTTATATATATATATATATATATATATATATATATGTATCCATAATGTTTTTTAAAAATTTTATTATTGATATCAAAAAATAATTTTATGTGCAGTTTCTGTATTGCAAGCGAGCAAATAAACTAAAAAAGTTAAGTTGTTTTCATACAAATTTTCTAGACGAGTCGCTCACCTGTAACACAGAAAAAGCACATTAATGTTTTTTTTTAAATATTGAAAATTTATAAGAATGTATACATATGTACACGTACATATGTTGAAATGTTTGAATTGATTGTCTTAAGGTTTTTTGAAATTTTTTAGTTAGAAAATTATTGTTTTAATAATTATTTTTGTCTATTTTAATTTCAATTGACTCTTAAAAAATTGTTTATAGTCAATGAAAACTCCTTTGTAAAAGTTCTTTATTTATTATTGACAGTAGAAACTAAAAAAAATGTTCATAGAAAACAGCAAATAATAAACTGAGGGTGAAAATAAAAGAGTTTCCCCAGAGACGGAGTCTTTACCTAAAATGACTTTTCTCTTAAACCGTTTGACCTTATTTCTTTTAGCTATTATAGGCAGACATTTGTCCTTTGCATAGTGTTTGTGTCTTTTTAATATCGCAAATTCCCGTTTATCGTTTTATTATTAAGTTCAACCAATAATCGATTTCATAAAAGTAAACATTTTTATAATTGTTTAATTTGCAAACTGCCATTGTATCATGTGTTGTTTATTATTTGTCGGTTTAATTGCATTAAATAAATATTTTTTTATAATAATAACATGAAATTAAATCATGAGTGGGAACTTTTAACTACAAAAAACTTTCACATAACACAACATTTGACATAAAACTAAATTTGTAATATAATCGCGGAATAATTACAAGCAAAAGTTCCTCTGATGATTACAAAAACTACTAGTTAATTAATTATACTGTAAAATAAATTGATCCCAAAATACAAAAAATAATTCTGTGTTTAAAATAAACATACAAGAATTGCAATTTCAACATATGTATAGAATCTACCATATAACTAGTAATGAAAAATATGTTTTAACATATTTATCTCTAAATAGTTTAAACGAGACACTGACGACTGTGCTCCAAAATTTACCAAGAAAAATCAATTTTCATCTTTAATGAAAAAAATTGTTTGTTTAAAGATTATAGTTCAATTACACACATGAATAAAACTTTTATATGTTCTCTTCTTACCCAATATGCACTCAAATTTTTTATTCAACAGATACAAAATTCAAGATAAAAATCTTTACATAATAAAGCGAGACATTTAAAAGACATTTAGACATTTTCTTATTTAATTAGTCTTCTGACCCACATAGCAATAAAATGTACACCAATGTCTTTGATTGAATGTTTCCATAAAGTATAGTTTTACGAATAAGTATGACAAATATAATTGTACGGTTGCTTGTTCCCTCACATTATTATTATTTCTTCTTTCCAGCTAAACAAAGAAACAAAGAAGAATTAAAGCTCTAAGCTTTTAGTTTTAAGCAATATCTAATTAGGTCGAAATAATGTTATGCAAAAATAATTTATTTAGTAAAAAATAATTAAATCTAAGAAAAAATTAGTTTTTAATTAGCATCAAATTGCTTAAATTTATTTTTTGGAAGCAGATGTTTAAATTGAATGTTTTGATACAGTAAAGAAATTTACAGTTTGAATGTATTATGTACAAATATGTTACATTCTAAAGAAAAGAATTATTAGGTCCCCATTTTATTTGGAAATTTTTTTATTCTTAATCATTTTTCAATTATTCATGGTTAAAAAGTACTCTACTATTGTTAGCAATGCATCTCTATTACATGCTTAATGAATTTGTAAGTAACAAGATTATTTGAAACATTCACAACAACAAATTAAAAGTTATAAATAAGCATAAAATTGTGACCTATTTATTTAGCCGTCAGATTATTTTTCTTTGTTACAATACTTTAAACTCTTTTTTCTAAATACAATTTTATCGTTGAAATTAAAAATAATAAACGGAAGATGAAAAATTTGGAAACCACATTTTGAAAGTAATAATTTCTATATTTTCTAAATGTATGTCTTGCTCATACATATGTATATTACAAGTAATTTATTGGGGTCAGATTTTTCATACTTGTAATAATAAGTTTTTTATGATTTTGTTTGACCCGTTTATTAAAATATTAATACTTATGGGAAATAAAGCTATCGTGACATATTTCAGGCATTAATTACCAAATTTATATTTTTGTAAAAATATATTTGAAAAAATATGTATAGCAAAACAAACAAAAAAAGATGTTTACCCCTGTAATTTATTGTTTAACAAACAAATTTTTTTGTTTTGCTTTCACGAGCAAACGGAGCGAGCTACTTATCCCAAGATGTACGCAAATTTGTTTGTCCGCACAATTAAATTAAAAACGAAAACAAATTCTTAAAGATTTATGTTCTCTTAATGTCGTAGGACAGTCAGAAAGTGTTTAATAAAAACGTACGTGTTTCTGTAATGCAAGCGAGCGACTCCTCTAAAACTCTTATATAGGAATCACTTAATAAAATAAGTTCTTTTCAATCATATTTTCTAGACGTGTCGCTAGCTTGTAATACAGAAGCAGCATATTTTAAATAAGAAATGTATATATTTCAGAGCTGTTTCTGTATTACTGGCGATCAACTTGTCTGGAAAATTTATATGGAAATAACTCAAAAAACTGAGTGCTTATCATACAATTTTTTCAGACGAGTAGATCACCTGTAATACAGAAACAGCACATTCATTTTTTATTTCCTTACAAATCTACACAATGAAGTAGCCTAACATTAAGCTTAGCTAAATAGATAAGAAAAATTAAATGACTAGTATACATCGCATAGCACTGCTTCAATCAGTACGGTTTTAAAATTGCCAAAAAAAAAATATTTTCTAGAAAAAAATTATAAAATTAAATTTTAAAAATATTTTTTTAAATAACTTTTTTTTGGTTTTTTTTTTACTTTAGTATAAAAACATTAATTTTCGGCTTTACCCTTTAAAGTGAGCAAGAGCTCGCTAATGTATCCAATACATTTAATATGTGAATTGTTGCTTATGCAGCTAATTAAAGAAAAATATCAGCTAAAATAACAATTTCGTAAGTAGCCGCAAAGGGTCGGTTTCAAATAGTGCGGTTAAATGGTAGAACCGAGGGTTTTCTGTATAAATCTTTTAAACATTAAATTTCAATTAAGCGCAAAAAAGAGCTACCTTCTTATGTTTCTGTTTATTTTATTTTACAAAACATATCAAATACAAAGTTATTTCTTGGCTTTATATGAGTAGTTTAACTATATTTATTTTGTTTTTTTAGCATTTAACATTTACTTAATAAAATTTATAATTAAATTCTGTAATAAAAACATTAAAACAGAAAATTTTTACATGAACATATGGATACTGGTTGAGCATTTTAATTATTACACAAATAAATTGTCTACAATTTTACTGAACATAAGATCTTAACAAACCGCACATTAAATCTTTAAAGAAAACCAATAAATATTGTTTTTACATCTTTCCGGTCAATGCAAAAAACACACACAGCAGCAAAAGCAAAAGAGAACATATTTTCTAAATGTACAGGGTGGTGCAAATATATTGTCAAAATTTGAATGTCATTTTGTTTTTAAGTTGATATTAAACCAAATAGAGAATTGGTTTCCAACATGCGATGGCGTGACAAAGAACGTAAAATAATTGCTTCTGCTGTTGTGACCAATTTTAGGTCCGTTACCTTGCAGCTTGCATTGTGTATCCGTTTTTTTTTTCGTTATCGCGACAGACTTGTTCTTTGTAATTAATTAAATTAACAGAAGTCTTAAAACCTGACATTGAAAAGTAACTAGTTAGTTTTAAAGGCAGATGTTTTACGATGCATAAAATCCTAAAGTAATAATCAATTCATTTCAGGCTATAAAATAACTGTTACAGCGTCTGATAAGTTTATTTATAAATATATACTGTTATATTTTTGGTGTGTGGGGTCTTCTGTGAAGTATTTTTGAGATAATTTTTCAAATTGCTGTCTTCTGTCAAAAGCTGTATTGAGCCGAATTCAAATTTTCCCGTCAAGCTAATTCAGCTCTTGTTGAGACTTAAGCCGGAATAATTCTTATACGTAAAGTTCTACCAAAGAAAAATATTACTATCGCAGCCCATAGAAGGAGAACAATAATTTGTTTAAACGCTTTTTTATTTAGAACACATGGGAGCTGATAATAATTAAGCAAAAACCTGCTAAATATGTTCTTTCGTTACAACAATGCATCTTTATTGATCGCGATTTTGGAAAACTTTAGATATGTAGCATAAGTCTAAGCTTTTATCTTGAATACTTCTATTCAACATGCATGAGATACAACAATTGTAGAATTAAGTAGTAAATTTGTTATTTATAAGCTCTGGATTACTTTTTGTGTGCTAACGCCAAGAACTTCAAATATTTTATTAAAAATTTATGACGCATAGTGGAAATTTCTGCAAAAAATTAAACTTTAGATCAAAAATTTTAATTGCATTGTAATGCGATAAGAAAAAATATGGTTTAAGATATATTTTTATAAGAAATAGGTCTGTTTTAAGTTGGGCTAAAAATTTTTAAATAACCATTCGCAACGCCAAATCTTCTCATAATCGTAGATTGAAATCTACATGTTTATCATTAGTTCTTGTCCCAGTCCCGTCAAGTGCGATAAGTAAATGGCAACCTTGGCTTATTAACTTTCATAATTCATAATTCTCTTTCCTAATTTTAAGACAACACGCTTAAGAATTTACCCTTTATATATCACAGTCATTTTTTCCGGATAGGCGGCAAACAGCTTCTTGTTGTGCGTTATTTTTTCTGCATTTTTTTATTTGTACATACTTATTTATTATTTTAGCTGGAGTTAAAATTAAACAAATTCAAATCAGAAACCTGCACTGTTGTTAACAAATACGAAAACAACATGTATCTACATTAACGTGAATGCTCTAGTCGCTGTTCTATCGTTCCAACATTTTTTCCCGGACAAACATTTGCAGCCAATTTGCATTTTTGCAAAAATCGTGATGAGTTTGTTTAAACACAGTACGTGAGTAAAATAGTGTTGTGACTGTGAACAAACCCACATCGCAAATAAATGTCCACTACACAATCTTGGGGAATACATTCTAGCAAAAAATTAGACGTAACCTTAAAAAGTACTTTCCATATAAAGACTTAATCTTATGATTGCCATATTTTTTTAACTCGCTAGCAAAACACATTACATTAGCACGCAAAAAAAGGATTAATTAAACTATTGCTTTAAGTTAAAAGAGAATACTTTAAAATACTTACTAGTGGTTATAATTATTTTCTGCAATAATCAATTTAATCAATTTCCAGTAATTGATTTTAATAGTCACATGCCATATTAAAATCACTAGGTTGGTAGTTCCGTTGCGAAGCCCTTCTGCCAAAAATGATTAATTTCACACTCAATTACCTTTTCTGAAATATTTAGCTGGCATAATTTTTAAGTATCTGATTTTCTATTTATAAACAAAATTTACATGATAATATAATATTAAAAACATTTGGTTTAAGTATTATGTATCTAAATTTATGCTGTTTAAAAAATTAAGTTATAAAAAGAAGTTTATAAAAGAATATAGAAAAAACAAAATCATATCTGCAAAAATGCCTTCGATATTATTGACACAATAATAAAACAAGCATTACTCTCTTCTAAAAAAAAAGGAAAATTTTTATTTAATTTTCGTGCTTCTAAAGTGCAAAACCGAATGTAAGGAGACATTAAATCAGTGCGAGTGCGCTGAACCTTAATTAGAAAACATAAAAATAATAAAAAGCAGACGTATAAATGAAATTCGTTTTATTATTATTTTTATTTTTAAAAAGTAAAAAGGAAATACATAACCTACAAGTAAGAGTGTTTATTTATCTCTGCCGAATGTTATATACTATTCACCATGTATGTAACTTTAGTTTGGAGAAGTAGCTCCTCTCAAAAAAAAATATATATTGTGTTAACAGAGAATTTAAATTAAAAAAATAAGTACGATTTATAATTTTACACAAAAATGTCATCGACTAATAATGGGTTTAGCAATTTTTTTTTAATTTTAGTATCTCTTCAACAGCTTCTAAATGATACCCATATTGACCATATTGATAATCGAACTTTTTTATAAAAATTTTAGAGGCCATAACTCGTGATAAGTTTGGTTTTTTTTATTTCTCTGTCGCTACATATTTTTTTTTTTTTTTTGATTGCGTTACTTCTCTGTTCCAAATTATATGGAAAAATTAGAGGCAGGCGTGGTGTTTAGCCCACTGCCCGAAGGAAGATGAACCGATCAAGCCGATTTCCAATAGCAACCCTTTCGACATTGTCTGATCGATTGGCGTATTTACATTTTCTCTATCTGATCTGGTGCCTCTGCAAACTTGATTTCAACACCAACATGCTATGCATAAGAAGTCAGAATATACACTTTATCGAAAATGGATATTGTTGACATCACAAACGAAATGACAAACTAAGATATACCCTTTTTCCACTTTTTGTGGTGAAGGGTATAAAAATCAGTAGAGCAACAAACTAGTTCTTCTACTTAAAAATTTTCTACAAAGGCAAAATCCTCCTTAATTTCTAGAAAATAAATATTATCGAATTAGAATAATCTGCAGTTTTAACCGGAAAATAAGAAAGCCAGACCTAGTGTCTAGAACTCACATACGAGTTTTGTTCTCTACCTGGTTCAATAAACAAGGATATCTTCTAACGGATTTGTTTATTTTATTAGTATTGGTCCTTATATAAAAATATAAAATTAATATAATTTAAAAAATCTTGAAAACTTTGCAGTCGAAGTATCATCTCTGATAAAGAATGAGGCAATAACATAACAAAACATAAATTGAATCCGCCAGATACTGGCACTAATGTAAGCAAAGACTATACAAATATTTATGAAACTGTGCGTAGAAATTGAACAAAACGCAAGACGAAATATGCACGATTCATTATCGCCAACAACTGACTTTACAACATTTGTGTAACTTCTAACATGTTCGTGTTTTTGTCTCTTACATGTTGGTATTGAAAGTGTTTGTTCAAGTTAGCAAATATTCAAACAAACAACTATTTCATCGATATTACAGACACTTTGTGACATTTGATTGGCGGTAGCTAATGCATTTCAAAGTATTTCAAGTAGCAAAAAAAATATAAATAAATAAAAAATGAGGTAATAAATGGGAAAGAACTTTTAAAAAACCTTTTACATTTTTTTTAATATAAAGCCAAGTAAAGGTATTGCAATTTGTATGACTTTATTTAATTGAAGTTGAACGGATGTAACTTTTTCATTATATATTGCAGTGACAAAAGTTTTCATGATACATATAAATTTATTATCAGATTTTGTATTATTTAGGAGCTTATGTTCTTAAAAACGCTTTTTCGGTATAATAATATTTGTGTATGAGCATATCAATGGGTATGACTAATATTCTTTAACCTTTAACTCGGCCTGTGTGATAAATGTAGACTGTATTTAGACCGCTAATCGAAACCTTATGTTTTAGTTTCGCTTGATAACATAAGACGATTTACCTCCTTTCATTCTTCAGCAGTGAAGACTTTATGCGCCGCGACTTAAGAAGAAAGAAATAAGATTATTTTTGTAATTTTTTGTAAGTAAAAAATAATTTCCTATACCTAGGATGCAAAAATTCAACGAATACACAATCGTGTTCAAAGCCTAACATTTGTTTTGCATGTAGAACTGATTACAACTTTTAAAAACTTTTTGTAATCATACTGCGTGCCTTTTCATTTTATGCTTTTGCAAACTGGAAATTTTTTTACCTACCTGAGATGTAAATAAGAATTAATTTTTTTTGTTTGTTTTTTGTTTTATTGCTGGCTGTGAATTTGTAATATCAACAACTTCGCGACCAAAATTTAATGCGGACTTGAAACAAAAAATTACAATATCAGGCGGAGCTGCAACCAAATAAGTCGTCAAGAACTCAAAATGCATTAAGCATACTGATGAATCAACACATTTTATTATTTGCATAAACATTAGAATGTTTATTTCAATATAATTTTGTTTTAACAAAGCATATGCGATTTCAGGTTTAAAATCCATTTAAAAAAATTAAGTTTATTCACTCTATACATCTACGCCAAGCGGTTAGATTTGAAGCTTTTTTCTACTCAAATAAACTCATGCAATTTTTACTCAATACATTATGCAAGAAGATAAAAGAAGATAAAATCTTTAAACAGCAATTGTTAAAAAGTTTTGTATATTATTGTTCCCTTACTGCCAGCAGATTATTAATCCCTAATTCTATGACTAAGCTCTTTTAAAAAAGAGCATTTAAATAAATTGTTTTCTTTTTTATAATTTCCAATTATTTGAAGGATTTGGTTAGAGTTACAGTCTGTATATCAGATCCACTTAGATGCAGAGACCACTGTGTGACAGCAGGCACTAAGAGATAAATTTGTTTTCTGCATTTTCGGTCGAGGCAACCAGATTTCTTCAATACGCCTAAAAATGGTAGTCCACCAACACAGCCTCCTCTACTGACGCATTTAGCTTTTACAAAAATCATTGCCTCTGATTTTCAGCGCGTCCACGTGAAACTACATTAAACGCTACATCTACTTTAAGCTAGGCCACGTTAACTTGGAATTCACATTATCCTCAACTAGTGACCACACATGACACATGACTGCGCAGATCTGTCGACCTTAAACAACAAACATTTTTCTTAGTACGAGGGTGATAAAAAATCTTCTGACATTTTTCTCGGCTCCCAGTATCTCCAGATCCGTTGCAAAGGCGCCCGGTTATACGTTGAAACTTACCTATTTGTTCACGAATACTACAATTGAATAATTACGTTGATTGCCGAATTAACCTTAAAAAAGGCAGTTTTTTATTAGACTGCCTACGGTTCAAAAAAGATTTATTTTTTAAATCTGTTTTAATGATTTGCGTTGTTTTATAGATTTAAGTTAAGGAATTTATAAATTATTTTTTAAAACTTTACAATTCGTAAGAACTTACTTACATGGTTTGAAGTTGTAGAAGAGCTGTAGTCGAGCTTAAGTTTAAAGCATAAATATTAAAGCTCTTATTGCAACGGCGCCTTATTGTTGAAAGTAATACGGTGCCGTCATTTAAATTTTGACCCTTGCGAATTACTAAATAGCTGTCAATTGTCTAAATTTTTTTTTGTAGCTTCTACTGGTTATCTCAAAAACTGTAATTTTTGAGTAAATAGAAACGCAATGAATTTTCCTGCAGAAGTGTACCGCGTCATGTACAGTTTTCATGCTGCATCTACATATATTGCATATTTGGACATATTGTACATTCAATTCTTAGTCTTAGCCTGCATATCGACGTTTGCACAAATATTAAGTATATTCGCTATATTCATATGTCGACTGTAAAATACTTAACATGACTGTGAACAGATGCTGTCATGATAATGGCCGTGATTTATGAGGATTTCTTAATAAAACAAGCCAGAGCGAACTATAAAAATTAATTAAAAAAAAAAAACAAATATTGTAAAAATAAACACGAACAATTCACAGCGAAGTTTATGTTAACACTTAGGATACTTATAAATCTAAAAACAAGATCTTAAGGTACTAAAGTTTATTAAAAATACTTTAAACAATAGCAAACTTAGCAGAACTTCAATAACGAAATAATTTACATTTATTTATTTTGTGTACCCCTTTGTAAAACGCAACATTTTACTGGCTTAATAAATAAACACTAAAGCATTTAATGTTTCATTTCCGGTCTCTTGAAAATCATTTAAGAGTATTTAACAATTTGCAGACATTTAAACAACAAAACAATTCAATTGAATTGTGTTTTCATTTGTGCACTACGCTAAAGTGCAGGAAGAATTTAAGCAATATTTTTCTGTGATTCTGAGTTTAATTGTCACTTTACATGTTACACTATTTAAATAAGAATCAAATTCTCTTTTAAAGGATATTTGAAAAACGCTACCACGCCCACTCTTATAATTCATCACTTTTTTTCTTCGATTAATGAGTTACTTTTACAAAACTTCATTAATTTATTACAGTCTCCTAGGTAAAGGATAATAACTTTTCCCTTTGTATAGAAAGCATTGCCTCAACCTAGCGATTATTTTGCTGAATTGTGCACCTTAATAAGTGAGTTATTTATACAAAAGTTCAAGGCTCTACATGTTGGAGTTCTTAAGGTACACGATAATATTTTTTCACATTGATTAGAAAGCTCAGTATTTCCTTCAAACCATTATTATATACGATTTAAAATATTACCTTTGCATTAGAAGTGCCATGCCCACTTAAAATATCGAAAAAATATATAGGCTATTTAAGCTAGTAACCAACTGCAAAAATTTCAGAAAAATCAGTCTAGTTCTGTAGGCAGCTAAAGCTTTCCGAAAATACATGAACAAAGCTATGTTCACTAAAATGCTTATAACTCAAGAAACAAAAGACATCCAGTATACATAAAGGTCTCAGTATTGATAACACCTTTCGTGCAAAATTTACGGGAAAAAATTAGTGCAGGCATTACGGAGAACGTCCTTTACTAACACAATGCAACTTATTTTTTATTAAAATACTTCTTTTGCAGCATAGTTTAATAACATCTTTTATTTTTTAATTTTAATTTTGAATTGTTTATCGTTTAAAAATAAAAAAAAAAAAATATAAAAAATAAATTCATGTTACTATATTCCATGTGTACTTCTTGTAATCTTTGAACTCTTTCTTGTATTAAACAATGCTGGTCGTAGAGTATGTAATCAGTTTTTAAATCTTTTTATGCATTAAAAAAAGTATGTCCTCATTAAAAATAACATGCGCAAGAAAGAAGAATGTTTTTAAGCAGATACAGTTTTTAAAAACACAGCAGAATATAAATAGAAATTATAGGGCAGGCTTTTTATCATTGACTGCATATTTTGTATTCTAACATTCTTTATTAAGTCATTAACCTTTGTAGACAAAACTTATAAATTTAATTTTTAATGAAAAATTTATTTTAAAATGCTTAAACAACTATTGGTAAATATTTTCATTAATATATAAAAATTTTATCATTTTATTAAATTCGTTTCTTTTTATATAATTCTCAATAAAATATGTATTTATATTTGCTAGAAAATGAACGTCGTATATGTGCCTTACCAAGGTACTTAACACTTAAAATTTAAAAACTTTTAAATCCTTAACTTCGAAAATATTTTTATTTTTTAATACGACTTCAAAGCCTATGGGGGGAAAGTTTACTAAGATTACAAAATTCACTGAACAAATTTGATAAAAAAAAAATGCAAACCGGCGTCATTTTGTAAAACATTTGAACCAGAAAATGTTTTCAGAACTCTAGAAAGAGCTTTGCATATTTCAATCACTAACTAGATACCCTCTTTTCAATACTGAAGTCAGTTTTGCAATTCAGATTTGTATATTTCTATTTGATTTGCCAAACCTTAAATGATTTGTAAAACATGATAGATAACCTTTCTTAAATGTTCTATAAAAACTAAGAAGAAAGCAAATCTATTAAAAAGTAGCGATAACATTTTTAAATTAAAACCAATTATACCATTATATAACTCAATATAACTAAATAGTAGCATATTTTAATTATCATTACCTAACCTCAAAATCACCAACTGTCCTACGTAAATGTAAAGCTTTTTGATTCTCTCCCACTGTGCCTATTGCGCTATAAATACAAAATAGATCACGGAGAAACATTAAGAATAAGAGAGACCCTTAAATAGATTCTTGTGGTAATTATACTAATAGTAAAAACTTCCTTAACATACCTATACAAGCTGTCAGTTTAATTAATTTTAACAAGCAGTGTGCGTGAAAAGCTTAAAAAAACTTGATCGTGTGGCTGCAGGATATTTTCTCATTATCCATTTTGCGTATAATTTTTTTATTTACGTATACCCTACCTGTCAAATTATTTAAATTTAAGTAGTATTTAACTTCAAAGGTATTTGCTGAAATAATTTCAAGTGCCCTGCTTACCAACGAAAGTTTGAAAAACTTCTACATGTTTACCTACGTTTTTCGTGACATATAATAATTTAAAAGCATTTTTACTCTTCTTTATAAATTCAAGCAGTTTTATTTTTTCAACAAATATCAGTCTAAAATGTCTTAACATTTTTGGAACCAAGTGGACTATTAAAAAAAATTGTTAAACTGTAGAATTTTTTATTATTTGTTGAATCAGAACTTAAAAAAAATGAAAATCCTTAAAAATTTCATTATCATATAAATTAGATTCATTATAACTCGTTCATTTTTTATGCGACTAAAATAAATTAACACCATCTACTTCAAATGGGTTAATGAATTTTTTATTTTATACATCAATAGGCAGTAGCTTTAAAGCACTTTATTGCGATGTCCATATAAAATGGATTTATGAAAAGTGAGCAGTTATATACCGAAAATTTATATCCCTCTAATTTAAGTAGGGCAGATCTGCATCATATTCAAAAAATTTCATAATTATAATTTAAGAAAATATCTGCAAACAACAACACATTTATTCTTTAATTTTGTATGTTTAGTCAACATCAAAACGTCAACAATTTTTGAATTTAAAGGCACAAATATGACGAATTTATGTTTCAAGGTGACAATATTATGGCTGCTATCCTCCCATTTTTGATGTGATTTATTCACAAAGAAACGAGCTTATACTCAGCTCTGCAATCATCGAGACATTACAAGGAAATCGCTTTTGAAAAACGAGAAGCTTTCGTGTTAAAATAAATGGAAGATAAGCAGACGTGTAGCCGAAGACGTTTTAGTTTGATGATGAAAATAATAGAACAAGTTTCTGTGAATTGGTTTCGTTATAGTGCTAAATTATAATACTATTCTTGGCCATAATTATATGAACGTAAGAACATTAATGATACATCATTATGCTTAAATTGTGCTTAATATACTGAAAGAAAAGATGGGAAACCTCATATTATGGCTTACTAGTTTATACGTTGTATCCTTGAGTCATTGACTGAAGACAAAACTGTACAAATTGCAAACAACTTCTCACGGAAGATGCTTAAGATGGACTAACAATGCTAACTTCGATAGCAAATAGTCACTAGAGAAATTAAGTGGTTATTTGTTAATGAAGTTACCTTCTGTGTGACATATAATAATTAATACTTGTTGTGAATGCATATTTTTTTTATATTATTAAGCTCGTAAGAAAAAATTAATATATTCTTATGAGAATGTAAGATGATTAAATATACGAAAACCTTAACATAGGTATGTATGTTCATATTTACGTATATATGTATGTATATTCGCGTGACAGTTGTGTTTTTGAAATGTACATTCACAATTAATTCACGTGAATTAATTGTTGATATAGACTTTTAGACACATACTTTGTCATAACTACTTTAGCATTCATAGTGCAATTGCGTTTGGTGAAAACAAAGAATTTTCTTTTAAAGTTATTTTTCATGCATTCATTTTCAATTTGTAAACGTTAATATTATTAATTGCCTAAAGTCAATTCATTTTGATGCCAACACTTTGCAAGTAATTTTAGTTTTAGCATACATACTCTGGTGTCGATTAAGATAAAGTCTATTTTTGTATAAATTTTGTGTAGGTAAGATTTGAAATATGACATTAATCATATTTAATCAGTTAACCTTGATCTGCTCTTACATACAATATATGTCGGTATGCACCTCCAAAAAATTATAATGAGTATACTTTAAATTCTTTGGCAGCTCTGCATTTAAAAAAACAAAAACAAACATCAACCGTTTTAATAACCAAAAATCTGCTTGTATATTTGAAAAAAAAAAGACATGTAGCTATATTTTTCTGAATGTTGTTTTTGTAGCCAGTACAATCTAGTCGATCTCTTTGTAGACTTTAAATGTCCTAGATCTCTCAAAGTTTTAAATACCATAGATTTATTGTTACTATGTTAAAGAAAAACCTTTTGCAGTTTGCAGCATATTGCCTTTGTGTTGGCAAAACTGAACAACGAACATTGAAAATTTATTATAAAAATGACTTTGCCATCGAATCAGCTGAAACTTAAACTTGGCTTATAACATGTTATGAAATATGTAGGTGTTATTTTATGAGAGGAAAAAAAGGGAAAGTGCTCAAAACAATATTTTTGTATCTTAAAAGCAGACAAAGAAGAAACAGTTAATCTACATGCTTGAATCTTTTCTATACTTGAACGCCCAAACGATAAATAGGGGATTAAACCAGGTTTTTTATTCAAAAGCCATAAAGCCGATAAAATTGATAAAGTTTCGTCCCATTAGGGTATATTAAAGGTAAAACAGGAACTTTAAATTGTTTATAATTGCCTATCTCACGATGTCACAAGTATTCGTTCTTTCGTTTTCGCAATTACATTTAAAACATAAATAAATTCTATAAAGTTATTTTTGCTTTTACTGAAATCATATGAACGAACAAATTCGTTTAACATCGTGGGACAGGCAGTAATATGTTACTTAGACTTGACGTCTTGATTACGACATTAATAGACAGTAGCTTTGAAACATTCCAATTTAAAGTGCTTAAAACCATTTTAATCGTACTTAAAGAATTTTGTTAAAATACTTAAATACCTAGCGGGAAAACACTTTGACCAGAATTCAGGAATTCGCTATCTGCTATACACGATCGGGTGACTTCAATCTTTGAAGCATCGGCCCATATGAGTTGAATTTCATGTTCGGTCTTGTAAAGGTGACATAGATTACACACTGCTAGATTTACAGTATATGGTATGAATTGTTTGATGTGTAAAAGCCGTTCACGCAATTGTTTCCTTTTTTATAACTTTCTTTTTTTTAAGTTACCTGTTTGTGTTTGAATGCGGACCAGTTAAGATTAAGTAAAAAGTTTTGAAAGGAAAATAGCAAAAAATTAAGCGATAAGTTGACTGCGGACTTAAAC
Source organism: Cistogaster globosa (assembly GCA_937654795.1). Lineage (NCBI taxonomy): Eukaryota > Metazoa > Arthropoda > Insecta > Diptera > Tachinidae > Cistogaster > Cistogaster globosa. The sequence continues at coordinate 68,715,192 of OW569405.1, forward strand.
CTAACTTTTTAACACAGTTGATTTTGCAGTTAAACTAGTTTTAGTGTCTAAGATTATTTTAGATATCTTACAAACATGGTTCGATAGAGTAGACTCTGAACCTCCATTTTTATAGGGTGTGTTAACCAGCTATTCTTAATTTTTCCATAGTGGCCGCCAATCTACTCAAGAAATGTTCAAAAACGACTTTGCTAAAAAAAACTCTGTATTTATTACTTTTTGAGAATTATTTTTCACATTTTACTTTTACAAATCTCACCAACTGCACTCTAGCACAATTTAAACATATCGTACATAACATGGAGTAGGGTCCAAATTCCCTAGTTATGCATTTCAATTAATAAACGACTGTTAAGTGATTAACAATGATCTGTTAACTGCAAAATCAGCTATGTTAAAAATTCGGTTCAAGTCTCTACCAGTTAAATTCGAATTTATCTTCATATACATAATGAACATTTCTTTGGCATATTTATATTGAAAAAAAAAACAAATTTTTATGTTAGGTTTTAATACATTAAGTGAAATCGACAGGTAATATTTGCCTACAGTTCAAGACGTGAGATAAATTTGCTGGTAATAATTATTAATTAGCGAAATTCACGGTTTGCTATTGAAGACCTTTAACATCCTGTAACTTTGGTAAATCTACATATCTACTACTACTACCACAATGAAATACTAGAAAGAAAATAAAAAGTGTCATTTTTAAAAATAACCCGAAAAAACAAGTAACTTTATATACAATTCTTACCTCAACAAGCAAACAGAAAACTAATGACAGCTACAAAATAAACAAAAGTATTTGCTGGAAAATTTTAGAAATGTTTAGAATTTTATTAAAAAAATGAAATATATAACACATTATTAATAATAACATAAGAAAGTTAATAATATTTGACTATTTTCAGGCAAATTGGTAAGTATTGGCTGCTGGTAATTTGAAGAATTTAAACTAAATTAGCTGAAAACATAATCAGTTGTTGGAAACGATTTGTTTGGCTGGTGGATAATTAGCAGAACTGTGAACAAAATGGTAAGTAGCAGCTTGAAAAATAAATAAATTAGTTTTCCATTAGCGCAATAATAACAATAGAATAGTAAGTTTTTCTGAATTAGTTTTTTATTAACACAGTGTGCTTTTTAAAGGTACTTAGAAGTGGAAACGATTTGTTTGCCCGGTGAATAATTGGCAGAAGGAAATGTTACAATTATTTGATGTTAACTTGCACAAATAGACAGAAACCTGTAAGAATTATCTGCAAAAATAACGTGTATTATGTTTGCTTACAGGCACTTATATATAAACAAAAGCCCTTTTCAAGGCTCTAAAATACTTGAAAAAGAGATAAACTAAAACTTTTATGATCCCTTTTTGGGGGCTCAATAAATATTAAAAAAAAACAAACAGAACTTTCAAAATCCCTAACTAATTGACATAACTCTGCACAAATTGGTAATAATTTGGTGAAAATTAAATATTTATTACTTATTTATTAATACAATATCGTCGCAAGAATTAAAGAACGCTGTAACTGACAAAACATGAAATGTTCACCAGAGTCAAAAAGCCTGCATGATTTCGTATAAAAAAAAACTATACAACTTAGAAACATGATTTTAAAAACTTATTTTTATTTATTTTTTTCTCGCTTTATATATTGGCTGTAGACATTTTTTCTCAGGTCTATTATTTTCGGTGATTCTGCGTCTTACACCAAAAGATTTTTCTTTCACAGACCCATAAATGCTGTAACTACAACGTTTTTTTTTAGAAACAAAATTTTGGAATTCTAAAACGCTTAAGTGACACATTTGGTTTTTTTTAAGTAAAACTTAATAGCTGTAAGTTAAAGTGAATACATAAAGTAAGAAAAATATTTTTTGAACAAAATTCAAAGAATGACGTGAGTGTTAGTTTGAAAATTTTCACTGAAGGAAAAGTGTCGTAAGCAACAAATGTAAAAAACACTAGTTTTTCTTAATCTTACGACAAAGAAGACACGGGTATTTTTAAAAATTAAAAAAAAATATTTCAAAAAAGTTATTTTATTTTCATCATACAAATATAAGGTGGATACCAATCGACGCAGTATTTTCTTCTGATAAAAATGATGCAAAAAACGTGTTTTTGATCTTTTTTCAGTTACAGCGTTCTTAATTTCTTGCGAAGATATGTTTATTTCTAAAGGCACTTACCTACATATATTTGGAAATTTTTTATTTGTGTGGTGGAAATTGGCAGAATGGGATACAAATTGGTAAGCATTAACTGAAAATAAAAATTGAAATAAATAAAAAAGCCTTTCTTAAACAACTTATGTAGAATGGTTTGAGGGCACCAAAAATACCTTAAAAAAGCCCTTTTCAGGGCTCTGAAATACTTTAAAAAGAGATAAATTAACAGTTTCAAAAGCCCTTTTGAGGGCTACAATATAACTTAAAAAAAAAGAAGATAAAATGAAAATGTGTATTGTTCTTACCTCTATTCATTCCCTATTTATTTTTCATATTTAAAGATCTCAACTTGTTTGTGGTGCCCTTTGTTTGGTTTGTAGAAAATTGACAGTGTCGGATCCAGAATTGTAAGTATTAACTGAAACAAAAATTACTTTTTATTAATTTAATGATTTTTTACCTTTATCTTAAATTGAATATTTTGTTTGATTTAAAGTCGGCAGAATTCAAAACAAATGGTTTATTTGGTTTCTTCCCTAAATTCTAATTTTCGTTTGAATTCTTCACAATCTGCATATAAATGTCTACAACACATTTTGCCTTTTATACCGCCTTGCTTTCGTCTTTAACTTCGACTTTCCGTTTTGAATCCTTTAGAATCTACATTGGAAAATCCACAACACATTTTGTCTTTTATATCACTGTTTAGTTCTTGTTCAATTTTTACGTTTTTTTATTTTACTTGCACAAGAGTATTTTTTTAATCCACTTTTGTAATTTCCACATTTCAAGCCAAACGATTAACACGTATCCATACGCCAATTGGATAAAAGCATACATATACATGCATAGGCATTTTTAATTCTTAAAAGAACATTCTATATATTCGACAAATAAATGTCACTTTTTTCACTTCTCTTGTTTCTAATAACATACACAACTGCAATGGGACATAATTTATTTACCAATTGGAGCTCCAAGCAGAAAACAATTCTATTTAATTGAAGAAGGTTTTAAATTACAGAAAATGTTCCCAAACTACACACAAATTAATAGAATTCAAATAAACTTACCTTGTCGGTTCCTTCGGAAACCGGTGAATTATCACCATCCGGTTATTAAAAATTTGTTCATAGATTGCCACTAGGCTTTTGAACCGCTGCTTATTGCAACCAGTTTTGCTTAAGATTAAACTATAATTTGCTTTTTTCACAGATTGCTGATATATATTTTTTTATAGCATTTTTAACGGTCGTATTCTTAGGCATCGCACAAAAAACTATCATTCAATCAATAGCCTTCTAACTTTTTTATAATATTTATGGTAATTATAGTTAAATTAATAATTAAAAAACTTGGCGCCATAATGGGTTAAGGCTGCGTTGATATCTATGAAATCATGATCATTAAAATCACATAAAAACAAACACATTGTTATTTAATAGCACAAAGAACGAGATCTGCGAAAACAATTAAATATTGACAATGAAACCACCCAGTACGCAGTGGAAAGATAACAACAAGTATTGAAAATGAAATTTGACACAATAAGTATCTAATCAAGCGTTACTTGCTGAGAAAGAAAGGCTTGGTCTTTTTTTTTACAAAAAAAAAAAAAAAATATATATATATATATATATATATATATATATATATATATATATATATATATATATATATATATATATATATATATATATAACAATGAATTAAAAAAATAACTGTTTTCCATTTGAATAAATTTGTAGTTTAATTTTTTTCAAGCAATAAAACATTAGAATCCAGAAAATGTTGTGAATGTCCATGAGCTTAAAAATTCATAAATTTTTATTCTTCTGAATGCCACCTGTAGATTAATATTGATGTCAAACATATATTTCTGAATGCATATTTAATACTTAAATTATATATGAACATGCATAAGTATGTAAACAAACATATTTTTTTTATTTTAAAAAGTTAATAATAAAATTGTTATCAATAAATTTATTCTGTTTTTAATTATTTGTAGGCTTTAATTTTGTGTCAAGGATGGCCTCTTGTAACACCGCTTGCCGAACTTATACTTCATTTGGGGTGCCTTGATGACGATCAAATTAAACAAGCAGAAATATATTTATACGTTAAAGCAGATAAGGAAATATCTATGTTAAAACACAGTGGGTCGTTTCATAAATTAAAGAATCAATGTTTATTCATTCTTAAATTTTTGCTGTTATTTTTTTATTTTTTTTTTTTTTGTCTTTCTTAATTCGAGGTCTTACCTTAAAGTTTTAATGATTATAGTTGAGGAAAATAATGTACGCGCATAGTTTCCAACGTAAGACTAGCCATTAAAAATTAAATGTGCACTGAGAGAAGAGATTCGTTGAGACAACCAAATTTGTTACCAGTCGAATATTGTCGTTTGTGACTATAGTTTGAAATTCAATTGAAATAACTGAATGAATATGGTACTAGTAACGTTTTATGAAATGAATTAAGAAAGATGCAGTCGAAATAAAATATTGTAAATTAAATAAAACAATTTGATATTTTCATATAAAACTTTATTTAAGATCAGGCATGTTCTGACAATGGGAAATCGCATAAAACTTGCGTTGAGAGTTAAAATCGTATGGAATGTGTTCTGCAGTTCACAATCGCAAAAAATTTGGTGACTTTAAATCGCAAGCACATACTACAGTGAAGTTATGAATTTTACTTAAATAAACTTTAAAACGAAAATAAAATCATACACAAATTAATATTACTTTGTTCTCTTTAATTTGCTACAAAAATTAATATTATTTTTACACAGTCAAGGTCATAAATAATAAATTTAAAACATGTTCTTTGTTTAATTAATATGTGATTTAATATGTTAACGTACTTTAATATATTTATTGAAAGTACTTTACTAAATAAAATAATTTTTAAGAACTGATTACTCACGACGTAAGTAATCTTTTTCTTTATAGATGCTAAATGCAATATCACTAAGAGAAAATCCATTTGTCGCTAAAATATTTTTGGCATTGTGTTATTGTTTTAATTAATAAATATCCATTGGATTCGAACACTCATTGAATTGAAATAATCTTTACGAGTCTGTTATTGATTCGTTCCTCTTTTAATTTTTTTAATAAAAGAAACTTAATTTTTCTTTTTCACACATAAGATTGAAATAAGAAAATCGCAAGCAGAACGTGGGGCTTTAGAACATGTAAAACAAAAGTGGCTTGAAGTCATATGCAATTTCTAAAATATTCGTGTGTCAGAAATTACATGTGATGAACACCTCAGTACTTGTGGTTTTTATTTTCTCCTGATTTCTTTTTTTTAATTTGCTCTTAAGTTTTTTCTTGTGCTTTTTTTTGTCTTTTTTTACAAAAATATCGTTTTATTTTCTTAGTTTGTGTATTAGTCTTCTCTCCCTTCTTTTCTTTCTTTTTTTATAATGGTAAAAAGAGGTTTTGTTTTCAAAAGTATCATAATCCATTTTTATAATTAACTAATCAATTATCTAATTACATCTCCCAATTAAAAAAATTGATTAGAGTAAAGAAACAAATCGGTCGAGCTAACTTTCCTAACGGTTGTTGCGTCCGACTACTATATAATTTTTTGTTCTTAATATATAAAATATGCCCAGAATATAGTTTATTGGGAATGAAATCTTAAATATTACATTAATGGTTAAATTTTAATACTAACTAGGAATTTTCACTTACCCCTCAGTTTTCTGTATGAGGTTATTTGTTCTTCAATGCTGGGCTTCACGCTTCCAACAATCTCCACAAAACAACTTGAACTAAGCAATAACGGAATTATAATAGCAGCGAGCTCATTCGTTTACACTCCATGTTATTATTGGATAGAATTGATCAAGTTGATCATGATTAATGCTACTTGATAAGTACTTTTTTAAATCAGAATACTGGCACTTACTAGTAAATAAAATAAAAAGTATTTAATTAATTTTGATTAAATATAGCTACGTGATTAAAAAGACATGAAACTATATTTTTGAAGAAATTTATTTAATTTCTGTCGGTTTTTTATGAATTTATAACAAGTAAAAATCGTGAACTAATAATTTTTTGTAATTCGGATAATTTTTCTTATCCGAAAAGATCAAACCACGCTCACATATCTCGCTTAAATTCTTTGTTTTTCATACAAAACTTTGTACTCCCTCTTAAGATCCTTATGAGTATATTTTTGATCACACAAGCTTAGGTTTTTTCTTCATTGTAAAATTTAAAAATTTTCCTTGAAACTCTTAAAACTTTACCCCTTTAAAAAAAAAATTTTTTTTGACATGATTTTACAACAATAATGTGCCCGCAATAAAAAAAAATAGATATAGAAAATAAGTGCGCGGCTTAAGCCCGTTTTACACTATAATACTGAGTAATAACAATTGTTAAATACGAAAGTTTAATACTGTGAAATAAAATGTAATATTAATGTCAAATAATTTTTGTACAAATTTTTTACACTATCGGAGATGTTTTTTATTTATTCGTTTCATTTTACTTTTGAAGAAATAAAAATAAATATAAGCTGCTTAAGATTTTTTGACATTCACGACAATTTTATTTAATTTTCTTCTTACATAATTCAACTAAAATCTTAAGACTTGTTTAAAGGCGTGAAACGAGCTTAAATTCGGCCAACTACTTTTTGAGGTTAAATGTGAAAAGCAATATATGTCGCTGAAGAACTGGTGCATTGAAAAATGTGAAATACGTTGCTAATAATAAAAATCAACTCGGACAATCCGTTAATGAGTTACCATAAGCCCTGTACATAAAAAACACCGTTATTTGGTTTTATGCGTACTTTATTTAACTGTACAAAGAAAATATTGTTATTGTAAGTGCCCAAAAACCACATTATAAAGATTGTATCACTAAAATAATTTAAAAAACAATTTCAAGTACGTGTACTTCAGTGATTTTTTATTTTTTTAAAATTAAAAGTTGCCCAAACATTACTCAAATAATTCTTAATTTTTTTCTATTTACATACTTATGTATGTTTGTTATTCGTTTTCAATTATTCAATATATGAATGTATTTTATGTTTTAATTATTTGTTTTTAGTTGAAACGAACCAAAAGCCACCTTGGTATGCTGTATGGCGTACGCCAACCGAGCACATTTTAACAGAAACATCAGTACCAACAACTATAGGAGTCATGGTCAGTTTTAAAAAGTTGTCAACTTGATTACCAAGATCCCAAATTGTACCTGAGCACATTAACACTCGAAATGTTAAATGCCGATTTGCTACAATTCTTACAAAGTCTATTTTTAGGCGTGGAGAATAGCCTTGAACGGTTATCACTTAATCAATTGTCACAAATAACTTTTAATGATGGGAAAAAAGATAACAATTCATGTGACACTAAAACATTAACGTCAACCGCTACACTCACATCCTCAGCAGCAAAAGATGAAAAAAACCGTGTGGTGTTGGACTCAACGGTAGACTCCAATTGCCAAATTCACAGAAATGTGCTTAAGGACGAAGTGAATTAATTACCAAAAATAATTTTAACAAAAATAAGTACGTTTGACCAATCGTCAGGATAGTATGAACTGCACGTCTTCGTAATAACGTAATAGCTGCGCCAGTGGTTTAAGTGTGGCCTCAAGCGATAGCGATTCTTATGCCAAAAGTCATTTTAACACCAACAATGCTAGAAATATAAACAACAATATATGCAACAACAATAATAATAATATTAAAACAGTTATAACAAAAGAAAAAAAAAAAACATAACAACGGCCACATTAGTACCACAAACTGAAACAAAAACCAATAAACTGAACTAACTCACTTGCGTTGCCAAGATTTTGTCTCGGTAATTCGTTTTCTCACATTGACAGTGATGAAGAGATTACTGAAGAAAAACTCAAATCGTTAACTGATGGTAAGTGTTTTAATTTCATAATTAAAAAAAATTCTCCCAATGGAAAAAATTTAAAAGTAACCTAAACTTTCCATTAATCCATTTATGTATTTATTTATTATATTTTAAAAATTCAGTGCACCAAGAATAAAATAAAATTAGGTTTAAACAATAATTTCTTGATGGAAGTTGGTTCCCGAACGAATAGCTGTAACAAAAAAATTTCATTCAGATATCAGTTTTTAGTATCTAATAAAGCTTAATTTTTATCCTCTATTTGAAATTTAAAATTGCAACCTGGCTGTTTTGTTTGAGTAATTTTGTGTAAAGAGATAAAAGTTTGGCGCTGTAGTAAGTTGTCTATTTGAGAAGGTACGTTAATAATAGTTGGCCAAGAATTGAACCTTGCGGAACACTTCTTCGTACCAAGAGGCTTGTAGATTTTATATCATCGTTATTTACTGATTGTATTTGATCAAACAAGTATGAAAGGAGAAATTTTACGGCAGCATACAAATAACCCAAAAATAATCAAGGCATCAAGGCTTATACTAAATGCAAATATTTAGAAGTGACAGCTTCTACACTTTTTTTAAATGAAATTCAAATAAAACATTTAGTTGGTAAGGCGTTTTTACACGAAACGTTGCAAAAACCATTGTCTCAGAAAAGTTTTAAATTTCCAAAATGTAATTTATAAAAACGAGCTAGGGAAAATTTTCAATTGCACATATTGCAGCATTTCAGCACGATCTTAGTCTTTTAAAATCATTTTATACCTGAGAGGAAATCTGCCTTAAATTTGGTTTTTCATTTAAGATTAAATTTAAATTTAAAATTCATTTTTTTCCCGTTTTTTTTTTAATGGAAAGGGAATAAAATTGTCGCATTCCCTGGATTTCTCGGAATTCTTGAAGAAACCAAGTTTATTTGATGAAACAATATTAAAAAAAATCAGAGTTTTATCAAAACGTAAACAAGCGACGAAAATAATTGATAAATAATAGTTTTAACTGTTTATTAAACTTAAAAACAGTTCAGGCGACAAAACTTACACATGAATATTTTTACTACACAACAAGAGATAACAAAGATAAAAATACAAAAAAAGTATTTTACAAATTATTTTTTTAAATATATGATTTTAAAATTTACTAGACAAACTTTTGCTTTTTTTCGTTGCAAAATTTCCAACAATAGAAAAAACTCTTTCATTTTCCACTGAGGTAGGTTTTGTTGCCAACAATGCGTTATAAAAACTATCCATGTTCGTGTTTCTAATGTTATTGGCTTCAAATGACTCAAATTCCTTTTAAACCAAATTTGTAACCTTTATTTCTGTTTTATATTTTACTAGCAGTGCCTACGACTTCTTTCGAGTATCTTTTCTATTTATCTTAAAATTAAAATTTAGAAACATTTGTTGTAGATTTCTGTAAACATTCAAAAACTTTCCATTTGCAAAAATAAAACGCTCTGACAACTGTCTTAGTACCATTAAAATTGGGTAAAGCTAGGTGAGTTCACATTTGGGTCTCTAGTTTCTTTACGAAATGACATATTTTTATTAAAAACAAGTATTCTGTATTTGAACCAAGGTTCTTGGTAGCTCCTCACAAAATTTTATTTAAGTCTAACAGTTGTAATGTGATGCGAACACGGACATACGAAAATTCTAAAAATAGGTGTTTTGTATTCCATATCGACTACTATTTACTAGGGATGGACAAAAAACATCGATGTTTTAAAAACACTCGATGTATTGTGTCGAAACATCGATATAATCCAATGTTTTTTTCTTGCTCCGAAACAATCGGAAAACATCGATGTTTTCTTTCGATGCATCGAAATGACAAATTGTATATAGAACTTGTAGATTGATACATAAAAGTGTTGATACAAATTGGAAAAACAATAAGGGTGAAGATATATTGTCGGATGAACTTTCAGTTTATATGAGGACTCCTATTGGAAGACTAAAAGAAAATCCGATGGAAAGATTATAAATCGCAGTTTCCAAAGGAAACATCGGTTCCGTCTTAACAAAGAAACAGATTGAAAGGTGAAAGTTTTTAATTTTTATTTCTAAGCAGCATTAAAAAAAGTATTGGGAGATGTAAAATAAACTTAAAATTTTTCGAAAAAAAAGTAATAGCAAATAAACAAAATATTAAAACTTTAATAAGAAATAATTAAAAAAAAAACAATCGATGTATAAAAAACATCGATGTATTTTATGAAATATCGATGCAACATCGATGTAAGTTTGCGATACATCGCATCGAAAAAAACATCAATGTTTTTTTACCATCCCTGCTATCTACACTTACATCAAAATTTTCAAAAAATATTTCAATTGAAGTAATAATTTTAAACTCCACGTTTCCCGTGAGCTTACCCAAAATTTTTCCGGAAAATTGTGGATAGTTTTTGGCAAAAACATTCGCAAATTTTCTGAAGGTTAATTTTTCAGTCGATAGAAAATATCCTTTACAATAAATGTAGTATAATTCATGTTATTTTTTTTTCGGCTGCATATTTCCAAGCATTTTCCAGAAAAAATTTCGCGTTATATAAGTCATAGATTTCATATAAGTTTGAGAGTTAACTTCCATTAGGTTTTTAAGTAAAATACAATCTGAAACAGACGCACAGACTTTGTTATAAAATAAAACACAAAATAAATATAATAACCAATATTATAAAATTCAAAAGACTGACATATGTATTAATTACAATACAAACTGGAAAAAATTAAAAGTTTATTAACAAACTTCATAGTTGATCAGGATCAGGACTAATCTGTTTCATGGTCTTCAAACATTATATTTTGTGAAAAGCGTTTTGGGCGTGTATTACTTCAGCAGGAGATACTTCTTCTTCATAGTTTTCGCTACTGGACAAACAACTAGTTATGAGTCCTTCTGATACTTTCACTGGTTACATTATTGCAGATATCAATCTTTACTTGTTTTTTTTTCAAGATCCTTCTTGATTTTATAATAAGGTGCTTACTTAATACCTTTTTCCCTTATTATTTTGCCGGATCTCTCCAGTGAATGATGATGATTTGTTAAGAAAAATTTCATATTTTAATCAAACTTAAGCCTTCTCGTATACGCTTCATAATATATATGAATATCTACCTACGCAAATTAATATTTCTAGTGTGTATCTATGTATGTTTGTATGTATTTAATTTTTTCCTGTCCAGCCGTGTTAGTGTTGATATCTAGTTTGCCGAGGCACTAGATCAGCTAAAAAAATTTAAATACGCCAATCGATCAGACGTAGTGGCGAAGGAGGTTCTATTGAAAATCAGCAAGATTGGTCCTAACTGAATTTTTTTTTTCATATCATTTGAAGCAATAAAGTAACTCCAATCGAAAAGAACAAATATATGGAGTAATAGAGAATTAAAAAAGCATCAAGTGAAGAAATTGGCGCTCGCCCATATTTTTAGAATAACAGGCCTCTGAAATTTTCAAATTCTTTTAAAATATAAATATGGGTATTGTTTTAAAGCTTTTGAAGAGATCCTAACCCATTATTTATTTATAAGTATCAAATATTTTTTATTACAAAGAACAAAACTTGGGATTTTTTAATTACCATTAAAATCTTATTGGCATTGTTTGGAATAATGACAATTAATAAAATTTAACTATCATTAAATGCTAATGATTTTATTTTAATTATAACTGTTTGACTAATGGAAATGAAATTTTACTGAAATCCTTAAGCCATTAATTATATTTCGTAATAAATAATTGTTCTTGCGTTTTTTTTTAGAAGAACCTTAAAAAGAAATTATATAAAATAAACAAGCCTTAACTTTTCTGTAGATGAATCTTTATTTGAAAATTTAATTAACAAAATAATTTTAGGTGAGATAGATGTAAAACTTGAGGTCTGAGATCTATAGTGAGCTAAAATCCCGGCTAGAAGATCTTACTACTTATATGAAAACAAAAATATGTTCATATAGTGTATCATTTTTTCTGAGTATGTTAAAATATATACATATTTTACCATTTTTCTTCTGATAAAAATGCCGCTTAAAACTAATGATCTACGACCTCAATGCCGCTGCTTAGTGCACAAAAACAAGTAGTGACGTTTATTAATGGTAATGCTCTGGTTACTAATTGTTAATGAAAATTTTTGCATTAATAAGCATTATTACGTAAATAATGGTAATGCTAAATTTTTATTAGCATTATTTATCATCAATGTTAATGAAATTCTTATTAAATTAGTCCAACAAAATTATTGTTCCCATATATGATTCTTATACATATTACACGTAAATTAATCAGATTATGTGTATTATGTATGTACGTTAGTAAATAAAAAAAAATCAATTTTGTCTTTTTATCTAGTTTAACATTTTAAACTCATTAATTGGAAGTAATGTAATGTAGGTAAAGCGAAAATCGGTAGATTCCTGCTTTATACTAAAATGTTTTTCTTTCATCATAAAACGTTTCACGAACCGACCGAACGGGGTTTTATATGGTCAAACTTGAGCTTATATAGCACTGATAACCAAGCTTTGCTAATAACTAAGCTTTTATCGTCACTTTTTCCATTCTTGACGCTTAAATGTAAACTGATTAGAAACTCTTGATCTGTTATCCCAACTGGCATTCGGAAGTTTGTTTGACGAGCACCATCAATTTAAGGCTCGTTTTCGATCGATTATACAAGAAAATTTGTATTTTGTTTTTCAAATTATGCTTTTGAATGGCACATGACGATTTATAGAATAATGAAGCGTCTCATACGTATTTTGAGGAGCATTTGTAGTCAAAGATCGCATTCAACTCTTGTAAATGAAGCTGTAACAAGCCATTTCATTGATTGTTGCACGATTATTTTTTACGAAATTCCACAATCGCAGCTTGGACTTTCTGGCGTTTGCTAGACAAACTTATTTCGTTTTAAACTAAATTACTGCTAGCTCAATATTTTTCGATATATTTTTTTTATTCCAATATATTGATTATTATAAGAAAGTTCTTTCGATTTTCTTAAATTTAAAAAACGTGTCGCGGTCTTTATTAATTTAAACAATGTGTTAAGAAATATGAGTATGAAATTCCTTATTGTGAATAATACTATTTTTTATAGAAACGTAGCGCTTAAAATTTTTCGAACGACGACGCTGTTAGTGTCAAATTTAAAAAAACAATACCTAAAAAAACGGCAAGGGATTTGCCTGAAAAATTATTTTAATTTATGAGTTTTTTATTTAAAATGTGTCCTTAAAATATTTTTATTTTCTAATTGAATGGATAGTTTTTGTTGACTGAATTTATAATTTAGAATTAAAGCTCCCATAGTACAAAAAAATTTTTGTATAAAGGTCTTAAATCTGTTTTTTTTTTACGATACTCTTAGGGCTCTTAATAAGTTAATGAATTAAAAAGTTTTACATGATTGTTTTCGGTGCATCGTAGATTGCTCTTACGAAAGACTTGCTAACAAGACACAGTTTTTCCCGTTCAACTGAACTTGTGCGATCCGAATAAGATACTGCAGACAATTAATTTCACCATTAATAATTATATTTTGTAGAACCATTTTAAAAGTTTTCATGTTATATATTAGAAAATGGGAAATTAGAATTTAGAAATAAATTTTCTTTAATTCCTGTGAAATACAGTTTATGGGCTTTGAGCGAAAATTTTTCCAAACGAAAAATTATTTACATAACGTAAATAAAAAATATAGAAAACAATAGTTCATTAATTTTTTTAATGTTATTTAAGGTGAGTTTGAATATTTTGCATAACACGACTCACGATGTAAACCAGTGGCCAGGCCACCAACAGCCAAATAAACAGAAAAATATTTCTAAGCAACTGAATTGCAAAATTTTTTGTGTGTCTGCCTGGGGCTTAGATTTACTCACAAAAACACCCTGAACATACTTATGTTTGAACTATCGTTTGTATATACGTACATGCATATTTGAACATATGAGCAGACATTTTTTACATACAAATCATTTGATATACTTAAATAATAATATACAGTGATGTAAATAAGTAATAATTGAGCAAAAGAAAATAAAAATGGGTTCTTATTTTTTTCCAGCGCTGAGGTTGTTGATTTAAAATGAAAAAAAAATTAACAAAAAAAAATTAGTTCTTTTCATAAAAATTTTTTAGACGAGCAAATCGCTTGTATTTTATAAATAGCACGTTATACATTAATAAGTCTTAAATAATAAAGCAAAAGAAGTTCACGAATGTTTTAACTTGGCTACAGGAAAGCAAAAGCACAATTGAAATTCTTTTGGATCAATTGTTTCTAGGTGGAATACGCGTCGAAGAAGTTAAATTTTAGAATGAGAACAAAAACAAAACTATAATTGGTTTCTTTTAATCGAAGAATTTGCCTTACAGGTAACATGGGATACGTTTTTAAGTTTTACTGATCAAATTGTAACTCAAAGGCTCTAGTTCTACAATCTTGTTTTGTAAAACGTAGGTAAAAGTAAATAAAAATTTTGTATGAAAATTATTATTTTTTCTAAGTTTGATTTCTAAACAAAGTATTCAGTATCTTGGTGTTGTGTTTGCAGTTACCATATTTGAACCCTATAGACTACCAGGTTTTGCTGCCTCCGACTACAAAGAAATAAAGACAGATCTTTTTATCAGAATATTTTAAAAGGAGATTTATTTAAATCTGCCTGTAAGATTTAAAAATTTATTTAGTACCAAAACATTAACTACAACACCTATTGTTCATAAGCATTTTTTACTTTTGAAACTCTCATATTAAAACCATCTCATACCTAATTTCTTAATGTCCGAGTTAATACTTAATGGATAATTAACAGAAAAGATAAAAGTACATCACATTATATAATAATCTTTATATATAATAAAACTGTGACGGGGTAATTTTGTGTACATGAAATATTTTTTGAAAAGTTTGAGGTTGGTGTAGATAGTAATCGATATGGAATATAAAACATATATTTTTGGAATTTTTGTCCGTCTGTCTGTCTGTCTGTGTTCAAAACACGTAAAAACTGTTGGTTGAATTTGAAAAAAAAACTTTGTGAGGAGGTCCCTTGGTAACTTGGTTCAAAAAAAGAATGTTTTTCGTAAGGAAAGTAGAGTTACATACATATATGAAAGCACATAATCTTAGCGGTTACTAAAACAGTTTTCAGCACATTTAATTTTTTTAAATTGAAAATTTTTCAAATTGTTTGCAGATCTCCATAATTATCTTAAAAATCCTAAAGATCCTAAAAAACAATATAGCAAGAAGATTATATATGTTAAATATTCTAACCCATTAATAAAAAGAAAAACTATCATAATTTTAAACAAGTGGTTAGACTTGAGAAACGGCCAAAATAAAAACCAATGTATCAAAAAGCGCTTTTAAATTAAAACGGAAAAGATCACTGCAAATCGCAAAAATATATATGTTTTTTTTGCCATTAATTTCAGTAGTAAAAATTTGCAAGATTTTTAAAAGCGCCTTAAAAGTAAATATTTGTAACCAATTGTTTTAGTATTGAAAATAATAAAGAAATAATCTTCGAAAAATCGTTTAAACATTTAAAACTTTAAAAAAAATCGGCATCCCCAAATCTAATTTTTTATACCTGTGTAAACTAAAGCCCTCACTTTAGGCATAAGCCTCCTAATCTGGCAACACTAAATGGGATGAGTAAATACGGACTCATATCAAAACTGTAACAGCGTGATAATTAAGGAGCGACTAGTGACTAAGACGGCTATAAGACGGTCGAACTTGGCATGTGAGCACAGCTTGATGACATGCCATTATAATCGTGTAATAGGGTAAAATTCATATTTGTGGAAGGCGCTGGATGATTTCAAAATTATTTTAATATTAAAACTATCTTTTTCTCCCTCTTATCAAACCGACCTCACATGCAAAATTTGACCTCTAATAGCCGCTTAAAATGAACGTGTTACAAGTAAAATGAAAACACGTTAAACAACGGACTACATTGAAGGTTTAAAGTTTGGAAGGTTAAAAACTTAAAAATTAAATTTGGTATTTTTATCTATTTTAAATATATACTTACACATTTTAAAACTGAAAGATGGTGTTTTTATTTACACTATAGAGCAACTCAATTTATGTTATGTGTCAAAATCTTTATCATATTAAAGCTAATTTAATTTTATTTGCTTGTCTGTCTGTCTTTCTTGCTGTAATTTTTATTATCCTTCACTATAGGTAGAAAAGGATATATCTAATTTTGCCATTCCGTTTTTTTTTTTCTACAATATCCATTTCTGCCCCATAAATATTGGGATTTATTATCTTTTAAGAAATGATAAATTTTTTTAATATGAAAATGTTAAAACTTTTAAACGGGAAAATTCGGTCTTGGAAAATATTTTTATTACAAATATTCCAAATTTTGGTCTCGTTGTTGACTATTAGTAAAGAAATTAGGACTTAACAAATATAAATCAATTATATATCAATAAAGCTCCCTTTTTTATTAATTTAATTTACTTTATAAAATAAAGCCTTGCCGTGTGCATTTTCTGCTTTTTAAAAATTAAAAATTTAAAAATCGTGTTTATTTTTGAATTTAAGGATCTAACACATCAGAAAAGAATAAAAAAAAATAAAACTTAAACTTAAACCTAAACCTAAATCAGGGCGACGCACTGGATTGTGCCTCAACTACTCATTCAAAACGCCAGTGTGTGTTTTTCAATAATTTGGAATAAAAACGAGAAAAACCAGTGGAACTTTTTGATGTCTTTGAGTTATTTATATATCGCGTTTTAGGAACGTTTTCTGCTTTAGTACTGATTTTTTCTAGATATCAAAGCAACATACATAAGACAGCCTGAATAAGATAAAAAAAATTGTAACTAAAAGAACGCTCTACATCTTTTATTTTCATTTACGTACAAAAGGTATTCATTGACATCTTCCTGACATCGTTAGTTCCATTGGGATCACCTGTATCTAAAGAGTCCACAGTACTTACTAACTATTCTACTTTCAACTGGATGTGACTTGATTTTTCTTTTGTAACGTGTATATTGTAACGTATTCTTTATGTCCGCTTTTCAATTTAAGTTTTTAGTTTCTTAGTTTTTTTTATTACGAATTGTTACTAGCATTCACCGCAATGCATACTATATACATATTTTTTATATCTGTCAAATTCTATAAATCTATTTGTAGTTCTTATATTTAAAATCGTTTAATCCAGTTTTGTTATAATTTTCACATTAGTATAATTCTTTAAAAAAACTGAAAATCGACTTTAAATCAGATTCTAACTATATGTCTTTAACGGTAAAAAAATTTAGCTACATAAAACCGCATCTACTATAGGGGCACTCTTTAATCTCTAAATTAAAATTTCACACTTGCTGTTTTAGAGAAATTAGCAGCACAAGTTCTTTTAAAATTTCAAAACTCTGTCTAGAACTGTTCAACAACTTGCCATATATATCGAATTGCATCAACAATGTAGATGTTATTATACCAGACAAAGTAGTAGACATTCTGCTTAATTTTCAAGTGTTTAAATATAACAAATTAAAATTGTGTAGTTGTTGTTAAAGCGTACTTAGCAATAGAGGTTCCTTGTAAATTTCAGCTGTCTTTCTGTAACAGTTCTAAAGATTGGTCATATATTTTGAAATCCAAATTTTACACTTGTTGTTAAATAGATTAAGAAATACATTGTTTTTGTAAATTAAATCCGCTTGTCTACAACTCTTTTAAAGCAAGGCCATATGCCTCAAATTAAATGAACTATTGGGACACCCTTTAATTTTAAATTTTGAGCATTAAACTTCTTATCATAACGGTTATAGTAATCAACATTCTGTCTAATTTTCAACCGTTAGCCTATAACGGTTCAAAAGATAGGGCAATATAGGTCAATTTTGATCACAGTTTACATTAATTTTTGTTTTGCTTTGTGGTATTGGGTGTTATAGTTAAACGCATTATTGTTAAACTTTGAAGTGGCGGCCTTTACTCTTCATACACTTAAAAAACAAGTATGTCGTATGGGACACTCTTTCATTTTTTATATTATGAACTAATTTAAAATGGAATCAATCTGTAAGCATAACATTATAAATAAAAAAATGTTTAAATCGGTTCAGAAATGATTAAGTTCTACAAACACAAACAAAAAAAGCGACATTCAGATCAATTTTTTAACCTATTTATTTTCTTAAATTCAGTTAAAAAAAACTATAATACAAATTTAAATTTCATGTAAAATTTTTTAAGCTATTTTTGTCTTAATCCATTGAATCAAAATGAAGGTAAGTGGCATAATTTTTGTAACTAAACGTTTAACGAGGATAATAGCACAGGATGAAATTAGTACATTAAAAAAAAAAGAGTTTTGCTTCAAACTTAGACACTTCGATATTATTAAGTAACAATAACTACAGATTCTTCTTTTACATCACATATCAATAATTTCTTTTCACTCTTAAATTCATATAAATTTACAACAAATGCTTGGCAGCAAATTTGTAAATATTAAAAATTGGTGTTGATAAATTACCACATAGTTATTTATTATTGTGGACAAATTATTTGTTTTTTGTTTGGCTGTGTTACAGGGAATGAAGTGTTATTAACATTTGCAGAAGAATGTGAACTTAATGTTATGTTTGGCGTCAACAGAAAAGTGTCTTTGCATCTTTAAAGGTTTTGTTCGGTTAGAGATTGAAATTTAATTATGTTTTTACTTGGTTTTATTTACTTAATAAAGGCAACTAATTTTGTTAAAGTAATTAATTGAATCAATTAAAAACATTATTTAATTACAAATTGAGCCAAAAATAAATCCTTTAGCAATGCAAAAACTGTTCGTTAAATATCCAGAAAAACAACAACATATTCGGACCTAACAATTAAAAAAGAACAGACACATATAGACTGTACCAAAAAACTATAATTAGCGCTCATATTGGGAAGTAAAAAAGTGAGAAAATCGGACAAGATAAGTTAAAGCAAACTTGTGTAAAACTTCATCTTTACTGCTTCCTAAGTTTAATTGAACTACATGCTCCTAAAGGACACAAGTTGGAAAGCGGGCATCATAACTGACAGAAACCTTTCAGGCAAGCATACCGACGGTAAATGCTGCTAAGCTACTTAAGTAGAAGCTGATGGATGTTGTTCTTATTTTAAACACAATCATTATGAAATGGACACTATAAAATATGGCAATTCTGATAATAGATGCAAAAATATTGAAACCTTATAAAGTAAGTTCTCGGTTATTCCATACATTCTTCGGATTTACGAATGTAATACCTATTCCCATAGATTACTGTAACATGACACTCTTCTTCTCAAGAAGCTTTCGGTTTGTGATGACGGAGGCTCCATCCCATTTTTCTATCCACTATTTACTTACCTTTTTTTTATCACTTACCTGAACATATCCATTTTTTACTTATTTCTTCTTTTCTGTTTTAGATACATGTGCTTATAGACATTTATTTATGAGGTATTAAAAGTGGAAACACCCCATTTAAAAAACGAATAATTAAAATAGTTTAACCGAAGAACAATTTTCCACATTTTTATTAATTTGTTTGGTCTATATTTCTTTTTTGATCAATTAAGTTTTTAAACATCAGCTCCCACGAAAGCTTGAGGTATGCAAACAACTCAGGGAATTTATTTGAAAATAACATTTGTGTATTTAATTAACACGATTAAAAATTAAAAAATTAAATTAATATAATAATTATTAATAAATTTTTTTTTTTTTAATTAAAAACTGTGTAATTTGTCGTGCTCTAGATGGTAAACCCTAAATTATCAAATATCAAAACACATATGTCAAAGGCCTTGCTTGAGGCAAACCGATCAATTTTAAATAACACATAGCAACCAAAACCTTTAAAAAAACTTAAAGTATTAAATTTTTACTCTTTCGAGTAAAATTGTTAAAATAGGGTATAAACACTCGCAACTGTAAAACTAATAAAAAAAAATACTATAACAAAATCCAAAAAAAACGAAAATTATTTTAAAATAATCAAATTAAAATAAGCGCAACCATTAAATATATTTGCTATGGAGAATTCCAAAAAAATATACTAAACGTAACTAAAATAGATAACTATGACTACAAATTCACCGCCTTTAGCCATATGAAGAGATTGAAAGTCAAAAATTGTGCTGCTCTTTTAACATAAAAGAAAAACAACAAAAACAAAAATATGTTTTATATATAAAACTAAAAAAAACCTAAAACGATGTGAAATAATAGATAAATCATGCAAGACAAACTTTTGCAATTTTTCAGTTCTTTTCTCTTCTACTTTTATTGTGCAATTTGTTTGTTATTAAAAAAATCCAAAAATTTATCCCCTACGGCAATGTGGAATCAAAACTAACGAAATATGATTTCATGCACTTAAAAGTATAATTTGTTTAATAATAATATGTATGTAAATATACAAGAATGTTAGTCGTAATTACATATAAACATAAAGAAGTACATAATATCAAAAAGTTTTTTAAATTTAAACCTTATTTAATTACAATAAACTTACGAAATTTTGGATATGTTGAATTATTAAGAAAACATAAATAGAGTTATGTGTTGCTCTGCTACAACAAAAACTTTTTGTGTCCAATTTTGCATAGCCCTTTTGAAAAAATTAGGTTAATATCATTAATGTAAAAAGTACTGATATGTTTGCTACAAAAATAAGCACAAAAAATTAAAATGAAACGAAGGGTCTCCCGATAGTAACGTAATTATCATGAGTATGTCCTTATTGTTTTTAACCGTTGAAGGCTAAAATTATAAATTTATGCGGGGTAAATGACTTAGCAGTCAAGTATAAACAATTAAAATTAAAAGTGTCCTAATAGTAACGTTATTTTCCAAGGACTTTATCTTAAATTTATCCAATGTTTGTTTTACTATCCTCGCAGTAACAAGTTTAAAAAATAAAATTAAAACAAGTAATGGTGCTATATTCGTCTATGTCTTATATACCCTTCACCATGTAGATCTAGTTTAGTAAAGAAGATCCTATCCAAAAAACAAATATTGCGGTGACAGAGAATTAAAAAACAAGAAATAAATTATTTATAATTTTACATTAAAATGTCATTAGTTCCTAGTGGGTTTACCACTTTAAAAAAATTTAGTATTTCCTTAAAAATATCTTAAATCGAAATTTTTTATGAAAATTTCATGGGCCTATAACTCGGTAAATATGGGCGATCGCCAATTTTTTTACTTTATGTGTTTTTCTTATTTTTTTACATAATTCATTACGCCCAATATTTTTGATTTTTTGATTGAAGTTACGTTATTGTTCCAAATGATATGGAAGAATTAGAGGCAGGAGTAGTGTTAGGTCCAGTGCCCCTAAGGACATGGACTGATATTGCTGATTATCAATAGCAACTCTTTTGAAACAATGTTTAATCAATTGGCGTATTAAAATTTTCGCTACCTTATCTAGTGTCTTGACAAAGTTGATTTCAACACTAACACGGACGGACAGATGGACATCGCTCAATCGACTTCGCTATGCATAAGGACTCAAAATATACATATATACTTTATATACGGAAAAGTATATTGTAGAAATGACAAACTTTGATATACCCTGTTTCCACTTTTAAGATTATAGCTGTTAATCTTAAAGCTTACCTTTAAAACCATTAAACTTTTCTTTAATTTATCCAAATCAATTTCACCTATATATTTGTTAATGGAGTCTAGGCGGATAAAGTATTTCTGTAACTTGGTACTTTTATTTATGTACAATTTATTTAAGTACTTGCATGTCACCTCATATTAAACTAGTATTGAGAGGATGTATATGTTGACAAGTCTCTTATTTGTAATTCCGACAAACTTAACAAATGATTGTAGGGTGTATGTGTACGTTTAAGCAGGACAACCTTTAGGGAAATGTATTCTGTGTCGCATATTTGGCTTTTTTAGTATTAAATTAAACTTCATGCCTGTTAAAATATAAAGTTTCGAAGATTCTGTATTTTCTGATAAATTGTCAGCCAGACATGTTAAAATAACCACCATGTTTTAATCAATAGCCAGCCCTAAAGCACTTAACTTTAAAAAATATGCATAAAAAAACGAAACAAAAAAGGTTTTAAAAAAGTAAAAACAATGTGTGAGAAAAATTGTGAAACAAAACTTAAACTAAAAAGCAATATCAAAAATTCGTGTAGTATATATTAAATTGTAAAGCTGCATTATAACAAACTTGTCTAACTTATCACTCGCTACTCTCTTATCTCATCAATGCAGTTACTAAAAGCTTATATTTGCAATCTTTCATTTTTATCTTTTTTTATTTTTTTCGGAGCATAAAAATTATGAATTAAATCAGTTTAAAATTTTCTTAGCTGATATGGCAAATTTACTGACAGCTAAGAACTATAAGTTTTTTCTTTATTTTTATGTTTAGAGATTTGTGTATTAATATATGATGTAGACCGTTGTCGTTCAAAATCTAAACTTCTCGTGTTAATACATTTTGCTAAGTGTGTCAAAATTTTCATGTTCTTGACAGTAGCCTTAAAATAACTTAAAAGTATTAATGTAATGAAATTCAAGTTTGAATCATTAGCAAGTTTAAAATTTATTGACCGAACAGTAAAAAAACAAAATATCTGAAACTCTTGTTTTAAAGCAAATTGTACGTTAAGATATCAATTAAATGAAGATCACACTAGCAACATAAATTTTGGCATATTTTATGCATTTTACGAACTAACAATTACTGTTTGCTGTAACTTCTAAGTTACTAGGAATGATGTTTATGAGAAAAGTTAATAATTTGCTTTAACTTTTTTTATCGATTGAAAAAAATAAAAAAGAAAAATGCATGACTTAAAATTATGTAAATAAATCTTGCAACCACAAAAAAATAGCGACTGCAAAACAAACTTTCATTTCCAATGTCATACTCGTTGTAGGTGACATAATAATAAGCGTTCTGTATAAATATCAAATATCTGTATATAATGGTTCTTAAGGTGACGCCACATAAGTAAAATTGCATCACCCTTTACCGTTGTTTATGCCCTTTACAACAAAAAGTGGAAGAGGGGTATAACTAAGTTTGTCATTCCGTTGTAATTTCTACAACATAAATTTCCGTCCACATAAGGTACACACATTCTAAGTCCTGTCTGTCCGTCCTTGTTAGTGTTGAAATAAACTTTGCCAAGGCATTAGCTGAGCTAGGGAAAATTTAAATACGACAATCGATCAAACAGAGATTCGAAAATTTTGCTCTTGAAAATCAGGAAGATCGGTATATATCCTTCGAGCCAGTGACCAAACACCACGCCTACCTCTATTTGTCCATATTATTTTCAATAACGAGTAACTATAATCAAAAGCAAAACAAACAAAAAATAATATATGGAGCGATATAAAATTAACAAATAAGAAAAAAAATCATCAAGTGAAAAAATTGGACCTCACCGGAGTTACTTTAATAAACTAGATTTTCATATATGGTGAAGGGTACTTAAGATTTGTTATAGCTGAACTTTTGTTTTTTTTATGTACATTTTTCTTTGGGTACTAAAATATTCGTTTTATTAGGTTTTCAAGACTTTTTTATAAGGACTCGAAAGAAAATGTCATATAGATCAAATTAAATTTTCTACAGAGAGACTCTTTAATTTTAACTTTTATATATGTTGTGTAGCTGACATAGTATAGTATATGTTCTGTGTAAATGCTATTGTACAAAAAAATTCAGCACCTATGGGGTCACCCTTAAATTGGTTGCACTTGTTATTGCTGACACAGTAAAATGAACTTTGTTTAAATGCAAATCGGTTGTCTATACGAATTCAAAACTTGGCCATATATATTAAGTAACATAAAATTTATACAAATGCTTTGACATTTTTCCATACAAAGTCGGAACTAATAAAACGAAATTAATAAAAAAAACACCTATGAAGTTTTTTATTACTAGGACTAATTTTTTTAAGGAGTAAGTCGAAGAGTTATTTCATTATAAATCAAAGGTTCCTCATACAATATTTTTCTTAAACAGTTAATCATAATTTATTTTATAATATTTATTTCGCATTTAAAATCATTTGGTGAATTATAATAATAAATATATAAAAAATAAAGAAGTAATAAGCTATCACGAGTAAATACTGTAAATTTTTTTCCCAATTTTTAAATTTTTTAATAATTTGTAATTTAGAAAATTTATAATTAAAATAAATTATTCAAAAATTTTAATTGTGGTTAAAATGTAAAAGACAACATAAAAAAAGTATACATCACACATCAGAACAAAAAATTACCAATTTCGGCTAAAAGTAACTAAAACGTCAACGTTAACTTTCATACTAAATAGAAAAATATGTTAATGTAAACTAAAAAACTCTCCCTTTTTATTGGATCTTGGTTTTCCCTTAACGGCAAACTTACGTGCTTGTGTACTTAAAGATAAATTTTCATTTTTTACCAAAAACCAATGTATAAAAAATAAAAATAAAAAATAGTTTTTCCTACTTGTGATAGTGATCTAAAGACACGATCTATAACCAAATAAGAGCCAGTAACCCACTTTAACATGTTTGCATTATAAATGCAGAAAATGTTTTAAACACATACGGTGCTTCCATATTATTAATATGAAATCAGCAACTTGAGGTCTTGCAGTTGAAAAAGCGTTTACTATTTTTCGATTAACAAAGTTAATGTGAAACCAACAACGAAAAAAAAACTTAAAACTAAAATAGCTGAATAATATCATCCTACGCTTCTAATACCTAATATTGAAAATATAATTTTTTTGTTGCAGTAAATAATTAAAAACCAAAGAATCGAAAAAATGAGCATTGTTAAGAATTACAACAACTTTGTAAATAAAATATGTAATTCCACGTCAAAAATTGTTAATAATGTACTTCGCCGTCTGATATAATTATATACCTCCCATCACTTCAAAGCAAATATTAATATTTTTACTTATATTTTTCTAGTTAAAAGTAAAAATTATTGTTTGTTGCATCCAATGGAAAAGTGAATATCAAAAATAAAAATAAAAAGAAGTAAAATAAAGAAGTAAGTCTGCAATTATAAATACAACAAAATAAAAGTTTATTTATAGTTTCCAGAAAGTTTTTACTTTTACTCAGAGAAGTAAAGCAGTTTAAATAAAAGTCCGTATTATTAGTACGATTCTCGATTTTCGAAAAGCAATAATCTTTTTCATAACACTTTTTATAGGATTTTTTGAAGGATATATTTTTGCTTACAATATCATAATTAGTTGTACAATAAATTTGTTCTCATAATAACGCTGAATGCTAAAACCCACTTTTTATTAGGCACATTTTTTAAAACTATTTGTTCAACAAAAGAATCTAACGGCAATACTACTTCAAATCCATCCATTTAAAAATAGGTGTTTTTTATTCCATATTGAATACTATCTACACAAACATCAAAAATTTTAAAAAATATTTCGTGTACAGAAAAAAACCCGTTACTGTTTTATTATATGTATATACGAGTATATAGAAAATATAGTATGGAAACACCTCTTGCAAGGTAAGCAAAAAACTTTGCTAACTACATTTACTTTTATGCAGACAAAATTTTAGTTTTATTAAAAAAGGAATCCGTTTGATGATGGCTAAAATTATATCTATACATACATAAAAATTAATGTAGAAAAGTGAAAAACTGTGTTGTTTCTTATTCACTTTTTGAAATGGCCTCTTCAGAAAAGTGTCGCATTAATTCATATGAAAGCAATGAACTCTGAATAAAGGCAATGACAGCAATGGCCTTACAAATAATAAAGAGTAAAAAACAAAAATTTAGTTAAAAGCAGCATGAGTAAGTTTCTATCGTACATTTTTGATTTTTATACCCTGCACCACAAAAAGTGGAAAAAGGGTATATCTAAGTTTGTCATTCCGTTTAAAATTTCTATAATATCCATATCCTACCCTATAAAGTGTATATATTCTGAGTCCTTATGCAGATCGAAGCGGTGTCCATCTGTCCGTCCGTGTTGAAATCAACTTTGCAAAGGCAATGGAAACAAAGAAAAAATTTAAACATGTACAAAGTCTCGAAGATTTTGCTATTGATAATCTGCGAAATCGGTCCATGTCCTTGAAAGTAGCTGGCAAAACACCACGCCTGCTTCAAATTTTTCACATCGTTTGGAACAATGAAGTATATCCAATAAGAAAACAAATATATGGGGCGATAAAGAATTAAAAAATAATAAAAAAAATCAAGTGAAAAAATTGGCCCTCGGCCATATATTCCGAGTTATAAGCCATTGAACTTTTCATAAAAAGTACGATCTTTTCGGAAGAACTAAATTTTTTTTAATGCTTAATCCATTAGGAGCCGGTGACATTTTTATGCAAAATTTTATATAGTAATTAATTTTTGCTTTCTTATTTTTTAAATTCACTGTCATCCCACTATTTGTTTTCTTGATTGCAGTTACACCATCAAACTAGATTTACATACAGGGTGAAGGATATATAAGATTCGGCCAGTCGCGTATAGCATTCTTATATGTTTTTCGTTTTAACTTTCAACGAATACAAAAAGTGCAAGCAAGTATTCATTTCCTTCTGCTAATATTTTAAGCATGCAATTTCTTATTTACGGGTTAAATTTGTTGTTTGTTAAACTATATTTTATACTACATTTGGTTAAAGAAGCATGTTTGGACATAACGAAAATTTCACTTATTAAAATGATTTTTACTATTTTTGACAGATTTCAACAGTACGCTTGTTTAAGTTTTAAATTTTGCAAATGAGAAATATTATTGTTGTGACAAACGTGTTTTAGGAAAATGAAATTAAAAAAAAAAAAAAATAAAGAATGTAAAAAGATCAAAAATAAAAATCTTAAATCGTTCAGCAGGATTTAAGTAAAAACTTTGCTTGTAATCATCTTTTATATACCTAATGCAAGAATTAATTAATATAATGATCGGCGGCAACTAGAATAAATTTGATGTTTTATATTGGTCGTGCTGGTCTGTTATTGCTTCTGATATTGTTGAGGCACACGTACTACGAACACTTATCCATTATGATTACTTGTGGAGGCACTATTCGTCATCTTACCACTTTAGGACTTAAATTTTAGTTGAGTAGAATTTATCTATATTTATTGAAAGCTGATTTCATGCTTAAATGTGCAGACGAATCCTGGTAGTTATGAAGTAGAAGAAAAATCAGACAAATTTACTTTAGTACGTACGACAAAAAGTTTTAATTGTTTAAAAAACTGAAAAATTACAAATTGCTTTAACTGCGTATACTTAAAAAAAAGTGAGCTTTAAAAATAACGCAATATTTGAAGTTTTCATAATTTGTGCTTTTACAAGCTTTTATTGTTAAGCGAAATTTCACAGAAAAAATTTTATTTATACAAAGTATGATATGAAGATTATTAAAAAAAAGTTGTTGAATAATTTACTGAAAGTGGATCAGCTGATGTGTTTAAAAATTACTGTCGGAAAAAGGAACAAAACTGGTATTTTTATTGCCTGCGTCCGAATGAGGAAAAAAGTTCGAAAGCATCAATTCTCCATCTGGACAAAAAAAGAAAACTCAACCAATCTTATAAAGCCTAGAGTATATATGTTAGAATCGCTTTAGATCTCCGTTTTTTTTGCCTTTTTTTGTTTTTTTCTTTGTTTGCAAAGATTAATTGACAAGGCTGCTAAATTCATACAAAGTGATGATAGTTCAACAAAAGCTACGCATCCACAACGTATTATGTACTTTTTAGTGTCGGGAACTAATTATAAAACAATATTTGTTGCAATATCAGATTCACTATTAAATACTGGGTTCGGATATTTAATTGTAATACAATTGCATCTGCCTTTAGAAGATGATATTGTTATTAACGATAAATAACTTGTTTGAAACATTCAATGTAGCCAGAAAAAAATTATTTTTTACTGTGCGTTTTAGCGCTTTATGAGGAATCTGGCTTTTAATTTTTTTAACTTAATTGATTTGAATTTTATTATTATTGTTTGTACCTTATTTTTGATTAAATTAAAACAATAATACTCTAAATGAAAGATTAAAAAAGAAAGTGTCAAAAAATCTATTAAAAATTTGTGTCGTGCAATTTTTCTCACCATAAATTTTCCTTTTGTAACAAAAAGGCTAGATGCATACAAAATTATACCGTGTGAATCTTCACTTAAATCACGCTGTGGCAAATATATCGTTATTATTATTTAAATTATATTTTGAAGCCAAAGTTTTATTTTATTTTTATGTACAATTGGGTAAAGCAAACAGTTAAAATTAGACACCAGCAGAATGTATTGCTATATTTTCGGAATTGTACATTTGTCGTCTGATACTTCGCATCTATCTACATTACGTTGTGAAAACGTAATCTATTTAACCAACTAATTTTATAAACAAGAATACAAGCAATATTCAAAATTAATATTAACTTGGTTACAGTAAGTTTACACACAACCCAACCAGTATTAGAGAACTTTCTCTATTTAGATATATTTTTTACATCATTCCTTGTAAATGTTGAATAAAATTGGCATCCGCTAGTTATTTAATTTTCTTTGACATACATAAAAATACAGACTAAAATGTTCTAAAATATTTTTTTGTGTTTCTCTGAAATAAAACTTAAAACATTGCATGTGTCTTAATGAAAACGTATTTTACTGCTTTGTTTACTTTGAATGCATATTCGCATTTTAAATTGTAAAAACTTTTTCGCTAATTGGAAAAAGAGTAGTAAAATTCAGATTCTCAAATTGTGAGTAAGTTAGTGTTCTTTAATCAATTAAAAAATGAATATATTTTCACTATACGATAACTAAAAGAAATTAAATAAGTTAAAAAATTATTACGAAAAATTTCTGTAAAACTAGGTAAGGAGCTTGGTAAAAATATTTTGAGTTTTACAACCTATTTTACCGCATTTCATTTACATTTTTTAAGAGTAATCTAAATACGGACTTAAGGGTTGTATTTTAAATTGTAAAATAACAGAGCGACAAAAACAATGAAAGTCGTTTTAGTAGCGGCAAATGAAAATGAATGTTTGTTAAATCGTTTACTATGTTTGTTTTATCTTGATGCCCAGTAAACTTGATTTATTGCAAGAAATTGCCATTTTTAGCCAGTTTAAGTGAAAATCTTCTTTGTCTCTTCAATGGCTACAGTAGCTCAAAATACAATCGATACACAATTTTATAATATAAACATTGCAACAGCACAACCACAACAGGAGGCAAAACGCTAGGCAACAATAGATATTGTAACAGTAAAGGTCAATGAACACTGCAAAAAAGGTAAGTAGGAGAAAAATAAATAAAAAACGAAATTAACTAATCTTGTGCTTGTTAACACAAGGTTTCAACATTGCAAATATGTTTCTTATTAAAATAAAATTTTTTATCGCTTTGTTGGTCACTTTTGTACCCTACAAACGATTATAAAAGAATCAAACTAATCCTTTTTTTTTAGGACTAAGACTCAGGGGATGAACCCTACTTATGCAATGCATTGTGGTAGAACTAGGGAATGGGAGATAGAGGGAGTGGTGCTTGTGGAAGACCTCTGCATGGAGTTTATTACACATACGCATTGATTGATACACTTCGTTGTAGTAACGATAAATCAGGAAAACACATCCCACATTGCGTCGATGCTCCAGTGAAGCAATAGACCCGGATATCCTACTTATCTCTCTCTCCTGCACGCGGTCGAATAACTCCAAAGTAGACTTTGGAGTACCGGCCAATACATCAAAGTTGTATTCTATTTTCGGTCTGATAAAGGTGACATAGATAGCAAGGAGATCATATGGAGTGAAGTATTTTTTTCACCGTTTATAAAAACCAAGGCACTTGAATGCTTCTTTTGCAACATGAAAAATATGCTTGCTCCACCGAACATCGTATTGAATTTCCATGCGAAGAACACCGAAAGCTTCTGATTCCTTAATACACATATCAACCATAATTAAAGATGAGGTAGCATATTCAGCCATACGCCTGTGCGAAAGCACACAGCACTGAGTTTTACGAACATTAAATTGAACCTTTTTCGCAAGGCCCCATTCGGAAATTACCAAAAGGTCGCGAATAAGGGTATCGTTCATGTGCTTTCGCATAGCCCTTATTTCCGGAAGGCTTAGTCTATTGCCGAATGAAAATGAATGGCATATGCTACTGTCATCTGCGAAAGAATAGATATGGTTGGAAGTCTGACGCAGAAGGTTGTTAAGACAGTCACAGTACGCTGGGTACTGTTTATGAATTTTTCCTTATTTTTCTCACTTAAATTGGTGAGGTAAATAAATCTGTTTAAATCGTACATTACCGAGGTAGATACGAAGAATGGCGGTAACGGGTCTAGCGATCCAGCAATTGCATGTCACCATATAATTTATTTTTTTTATTGTTTTTATTTCATTTGAAAACAATATTTGCTAAATAAAGCGGAAATAAAAATATATGAATTTAAGGCTAAATAGAAATTGTTATTTATTTTTTTATATTAATTTTTAAGGCATTAAGACATTTTCTTGTGTATTTTATTATAACCAACTTAAGCTTAACTTAAAAAAATCACTTTGAAAAAATTATTGCTTTAACATTTTTAAATAAATTTAAAATTGAAATCACTCTGCATGCAAATTTAGTTTTTTCTTATTGTTTCTGTTTCTAAGGGTTCTGAATTTGGTCGGAATGATATTTAAAACAAATCATTCGTTAAAAATTGGACTTAAGTGGTTAAACGGGCTCGGCATCTCCTGTTAAAGTGATTTTATGGTAAAAGTGGAGTACCTGAAGTCAAAAAATGGGCAGAGTTGGACATTTGCTAAAAACAACTTTGTTGGGTAGAGCTAACGCGAATTGACACCAGGTGATTGTATTAGCTATTACGTGTATTTTGTTTTTGTAAAATCTTGTTGAGCAGTCAACCACGTCTGCCGATTTGTAAAATTTACAAATGTTAAAAACAAGGCGATTGTCTTCCATATTAGCAGTCACGTACAATAAGAAAAAAAACAAAAATTTTTACATCACCCAAAGAAAAAAAGAAAACATATGTTGACCGCACCTGTTTAAGTCGCCTTGTTGCCAGGTTAGTTAAACAACCTTAAGAGCGACAAAAAATTTAAATTATTGAAAATAATTTTAAAAAATATCGTGTTATTTTTAGTCCCGTTTAAACAGTGAAATCACTGATATTGATTTTATAATTATATTTAAATTATTTAGTTCTAGGTCAAGTGTAGGAAGGAGTAAAATTGTAACATACGCAATTTATTTAAAAAAAAATAAGCAAGAATTTAAATATGTGGTTATTAAAAAACGGTCGAAACGTTTTAAATAATCAGTAAACTAATATTTAGCATACTAAAATATTTTTACCTTTACATTGCTTTGTGCTTCACTTCTTAAACACTTCTTAAAAATTGCAATAAGAATAAATTTAAATTGTTGCAATTTGTAATCAAAATTTATTTTACGCAATTTTGTATTCCAGAAATTCTGTAAATATACTAACTAAAAAATAAATTGCCTTTTTCGTTATAAATATCATTTTTAAAACGTAAAGTACTTGTTGCTTTAAAAATTATTCGCAATGAACAGATAAGATTCAGATTGTTTAGCTTTATTTTAATTATTACTTATCATTTACAAATATTTACACATTATCGTGCTTAGTTTGCCTGTAATTTTCTTTAAATTCAAACACTTCTTTTTGTATTGTAAACGCAATTAAATACTTTTGGTCCTTGAGAGAAATATTGTAACAAGTCGCGATAAAAAATCTGTGTCATTTACAAACTTTAAAATGCATTAATAAATAATATCAAATGGAGGCGTTAACAAGAACTTGTGTGGTGCAGTTAATCCAAAACACATAACATTTTCAATATATTTTTCTAAGATATAATTGTTTCAAACCTAAAATTTTTTTATTTCTTTTTGGAATGTTCTAGTTCTACTGTGAAATTTTAAAAGGGATTTAATGAAATTCATTACTTGACTTTAACAACCAGCGATGATAAATTTCAGCTTTACATTTACAAAGCTCTTTTTAATGTACCTTCAAAAAATTAAGACTGGCAACGCTAGTAGGTAGATATAGCTTTAAGGTTCACTTTTTTTCTTTGCTCACAAAACGAACATTAACATTATTAACATAGGAATCATCATAAAAGAAAGTGAGATTTTAAATTCAGAATTACGATTTTGTCATTGTTTTTGTGTTTGTGCGTTTTTCTTTTTGCAATTTCATTTAATTTTACTATTTTTTTCTTGGCGAATACAAACCATTTTAATAATATTATCGAACTGATGTTTGAGTGTTATATAGTGTACAAGCAGCGAAATAGTATCATTAACTTGCGTGTAATTCCTTTACAATTTACACGTATCACTGTTACCACACTGAAGATTAATGCAATAAAATTTGGTTGAAGTTTAAATGAGTTAGATTTGATAATATATTATTATTATTTTATTTCTTTGTTTATTAAAAAATTTTTAAACAATCCAATAGGCCGTAATGCTTCTTAAAAAAGTGTTAGATGTAAAAAGATTGCGCACTTTGTCTACATATGCTATGTATGTATGTTTATTTAAAATCCATATACATGAGAGTTATTTAAACATTTAGACAATTTATTTTATATTGTAAAATGTTTACTTATATTCAATTTTTTCCTCTTAAACAATTTTGTTATGCAGATTTTGATGATTTGATATCCATTAAGCCACCAACATTTAACAAACCAAATAATAATAATTATAATAATAAAAAAATTGAAACAAAAATTTAATATAAAAGTTAAAAGATGTGACCGCTAAATATTATATTTGAAAAGAAAAATTATAATAAAAAATTAAATTAATTCGTGATAAAAAAGGTCTTGACGTAAAAAATTAAAGTTTTATAATAGATACCCCAAGCACGTCCACTGTAGTCACAACGGCTAGAGCAGAAATATCGTATTCTGGAACAAAAATCACTGAAATGAGTTGTAAATAACAAAAGCAAGGATGAAAATAATTTTTATACTGATTGTGCTTAAAAAAGTATAATTTTATGATTTAAAATTTGAATACTTCTTCACCAAAAGAATTTTTTGCGAAAGTGGTGTTTTCCAATTACTAGTTAATTTATAGGCACTAGATGATCAAAATTGCAATAGACTTGTAAATTTAGATTATGTTTTGTCGCATTCTAAAAATCTAAATAATAAAAAATCACCTGGAATCGACAAAATTTCTAATTTTATAATTAAGAAATTTCCTATTAAAGCTTTTGAATTTTTAGTTATAATTTTTAACAATTGTTTAAATAATGCTTACTTTCCTAATAGTTGGAAAAATTCAAAAATAGTTCAAAAATAGTTCCAATTAAAAAGAAAGCTAATTCTAATGAAATTAATGATCTGCGGACGCTCTCTCAAAGTTTCAAAACGATGTCGTTTGTAATTTAAGACGGAGGTGTTGTACAGTTGCAGTTTCGCTTGATGTAGAAAAAGCCTTTGATAGAGCGTATCACAATGGAATTATTTTCAAAACAAATAACTTAGAGTTTGATTTACATATAGTTAAACTATTTAAGAGTTTTTTTTAATAATAGGCGTTTTTGTATACAAATGAATAATTCTCTTTCTGATTTTGGTCAAATTTATTGTGGAGTTTCTCAAGGTTCTATTCTTGCGCCTCATTTATATAATATTTTCATTCACGACTTCCCCCACAATTATTCAAATTCAACTGGCATTCTTTATGCTGATGATTCATTACTTTACACTCATCATGAATCTCCATTGGAGGCACTACAGGTTGTGTCTAGACATTTATATAAAGTTAAAGAATTTTATGATTTTTGGGGAATAAAAATAAATGTCTCTAAGAGCGAAGCAGTTTGTTTAAGAAATGCATCTGGGAAATGTGCTTACTTTGTTGTTCCGGAAAGTAAAGTTTTAAAAATATGTTTAAATGGTATTGAGATACCTTTTAAAAATACATTTAAATATCTTGGAATATATTTCAATAAACTGTTTAAATTTAATGAACACGGAAGATTTGTTCTGAATAAAGTTTATAAAGTTAAAGGCTGTTTTGGTAGAGTACTATTACATAAACCATTACCAATTAGAACAAAATTATTAATTTATAAAACTTGTTTAAGGCCAATGATGTTGTACGCATTCCCAGTTTGGTTCTTTATTTCTCCTAGCCTAATGAAAAAATTCGAAATTTTTGAAAGAAAGGTGTTACGGTCATGTATTGGTAAAAATTTTTCTACAAGATTGAAAAGATTTTCAAATACTGTAATTTATAAGGAATCTAAGGTAACTCCTTTAAGCTATTACGTATTTGATATAATTAGAAACTATATTAATAGACTACAGTTACATGATAACACTATTATTAGAGAAATAATTGACTCCCAAAGGGGCTACAATTGGACTAACACTCCATATGTATCCCCACTTGGTTTGCAAAATGAGAATATTGTTTTTAATATGACTAATTCTTTACCGGATTTTTTTGAAAAAACTATTCCTAGCTCACATAGGGGTTAGGCAGCTTTTAATTTTTTTAGTTTGTAAGTATTAGTTATAAGTTTAATTTAGTTTAGGAGATATTCTCTAAAGACACTGTTAGCCCCGGGAGCAAGGGCATTTGCATTCTAATTTATCATTAAAAATGATTTACATATGTATGTATATATACATATATTCTATAACAGTTAAGTTTGGTACTGTCTACTCACTCATAATTTTAAGACATTACATTATAATCTTTAATTATCTTTTGTTTAATACTGTTTGTAAAATTTACTGTTGATGGAAAAAAAAGGAAGGCTCAATAAATTTAAAATTTAAAAATTTAAAATTTATAGGTTTTTTTTGACAAATTTGATTTCAATACAACAAAGCAAAACATGCGCATTTTATTCTAAAGAACGTAGGAAAACAGTGGCGTTCACCTTTTATAAAACATACCTCCAACATTTATGAACCGGTGTTGCTAAATTTAAATAGCGCCTATTTCAAAAATATGTCTCAGAGAATAGTGGTCATCAATTTGGGACGGACATCGCAAATTAAGATTGTAGAAATAACAAACGAAATGGTGAAGGATATAAAATATCTTGTTAAGATATACGTAATTTTCTAAGCAGCTAAAAACAACAAAAAGATAAAACAAAATTTTAAAAAGCATATACCAAGCATTGCCAGGTAGGTAAAGTTTCAAGCGGGGAAATCGCACAGTATTAAGTTGATATTCGAAACTGGAGTGCACAATGAAATCCTTTTACTTTTTCAAAAATAGAACATTAAATCCAGGCGAGAAGTTGCAAATAAAGTAATCAAAATTCTTTTTAAAAACTTGCTTTGTAGTGATGACTCCTAGTATTGCAGAATCATTCAATGTACACTATAACAACAATAAAACACGGTGGTGGTAATGCTAAGATTTGGGGTGTGTTTTCTTGGCACGGAATTGGGCCAGGAAAAAGGAAAATGCAGCATTAATACAAAAATATTATAGAAAACACATTTATAGTAGCGGTTGCTTCCAAAGACAGGCGATTCCTTTCCTTGAATGTGCAAACAATTATGTCTTCATACTGAGACAGAAAATATTATTTAGAAAGTCGGACCATGATAGAAAATAAAAAACTACAATTCAAATAGATATTTATACCCGTAGACCTTTTGCGTTTTCTTTTTACGGTTTTGTTTAGCTAGCGAAATGTATTTATTTTGACTCTTAAAATTAATATTTGTTAAATGAACTTTATACTTTTAACCAAAAAAAAAATAAAAAAAAAAAATAAAAACAAGAAAAAAAAACTTCTTACCAAAAGGAACGGAGTGAATCAGTAAATTTTCTTGCTATTAAAAAATGTAACAAACTCTTAGTAACCACAATTTTACACAAAAATATACAAAAGGAAATTATATGACTAAAGTAAGGCAGTATTTAACTCAATTGTAATAGTTTTTCTTCTCCATTACTAACTCGACAAGTTTTCAATTTTAGTTCGTTATGTTGAAATATTAACAAATTAATTGAAACAATATTATTTAAGATATTTCAAATATTTTATTTTAATTTCATAAAAATCTGCTCATGTACTAGTCGGTCGACAGAAAAAACATTTTATTTAATTGTTTAAATTTAATTAAAAATAAAATCAGTTTTTATGTGTATGGATATGCATTTGCCTAACTAAGCAATTACTTTGGAAAAAATCAAGTTTAATATAATAACTCTTTTTGGTTGTAAAGTATTTTTTTGTGTAATGTATTCATCGGTAATATTCCCATGTAATTACAATTATATACATTTACTTTCTTTTCTTTATTATTAACATTAAAGTGACAATCATTTTCCTTCAATTTAAGCATTTTTTTTTTATTTCTTTCAAACTTGAAAACTTAAAAAGCAAGTAAAAAATTTAATTAATGAGACGACATAGTGAAATATAAGTTATACGCAGCAAACGAAAAAAAAAAAAAGATTAAAAAAATTGTGTGTTCAATATAAAACTGACTTTAAAAATTTTGTATATTTAATTATATGGAAAAAGTAACATAAGTTATTCAATAAAGTTGCTCCTTCTACCATAAACCATAAAGCCTAAATTCAATTCAATATCATCCGTTAAAACATATCCCTTCTATATCTCCGTATCCCGCGTGAGCTAAGTTCTTTGGAAGGATTAAAAAATATATATTTACATATTTATTAATATTAATCAAGGGAATATTAAATAAAATTAATTAATTTAAAAAAATTTCGTGCTATTTATTGTCCCGATTAAATTAATAAATCAGTGATATTGATTATTGGGGGTGAAGGAACGTCTCGATGGCCATTTCGCTACCGCTTACCTAGTTCTTCAAAAAACTTCTTACAAATATCTTAAATAAACTAAAGATTTTTGTTTTCTGTACTTGTAAAATAAGTTAAATTATTTTGTTAAAATGCAACGTAAATTTAAGATACAAATTCAAATACCCTCCAATCAATATTTTTGATGTACATATCTTTAAACGTTTTTTGTACTTATGACATACATATGTATGTACATATGTACATATATTATTTTTAAACAGACATATATTTCAAATACTCTTGCTTGTTGACAATCTTTTTTTATAAATATTTATTTCATGTTTACTGTAACAAGGTAAAAAATAACTGTTAGTTTTTACTGCACTAAAAACCAGTACTTTATTATCGTTCTTTTTTTAACACAAGCATAAAAAGTTAAATAAAAATGTCCTTCTAAAAGAACCATATTTTCATTTATTTTTAACTTAGCTAAAATTTCTGAAATGAACTACACGCAAGCAATGTTGAATTTTTTTGAGTGTTACTTTTACTGCATTTAGTGTTTTAAAAACAACGAATATGACTCCTTAAATTGTTAATAATACAATTATTTGTGACTATTGTTTGAGAGAAGATTTTTGTCCAAACAATAATGTAAAGACAAAACTCGAAGTTTTTGCAAAAAAAAAAAAAAAAAAAAAAAAAAAAGAAAAACAATAATCAATATTCCCGAAGTTTTATTTAAAAAATTTATTTGTTTATTGCGCAGAAGTTAGTTCAAAAGAATGGTTAGTGTAAATAGAGTATATTCAGGCTTGTACCTTTTAAGATACGGAATGTTATCGTTTTATATCTTATAGACATGTGATTAAGACAGATTGTCTCTATGTGAATTAATTATTTATATTTTTTTCATTTTAATTTCAGTCATTTAATGAAGCTACACCCTAAAATGTTGCAATATCATATTTATATATAAAAAGAAAAAATAGTTAATTAACTAATTAAATAAAATGTATGTGGTCTTTGGGCTTTTGCTTCTTTAAGTTCGTGCCTGTGTCCAGCAAACCAGAATGACTTTTAAGCTAATCAAGATGATGAAAGACAAACTCGTCTCGATAAAATGTTTCATTAAGTTTATCAAATTAACTTAAATTCCACCCATTCATACCCTTTTATCTATCTGTTGCGTTCAAAAAGATAAGTTAATAATGAAAAATTTAAAAAAAAATAAATAAAATTGGATTTGTTTATTATTGGTCCCTTATCTGGCGGAATTATATATTTAAATTATAACCTTTGTTTAGTAACGAAAAAAAAAAATCGAACTAATGGCAGGTTTGCAAATTTCTTGCTGTTTTGACGAATTTAAAGCGGCATTTGAGAAAAAACAATAGTTTATGAATTTGATTTTTTTTTCAAAACCTACAACAATTGATGTATTTTGTATTTGGAATTCACTTAAATTAATCAAATAATTGCAATAAGCAATTTTTAAAACTTTTGTAGTTTTTAATGTCAAATATATTTCTTTTATTGTAGAAATTTGACAAAATTTTATTTACTCCTAACACATTTTACCTCATATGTATTTTTATTTAAAGATATTGCAAGAAGTCTTTGCATACAACTGAAAGATGATTTCAAAACACTTTATTTTCTTTTAAGCTGGTTTCCAGTTGACAGAATACTACTGGTAGTGACCGACTGCAGACTCATAGCAAAGTAACAGATCCAAATAATCGGTTGGAAAAATGCATAATTTTTGGAAGGTTTTTTTAGCTTTTTTTTAATTATTCCTTAAAATTTACCAATACGCCCCCTGGTGTGTATAAAACTATATTTTCCATAAATTTTTTATTTTAATTGCAGTTAATTAATAACTGCGGCCCTTGAAACATTTAGTTGAAGCAACGTTCTGTTCTGTACAAATATGCTTCTTGCATTTAACGCAAGCTCACGAAACATTTTCTTTTAATTTTGATACGCCCAGTTGCACCTCTTCCTGAAGTCTGATTGGCTTTAAAATTACCATCTTAATCCGTACCGATATGTGCTTCAGTTGAAAAGTTTAGCTCTGATATATTTTCTCTGGTACTTTAGAGTTTTTAATTAAGATGCATTCTATGGCTGACCTAATTGAACATCATTCACTGATTCGTGGTATTTTTGAACAGGCCAATATTAGAGAATGACATCGGTCTTTCATGGAAGTGCTTTCACAGCGATTGCCTTGCAGATTTTTCTACTATAAGAGTTTTTAAATTATTAATAAGCGAATAGCTGCTGTGTCCAAAATAAAAAAAAAATAAAAAAAAAATAATGCTGATTGCCACTAAAATGCTGCTTCCTTTGTGGAATCGTTTATCTACCATGTTCGCACCATCCTTAATTTCTTTAAAATATAAAATTATTTTCTGTGTTAAAGAACTTTCGTAGCCATTTTTTAAAGATGGAAATTAGGATGACCTACAGTAGCGTGTTACATATAAATGACATTTGAGACCCCAGTCAAATATAAGCGTTTTCAATTAATATAAGGCCGTGACAAGAAGTCAGTTGACAAATATCAGAAATTACTAGTCTAAAGCAAAAGCCAGATGAATGGTAAGATGGTGACGGGTGACGAAATTGATATATACGAATTGCATAAGGAAAAGTATTCATTGGTTTCCATTAGCATTTATTGGTCTTTCTTTATATATATTTTGTCTTAGGTTAAATCAACACAAAAGTACTGACAAAACTCATACACACGCTCCAAATATTAACAAGAGCCTTGAGAAATACATTTTCTTTTTAATAAAAGAAATAAAAATCGGCACGATTATTTTAAGTATTTCGTTAAAATATCTACTTGTAACAACGTTATCAGTTAGGAAATTATTCCTTTTTATTTGTTATGAAATGTCTGTCAGCAGAGAAAGTGATCACATATCTACCTGCAAACATAATTGTAATTGTCGAAGAAAAATTTTATTTGCCATAAGAGTTGAAAAACTTGCAGAAAGCTACGGCCCGCCCACACTGCAGACTTACTGTAAAAATTTTTTTCATAGTAAGAAAATACAGGCGGGATTGTTTAAATAATTTTTAAATTTACACCAAAAGATAAACACTTGAAACAACATCAGGTCAAATTGTCTTTTAGCAATAACAATTTAGTAAATTTTGCGGTTACCGAATATAAAGGAACACGTATCCCTAGTGTAACTAAGTCACTTAAACTTAAAAAAAAAAACAAAAATAACAATAAGATAGGGCTACAAATTTGCATCTAACTTAGAAAATCAGCTTTAAATGTTACAAAACTTATATCAATTTTGACAAATTCTTTAAAATCGAACATTTTTTATGATGTAAATACTGTAAATGTTCATTTTTGTGAATGACTTTCTTCTTGCTGGAGAAACTTTGCCATGTTCGGTAGACAGATCTTTTGTAAATTATTGATAGAATACGTGCTTTAGTTATAATTAGAAGAGTTATTAAAAGTGTTTTTTGAGATAGCAAGGTAGCAATATTGCTGCTCAATATTTAGTTACAATATAATAAATTTACAATACTGTTACAATAATTGACAGAAAGTATATGTTGACACGACTAGAACAAAATTAAAAGCAAGATAAGCATCACATCAGTCGACATCTGGTAAATTTATAAATAAACAAAAATTTAGTAGAAGAAGCAAATCCAATGAAGAGACATATACAAATACACTTTATACATGCCTGCCATATTTGCCGATTTTTTATCTCAAAATTATCAAAGTGCCAATCTGCCGATTCTTGCTCAAAAAATTAATATTTTTTTAATAAATTCTCAAAACATGGTAACTTTGTTTTCTTAGTATAATAAATTAATTTAATGCATCAATATAATAATTTAAGCATAAAAGTGTTGTTTGTAAAAAAACAAAATTAGTAAGAGGATATATTCGGCTATGCCGAATCCCTTATACCCTTCATCAAGTATATAAATCTAGTTTAGTGAAGTAGCTCCTATCAAAAAGAAAATATTGCGGTGACACGCTCTTGATAAAGGCTTTAAAATTATACCCATATTGACAATTAAACTTTTAATGAAAATTTCAGAGGCCCATATCTTTATTAATATGGCCAAGTGCCAATTTTTTTACTTGATGTTTTTTATACCCTTCACCACAAAAAAAGTGGAAAAACTTTTTCATTCCGTTGGAAATTTCTACAATATCCATTTCCGACCCCATATAGTAAATATAACTTTTTTGCATAGTGAAGTCGATTGAGTGATGTCCGTCTGTCCGTCCGTTTTAGTGTTGAAATCAAGTTCGCCGGGGCACCCATCAAAAAAAAAAAAAAAAAAACAAATATATATATAATGTGATAGAGAAAAAAACATCAAGTAAAATATCAAAATGTGTATCATTTAAAAGCTTTTGAAAAGATCTTTAAGAAAAGGATTGCATCTTGATGTAAAATTTTATATCGCACTTAATTTTATTTTTTGCTTCTTCATTAAACTGGATCTTGCTGATTTTCAATAGCACCTTTTTCGACACTGTCTAATCGATTGACATATTTAAATTTTCGCAAGCTCATCTACTGCCCTAGCAAAGTTGATCTCAACCCTAATACGGACGGAACGACGGACGTTGCTTAATTGACTTCAGTATGCATAAGGACTAAGAATATATGTATATATTTCATGGGACCGAAAATATATAATTACAGAAATTGCAAACGGAATGACAAACTTAGTTATACCCTTTTTTCACTTATTGTAGTAAAGTTTATATAAAGAGCCAATCAATTTCTTTACTTTAAACTAAATTAGATTAAGTGATATTTCGACATTTATGAAATTGATTTAAGCTAAACAAATTTAAATTTTTTTTTTTATTTTAAATGTAACTAAACAAACGAACGAAGACTTGTTACATCGTTGGACAGGCGGTAAATGTAGATATAATGTCTTATTGTAACTCTTATTTTTATTTTCTTGGTTTGAGCATATTTTTATACATATTAGACATATTTGCCTAGCGATGACTCAAAAAGTTGATCAAAACTTTGCAAATCTTAAGAACAACAAATAATTTTTTTTTTATTAATTAAAGATCTTCAAGCCAATACATCACTTCTATTTTTGTGCACCAATAGCAAGTAACACGTTGCAAAAATTTATTCAGGCATCTGTTACATAAATCATTTTTCTGTGAAAACCAATACATTTTTAATCCATGTTTTCAGATACTTTTACGCTATCTTTCTATGCTGTAAGTACTTAAAGGCAATTTATATTTGAATTTGCAACAGTCGTCTTAATGTGTATTATTATTATTATTTACATTTGGGTAGGGGATCGCACCGGGAATAACTAGTAACTCATAAATAATATCCACAACTACTTTCGTTGCGATATTGTGACAAATCAAAGTGGGACAAGAACTTTTATTTTACACCTTAAGTAGGAATTGGAGAAAACCAACTTTATATTAAAATGGATATTGTAAATATTTCATTTTTCTTTTTATAGAAATTTAAAAACAGAATACTCTTCGTTCAAACAAATATCCTAGGGATATGTGTATTTAATATATACGGTATCGTTTTTTTTACCAAACACTTCAAAATAAATCAATGTTTATTAGGATGACTTTTCGCTAATATTGAATAATTGTACAATGTTGCATAAATGAAAGTTTGCTTAATTTTTTGTTGTTGTCTTTATGTTTTTCATTAAACACCTCAATCGTATTTTAATATTTTCTGCGGGTTATCAGGTATATTTAATTAAGTTTTGTCGCTTTTAAATTTATTCTTATAATTTTCATGTGTGTATCGAAAATGATATAACCATATAAAATGTCTTTAAAGATTATGTGAATCAATTAACATTTGATATAATACAAAGGGGTCCTATATCATTATTTTAGTATAAATTCGTGTAATATATTTTTTATTAGGACCAGCGCACCAGCTCTTCCTTAAAAACGCATCCCAGTGAACCGCAATATGCATTACAAATAGAATCCCTTTTAAGCCATATGAATGAAGTAGTGAAGTATTTTTAACATTATTTGAGAAAACCTAAGCAGTTGAATGCTTTTTTTGTGGCTAAAACAATATGCTGGTACCACCGAACATTGCATTGAATTTTTATGTTAGGAATATCGACGGCTTCTGGTTTTCTAATATCCCGTAGCTACAGATGAGGTTAAACATTCAGCCGTATGCCTGCGCAAAATTACATAGCGCTGGGTTTTATGAGCGTTAAATTGAATCCTGTTCTCAAGACTCCATTTAGAGATTGCCAATATGAGTTCACCAACATGGTCTAAAATGCAACAAAGCTTAGTTATGTACGCGCTAACTTCGAAAGGCACTGCTTCAACACTGGTGCTGGAAATCTTTCTTAATTGAGGGACTTGCTTATGCGGGATCTGCTAAAACCTTTTTAACTACTTTCCGGAAACTAAAAATTTTAGCCAAGATGTTAGCTTTATCAAGCGGAACGTTAAAAATTTAGTCTTATAATGAATGATCAAAAGATCTTGATACCCAGAGGAGCAGCAAGAACTTAAGCACGAAGGCGCTGCTCGTATAAAATTTTTTTACTCCTAAGTACTTTGGCACACGAAGTTCTCGCCCTTGCGTAGCGAATTAGTTCTTTAACGCAGATTTGCTCAGGTGCAATGAAAGCTTTTATTCCAAGCAAAATAATGTTCATAACAATTTCCG
Organism: Cistogaster globosa; assembly: GCA_937654795.1. Lineage (NCBI taxonomy): Eukaryota > Metazoa > Arthropoda > Insecta > Diptera > Tachinidae > Cistogaster > Cistogaster globosa. The sequence continues at coordinate 68,758,910 of OW569405.1, forward strand.
CTATGTCAATATTCGAACTACTTTCTAGGATTTTCTTTAGCGAACCTGGCATTAAAACCGGATATAGACTTACCTTTTATCGAGATAGCCCTTCTATGTAAAAATTCGATATGCAAAAATTGTGATGAGACTTAAAATTTTACCCGAAAACAGTTTAATTTGGGATCAATCTTGCCTAATAGTTGCTGGCACTGATACACGACTTCATTGCGAATGTACTATGCAAGACCCCGATACAAACTAAAAACAGGTAGAAGGAGGTATCCTAGAAAATAAAAATCCTGCGTTTTATCATCAAGACATCAAGAAGACATCAAGCCGATGAAGACAACTGTATGCACATACAAAGAAGAAATTCGCTCTCAGCACAAGTATGTTGCAAAAATCATTTTTAAGTCTTCCTGCCATAACAAAGAGCAAAGAGTCACACCTTTTGTCTTTTTTTGTAGTGCCAATATCTGTGTAAAAACTGGTTATTATGACCAGTTCGTGACTAGTGTTATACCTTCGCCACTAATTAGTTAAACAACAGTTAACACAAAAGTACATATCAAGAGAAAAAGAGGTGAAGAGTATTGATTTTCTTCAAGACCAGTTTTAACCACTTTTCTGTATTGCCAGCTACTGATCTGGAATGCTTCCTCGTAAGATTGCATTTAAATAAATTTAAGTATCCTATTTTCTATACTAAATAGCTCTACAAGTATCTTTTACCGATTTAATCACCGCCTAGAGCTTTTTTTGAGTTTTATTCTGAGATAGCATTATTGATGTCCTGGATATTAAATTGCAGTAGGAAAGTAGACCTTTCAGCAACAACTGGTGCCAGCTCAACTATTTTTCAAACGCGTTTAAATGATCACAAACAATGCCGCTTTTAAGCACCAGTTCCTGCCCAGTCTTTATCTGAACTTTTAGAAAACTTTAATGGAGAGATTTTGGAATACTGTAGACTGTGGACCATATGGAATCTTTCAGATATTTGTCTGGTGTCTAAATAAAATATTCAGCTAATGAAAGTGTGATACGTAATACTTTATAATAACATTTTTGTGTTATTAGAGCGAAGTGTTGGGCAGCACATCTCTTTTAATGCATTTTTATCTTCCAGTTATGTACTTTAGAAACAGGCAAAAAAGATTTTTCTGTAACCTTCTGAAGCCTTGAAAGCCTAGCAAATAGATTTGTTTTGTGTTTAAAGAAACATTTTCTTGTTGTTTTAAATTCATCGACCGTTTCAAAGTCTAAGATGTTATAAATTTTATTTTTATGACATTTTCCGTTAAAGATGTTATATTTAAATTCCAAGGATTAGTCTAAAGTTTATTCTTTTGTTTTAATTAGGAATTTCATGCTTTGTTTAGTCTGATATAATTCTCTTGATCCTATTTTGGTTTTCCAATATGCATCGTTGCTAGGTTTTTGATTTCTTGTATTAAAATAAGCTTTTAAAATGACGACGAACATTGATTTTCGATATGAAATAGTACTGTATTCATAAAAAATTAAAATAGATTTTAAATATATTTTAGGACACATTTGTATGGTGAATTTGCCATAAAAGAAATTTCATATTTATTTTAATTTTTATGAATATTGCATATAGCATTGGCATTAAAGTTTTTTGAGATATGAACTTATTTTATTTTTACTACACATACCAACGAAATATATTCTCAGTACTTCCCTTGTGTACACAGATTGACTAAAAATCATCGACGTTATTCATCGACCGTTACACCAAATTCCTTAATTATCTTTCACTTGCTTATTCTTTTATCACATAATTTTTAGTTGCTATTATTTTTGGTTCAAACCAAATTCGTTCAATCATTAAAAGCAAAATGAAATTGTCCTAAAATTTCTCTTAAAAAATAGGGAAAAAATTAAATTTTGTGACAATGTTTATATTTATTAAATAACAAATAAGTTTATACTGTCCAAATAAAAATCTATTGGGCCAACAATTTATTTACACAAAAATAGATTACTAGAAAGTAGATTCAAATTCGTTTATTCTATACCTAATTTATAAAGTTAAAGATATAATTCTTAAAAATTAAGTGATATTTTGGGCAGATGTGAAAGTATGTTAACCTGCTCATAAAATTATTAAAATTAATACATTTTATACTCTGATAAAAGCAATTTGAATATTTTAAACTCCATAAATTGACAATTAGTTTTTAACATTTTTTACTGGATTTTACATTCCAACAAACTTAAGATTACTTCATTAATTTTAAAATATCTAACAACCAATTTGTTGTTTTTTTTTTTTAAAATGTCTAACTTAGCCCTTATTAATACTTATTTCTATATTTGTTTTATAATAGAAGTATTTATAAATTCAATTTATTAAAATTAAAAAATACTTGAATAACAGATTTAATCGATAAATTATATTAATATTTTGATAATATACATATAACTTTATTTATTTATTGGCTATCAACAAATCATTAAAAAATTAGAAAAAAAATTTAAGTACTACATATTTATAAGTTTACATAAAATGACATCCATACTGATTTTTAAAAAATTAGATAATTTCAGAGGTGTGTATTTCGAAGAATATGGGCGAGCGCAAATTTTTTTACTTAATCTATTTTTCTTATTTTTTAATTCTCTATCGCCCCATATATTTGTTTTTATGGTTGGAGTTACTTTATTGTTCCAAATGATGTGAAAGAATAGAGGTAGGCGTAGTGTTTTGCCCATTGCGTCGAACGACATGGACCGATTTTGCTGATTTAGTGACTCGGCAAACCTGATTCTAATACTAACACGGATGGACAGATATACATTGCTCAATCGACTTCGCTATGCATAAGATGTCAGAATATGTATTCTTTATGGGTTCAGAAATGGATATTGTAGAAATTACAAACGGAATGAAAAAATTAGTTATACTCTTTTTTTACTTTTTATGGCGAAAGGTATAAAAACATTAAAGATCACTAAAAAGTACTCTTAAGTTTACTAAACATAGTCTAAAGAGCACTAAAAATAATTCACAAGCAAGACCAGTACACTAAGCTATGCTAAAATAAAGATCAGTACGTTGTCGTAGTTTTTGTGTTCATCAATCCACAATTGTGTTGTACGGTATTTTGTTTGCGTACGCATACACAAACAATAAGAAAATGTTTAGGCATTTTGTGTTTTTTGTAGAAAATGAATTTGTGTCCTGATCTTAATAAAATTCGGTACAGAGCACTAACGTAGTGTACTTTAGTGTTTATTTTTTCTTAAAAACTGATTAAAATTAACTTGAGAATTTATACCAATCATCATTCTTTGGACTCTGAACGGTGATTGAAACATAAACTATAAACAGTGTAAGAACGATGCGCATATGAAAAGTAAAATGATCAAATATTGAACAACACATACTTGCAAACGAAAACTTTGTAAACATTTGCCTAAAACTATAAGAGCTGATCTTTACCTTTACTGGAATCATTTCTTTACATGAAATAATTTTTGACAGTTTTATTGTTAGTGAAAACAGTAATCGATATGAAATACAGTAATACTAGTTTTGAAATTTTTGTGTGTCTGATTGTCTGATTGTCTTTGTTCGCATTACGTATAAACTACTAAATGGATTTAAATAAAATATTGTGTGGAGGTCCCTTTAAAACTTGGAACTAAATAAATTACTTGATTTTCGTAAAAATAATTTATTTAGCAGAGAAAATAAAGATACAAATGTGAAAGCATCACATTTTACCTGTAAAATGGTACAAAAACATTTGTCAAAACATTTCATTTTTGTTGATGGAAAATTTTAAACATTGTCTGCAAAATACTGCAATAAATATTTAAAAATACATTATTCGAAATTTAAATTTTAAGAAAAGTGGAATGACACGTTGGCGAAATAATAGGCACTGCTAGTTTCATACAACATTAAAATCCATTTACGAAATACTGCAGAGTAAATTTATTTAAGTTCCTTAAAAAGAGATTTCCTTAAAATAACCTATGTGTTGATCTTGCCATGTGAGGCAATTTGTTATTGTCAATACTAATTTAGTCTGGCACCAGATTTTGTTATTAATTTGTTTTCTTTTACTGAAAGGCCGTGGGTAGATTGTAAACTTTGCCATTAAACAAGCAAATCTGGTGTTTAAATTGCAACTTATTATCACATTTTATTATTTACTTAATTGCAGTACTTAAATTTGTGTTGAATTCATTTCAAATTTATTAGTTTTTTAAAGATGCTTAAAAATAATTATTATATAAAATGGATAGAGTCAATAATTAATTGCTGAACACAAGCTACGAGGGCTCTTATATATATTTCTGGCATGGCAACACTGAGTGCTGCCAAGTGCAATCTGACATTTCCATTGGAAAGTTTGTCATTTTTAAGCATAATCGTACTCAAAACGTTTTGACGTACGACCATTATTTGTGTTGTTAGTGAACATTTTCGTGCCATCATTTTTCACAACTTTTGACGTGGATTATCACGACAAGAGTACATTGATGAACTTAAATCTTTGTATGGCGATGAAGCACCACCCTATAGCACTGTGAAAAATTGGTATAATGAATTTAATCGTGGCCGAAGCTCGCTCAAAGACGAATTCCGTGAAGGTCGTCCAAAAACGGCTGTTGTGCCAGAGAACATTGATGCCGTGCGTGAACTCATAATGCAAGATCGACATGCGACATACCGAGAGATAGAGACATCCTTGGACATTTCTTCCACCAGCATAAATTCGATACTGCATGAACACCTGGCCGTAAAAAAGGTTTGTTCTCGTTGGATCCCGTTTAATTTAAAAGTCGCTCAAAAAAAGGCTCGTGTCGATTGGTGCAAAGAAATGTTGTAAAAATACGATTTCGGTGCTTCAAAAGACGTTTATAAGATCGTCACAGGTGAGCGAATCATGGATCTATGCGTATGAGCCCGAAACGTAACAACAATCGACCGTGTGGGTCTTCAAAGACGAGCAAAATTTAACGAAAGTTGTTCGTGAAAGAAGCACTCGAAGCAAATGGTCGCCTGTTTCTTCGGCAAAAGTAGTCATGTGGCGACTGTTCTGCTTGAGCAACGTAGGACGGTCACTTCTGAGTGGTGCACTAGAATTTGTTTGCCTGAAGTCATCGGAGAAATTCAAAAAACCAACAAGAGAAGACGAATCATTGTTCACCATGACAATGCGAGCTCTCACACATCGGCTCAAACCAGAGCGTTTTTGACCGGCCAAAACGTCGAATTAATGGGTCATCCGCCGTACAGCCCTGACTTGGCACCTAATGACTTCTTCTTGTTTCCGCACATCAAGAAAAAAATGCGTGGTCAACGATTTTCGTCGCCAGAAAAAGCTGTTAAAATGTTCAAAAACCATGTTTTAGAGGTGTCTCAATCGGAGTGGAAAAAGTGCTTCGACAACTGGTTTGAGCGCATGCAAAAGTGTATAAATCATGCTGGAGAATACTTTGAAAAACAATAAAACCATTTTTGATTATAAATATTAGCATTTTCACTATTAGGCCAGAAATATATAGAGCAGCCCTCGTATTAACAACTTATAAAAAATACAATAACCTGTTTAAATATTTTTCTTTTGTAATTTATAACAAGTAAGAGTGCTATATTTGGCTGTGCAGAATCTTATAAACTCTGCACTATGTATGTAAATCTAGTTACGTGAAGTAGCTCTTATAGAAAAAACAAATATTGCGGTGACAGAATTAAAAACTAAGAAAAAAATTTAGTACGATATATAGTTTATATTTATAGTTCAAAGTTAAGCATTTTTAAAAAATTTTGGTATTTCCTTAAAGATCTCTTCAAAAGCTTGAAAATGATACCCATATTGATATATTAAAAAATTTATAAATTTCAGAGACGCGTAACTCGGAAAATATCGGCGAGCGACGATTTTTTTACGTGACTTTTTTTTTCTTATTTTATAGTTAGCTATTGCTACATATATTTGTTTTTTTTTATTCATACTTCATTGTTCTAAATCATGTAGTGTTCTGCCCGCTGTCTCAAAGAAAATGGACCAATTTTGGTGCTTTTTCAATAGCACCGCTTTCGACACTGTGTATGATCGATTGCCGCATTTAAATTTTCTCTAGTTCATCTAGTGCACAGGCAAAGTTACTTTCAATCCTAACGCGGACGGACAGACGGACATTGCTCAAGCGACTTCTCTATGCATAATGCCTCAGAATATAAGTACTTTATGGGGTCGGAAATTGATATTGTAGAAATTACAAAGGGAATGATAAAATTAGTTATACCTTTTTGCCACTTTTTGTGGTGAAGGGTGACTCATTCACATAACTAGAGTTTGTTTTGTAAACAAAATTTCGAGCAACTTTATTGCTTTTTTATTTTCTTATTTTATGTGCAGTGAAAATATGTACATTTTTTTAATTTGTAGTGGTAGCAATTTAAGCGGTCATTTATTTCTTAAATACTGAACTGATTTCCATAAAATAGAGACGGTACACTAAAGCTTTTTAGTAGATATAAACATGTGAAAGAATAAACAAAATCTGCAAAAAGATGGAGAAGAAAAAGGACCCTTAATTTTGTGTTTCTATATTTATATATAGATTTTGCCATAAAAATGAGAATGATAGAAAAACCTTTTATATGAAAAAATAACTCAGTATAAACGTAACTAAACAAAACCAAAGTAACATTTTTTGTCACACAGTAATAAGACATAAAATTTTTTATCCAGCATTTGAATTTTTTTAGGGAAACGTACGTAAACAGTAACTATTTCTTTTTTGTAAAAAGTTCAAAATTTTCATTTATGTTAAAATAGTTTATATAATTTGATTTGATTAAATGAAATGCCTTAGATATCTAATAGACAGATATAAGTACGTCATACAACACACATGAAAGTGGAGTGCGAAAGAGAGAAATTCTTTTAGTGAAAATTGTGAAGGGTGCTAGTAAAATATTTTAAATAATTTAGCTTTCTTATAACCTGATTATCTCAATAGCATTGTTCTTCTTGTTTTTTATTTTTAATTTAATACAACACTTTATTTTGTTGTATGGCAAAATTTAACTCAAAGTATTAAAATATTCAATTGGTCTTTCCGTGCTCATTTACAATAGGTTAACTGATCATTTAAAGCAAAGGAGAAGATTGATTATATGACCTATAGCTAAAACGTATCTATTTTATTTTATACTAAAGGCACGGTCAAATTATTCAAATATTTGACCAAAAAACAATTTTTTAGCCCTTCTCAAATACGTATGAAAAATATTAAGATTCTACTAAATATTAGAGGTGGGATATCAATCATATATATTACATTGTAAATCGTCATTTTTACTGAAAAGTAGCAGGAAAGATTAAATAAAAATTAAAAAAAAAAATGGTTGCATCTGACTGCACCTTAATGCAAATAGGCAATTGCGAAAAAAAAATGAATTTTTTAACCTCTGGTTTAAATAATAAAGAGAGATTAATTTATTGCATAAATTATTTAATTTACTGGTGCAATGTTTTGATATCCTTTTACTCTCTTTCTATCTTTAGTCAACGAAAAGTAGAAAATGGGTGGTCAAGTTTGTTTTTATTTTTCTTGAATGGTGATAACAGTGTCTTTTTTTAATCATTAAATGTGAAAAAATTACGCCATTTGATCTAAAGTCCCGTCTATATTTAAACTTAAGGCTTTACTATAATGTGCATAAGCTAGCTTAAGCTAATTTCAAAAATTAACGAAAAAACTGTTAAATGCTTAAGCCGTATACAGTGGATAAGGAAAAATAAAATCATTGTTGATTATTGTTGTTTTGGCTTAAACTTTGATTTTTGTCTTTACTTTATTGTTGGTACAAATATTTGTAATAAACTAAAAATTTTTGTTTATTAAAAATTGTTTATTTAAAAATTCATACAATGCCTACTAATTTATTAATTTTTTATTACAGCGTCGAAAAAAGAATAGCTATTGGTTTTTTCATAAACAACTTTGAAAAAATTTAGATAGAGATGATTTAGAGAAAAATTCGGCACATATATCTAAAAAATTATATCTCGCATATGTCCACCATGACAACGCTAACAGCTGTCGATTCTTTCATCAAAGTTTTTAATCACTTTTTGGCAGCTTCAAAAAAAAAAACTAGCTGGGTGTTTCTGAAAAAAAAATCGCAGTGGATTTACATTATTTTAACAAATTTTATGAGCGAAATTGAATTCATTGTAATAAATGCCAATGCATCAACTACGAATATCTTAAGAAACTAAATGTCAAAACTGTCACGTTGTTGGTGTTACCACAATTAAAAAACCATTTAATTTCACACCATTTAAGCACTCCCTTAGGTTATTATATTTTGCGTAAGTTTTTCTAAAAAAAAACTAAATTGCTTTTTCTCTAATATACTAAAATAAAGTCTTTGTAATATGAGTAAAACAGAATTAGTAAAAGTAGTTTAATATTAAGTTAGTTGACATTTTTTATTGTATTATTGTTCTATTTTTAAAAACATTTTTTTTTTAATTTTTATTTTATTAATTTTTATAATTGTAATTATAAAAAAGGCCTTGATTGAAAAATAAAATTATAATGTAAATTATACAGCCTAAGTTTATTACCTCTAGATTATGTTACAATTTTATTACTTGAAAGCAGATTTTTGTTGTGAAGCGGCCAAATTTTGTTCCTCGGCAGAATAGTTTATTTTCGTAAATTTCTTATTATTTTGCCGCTTCGTAATTTTAATAACGAATTTTTGTTGCTAAATTGAGTTCAATGACAAACTAGTAAGAGGTGCGGCATGGCATTACTTTCAAAGTCATAAGTTTAATTAACGTAGAGTCATAATATTGTGGATATATTTTATGGTATTTTATATAAGAAAAATGCAATATTTACAGAAAATTGTGCCGGTGTTAGTAATTCCATAGTTTAAACATCTTTACCCCTGGCTGAAGGCTGTCTATGCAGCACAACTTTTGTAAGCGAAACCGGTGTTGGTTAAACCATAGAGGAGAGAATCCTTGCGCCCGGCCGAAGACCGGCTATGAAGGAAATCTTTGGCATTCGAACCCGTTGTTATTTAAAATACGAGCATTATAAAACCTTCATAAGTGACGTCATGCCTTTAATTAAAACGACACAATGTCCATGGACATAATGACGTTTTCCAAAGCGATATGGGTATTATGTCCTCGTACACTATGACATTCCTAAGTAGTAGGCCTGAGTATAAAACTAGAGATTGATATCACATTATCAATCATGCAGCGCCATATCATTAGTATTTTTCCCCTGGAGAATACTTCATACTCCAAACACATATATATTAAGTTTAAATTTGCTTGTTTCTTTTTACTTCTTAATAAGAATAAAATTCAGCTGCTAAGATAGCTTACGAAATTCACATGCCGCACACTCGTCTTTTAATTGCCGTTAATATTATTAACAAAAATAATATCTACACATTACAAATAAGAGCGTTGATTGACAAGAAGAGCCAAGTAAGCTGCATAGGGTTAAGAAGTTATGAATTATATGATCTGTAAATATAAAAGTATATTTTTTTTGTAAAGTAATGCAACTTAGTAATAGCCACTAAAGGCATGCAAATGCCACAAAAAATCACTTTTAGGTGTTTTCATTTCTTTAGTATTAATTTTGATGTGGCAGGGTATTATTTGTCATGAATTTGAATTGATTTAAATGGTAGAATGTTTATATCCTTTTTATGAAACAGAGAAAACAAATTTTCTCGTTAATTATACACGCATTAAAGCGAAAGTTTGTACAAAAGGATGTGATCTTTTTAGTAGAAAATTTCTTACCATAAATGCAAACATTAAAACAAATTAGTATCTTAAATTTTTTGTATTTGAAGGAACTCCCTTCTCGTTTATTTTTTTTTTTCTAACTTAACTAGACAGAAAAACTTGCAAATAAACAAATGTACAAAATGAAATAAAGTCTTTCAAAGTGGGTTACTGGCGCCTGGTTTGGGCCAAAAGATCGTGTCACAAGATCTTATCAAAAGTTGTTTAAAAAGTAACAACAAACTACAGTAAAAAAGCAATGACAACGAAAAATTCATTTTAAAATAAGCAACAAAAAACAAAATAGAAAAATAAATTATAACGCTGCTTAGAAATATACTACAACATCACATACTTCAAATTTGAGATTTTAAAAAGAGCTGGCAACCACAAAAAAATGTTTTGATATCGTTGTGCCATTGCAAAATTTGCTTGAATCCTTATTTATTTTTAACAATTGAACAAGTTTTTTAAATAAGTTGCATTACCTTTTGGACAAGTTACAAAACTAAATTTCTCTCTTCGTATTTTTTGAAAAATGAAAGAGAAATTATGATTTTCTAGCATTGTTTTTACTGTCAATTGTATATCATAAACTAATAGGATAAATTTAGTTTGCTTGATCTTCCAATATTCTATTAAATGAAATTTAACTAACGAGTTACGCACCAATTTATAGTAATTTATTGTAGAGTTCTTCAAACAGTGGTTAAAATTTTTCATCTACAAAAATAAATTAGGCTGACAGCTGTTCCATTTTTTCTATAATGGTATTATATTATATACATATGTAAGTGCTTTCACATTTGAACCTCTATGTTCTCTACGAAATGATTATTTTTACAAAAAAAAAAAAAAAAGACAAAAACAAAAACAAGCAATCTATACTTGAACCAAGGTTCTAATTTTTTTAAATCCATTCAGCAGTTTTTACGTGATGCGAACACAGACAGACAGACAAAAATTTCAAAAATAGTTGTTCTGTATTCCATATCAATTATAATATAAGTACACCAACATAATATTGAAAATATATTTAATATACAGATTCGGTCCCGTTACAATTTTATTACATGCATAGATATTCGATGGATTCTTCAGCAGCTTCAATAAATAACTAATTGTTCTTTAAAGCTGTATATATATATATATATATATATATATATATATATATATATATATATATATATATATATTATTCTAATTTTTTTATTTTTTTTTTAGAAAATTGTCTTCTGTTTATCAATCAGATTTGAATTTCGGGTCTTGCATGAAGCATTGTAAACTAAACCAAAGAGACTATTTAGAATTAATAAAATAGAATATTTACTATTGCATAAATTTGCAATCTGATATGCACAAGATTGTAAATTGTGCTAATATTTTTCTCGGAAAAGAGCCGTTGTCGTTTAAGCAAAGAGGAAACACTGTTAACTTTGGGTATTCGATAGGGCTCCTAAACTATGCAAATGTCGTCCTTGGCTACGAGAGTTCTTTATTTGTCTGCAGCACATCGCAACTGCACTTCACAAAATTTCATCTTCAGAGTATGTATTAACAGTTCTCATTTTGAAAATGAAAAAACATTTTTTGGTTTTATAATTTTTAGTCAATTCTAGAATTTCATTATATATATATATTTTTTTTTATTCATTTTAAATATAAATTTCAAGACTATAAACAAGAACTGTAAAGCTAAGCTGAACACACTGTTTGGTACTGCCAAATTAGCTGCTTCTCTGGCTATAGAAGCTTAGACAAAAAATCATTTGTGGAGTGTGTCATGGAAGGGGGTGTATATTTTAACTTTGTTTCTACGAGATTTTAACTTTAAGTCAGCTTTATTTATGCTATATTTGGCTTGGTAAATATTGTGTGCCGTTTGCAGTTTAAAGCGAAAAGGAAATAAAAAAAAATAATTTACTTTGGCAGTTTTTGCATTCAATATAAGATGTTGGGTGAAGCTTCCCAAGCTCACTATTTCCAATAAGATTATAAACACCAATTATAAACAATTTGAATAGCAATTTATTGGTTTATATTGAATGTTTTAATTCCTATAAAATAAACATTAATTACATACATTAAAATCAAGCTTTATCTTGAATACAAACTTTTTTGGTATGGAAACTGAGCTAGCTTCTTAGTAGGATTTAACTTAATTAAAAATCAGTCTTAACTGTACTGAGCTTGGTCAGCTATTAAAAATACACATTTGTTAAAAAAAAGATGGCTACTAATTATGGGTTTATATTCAATATTTTCCGCTTGGAATCTGCAAAGTTTTTATAAATATCTTAACATGTATCTAAACATATAAAAGAAGTTAAAAAGACGGATAAAAATGGTAAACAAAACAGCATTCACAATAATAGTAAGACAGTGGCGGTTACACTCCCTCCCAGTATGGCGAGAAGTTTCGATGACTTACTCCAGTTTCTTCGCCACGTCAAGTATCGCTAGCTTAATTGCTGGCCGTTCCATAATTCCATTTAGAGTCATTACTTTAGCTTTTCTGACCTGCCCATCATCGGCCTTAAAGACTTCTATAACCTTTCCTCGAGGCCACACATTTCGCGGATTTGTAGGATCAACCACAACTACCAGGTCTCCTACTTCCAACGGTTTTGATTTTTCATACCACTTTGTCCGACATGTCAACATTGGCAAGTATTCAGCCACCCAACGCTTCCAAAATACCTCAGCAAACTGTTGAGCAGACAACCAAGACTGTTTGAGAACGATTCCAGTGTCATCATAAGTAGCCAAAGGTTTCATGCCATTTGAGTTTCCCAATAAAAAATGATTTGGTGTAAGTGCCTCCATATTTTCGTTCTCAATAGGAACGTACGTGAGAGGACGGGAGTTTATAATATTCTCAACCTCCGTCATCATGCCCCTTAAAATTTCTTCACTTGGACTTCTGTCAGTTGAAATTTTTGATAAGACCGTTTTAACGGATCTAACCATACGCTCCCAGGCACCACCCATATGGGGAGCAGAAGGTGGATTAAAATTCCACTTTGTGGTCGCTGTTGTAAAAGTTCGTACCAATACATTGCTGTCAACATCGCTTAACGCTTTCTGTAACTCACGATCAGCGCCAATAAAATTAGTCCCATTATCACTAAAGTATTCTCTGGGGGTACCTCTTCTAGCCGAAAAGTTTCTTATGGCCATGATACATGAGCTAGTATTAAGGGAATTAACGATTTCTATGTGTACGGCTCTTATGGTCAAACATGTAAAGAGTGCGCCGTACCTCTTCTCTTTGTGTCGGTTAACTGTTACAAGTATTGGTCCAAAATAATCAATCCCGGTGAAAGTAAAGGGCGCTACATACGTAGATAATCTGGCTCTGGGCAATTTTGCCATTTGTGGTACCACTAGAATGGGCTTTTTTATTTTGCACATTTGGCAAGATTTTATGACACTTTTGAATACATTTCTTAGATGTGAAATATAAAAACGTTGACGTAATTCATTAATAGCAGTTTCATGATGAACGTGCTGAAATCTGTTGTGATAATCTAAAATAATAAGTTGTGTGATATAATTATTTTTAGGCAAAATTGCAGGATTTTTCATCTCTTCTGGCACATTCGCGTTGTCTATTCGGCCACTAACACGAATAACAAACTCATCGTCGAGAAATGGTGACAATTTGTAGATTGAACTAGTTTTGCGCACCAATTTGTTTTGCTGCAAGGTGTTTATTTCATCTGCAAATTTATACTTCTGAGCTTCTTTGATCAGTATGATTTCGGCATGTCGTATTTCCTCTTGGCTTAGTTCTTGAATAAAGTTACTTTTTGCAACTCTATACTTCATAATATTAGAAAATTTAACTACATAGGCTACTGTTCTTAATAGCCTGCACCATCGTGAAAAACGTTCAACCTCGATAAAAGTTTGTGAAGTGTTTATAATACAATTTACTTGTTTGATTTCTACATCGGTTGATTCCGCAACAGTTACATCTCTGGGCCACATTTCCGCAGGTAACTTCAAAAAATCTGGACCACATACCCATCGGCTTGAATCTGTGATATCTGGTACATGTGTCCACTTTGTAGCATCGTCAGCCACATTCATTTTACCCGCAACCCAATTCCATTCTTTAATTTCTGATAAGTCCAAGATTTCGCTTACACGTACTGCCACAAACTGGTGATATTTTCTGTGGTCTGAACGAATCCAACACAAAACTGTTTTTGAGTCCGACCAAAATATTTTTTTATTAATTTGAATGTCATGGCTATCCATTACATTCTTTGCAAAACGTACACCAATAAGAGCTGCCATTAGTTCCAATCTGGGTATTGACAAAACCTTCAATGGAGCAACCCGTGTTTTTGATCCAACCAACGAAACGACAACATTTTCTTTATACGATATTCTTAAATAAGCAACAACAGCATATCCATTCTCACTCGCATCGACAAATGTATGTAGTTCTACAAATGCACCATCATAGTTCGGTATATATTTCAGATAGCATCTCGGAATCTTGAAATCCTTAATTTTTGGTAGAAGCGTTAACCATTTTTCCCACTTTTCTACCTGAGGAGCGAGTATAGGATCATCCCATCCAACTCCACTTCTCCATATTTCTTGTAGTGTTATTTTAAGGAACATCAGGAAATGTCCTATTAGCCCCAAAGGATCGTAAACGCTCATGAGGATTTTAAGAACTTGTCTTTTGGTGGGTTTTTTGTTGCCTAGAAGTACGTCACTATTTAGAATTTGGGAGGAAATTTTAAAAATTATGAAGTCCTCAGATGGTTCCCAAAATATGCCTAACACCTTTTCTTCTTTTATGTTATCAGCAATATTAAGACACTTGTATTCGGATTTATTTGCGTTTAGACTTTTCAATACCGTAGCATTATTCGAACACCAGTTCCGAAGATTAAAACCAGCCTGGGCATGTATAAAATGTACATCGTTTGACAGCTCAATTGCTTCTTCTGTAGGATCAGTTGATATTAAGAAATCGTCGACATAATGATTATTTTTAATGACGTTTGCAGCTGTGGGAAATTCCGTTTCATATTTTTCAGCATTGAGATTTTTTACAAATTGAGATATACATGGAGCGCATGATGCTCCAAATATTAAAACATTCATGACATAAATTTCAGGATCTTTCCTTATATCACACCCACGCCATAAAAATCTTTGCGCGTTACGATCTTCTTTCCTTATATAAATTCTATGGAACATTTGTTCTATATCACCTGTAACAGCAATTTGTTTTTGACGAAATCTAAATAATATTGCTGAAAGGGATGCAAGAAGATCTGGCCCTTTCAACAATAAAGAATTGAGTGATACCCCGTGAGCTTTTGATGCTGCGTCCCATACAATTCTCGTTTTGTTGGGTTTGTTTTTATTAAAAACGGGAAAAATAGGGAGGTACCAAATCTTTTTGGCATCCTTTTTGCAATCTTCAAGTTTAGTTATATAATTCTTTTCTAAATATTCGGCTAAAGTTCTTTTAAAAATATTAAATAACTCAACATCATTTCTTAAAACCTTTTCAAGAGAATTTAATCTCCTTATTGCCATATTGTAACTGTCAGGAAGAGTAATATCGTCATAGCGCCATAACAGAGCAGTTTCATAACGGTCGTCTGGCCTTTTTATTGTATACTTTTCTAACATTTCCATGGCCCTTTCATCATCTTTACAAAGAACTTTAGAATTTCCGGAGACACCGACAGTTTCTATTGTATAAAACCGTTTTACTAAACTATTTAGTTCGTTCTCATTGCAATTACAAACATGAACACAAGAAAAATTATTAGAATTTTGCTTACCACTAATATTTCCACATAAGCACCAGCCTAGACGAGTACATATAGCAATAGGACCTCCACAAAAGCCTTCTTTAATCCGATTTGAGGTACATAATTTAATATTGTTTAATCCAATTAGAACACCGGGAACAGCATCTTTGTAACTTTTTATCGGCAGCCCTTTTAAGTATGGAAATTGTTCACTTAAACTATTGTTATCAATACTCTGTGTTGGTAGCAATAATTGACGGACAGAGCGGACTTCAACAAAATGTGTTTTATTATTTGGTCCAGACAATTTTATTAACAACTTTT
This sequence comes from Cistogaster globosa, assembly GCA_937654795.1. NCBI lineage: Eukaryota > Metazoa > Arthropoda > Insecta > Diptera > Tachinidae > Cistogaster > Cistogaster globosa. Next base: position 68,774,829 of record OW569405.1, read on the forward strand.
GTGAAGACTTTTCATTCCTTTCTATATTATTTGTCCATTTTAAACACAATGGTTCTGATTCCCCAGATAAATTCAATTGATTAATAATTGAGTCATCAATAAGACTGACAGATGAACCTTCATCAATGAAGGCGAAAGTTTCCAAGGATTTATTATTTTGTCCAAAAATTTTAATGGGTACAATTTTGAAAAGTATTTTGTTTAAATTAGCACTTTGTGTGTTGACATTATGTGTCTCAGAACAATTGTTTTCATCTAACATTTCCACTTCATTTCTACGACAAACTTGATTGCTTACATTATGTATTTCTTTATTGTTGTTATCATATTTATCACTATTATCTTCAATATTCTGATTAGAATGTAAAAGAGTATTGTGTTTAATTTTACAGTTCTCAACTCTACAAATAACATTGCTTTTACAGACACCATAATGTCTACGCAAACACAATTTACAGAGGTTGTATCTTCGTACAATATTCCACCTTTCATTTCGATCTGCAGATAAAAATTGATCACACTCAGAGACACTGTTACAGTTGCTGTTACATACAATACATCTTTTCTGGTTTTGCCATGAGTGCGTTTGTATGTATGCATTTGTGTGTTTTTTCTGTGAAATATTCTCTGTTAAAGAAGCAGCGCAGTTATTCTCCAAATTTACACTGTTAGCAGAGACACCGACGTCGTAAAGCCAATTAGAAAATTCTGACAGATTTGCTTTTTTGTTTTGTTTCATCAATTTTGTTTTGTATATACCCCAATTAAGTTGCAAATTTGGCGGCATTTTATTTATTAATTCTTGTAAAAATGAAAAATTATTTAACTCGTCAAACATTTCGCAAACTTCAATTATAGTTTTTAGGCCTTGAACTTCAACAGCAAAAAAGGTAATTGTTTCTAATTTATTAGCATTTACGGATGGAAGTAATTTTATTTTGTTTTTTATAGAGTTGAGTATTTTTTCTGGCTGACCAAATAAAAGTTTTAATGTAGAAATAGCAGCTGGTACACAGTCGGGATGGATTAGAACATGTTGCACTGACCTTAGTGCATCACCGCGAAGAGCCTTTTGAAGTCGGACCAAATTTTCCGCATTAGTAAGTCCACAGACAGAAGTCGACCATTCATAAGTTGAGCTAAAGAGCGGCCATTCCACTGGATTGCCACTGAATATTGGAAGCTCTTTTGGTACCGTCTGTCGCGAATTAATTTGTTGTTGTGTGAGCTGATGCTGAGTGCTGCTGGCTAGGGGGTTGTCAGTGAACGAAGGTAATCTGCATGGAATACTTGAAAACAAATTATGCTTGCGTACGGATCCGAGGTTGTTAATATTAAGGTTTTGTAAATTATTTGATGGAATGTTTTGTGAAAATAAAGCTGATTTACTTTGTTGCTGTTGTGGTATCATATTATTGTTGATCGAAGTTGATGCTAAAATAGGTTGGGCAGTTTTTGGTTGGTTTGAGGTTAAGTTGTTGTTTTGAGACACGTTAGGCACTGCTGATTTTGTTTGTAAATCTGGTTGATTATTTAACCATTGGTGAACTGAGTTTGTTACTGCTGCGGGCCTTTCGTCATCTTCCTGCGTTTGTTGCAGTATTTGATATTTCCTTCGAAGAAAATCTTTTTCTATTTGTCTCTCTTCTTCTAAATGTTGCAATTCTAATTGAGTTCTACTGTAAGATGTTTTAGAAGAGTTGGATGCTCGACTGTGTTGACTACAAACTGATGCTGGTGACATTGGTGGTGCATCCATTAGACAATTAGCACAACACCACTGATTATTTTTGTTGGTAACTTTGACGCATTGAAGATGATACGATAGGTGGCATTTATTACATTTGATTATATTGTCTGATGTGAGTGGTTGCTGACAAATTTGACACTTTTCGGAATCGGTGGTACTTACATGAATAAGAGTTTGTGGTTGATCCTGTAAAGTAAAAGAATCCATTTTATTGGGACTTACGAAATGTCTGCCAGTTTCTAATTGATGAATTTCGTTGGTGCAGGAACACAAAGACAACTAGATCTTCACGCCACAAAAAAGAATTAAAAATTTGTTGGGTGAAGCTTCCCAAGCTCACTATTTCCAATAAGATTATAAACACCAATTATAAACAATTTGAATAGCAATTTATTGGTTTATATTGAATGTTTTAATTCCTATAAAATAAACATTAATTACATACATTAAAATCAAGCTTTATCTTGAATACAAACTTTTTTGGTATGGAAACTGAGCTAGCTTCTTAGTAGGATTTAACTTAATTAAAAATCAGTCTTAACTGTACTGAGCTTGGTCAGCTATTAAAAATACACATTTGTTAAAAAAAAGATGGCTACTAATTATGGGTTTATATTCAATATTTTCCGCTTGGAATCTGCAAAGTTTTTATAAATATCTTAACATGTATCTAAACATATAAAAGAAGTTAAAAAGACGGATAAAAATGGTAAACAAAACAGCATTCACAATAATAGTAAGACAGTGGCGGTTACATAAGATTTTGCATGACAAAAAGATAACTATATTGGAGTTTTCACAATGATTTTTGGTAAAAGTAATGTCAGGAAGTATAATGATTTGTGTGTTTTCAATTTTGCTGTTTTCGTATTTTTTCTTGTACTTTTTATTTTTGTACATTTTAGATTTTTTTTCTTAAAAATGGAATTCTCTTTTAAAATGGTATAAAAAATGAAAATATAAAATTTTCTATTGATTTCACAAATAAACAAACAATAATAAAGAGAGTAAAAGTGCTATATTCATCTAAGCCAAATCTTATAGAACTAAAAAAAAAAATTTTACATAAAAATGTGATCGGCTCTTAATTGGTTAAGCATTTTTATAAAATGTTAGTATTTTCTTAAAGATCTCTTGAACAAAAATATAGTGCACAATCATACTTTTCTATGAAAAGTTCAGAGGCCCATAACTCAACAAATATAGGCCAGTTTTTTTTACTGGATGATTTTCTTATTTTTTAATTTTCTATAGCCCTATGTATTATTTATCATTAGAGTTACTTTATTGTTCAAAATGATATGGAAAATTAGAGGCAGCTGATTTTCAATAGCAAAATGTTTGAAACTATGTCTGATCGATTGGCATACTTAAATTTTCTCTACTTCAACCAGTGCCTCATCTAAAACGGACGGACAGACGGACATCGCTTAATCGACATCTTTGTGCATAAGACCTCAGAACCTATATACTTAATGGGGTCGGAATGGGTCAACATTGAAATTACAAACGGAATATTTAAACTTACATATACCCTTTTTTCACTTTTTCTGGTAAAGGGTAAAAAAAGGTCATGCTTACATATTGCAAATTTTTTAAAGTCACGTATTGTAACTACAAAATATGATGCAATAACAAAAATCTTTTAATCTTTTTCTTAATTTTTTCTATTATATTAATTATAGTATGATACTTCAGCAGATCAATGTCATATCAAGCGCCTTTTAAAAAAGCTTGCTCGAAGTTAAATTTTATGGTATCAACTGTGCGTAACAACGATAGTGTGGATGCAGTGACAATAAGTGTGGTCGATCTTAAGAATTCGGTTTTTTACGTACCATCATCTTTTCTGATTCTTTCTCGGCTGCATCTGGGAATCGCATAACGCTTGCGTCATTTTCAAAAAGCCGACAGAGAAAGATAGTTTGTTGTGGATTTTAAAGTGACTAAGTCAATGTTTTCCTTTTTCGAAATCATTGTTGGAAGCTAATTCAAAACAACTGCGGATGCTACATCATCATGATTAGCGATTTTTCGTGGCGTGGAATGATATAAACTTAATTAATATTTGATAAATTTTGTACACAAGGTTCAGTACTCATGTTGACGATGTCAATTTGCTGTCTCGAAGATGCAATTGGTGGCCATTCTACACTAAGCCAGTCGTGAGACTAATTAGAAAAATTCAACAAATTCTTTTAAAATTGGTCTAACAGTAGTCAGATGCGAAGTCTCATGAATGAAAAAAAATATTAGGTCTGTTCTGTAACTAAAAACTGTTATTATTTGTTGCCAATTTTAACTAGCTCCTGTTTATGTATAAAAAAAAACTTGAAAGTAGAGAGTGAAATGGAGCGTTAAAATGTAAGAGAGAAAAAATATGTCGCAAGTTTTGGCTAGTAAATTTTTCTAGCAAAAATTTTTCAAACAGCTGTTTGTTACTTTTGTTTACAAAATAATTTCCTTAAAAAATGTCTGATAATAGAAATTTTTGTACTTTTGAAGAAAATACAGGTATTTGGTCATTAAAAAATACAAACATAGTATCCACTTGTTATTTTTATTTAATTTAGTTATTGAAGTACACAGCAAAAAAGTGTAAAACAAAAAAATTTGGCTTAGAATCTTCGAGCTTTGGAGTTGTTTGTATTGCTTTTAGAATTAAAAGTAAACAAGCCAGTGATGAAACATTCAATGCAGCGTCCTTTCTTTCGGTACAATTTAAAGGAGAGTACACATTTTTAAAGTTAAAATTTATTTTTAATATAAATATTTTTACGTCTAAATCACAATTAGAATTGGAATTAACTGCGGAAAAATATTATATTCATGATGCGCTTAAACATCGTAAACGCTTTTGAAAATTACCCAAAAATTAAAAAAAAAAATTGAAACATTTTATGTTCTTACTTTTGCTATTTGGCAACTTTGAGTATTATTTTCAATTTTTTCGTGTAGTTACCAGTTTGCTGCCTTTTTGTGGTCTTTGTTTTATACATATTTGCACTCTAGTACATTCTCTTAAAAAAAGTTCTATCGAATGATCATACCGTACAGTTTTTAAGTCTAACATATCATTCACGAAGCTAAACTAGTTTTCTTTGCTAATTTTTTCTAGTACATTTGGGATACAAATTTTAAATAATTTTCTTTTACTCTTTCGTTGCTAGTTTTTGCTAGTAAAGTTACTGAACAGACCTACTATCTATTAGAGTTGATTTCACAGTGTAAAGAGAGAGAAATGATTAGAAGAAACATAAGTTAGAAAAATTCATATTTGTGGAGAAAATAATTTTTAATTAAAAAATTCTTATATACTTACATATGTAAATAAAACTGTGTCCACAAACAATAACAGCTAAAGTCGAGTTAAGAACAAATTTAGTTATTAGTAATATTATACTTCTAACACTCGAATCTGTAATGCAAGTCAAACTTCATCTTTGTAGCTTAAAAACTGAGCTTTTTGCCTTCAAATCTAAACAGCTAAAGTCGATATTCCTGCATTAGCACCACAATATTAGAATTAAAAATGCTATTGAAAACTTCCAAAAAACGAGTTAAGCTGTTATTGCTCATGACCACAGAGCAGTGTAACTAAAATAACAGTCAGTGTGATTTACAAAATGTTTCCCATAATTATTTAATCAAAATAAACTTTTTAAACCTTAAATGTTGACCAATAGACTGTTTGAACGCTAACCTATATTGGCAAAAGTTCTTTGATTCAAATAGCAGCTTGTGTTTGAGCTTTTTTTTAAGAAATAAGTCTTATCTACTTTTTGTCTGAGAGGCAAACTTATTTAGCCTTCCTTCAGTCTCAAAGCCTTCGCATTTTTAAACTTTTGATTCATAAATTACATCATTAATTAAATGCAGATCAGTGTTGATAATATGTATGAGGAAAGATTTAATTTAATTTATTTTTTTAAATTTAATTTAATAAAATTACTAACTATTGTCCTAAAAAATAATTAAACTGTTAGTATATAAGAAACTAACATCTCATATCTGAAACCTCTGTGCAAAATAAAAAGATAGCTACAATTTTAAGCTTTAAATTAAAATTGCAAAACTATGGTTTTAACACCCTTAAGTGCAAAATTTAAAACAACTTATAAAACAAAAGCGCCGAATACTGATGAAAACCCATAAAAAATTGTAGATGTCTGCTCTCCAATAGCAATGAAAATAGCGCAAAGATTAACAATCTAATATTTTAAAGTCAAGAAAAAAATTTAAAAACCTCCCTCTTTAAACTGCACCAGAAGATTGAAACTCAACAACTGTAGTTGTCAACTATATACAACATATGCAACAAACAACAGCATAAACTGCAAAAAATAAAGTTTAAAATTTTGTTAAATAAAAAAATAAAAAAAAAATAAAAAATAAATACACACAAAAAAGTCTACAAAAAACAAAAGTTAAATCAGGCAAGTAAAATTTCCTGTAAGTTTTATTTTTTGTTTGTGTTTTATTCGATTTTGTTTATGATTATTTAAACCAAAATATTTCACCCCCACGGGAATATGAAATCAAAATTTTAGAAAATTTGATTTAAATAGCATGAAATGTAATACATGCAACATATTAAAATTGAAGTTTCGCGTAAGAGTAGACGTAAATTTAAAATGTAATTTTTTATTCCAAATTTTTTATTTTAAGCCAAATCAAATTTGATATTACCAATAAATTAACTCTTAATTAAGTAGTGTCCTAGGAACACCTTACTTATAATTTTTGTTAAATATGTATAATTGGCGGTGTATTAATACGTCTTTTGACCGATCTTCTAAAAAAATGTACACTTTTTCTTGGCAGAAGAATATCTTCAGTTTTTTCAAATGATATTTCTTATTTACGAAACCTTCCAAAGTAATGCCTTATCTATGCATAAATTATAACGAAAATTGTTAAACAATTTCCATCTACAAAAAGAAAATGTACTGACAACTGTATATACCGATAAGATTGGGTAATTTCACATTTATATTACTAGTTTCTCTACGAAATGGCATATTTTTATAAGAAGTTTTTATACTTAAACAACAGCTCTATGGGACCTCCTCACAAAATGTTAATCAAATCCGTCCAGCAGTTTTCACGTGATGCGAACACAGACAGATAGAAAGAAGGACAAACAAAAATTCCAAAAACAGGTGTTTTGTATTTTAAATTGACTACTATCTACACTAACAACAAGTTTTTCACAAAATATTTCATGAACAGATATGATCCTGTTACTATTTTATTATTTGTACCGATTAATATTAAAGTTTAAGCAAAAACTGTAGATAAAAATAAATTTCAAAATTTCTGTATATATAGTGTTGTAAATAACGTTATCGGGGAAATAAAACAAACCTTTTTAGTAACTTATATTTAAAAAAAAAATAAGTTCTTAGTTAACTGCTTTAAGAAAAAAAGAAAATTAAAAAGAAGATAACAAAAAATTGAAGAAAATAGGCACAAAATGTTAAGCGAGAACTATTTCTAGAAGGCATATTTTTCAAAATTTCAAAATGATTATTATGATGATTAGTTTATATTATAAAGAACCTGAAATGCCTCTTTAATTCAAATACCCTCTATTCTTTACATTAATTTCTTATAATATAAGATGCACTGAAATTCCAAAAGATTTTCGTATAACGCCTTTAAATTATGTTTAGTGCACAATTAAAAAATTAACTTAAATTATGCTTATGCTTAAAATCTCTAGATGAAAATACAGCAATTGCTAACATCTACTGGAAATAAATTCTTCCTTATCATTAGAAACACACAGTCGGGTGTACATAAAATCCGTGCACTGGTCAAAGTGTGCGTTTATTGCTGGTGAATGCTAGCTATATTTTTGGAAAATTTAAGTGAAATAAATTTTGTAACAATCATAAGTATCTCTAACAAAGAGTTGATAAAATTTTGGTATCGAGGAAAAAAGAATCGACGAGAATGATTTTTTTAATGTGGCTTAATGAGCCAGAAGAGCTAGGTGGTTCTAATTTACATCTGTGTGAGTTTGACTGCAATATTTTCTTTATAGAAGTAGCACTTCAGGCTTTATTTAGTTACTTTCGTAACCGTGCTACATTCTTTAGGAAGGGGATAGATTACAGAAAGAAAGGTGGTGAAGTGAGAAAGATAGAGAGTTATTTTACTTCGCCGGCGAATATGCTATCAAGAAGTACCGACGAAGGAGGCTGCACGTTTAAGTGTTAATTCTGATTGTGTATTTATACCGATAAACGGAAAAATTTTTTTTTTTGATTGCAGCAGGGTTTAAACCCTCGCCAACCAGGTTTATAGTCAACGTCTTTATAATTTTGACTACAGCAGCCTTAATGACTGCAATATGATGGACCCATGTGGGACGCCGGCCGAGATATATTCTCAAGTACCTAACCTGGCTCTGCTCTGGGATTATTTCTCCATTTATTAAAACGGGTGGAGGATTTTTAGTCTTAATGTAAAAGTAATGTTAACGCCATTTGAGGCATTGACTTTTATTTTCCACTTAGAATGCAAACTTTAAACAGATGAATTTAAAAAATTATGGACGAGTCAGCCAATTGAATATTTTTGAATTTCGGCTAAGACACACTAATGCCAGACTCAGACGTCATTGTAACTGACAAAAAATAAAAAAAATTGCATATGTGTTTTTTACACAAACAAACTGCATGTGGTTGTAGCTGTTGTGCTAACGAGACTACATTGTATAATTATACCATTCTACACACCCCTGGCTTGTTAGTTCGTATTCTATTCTGTTTATAAAGTTTCAAATATTAAGAATTTTCTTCAAAAATACATGCCTCCTACTAATTTATATCTCTGAGACAATTAAACACTTGAACGAAATTCTAATCTTTCTCAATTTCATATTTAATTTTTGGCTGTTGTGTTTTTCACCAAATGTAAGTCCCTTTAAGATTAAACATATTTACTCCTATAACATTGAGTCCATTTTTACACTATACAATTTTTTATATGATTTTTTTTTCAATTTTCTATTTAAGTTGCAGCGATATGCGTTATTAAAAAAAAACATAAGCAGCACTAACATCCGCTCAAAAAACGAAAAAAAAATTTCATGCTGGTTTCATGAAAAGTTGCACGGTGTAAATGCCGTATAATATATAAAAAGTTTCTAATTCAGCCGATTTGGCATAACTTACTGTGAACTTATTAAAGTGAACGTAAATAAGTACTTGAATCCAGTTTATTGATCACTGTTAGTAAAAAAAAATATATGCATAATTATTTTTGAGCTCAAGATGCTCAAAGTTTTTATTTCATTTATGTCCTTAAATTATATGGCATTTGATTAAACTTAAGTGACTTGTGTGAGGTCTACTATATGACTGGTTAATGGCTACACAATTTTTGTGGAAGTTTGGTTCTGTTTAAATTTTTTTTCTATTATGTTTTTTAATTATTAGTTTAGCTGTATTAAATGCGGTGAAATATTTTTAAAGAATGTTACATTCTCTTGTGCTTGTACTTTTTTATTGGCAGTTCTCCAGGGAGGTTTTATCATCTTTTTCTTCTATATAATTTGTGGTGAAACGTTCTTCAGTATAGTAATCTGTTGTCAATGTAAATTTTAAAATAAAAATGTTTGTGGCTAATTTGAATTATACATATTGCTGTCATGTTATTTGGCAGTTGTTACACTACTGCTTTCACGTTGGCTTTAATAATTTTAATTATACATGTTTTATTAAGTGTGTTGTAAATTTATTATTTATTATTTTTGCCATATTAAATATTAAGGTGATACAATTTTAAATTTTATGTTGGGATGCGAGTGGGCAATAAAGGTGGGTTTTAATATGTATATAAAAAGGCTTGAAAGCTTCTATTTCATTGTATGAATATTTTTTATAAATAAAAACCTCTGTACATAGCGCAATATCAAGCAACAGGTAGTTAAAGTAAGATTTAACAAAAATAAGTTTTATTGAGATAAAAATATACTAACAGTTAATAATATTGTCCTTATTTAACACAACATCCAAGTAAATAATAAAACCATCCCACCCAACATAAACTGCCAGCATTTAGACATATAATTCACAGACTTAAGACAGTCTCACTTTCTCCAGATAAATATAACAAAGAACTCAACACAATTTATACTATAGCTTAAAATGACGGTTACAACTGCACTACTATCAAGAAACTACTTAGACAATACAATACTAAAAACAAGAAGAAAGAAAACAAGGAGACAATCGATACAACACGACGACACAATTTTACTTACACAGGACCAAAAATATATAGATTAACTAGCCTTTTTCAGAAAGAAGGTTTACAGACAGCACTACAGACGAGCAACACTCTACGAAACAATCTCAAGACATCAACAGAAATAACCGATTAATTTAACACCAGCGGAGTATAAAGACTTACTTGCACCTGCAACCATACATACATAGGACAAACTGGACGAACATTAAAAACAAGGTTCACGATCATATAAACGGAAAAGAGAAGACTCCAACTTCGTAATACACCTTAACACACATGAAAACGAGCCAAGGGAAATAGATGAATGTATGACGTTAATACATCCTAGTAAAAAAGGACGAAGACTGGACATTCTTGAAAACATGGAAATATACAAAACACGAACGTTTAACGGAGATATTATTAAAGAACAGGTAAATACAACCTCCGACACAATTTTTACACCACTAAAATTATTAAAACAAACTTACAAACGCAAAACACCAACAGATGGTCACAATTACCTACCCAATAATAAAAGACTGAAATATTAAAATTATATACCTTCAATAAACATGACAGATATCAGGCAACCTACCTGCATAATACCATTTTTAAATAGACACTATCCTAACCGACAAAACTACCTATGCAACAAACACCTTACACTATCTAATCAGTACTAATCAAAACGCGGCTTGAAAATTATGTTCTCACATCGAAAGCGCTGGCCACACGTACCAAAAAACACCCAGTAATGACGGTCTTTACCGAAAGGCAACAGTAAATAATAAAAGTTGAAAACTCTGGAAGATCTTAAATAATGAAAATAAAGAGTACTGTTTTTTTATAGAATGCACTTTTGCAGCCAATAAACAAAAAAATTTAACTTTAATAGAAATAAAAGAAGAGATATTTACAATCCATTAAAAAAAACGATTATTTACAGCTCTTTTAAAGTAAAAAAAGAAGTAATAATAATTTACGACTATAGATATTCATACCTACATGTGTCGTTTAAGTAGGAATTTGTTAAAAGAAAATTACAAAGTTTAACATTTTTTTTTGCTGTCATCACAAATTATTATTTGTTAAAAAAAATATTTGCATAGATTCTTTACAACGGGCTTACCAAAAGAGAGTATTAGATTTTAGAGATTCTTCAAGATTATTTTGTCTTATCTTTACTAATTTTCTAAACTTTATTTTTGCAGAAATTTAAAGCAATTCAAGGCGGTGTGACTTGATTTACTACACATGTTCTGATATTCTATCAGCCTGGGTACTAGTGGGCAAGACTGTAAATATGGAAAATATGTAGTCATAATAGTAATCGAAAAATATCAAGTGTCATCTTACATTCTTTTAAGTATTTTTAAGAAATTGAATGCTCTATTTAAAATTATAACTGAAAAACATGTACATATATAAAGATATAAAAAATTTATGAATTAAAGTCAATGACAAAAGAAAAAAGAGGATCATTTTAGTTAAAATCATTTTAACTTCGATACACATCAAGCTGTTGTGTTTGTCTGAGATAACTATTTTTCCCTTTTTTCCCTGACCCTTGCTGTTGGATGGCGCCGAGATTGCAAATAAACACACAAATATGTTAGTTATGCCTGTATACTTGTCATTACGATATTTTATTAAGCTTGAAGGGTAACCAAACAACCATAATCATTGAATAAAATCAACGTGGTTGTTCTTTTGATTACTATAGGCATACTGCGGTTTTTTCATTTGGTGTCTTTAGGCAGCAAGACCTGTCAAAAAAGTCAAATATATTAAACGCACTAGACGACCTAGAGAAAATTTAAGTCTGCCTATCGATTAGACATATTTCAGTTTGCTATTGAAAATAAGCAAGATCAGTCTATGTTCTTCGAGGCACTACGCCTGTCTCTAATTTTTTCACATCTTTCTTTCAATTTCGATTGAGTTCCTTTTCAAAAAGGTGCTCTTTCCAAAAATAAGAACTTTTTGGTAATGTGGTAATCTGCAGTATGGTACATATAGCATACATAAATGGTGAAGGGCATATATCGATTTAGCCAAATATAGCATTTGAAATTTCGTTCAAAAGAATAGTTTACAAATATTAACGGCTTTAAAGATTTCTGAAAACTCACTTTCGCAAAAAAAAAACAATTTTTAATGTTAATTGTACAAGTGAAGCTAAGTATCAACGGTCTGCATTGCGGCCACCTGTTATGTGTTTGGTGTTTTTGTATATAGAATAAACAGTTGCAAAATGAACGGGAAGTTATGTGGCCTCTTGTGGGTGCAGAGCAGTCCCCGTGGTAACAAATGTAATTATTCCGGTAAAAACTATATTTTAAGAAAATAAATACATAATCGTTTTGCTAAAAGATATATAAGATTCGGCAAAAAATATGGCACTCTCACTTTTTTTAATCATCATAATTAGTTGCCAACGAAAAGGATTGGTCGTATTTATAGAACTATAGATTTCGAATTCTTTTTCTATTGTGACAAAAAAAGTAATAAATTTGATACTTGAGAGAAGAATTTACATCAAGTATATAAGTTTTTTTTTGTTTGGCTTTCTCATATTAAAGTTTTGTGATTTGTTTTAATATGTTTTTTCCTTTTGAAGACTTACAAATGCAAAACCTTGAACCTAAAGTTATATTTTTCATATATACTCTGATGAAATAAACAGACTTAATAAATACATATCATTACATTAACATAGAAGGGCCTCATACATATTTAGATAAATAATTCTCTTATGCACTACTAAAAAAATTTAAATTCAATTTAAAAACTTTTAACAGTAATTAATTGCTTAGAGAATTTACTAACACAATGCGTTAAAAAAAAGTTCCAACTACAAAACTGTTCTTTTTATCAAGTTTTTTCTCTTTCCTGTAAAGAAGGACAAACGTTAGTTAAGGCCTTCATATATTAGGGTAACGATATATAAACATTTTCCGTTTTCATACATATCTACTCTGCGGCATATACTCCTTACTAATAATTGGTTGACGATATATAAAAAAAAAATACATATTTTATAATTAAAAATGTAAGTTTGGTTTAGTATTTTAACTTTACAAAATTGACTAAAAACTTTAGGTTGTAACTATTCAAATTTAATAATTAATAATTAATATTTTTTGTATTCTTATTGACCTAAAGGTACACTATGTGATTTAGTCCTACATCTGTTAAAAATCGCAGGTGTTGTAAAAAAAGTTTAAGTTGTGAAATATTTTTAAAAAGTCTGCCTGTCCGATTTTAATAAGTTTCAAAAAATAATAGTTTCTATACGTCCAGAGTTACATATTGTGTTGAACTTTTGCGATTTTTTATATAGGACAGAAATTATACGATTTTATAGGATAATCAAGCGTGGCTTTCGTTTATTAAATATTAAAGTAGTTAATAAAATTCAGCCGAGCACGATTTTAAAGAATACGGGTCACAGCGAATTGTTACTTTTCAATGCTGCAATTTTTTTAATTTTTAGTAAGTATTATTTTTATTAATTCACAATTGTTAAAAATTCAACCGTGTTCGATTATTTATATTATTAATAACATCTGTTTTATTCTGTTAAATCTCTATCGCTAGAAAGCTAAAAATTATTTACGAAAAATATGTTTCAGAATACCACTTGTGGCCAAAAATTTTTTTTTGATTAAGATTTAGCAATTTACAGAATAAGGCTGCTGATCTCGTATTTAGTACTGAAAAAAAAGGCACAATTTTTTACTCAATAATTATAAAAGTAAGATTCAAATTTTGTTAGTTAAAAAAATACTAGTGCCGCAAAATCTTGAAAAGCTTGAAATGTATTTATAAAAACATGCGTAAGACTTGGTGTTATACCGGAACTTAAGAATCTAGTGAAGGTCTTTTTCAAGAGCTAAAAATTGCAAAAGAATTTTTGAGGGCCCATACAAGCCATGGTGGCTGGTTTCTCACTATATCCTTCTAAAAGTCATTTATCGGGAAGACGGAAATTTTCAAATCTTGACACCCCGTTGAGAAATTGTCTGATCACAGTTTCAAGGGAAATATACCAGAAAGATCGCCAGGAATAGATGGTACAGATATAACTTACATTGGTAAGTGCACTTGCGCTTTTACCTTTAAATTAAGTTTTAGCCAGACAAAATGACTTTAACTTAAGTTGTAAGTATGTCTCCAAATACCTCAGTCATAAAGTCTACACTGCTTAAGCAAGCAGTTGGTTAATTTAAAACGTCTATGCACATCACGACTATTTAAGACAATTTCCTCTTAATTTTTCTTATATTATTTTATATACACTTGAAGTCAATTGAATTAATTTCTTATCTAATTAAAATACAAGTTAAAAATTTTCATAACTTTAAAAAAAAACTAAATTAAAAGTTATTTAGGATTAAAATTAAAAAAACCTAAAAAACTCTTACGCAATTATATTTTATCCACTTTTAGATAATGATGGATGAAACATGCAAAAAACAAATATTTTTGCTACACAAAATCCTTTAGCATTTAGTATTTAAAGACAAGTTTTCTTTTTCAAGCTTAACATACCTAAAATTGAGACATTAAAGTTTTACTTTTACCACGTTCAACCTGTAACATATCAGGCTAAAATATCTTTTGCATTTTACTTCCATCAATTAGCTTAACAAGCTATTTAATGGCAATATGGATAAATTTAAATATTATTTATCTTCGCTGTCATTTGGCGACTTGCACTTTAGATATTTTTCTCTTTCTTAATATTATTCAGTTATTGCTACTGAATTTTTTATACTCGTATTCTACAGGCAACAATACTTCCCAGCAAACCAAATGAATCAAAAAGGAAACTTTACTAACCCATTTCTCGGAGCTTTTACGTTCATAAAGGGTAAAAAGATAACCATATGCCCTCCTAAAAACTTTTAAAATTGGGGCCTTCTTCTGCTTAACTGGTTCAATTTAAGGAACTCTTAATTTATTTCGGAAAATACTCCTTTTTGATACTTTTTTCCGTTCTCTAAAAGACATATGTATTTAAAGCTTCGAAGATACATATGTATGCTTGAGCCATTTTAAGACATGCTCAGAAAAAGTTCCACGGGTGGGTTCTTCTAAGAGACTTTTTTCGGACTGCTCATTAAGTGATTGGCTGGGATTTGAAGTACTTAACAAATACAAGCTTATTTGTTATGATTAGATTTTTACATTAAGCATAGATTAACCTAAACAATTAATGCAATCTAAGAAAATAGAAAATTTTCGCTAAAGATGTTGCAGCATGAAATGACGTTGATGGCGAATAAAAAACCGAAGCTTTACATCACATCACATCACATCACATCAATAAAATTCCAAATAAATTACACTAATTTTTATTTTTTGTATATAAAATTAATGCGAGTTTGTTATAAATGGTTTGGCTCTTATTTATTTTGATTTTTTTTCTTTTCCTGATTCATTCAAATAATAAAATTTTGAAATATTAACTACTTATTAAACAAAGATAGTTAATTTTTAAACGTATTTTATAATGACACCTGAGCAGTTAGTGCTACAGCTTAAGATTATAAATACTATAAAAATTTAGGTCATATTTAACAAACTGGATGTAATTTCTTTAGTATAAAATAAATATATTTTTATTCACATTGCTAAATATATCTTTAGTTAAAAAATTTTAAAGGTAATATTTTTATAAAATTCCTGTTTAAATTTTAACTACTTAAGCCTATAATTACAGTAATTAAGTGGTAAAAAGTTAAGTATTAAGATATGAGTTAAAATTTATTTCGAAAATATAGTAATTATAAATCTCATATACTGAAATTTAAAATCTTAGGGTACAAAAATTATTTTTGGTGAACTGTTAAATTGAAAACAAATAAGCTTGTAAAACATCTTGTTTTAATACGCCCTTCCTATAAATAAAATTGTATTAAAATGTATTCCACTTAATGCATAACTCGACAAAAAAAATATGAGTGTATTTTGGCAGGTAAATCAATTTGCGATATAATATTTTTTTTTGAAGAGTCGCAAAAAATAATTTTTAGCATCTTATGAAAGCAAAAATTCCCAAGTAAAAAATTGGTACGCATTTAAAAATTCACATCTGAGGTTTTTAAAAGTATTCGTTGCATGCAGATTTATTTGCATAATTTACTTCAGCTTGAATTTTTGCCTTTTAAAATCATGTAACAATTATAATAAAGATGATTTCGTGTGTTTATTAAAAAAACATTTATAAAAGCGCATTATGCAATACAACTTGTAACTTAAATTTTTGTCAGTGCTCAGGCCATACAACTACAATTAATAAATTTAGTATGAAATATATTGGGAATACAATAAAAAGTTTAAAAAAGTAATTGCTGGCATGATATTCTGCCATTATTGTAATTTTATACGGCTTAAAATTGTAAAAATAGAAGATGATAAATTGATTCAAAATAATAAGTATTTTATTTGAAGGTCTATGAGATATTATTTTTGATTTGACTTTTACCATGGATTTACTTAAAGTAAGAATCTTTTTTGATTTTTTCCATTTCTACTTATAATAATAGTTTCAAATTTATTATATTTTTTAAGTATTAATAAATTCTCCTTCCGTTATTTACATTTTTCTTATTCAATGAAAAATATTTTTAGCTTTTTTAAAAACTAACCTAAAAGTTTCTGCTTAATCTGGCATAAGCCTTCGAAGAAATACTTAAGGATGCAAGCTTTCCCCTTAACATATTAACTAGCAAACTTTTATATGTGTATAGGGTGTTACATCGTCTACGGGGGTAATGCCCATGGACTTTATATCATATCAAAAGATGACATAATGCCCACGAACATCATGAAATTAATGTGTTCTTTTTAAATTTGTTTTAGAGTTCCTCAAACAGTGTAAAAAATGTGCCATCTACAAAAATTAACTGACTGACAACACATTTGTATCTCTAGTTCTCTACGATGTGACATATTTTTATGAAAAAAGTATTCTATATTTGAACTAAGGATTTAAGGGTCTTTCTCACCTTCAAATCCATCCCCCAATTTTTACGTGATGTGAACACAGACAGACAGATAAAAATTCCAAAAATAGGTGTTTTGTATTCCTAATCGATTACTTCACCATCATCAAAATTAACAAAAAAATGTAATGTACAGAAATTACCCCGTTACTGTTTTATTATACTTATAGATGTATAAATAAGGACTAAACAAATATTTCTTATCTTAAAATTATGTTTGGGATTTTAACTATAACCTTTTGTTCTGTATATTTTTATCAAAATATTTAAAGCGAAGCCGCTGTGAATCAAACCATGTTAAAGAAAATCCGGCTATACAGAAAATCCTTGATAGCGATGCCGTTGTTGTTTTAAGTGTGGATATTATGAGATTTTTATAACCAACACAATGTTCATACCAAAAACGGCAATGTCGATGGATATAATTACGTTTTTCAAAGTAACATTATATTCGTTGACATAATCTTATCTTTTGCTATAACATAAAGTCCATTGACATAACAACCGTGGACTTTATTTTTTTTTTTTCAAAAAGCTAAAAATATTTTTCTTTTCCTTAATAATTATCAAATATATAAAAAATATAATATTTTTGAATAGAGTATTATTATAAGTAGAAATGGAGAAAATCAAAAACGATTTTTATTTCAAATAGTTCCATGGTAAAAGCCGAATCAAAAATACGATCTCATACACCTTCAACCTTCAATAAATATTTATTTTAATCAGTGTGTGTCCTTCTCCTTACAATTAAAAGTCGTGTGAAATTTTTATAATGTCAGGTTACCTCCGCCAGAAATTACTTTTTTTAACTTTATATTGTACTTTAAATATATTATCTTTGTACGGCTTGAACATTGCGTTTTTATAAATGTTTTTTTTTTTAATAAAAACACAAAACAATCTTTATTTTAATTTTTACATGATTTCAAAAGGAAAAAAATCAAGATCAAGCAAATTATGCAAATAAATCAGCATGCAACGAATACTTTTAAAAACCTCAGATACGAATTTCAAAATGCGTTTCAATTTTTTACTTGGGAAAAAAAAATATTTGATCGAAAATTGATTTAACTGTCAAGATACAAGAATTAAGTGAAATACATTCATTCATTCACTCGTTTCTTAAGCAACAACCACAATTTTTGTTTATTTATAGGTTGTACAAAGCAAGATATTTTGCAAGCTTATTTGTTGTTATAATTTATTTACGCAAACAAAAAAATAATTATTATACTTTCGAGATTAATGTAATCTTAATGTAATTATTGGTTTAAGCAGTTAAAAATAAACAGGAATTTTATAAAAATTATATTTATTTTTCATATCCAAGGATAAATTTAGCAATGATATTTATGGTACTTTTTTATTAATCTGGTTACATTCAGTTTAAATTTTGCAACTAAATTTTGATATTTTTACAATTAAAAAATTAATGGCTTAAATGTTAATCTACTAATCTTTGAGAAATTAACTATCCTTGTTTAACAAATAAGGCTGTTGTTCTTTATTTACACTCGATCAATACCAAATATTACACCACTCATGTAAACAAAATTTTATTGTTTTAATGAATTGAGAGAAAAAATTTATATTATATTTATAATTTAATTTTTTTATTATTTATTATAATAAAAACTTTCTACAGTTTTTATTTTTTAAATTATAAAAACACTATTTGCAGTTGGATAGTTAAAGTAAATGTTTTTTGAAGAAATTTAGTAATTGTAGTCATAGAAATCGTTTCTTTTTAAGCTTGATCAGCACGCATTATTGTTAAGAATGTTATGTTTTATTATGAAGCTTGTATGTATAGTAAATTTGTAAAAACTATGTGACATATTGACATGTTTAATCAAATTTCTTCATCACCAGTATCATAATAAAATCAACAACAAAACGAATCGCTGTTAATACAAAAACTTCAGATGCTTTATTAACAACTGCGTAAAGTCCATGGAAAAAACGTTATGTCTTTCTAAAACTGGTGTTGTCATTTAACTCTTCTTAACAATAATAATACTTCAAACAAGTAAGAGTGTTATATACAGCTATTTTGAATATTATATACCCTGCACCATATATGTTTACCGATTAAGTTTTTCTGTTAAAAATAAGCTTGCCGAAATTGTAAGTTTTGCTTAAAGCTTATGTGCTAAATAAATAGTAAGAGGTTTCCGTTGTGTCAAAGAGCATATATCAATCTTGCTCATTTTCAATAGCCTTGGCAAAGTTGATTTCAGCACGAACACGAACGGACAGATGGACAGACGGAGATCGCTCAATCGACTTCGGTATGCATAAAAACTACGAATAAATATACTTTATGAGACTGGAAATGGATATTGCAGAAATTAAAAACGAAATAACAAACTTAGATATACTCTTTTCTACCTGTGGTGAGGGGTTTTGTGGGTTTTCGTGATTTTTATTAAGGTCTTAACAATTTTTTGATGGTCTTTTAAAAGAACTCTGATGATGTTAATGTTGTTTCCGCACTTGAAGAAAAGTATTGTTGGTTAGTAATTTGAGGAAAGGTTTCCGGATGAGATGGCTTAAGCGACCAGCTATATAGATGACAGTTTTTGCAACCAACACGTAAATTGCATTTTTATTAAAAAATATTCCTAGAATTACTTTTAACCCATCTATCATTAATTTTAACAGTAACGAGGTTTAATAAAATTAACAAAATTTCAAACAAGAATGCTTAATTCGGCTTTGCCGAATCGTATGTACCCTTAATCATATATATAAGTAAATTTTACATTAAAATGTCATCGGCTCTTAATGGGTTAAACATTAAAAGATATAGTATTTTCTTAAAGACCTCTTCAACAGCTTTTAAATGATGCCCATATTGATATTTTAAAAAATTTAAAAAGTTCAGAGGCCCGTAACTCGGTAATTATGGGCGAGCGCCAATTTTTTTACTTGATGTTTTTTTTTTCTTATTTTTTAATTCTCTATCGCCCCATATATATGTTTTTTTGATTGGAGTTAATTCATTCAATCATAGGTGTTTTGTTCGTTGCGTCGAAGGACATGGGCCGATCTTACTGATTTCCAATAGCACCTCTTTCGGCATTATGTCTGATCGATTGGCGTATTTAAATTTTTTTAGGTGATCTAGTGCCTCGGCAAACTTGACATTAACACTAACACGATCGGTTTGGTTGTACAAATTTTAAGTCTGTTTCAACCAATTTTTAATGTTTTATTAATATTCTAATAGTCATTGACGTTTCCCTGTTTTTTTTTTTTTTTTAATTATAACTAAGTTTTTAAAAGTGCAAGTGAATTGAATTTATCATACCTGACATATTTACATATTTGATTTTACGTTTCTAAAGATGCGGTCAAATTAGTCAAAAATTTGACCAAAAGAACGAAACCACTATTTACACAAATGTTTAGTCAATCTTTCTTGACACGTATCATTACGAATGATGATTTATAATATAAAAGATGTAAATCAACCTTTTGTATTGAGTAGGGTGTTATAATTCTTATTTAAGAATTTCAGAAGGACAACAATTTTTTTACATAATTAGTGGTTACGTGTTTTTGGACAAATATTAGTCATATATGATCGTATTCTACGCGTTAATTTATAACACAAATAAAAAGCAAGCAAGTTTATACTTTGATATAAAATGTTTATAGGCCTAGGAAAAAATTTAAACTGGTGTTAAACTTAAATAATATTACACTTGTTTAAGCTTGGCTGAAATAAGTTTAAAAAGAAGGCAAAGTAACTTGCAAGAGCAAAAAAAAAAAATAAAAACAATGCGGAAGCCTTGCATAAGTCGGAAAACATGATTTTAATAAGAACGACTTCACACATTTGAAACAGCAAAAATTCCATATTTATTGGCTGGCATTTAGATTAACTGCTTTATAGACATAATTTTTTTTTATGCGTAATCTGTTTTATTAGTTTTTCTTTTCTTCAAATTTTAATTGATTGAAATTTTCTAAACAAGCCAAATGTCAAATAAGTAAATACATGGACAAAAAAATTTAACATTTTAATGAAAGTGTACATGAAATGTTATATTTAAGCCTGTGCCACCACATCTTGTTGTCACTTAACAGTGGCTTAACGTGTTAAATGGAGTTAAACAATAAAAAATTATCATTATTTAAAATGCTTACATTACAAACAAAAACAGTTAGAAGAGAAATTGCAGTTTTTTGCTGAAACTTATATTGACTGTGTTTTAGTCATTTTTGTTGGGCTGGGTAGAATTTTATTGAGATGTGATGTGTTAAAATATAGATTTTGAAAACTTGAATTTTGAGCTTAATATTTTTTTAAACTGCCAAACTCTATTTATACAAAATCTATACTCTTTTCGGTTCAAAAAAAGGTTTAAACAAATGGTTCTAATACTACGTTTTAGAATTATCGTTTTTATCGGCCTTAAACATGCAACACTGTTTGATATTGAATGCATTTCCGCATTAAATGCAGATCACATTATTTTTCAGTTTGAAAAAATTATGCGGAAATATTTTGCAACATATTAATAAGCTGCCAGAAATATTCGTAACTTTTTAGAAAAAGAGTACAACTTCGGCAACATTACTTGTTAGGTACTTTGCAATAATTTTATTTTTCTTGACAACATTACGCAAAAAATGCTTGACAGAAAATTTTTCTTTACTCCAATTCGGCTTTATGAATATAGAATAAGCTGACTACGAAACTTGCTTGGAAACCGTCCTTAAAAAGAAAAATAAATGCGTGGGCTTGGCATACAAAGTACATATTTATCATCGTTTTACTTGGTATCTAACACGTAGCGACTAATGTAGCGAAAAACTGGATAAATTATGATAAATGGCGTGGTACCTCCCATAAAAAATTATTACCGTGTATTTATAGCACTATAAAAGGTAAAATCTTGAAAATTTGCATTAGCAACCCCTCCATTAATACACCAAGTCTAGCGTTACACAGAGTGGATTAGAATAGTAGGCGGATACTTTTCTGCTTGATTTCTTTCATTTTCTTCTTTGGGACAAAGTTTTTTACTTACGTTGATTGGTGTTTTCACAGCTTGCATTCTCCCATTCCAAATCTTTCTAATAGTTGCTGAATATATTTTGATTGTGTTGTCGTCTAAGTCTTTCATCTCGGAAGATTTTGCCAATTCTTCTTCGATATTTCTCATCATATTCTGGTTCTTTGATGCTACAACTAGTTCATCTACGGAAATTGCAATTAGTGCAATATCGAAACCATTTTTGTTCATGTATACAATTGGATCACAGTGCGACGCAACCATATTCATTTTCTTAAGTTTTCTGTTTAGTTTTTCTTACCATAATCTTCCAGATTGCTTTAGGCTGTAAGTTGCGTTTTTCAAAGGACGTACTTTGCTTTTATATTTTAAAGCTATCTCTAGGTGTAAGGCTTGGTGCAGGTCGTTAGGCATTTCCATATAGATTTCTTTTGCTATGACTCCGTTTAAATATGCTCCTACAAAA
The DNA here is from genome assembly GCA_937654795.1 of Cistogaster globosa. Lineage (NCBI taxonomy): Eukaryota > Metazoa > Arthropoda > Insecta > Diptera > Tachinidae > Cistogaster > Cistogaster globosa. The sequence continues at coordinate 68,797,332 of OW569405.1, forward strand.
TCGAGCTGGTGAGCTTCTAATCCTACTTTAGCGGCAATTGCTATCAGAAAACGTATGGAACTCATTCTTGCCACTGTAGCAAAGGCTTAATTGTAGTCGATACCAGGATGTTGATTGAATAACTTCGGGACAAGTCTAGCTTTTCTACAATTAACTGAACCATCTATTGTGTATTTTCTTCGTAATGTCCACATGGATTCGACAATTTTTCTTCCTACTGCTCTATCAACTATTTCCCAAGTTTTTTTTTTATCAAGTTTTCATATTCTTTTATCATAGCTTTACGCCATTCTTCGGCTTTAGAACTGTTAAGAGCTTCGGTACTAGATTTAGGATCGCTAGGTTTAATAAGATTTGCTGAATGGTATTCTTCGTCGTTTGTTTCAACGGACTTGTCCCTGTCGTCATCATTATGTGTTACCAAATGTTTAACCTTTCTGGGTCTGCTTTTTTTTCCAGTTAGAATTGTCCTGGGGCGACCCCGATCAACTTGCTTAACTAAATCTTCCTTTATATTGTCTTTTTCGGTTTCAATTTTTCTTTTGATTCTGCGTATTGTGTTGGGTGATTTCATTAAAATTTTGGTTAAAATGCAATTTTTTATCACTTAAGGTAAAATCTTCATTTTGGTTCTTATTTGAGGATGGCATTGTCTCATAATCTGTAGACCTTGGACGTCTCGGAGTATCCTATAGAAGTACATTTTATCGACTTGGGTTCGAATTATCTCTAACCTGATGTTTTGCACAGCATTTATACTGTGAAACTGAATTTTTGAAAATGACTGACGCTCGGAGTTCTATCTGTCCAAATTTTAAAGAGAATTTCATCACTTAAGCTTTAGTTTGTAATAAAAATTGCTTCAGCCCAAATACTTGGAGGTTATCCGGACTGGATCAGCATACACCTTGACATGTCTAATAAAGTTCTATTTTACATCTCTGAATGGTGTTTGAAACATAATCAGAGTAGTTGTAAGCACTTCAATGAAGTTCCGATTATTAAACTTCTTTTAAAAATATAAACAATTAATTAAACTTCAGACAACAATGTGCAAAATAACTTCGTTCATCCCACGATATTTAGTAACCCAGATAAAATTTGTAATCATTAAACACTTTTCCACGCTTCTTGCGGGCGATGAAATTAATAGTGTGCAATGCATTGCAATGTCGTATTCCGATCGTGTAAGTTCAGTTTAACGGGATAAACTGTGTCCTGAAAGCGATCTTACATAAAAGTTTTTAATGATGCAAGTTAACAATTGTGTAAAACTCTTACTATTCCCTCAAACGATTTATATATCTAGTGTTAAGAATTAATCAGCCCAATCATGAATATTCTCACGGCAAAAAATTTTCTCGAAAAAGATTCCTCCAAATATGAATTCCGTGGGAAGAAAAAATAAAAATAAAAAATTGGCATCACCGTAATTTAAAGGGCGCAATTTGGTTTTTCAACATATAATTTCCTTTTTGTAATTCATAATACCTACTTTTTTCCCCCGAATTTTTTCACTTTCTGCAGGAAATAAAAAGTGCAAGAAATTTATAATAAAAGAAAAGGGAAAAGTGAAAGTCTTGAAATTTAAAGTTAAAATTCAGTCAAATATTTTTACAAGGTTCCGCCACCTTTCTTGGTTGGGCCACCCTTTCTAAACCTATTACCAACATGAACAAAATGTTTTTAAGAAACCTTCTTTGTTACAGCGTCGTCAGCTTTCTAGGATTTTAAATAGCAGGAATCTATAGAAATATTAAAATAAGGGTTCTATAAATGCACGTCGAAAAAGTGCTTACATATAATAATTAATAATTAGCAAAGTGCCCATGCAGTGTTTTTGATAAATTATTTCTCATCATCTTTTAACTGTATAAAGAGTCAAAAAAAGTCAGCTGTATACAGTGGAGAAAGAAAAATAGAATCATTGTTGGTTATTGTTATTGTTATTGTTGTTTTTGTTTAAATTTAAATTTTTGTCTTTAATTTATTGTTTGGACACAAATCATTAATTTATTTAAAATGTTTGTGAGAAGTTTTCTGAAGAGATAAGTAAGCGGTAGCAAAAAGGCCATCGTGACGTGCTTTCACCCTCAATAACCAATATCGGTAATTTAATTTTAAAATCGGGAATATATAAAATAGCACGAAAAAGATTTTTTTTTTCAAAATATAATAATTTTTGTTATAATGAACTCGTGAATACTAGACTTATCGGTTGTGGATTCCATTAAAAACATATATGTGGAAATAATTTTTTGAAATAACTCCTAAAGGATAAAATACATATTTGTTTGTACAACCATCTAGACGATAAAAAAAAATTGTAAATTAATCAAGCCGTGAAATGCCAATTGGAAAACAAGTAATATATTTTATTAAATATTTCCATGAAAATACCTACAACATTTGTGAAACTAAAGAGGAATCCGAACACTTAGCATATTTGCAACAGGTTGTTGAAAAAGATTGAAAGCATTTGAATACCGATATTTTTTTATTTATTTCAATTTTTAATACAGTTTTAATAGGCATATAAGTCACGCACTTGTTTTAGAGTGATATTAAATTTAAAGAAAAACACCAGAAATGTCTGGAATGCAAATAAATTTTTTTTAAAGAAAACCATTAAAAACCTAACCAGCGAAAATAATTACACCTACATACATGTTTTCAAATAAACGCACAAACATTTATGTTTTCATACGCTTATACTACGGTTATTTATACGTACCGTAAATAATATTTCAAAAGTTTTAACATTTTTGTTCGTGCTAAATTAAAAAGACCTACGTTTTGAATATCCAAAATCAATTGTTTGACGTAGCTTTAAAGTGCATTCCTGCATACATCGGAATAAATAAACCAAAATTAATGCTTGAGCATAAATAAAAACTTGCTTACAAGCTTAAATAGTTTATTGAAAACTGCACAAATTATGGCTTTAAATTTGCATTTAGATTTATCGCTGTGTCAAAGAAAACAAAAAAAAAATTAAACAAAATAAAAAAACATACTTGTTTTTTTGCTTGTTTGTTAGTTGGCCAATTTGCATATACATTTTTGGAGAGTAAAAATGCAAAGAAGCAATATTTAGATCATTTGTCAAAAAACATATAATTCAAACAGTAAACATTTTTGTTAAAAGTCATGCAAACAATAGACAAATTTATTGGCTTTTTCTTTTTTTCTTTTTCGTTAAAATGTACAAAGTTTTGTAAAAAATTGCAAGAAATTAATAAAAAAAAGGAAAATCGCCACACCTGATATGTCTTCGTCAAGTAGAGTTATTTGTTTGATACACTTTGAATAAAATTTAAATTTTTACATAAGTCTTATTTGCATAATACTTAAAGAGAAAGAGCGTTCAAGTGGGTCTTGCGTTTATACATTTCTTATAATTTTTGTTTGCATATGAAATGGAAAGCTTAAAAATATTATTAAACAGGCAACTAATTTTTCGACTTATAAGCTGGCACTTAAATTTATTTAAGAAAAAAATTTTTGGATGTGAAAATAGTCAGGGCCAAAATATGTAGCTTTTTTTAATATAGCATCACTTAAGGGAATACCGCTAGTTATATGATGTAGGAACGAGGTTATGGGAAGGCGGATATGAAAGGCAGTGTTTGGAAGCATTAGATTTGAACATTACCAATTTAAAGTGATGGGAAGCACCTCTGTAATAAGTATATTCTATCTTTAATGATTTGTTCGATTCACCGTCTTGTTAAATGTAAATAAATGTGTTCTTAGTGAAGATTTTGTTATACATTTTTATTAAAAAGTTTCCAGATTTTTAAAATAGTACCGATAACTAAACGTTTCGCATACAATTTGACGCTGTTGTGTATCAATTGTATTACCCTTTTCTGGTTTAACTCTTCGTGACCAAATAGTTCCAAAGTATAATTTAAGTTGTATTTTGCACTCCGATTTAGGTGCTATTTAAGGCACCTGACAGATACTTTTGAGACTTTCCTTAATACATCACAAGGAATTTTAATGTTAAAAAATTCAAGATTTCAGCATGTTTTATCAAATTGCTGTTTTAATGCATACAAAAATAAATTTTGACTAAGCTAAAGTCAATCCTGTTTGCTTGGCGCTACTCAGATATTTTTAGATCATCGTGATGAGAGGCTTCCTTTTCTGGAGAATGAATTGTTTGTAGTAAGGCTTCTTTTACTTAAAATGATATTTTGCTTTAATTTTTTATATAAAAGAGTAAAAATATTTTAACATTGACTACCACTTCGGACACATATGTTCAGCACGATTTTAATTCTCTCTTGCCGTGTCACAAATTTTGTTACCGTAATATAATGTATGGCCCCCATGAATTTCTGTAATGATTACTTCGGCGCAGCTCACAAATTAATTTAAAAAATTTGTTTAAAAAAATGTAATTCATTTTTCATCAGAACTGTAATCTTCATATTTTTCATCACTTACTGTACTTTAAAGTATTTTTTCTAACTCAGTATCAGATAAAAATTTTCTTTTCGTCATTTCGAAACGACTCTGTAAACATATTATAAGAAACAACATGGGAGGCGCCACGTGGGACACATCAATGCGTGTTCTTATTTGTAAAAAACCTTCTGTTTCTAAGTAGTAATTATTATCCTTATCTTTTAGTAAATAAAAGTGCCTTGGCGGTCAATGTGTTAATCAGCGCGAAACTGTTTACAGTATTCATTAATTATTAAAACCTTTAATTTTTACATCTAACAATGAGCATTAATTTAAAAACACTATAATAAAGTTTTTTTTTCTTTACAGGAAGGGCTTTAATTGTTTTTAGGAATCTTTTTTAAGTTTTAAGTTTTTTTGTTACAAGCATTATGATATTTATTATTATGTTATTTATTTATGTTACAAACTTTAATGTCACATGTAAAAATATTATGACTTTATTAAGCTGGTGCGAAAATGTTTAATAATTGCTGTGCATTTTCATAACGATGTATTTATTTTCTTTTACATTTTGTAGACTTAAACTTTCGTTTTCAACTGAGTTTTAAAATGTTTGGATGACTTGTCATTTTGAAGACAGGTAGGCAAACAAGTTGGCTGACAAGATTCGATCGGTAAATGAATGTAAAGATAAATAGATTGATGAAGTAGTGCCTGAGTGATAAGCCAAATATTTAGTATAGGAGACATTTTTGGTTTTAAATGAAATTAAATGCCTTAGATGAAGGCTAATTGGAATTATAACTAACTGCATATTAATATTATCAATATTTTACAGTTCCATCCTGAGACATTAAAGATGCATAAAATGGGATATTTATTTGGTAGTATTCCAAATTTCCATATATTTCAACTCAAAGCAAATTTTTTACACTTTTATTATTTTTGTTAAAAATTATAATGTACAGAGGATAGGGTTACATATACAATTCAACATAAAAGAATTATATTTTGCATAAATAATACTTAATTTTGTATTTGCCGTTCAATCCATTTTTGGCTATCGACTGGTTTTCAGAAAAATTTGGCTCACGAAACTCCATTAAAACTCGGATCGTAAATTGTATCTCCAAAATGAAAGAATAAAATGTGGCAGTAGTTGAGCGCTTTTAGGGGCTGTACATTGTCTAGCAACTTCTTTTTTAAATTGCATACAGTTTACATAAATATCTTAGAAAAACATGAACGATATTATCTTGTAGCGATATTGAGCTACAAAAAGTAAGCATTTCTTCGTTTCTCACTAAAAATCGTCATATGCACTTGTTTCTGCTTTCTGCTAGCAATAGCACGGTAGGTTATTATATGAAATCTTAGACAAAAATAATTTTTTGCAGTAACGATTATAATGTTTCTCTTAATAGCGTTCGATCAAAAATATTAAAGCAAACAACTGCATATTTAGTTTTTGTGAAAAATAAATATCAGCTGATTTAAAGACAGTCGAATATGACATGTGCAAGCAACGTACTCGTGCAACATTAAAAGTCTAAATTTTATCAGTTATAAATAAAAAGAAGGATATCGTACATAATGTGGATAAGAGAAAAAGTGTTAAAAAACCTCAATATTTTGGTTTGCTTTTGGTAATAAGTGTTTTTTTTTTAACTTTAAATAAATGAATTTTTAAATATAAGCTTCTCATAAGCTTTTGATAATATTGCCCTTAGACTGCAGTGTTTTTCCTTTATGAAAAATTTTAAGAAAATAATTTTGAATAAATTTGTATTTCACTTTTGTTTCGGTTTTTGGTTAACATCATTTTTTTCAGACACGCCCGTTTTGAAATATTTTCGGGAAACGAATAAAAAATTGATGATGTTTTCAGTCATCCATTAAATCGGTTTGAAAAAAGTTTTTAGACAAGATTTGTTTTCATTGGTGCAAAAGGTTCAAACTTTTTGTAAGAATTTATCGTTAAATGGTACAAGGTCCAAGAAAAAAATTAACGACTTTTACAAGCAAAACCAAAACTGAAAATCACGTTCCTTCATTTTACAAACTTAGTTTTTTATCATGCCTAATTTCAAGAAATGTATCCGTTCGTTTTCGATATATTAAATAGTATTTTTATAGAAAATAAAATAACTTTGAAATGTGTTTTATGTGGAATTTTTCATACAAATATATACTAAATTACATTTTATATATATTTTAATATTCTATGAATAAGATTTAGTTTTTTAGCTTCACGATTATGAAAATTAAAAACCCAGCTGTGTGTAATCATGAAGACTTTCGAATTGCAGCTGCATCAATCCAAAACTTTGGCTGAATGAATAAAAATAAAAACAGTTAAAATTACCCAGGAATGCAATTTTTATTTTTATTTTTATTTTTTCATTCTTTTTGGGTTTTATGTGGAAATCGTTGGTTAAACAGATGATGTATAGGTGCGAAGATTGCTGATAACGGTCTTAGCGATGCAGAAAATGCTGCAGTACATTTTTCTAGTGTTTTATTTTTCCTGCTTTCTTTGGAAAACCTTCGCAGACATTTGTAAAAAATTTTTTTTCCAAAAAAAAAAATTTAAAGACAAAAACCGTGGCAGGGATGGACACTGTGAAAAAACATCGATGTTTTTTTCCATGGGATGCATCGCAAAAATACTTCGATGTTGTTGCATCGATATTTCATAAAATACATCGAAGTGTTTTATACATCGATTGTTTTTTTTTTTTTTTAATTATTTTTTGTTGAAGTTATAATTTTTTTGTTTTATTTGTTATTATTATATTTTCGAAAAATCTTAAGTTTATTTTACATCTCACAATACTTTTTTTAATACTGTTTAAAAATAAAACTTACCAACTCTTTCACCTCTCAATCTGATTCATTGTTGATTCATCACCTGCGACGCTTGTGAGAATAGTTTTTTAGACGGAACCGATATTCCCACCATTGTAAGACATTTAAAAGCGATCTTGTAAAGCTTAGGAAACTGCGATTTATAATCTTTTCAAATATCCAACGGATTTTCGTTCACTGAAGACAATATATCTTCACGCTTACTGCTTTTCCAATTTCTATGAACACGTATATATATTAATCTACACGTTCTGTATACAATTTGTCATTTCGATGCATCGAAAGAAAACATCGATATTTCTCGATTGTTTAAGAGCAAAAAAAAAAACATCGGATTATGTCAATGTTTCGACACAATACATCGAGTGTCTTGAAAACATCGATGTTTTTTGTAAATCCCTAAGCCGTGGTGTTTTGTTTGCTTGTAGTCAATAACGAATTTTTAGAGATTAAAAATTTTTTGAATTATACTAATCATAAAAGTGCGTTTCCGTTAACGTTTATATGACCAAATTAATTATTTCGCTACTTGACTTCCTATACATTTTCATGCTACCACAACCACTTAGAAAACTTACGCTCATATTTAAGTAAATTTAAATGTTTTTTGACCTTTATTCTTTTCTCTATTCTTTTCTTTTTAATTAAGCACAAGGTCAGGTTTAAAATCATAAAAATATTGTTTTTATTTATTTTTTCAATATTTCGCCACACCGTTGGGTGGCATCTTCAGGATAAATTTAAATGTTTTTTGACCTTTCTTTTTTGTACTTAAAAATTATATTAGGTGAATCTTTTTTTTATTCGATAGGAAATTGCAACATCTATATTTGTATACATAAAAAAGTTAAATATTCTAACAAGGTTTAAATTTTTTTTTTGCTGATCTCTTAAAATTTCGAAAAAATATTGTAAAAATGGTAAAATTTGAGGAAAGTAAAAATATAAAATATAAAATAAAATTGGTGAAGACGATAAAGGGGCAGTATGAAGAAATATTTATGTATACTGCCATGGTTAGGGGTGGGATAAGGGTATTACATCTATCCTCACTGGGAATATCGCGATTTTTCTTTGTATCGCTGGCACAACATGATAATACTGTCGATCAAGTAAACTTTTTGTCACTGCAACGTACCACCGCCCAAGCCCGACAAGCTCTAGCCGTGCACAAGCTACAAGTTGTCAGTGATGCCGTGACTAAAAGGGAAAAACAAGTGTGATCAGAGTCAGTTAGCTGATTTAAAACGTGACAGATATTATTATTTAATATTATTATATAATAATATCTTGTAGCTTGTGCACGGCTCGAAAAAGTAGAGGTAGTAGAAAATATAAAACTTTAAATTAAAGGGTGTCGCAGTATTGACGTGATTATATGGCATTAGTTTTTTAACCTTATTAGACAATTAGAATTCACACAGTGTAAATTAAAGGCCGTTACTAAGTGGCAGTAAATATTTGCTTATTGGCAGATAACAAATAAACAAGGAATTTTGTTGGAATTGGGTACAATTTCATTATAAACTTAGTTTGGATTTTTTATTTACTATTCCTTTATTTTTTTCTCGTAATTACTTTGGCGTTGCGTGCTTTAGTTACATATTTTTGCAAATTTTTTTAACTACATTTTCACATCAGTTTGTGCTTTAATTAAGCTTTATGTTGTGTCCGAATTATCGCAAGCATTTTGATTTATTCAATTTAATTTTCACTTTTCATTTAGTTCACATGACGTTTTTATCCATTAATCTTTCAGTTTTCAGACATTACTGAGATGAAAATGAAAGTTTATATTAAATAATTTTTTATAAATTTTTTGTTGCACTTATTTTCAGAACTGCTGAAAGCCATAATAACTTTGATACCGTTCAGTTTTTGTGTCGTTGTAGTTTCTGTTTTTAAAACAGCCACAACTCGCTCACAAAATGCAACAGCCATTTACACATACACAATATGTAGTTTACTTATTGGGTGCCATTCCTCATCTTAACACTTGTACGACCAGATCAGTAACTAACTTGGTTTCTGTGCAGAAATATTGTAAAGTAAGATTTCGATAAATACCTTTGGCTATTTTGGAAATCATAAATTATGGCGTATAATTTACCAAAAACCATATTATAAGTATTTAAAATATTTTTAAATTTTGACGATAAATGAAAAAGAAATCATGGTTTAGGAAAAACCTACAAGTCACATGAAACGTAAGATTGTCTTATAAAATTTGTACTAATGCTGATTGTTTTAAAAATTTTTTCTGAAACATTAGTGGTAGTTGCAACGTAGCTACGTTACAACCCTTTTACATTAATATATTTCCTATATGCTCTTATACGCGTTATTTCCAAAAATTATTTGGAAGTATAAATTTTGAATTTTAGTTGAAATGATTTGTACCACATTTAAATAAGTAATGAATAAAGAAAAGGGTTTTTAATATATTGTGGGCAGTTTCTGTGATATATATTTTTTTTATTCTCATCGAAACAAACGTTACAATTATTTGAAGAGGCAAATGTAACTAAATTCAATTTTCGTTATTAGTCGAAGAAGAAACAATGCAGTAAGTAAAAATCTAAGTAGAGCGATTTTGCTGGAATAAGCGATTGAGTAAATCAGCAGCTCCAGAGAGAACACAGCATAGTTAGACTTAGAGCCTATTATATTTAAAGTTAAACAATTTACTGTTAATTAATATTTATTAATATTGTAGTTGCAATGTAAAATAGTGAATTCGTTTGGTCTTGTGACTTTTAGTTTTTTTAAATGCATATTTAAATAAATAAATAAAATAAAAGATAGCAAACATACCAAGGTAATGTACAAGGTTGCCAACTTTTTAGGGTATGAAATGGCTAAATTAAGATCTTAAAATAGATAAAAATTGCCAAACAACTAAGCCTTATATTTTGAGTTATTTAATTTTATTTTTAAACATCAGCATAATTTTTATTATTATTTTTTTAGCTTCCTTTTATAAGCTGGGCATGACATTTCAAACAGCCAAAACTAGTTATTGTTGTGGGACGCCTTGAAATGATAAACGGTGTTTAAAAATATTCGCTATTTTAAAGTGAAATATAAGTTTTTAAACACAAAATTCTAACTTTTAGGGTTAAAGACATGCCACGAAATATCTTTACAGTTTTTACCTGGGTTCTTATTTTCTTTTTATCTTCATTATCAACATTCTTAAAGTGAAAATGAAAGTTGTCAGAACGGCCGGTTAATTACAAAATGAAAAGAAACAAGTTTTATTAAAATAAAAGTATTACGCTTGCACTGTAATAAATGATGTGATCAACCTCTTCGCTAAAACACACTCGCTAGTTATTTATTAGCTTTATACGCACGTTTAAAGCGCAAGGTCATCAAAAGTATGTTCCTAATGTATTTTTTGTAATTTTTAGTATATCTAAAGACTAGGAAATTAATTAATTTTAAATATCTTTTTAAATGTCATTATAATGAATACACAAATTTTTGTACTAAATTTGGTTTTACTTTGTTTCTTTTATTGTTATTTTCAAAAAGGCATGGACTAAATATGTTGTGTTTTGTTCTCATATGTTAAAGTTTTATTTATTTTACATCGAAATTAATTGTTAAGACTACTTTTCTAATATAATTTATAGTCTAGTAATAAGACAGCCATAACTCTAGAAACACTAAAACAACGGTTCTCAAATGGGGGTCCGTGGACCCCTGGGGGTCCGTAGTAACCATCTAAGGGGTCCGCATGAAGAACCGAAAAGACAAAATAATAATAAAAGTTTTATTTTGAACTTGGGCTTCAGAGGGGTCCGCGAAAAAAATTAGTTTACTAGGGGTCCGTGAGCATGAATTTAATGAGAACCCCTGCACTAAAACATCAACCAACAATTTTATTGATCAATCAATATATGATTTATTAATAAACATGCTGGAAGCGACAAAACAATTACTAAATATTTTGTTAATTAATTTACTTCATACTTAAACTGTCATAATTTTAGTTTAGTAGGCTTTATTGCATTTTAGTTAAGAAAATTTTAAATGTTTCTGTTCTGTAATTGTCTTATTATTAAATTAGGTCATCCTATAGTAAAATCACAGTTAAGCCTATTGGTATATGCGGACTTCATCGGCAAGAACAAGCATTAATAATATAAAAGAATTTTAAGCCGTCTTTTGAAAACTTCTCAATTTTCAGTATACTTAATTTATTTTTAATAAACATATATTTATTTTCTAACAATTGACATTTTACAACATAAAATTTATTTCCAAGATTTTAAATTCATAACACTTAAATATAATACTTGTGAAATAAGTGTTCCTTAACACCAGACATTTTAAACTATTAATTAGTAAACAGCAAATTAAAAGACAAAACGCAATAAGAACATTTATAAAAATATACGACGACCTTTCTTTCCTCTGTCTTATATTCTGTTTATTCTTCTACCGATTTTAAGATTTTACCGAGTTTTATTTCTCAGTCTTTATCATATTTAACTCAGTTCAGTATTTAAGGAATAAATGATTCCTTAATTGCTACTACTGCAACAAGGGAATTCTATTACAAATTATTTGTCCATAACACAATAACGTTTCGTGTACGGGTATTTATAGGCACAATGGCAAGTTTCTTGTTATGGTAATGTATACATAGTAACAATTCGTAGATCATAGTCGTCTATAACTACTACACTGGAGCAATAAAAAATTTTAAATAAATTGCAAAATCAACAAATATGCCAAGGAGTGTAAAAATATACATTTTTATGGAGGTAGCGAGATGGTGTTTGCTTATGATCCAAGACAGAAATATGAGTTATTGAATAAACTGCATTGATTATTATAGGGATGTTTACTTACCAAACAAAAAAAAAACTGTTGTCATACCTTTCGGTGAAGACCGTCGTCACTGGCTGTTTATTTGGTTCGATTGGCGAGCGCTTTCGATGGAAGGACATCATTTTCAAGCCGCGTTTTGATTAGTACCAGTAAGAAAGTGTAAGGTATTTGTTGCATATATAGTAGTGGGTACAGGTAGCTTTGTCCGTAAAGATGGTGTCTATTTTAATGGTATTATGCATCTGTCATGTTTATTGAAGGTATATAATTTTAATATTTTAGTCTTTTATTATTGGGTAGTTAAGTGTGACCATCTGTGGGTGTTTTCCATTTGAAAGATTGTTTTAATAGTTTTAGTGGTGTAAAAATTGTTTCGGAGGTTGTATTTACGTGTTCGTTAATAATATCTCCGTTAAACGTTCGTGTTTTGTATATTTCCATGTTTTAAAGAATGTCCAGTCTTCGTCCTTTTTTACTAGGATATATTAACATCATACATTCATTTATTTCCCGTGGCTCGTGTTCATGTGTGTTAAGGTGTTTTGTGAAGTTAGAGTCTTCTCGTTTCCGTTTATATGATCGTATGTGTTCTTTGAACTTTTATATTTAATGTTCGTCCAGTTTTTATTATGTATATATGGTTGCAGGTGTAAGTGAGTCTGTGTACTCCGCTGGTGTTAAATTTATCGGTTATGACAACAGTATTATATTTACTGGCGGAATAAGTCAATACCAAACATATGGAAGTCCGTATATAAATTCTTACACATTTAAAATTATGATAAAAAGCTCTGTCGGAATTTTGTGAACAAACTTAAAATCTAAAGTAACAAAATTTAAGCCCAAATACTTAAACACAAATGCCATGTAGCACTTTGTTGTTTTTTTTAAGTTTTCTAAACATGTCTTCAGAGGACATTTTCTTTTCTTCTATTAGGTCCGTAAGCAATAGCTTAAATTGAAATTTAACAGACAGATAAATACTTTTTATTATAACAAGAAATTTATAATGCCCCAGACAGCAAAAAGTTCAAGAATTAAAAAGTGAAGATGTCAGTAGAGATGATAATAGAGTCAAAATAACTTACAAGTTCTTCTAGAATTAAAAGAATTGTAATGCTTTATCCCTTTTTTAAACATAGCAAGCTTTTAAAAACCTTGCGCAGGTATCCATATTACTATAATCTGTGACTTGTTAACTACTCGATATATCGTTTAATAAACATGCGTCTAACTTTTGCAGCCTTCAATACCACAATACTCTGTGGTTTCAAATTACTTTATAAAGAAACTCGCTTCTTAAATCAATGCATCCACTGAGGTAATATATTTACTGTGACTCTAAAACAAGACTGGAACCCACAGCTTAAACCTATAAAAAAAAACAATTCATTCTAACTAAATTAAGATTATATATATATATATATATCTATTAATATATCTATTTGATTTATATCTATTTAATCTTTGACTGAAAATGTATTTTGGTATTCTATGAAACGTCCAGAGGCCCATACCCAGAATATATGGGCGAGCGCCATTTTTTTACTTGATGTTTTTTGCTTGTTTTTTTCTCTATTGCCATGTATATTTGCTTTTCTTAACGCAGTTATTTCATTGTTTCAAAGGATATAAAAAAATTAAAGGTTTTGCCCGTTGCCTCGAAAGACATGGACTGATATTGCTAATTTAATAGCAAAATTTTCGAAACTATGTCTGAACTCATCTAAAGTGACTCCTTATAATGTTAGCTTTATTTTAAAAACTTTAAAAATTCTCGATACTGATGGTCTTTCTCTTATAATAATAACAAATACAGTTCCATACATACTAAATATTCGAAGTTCCAAACTGGAATACCAAAGAGCATAGATTGCTGATTCTTAAATATGCAAAAAGATAAAAGGTTTTATCATTTCCAAGTGGCTTTGTATTTGAATGTTGCCACATTTGATGCAGTTGTAATGACAAGGTCTATATAAGTGTGAGCAATTAACAAAAACAGTTAATTTATTTAAATTTTATGAAAAGTTTTCGCTTCGAATTTTTAAGCTTTTGTTTTATACAATTACATACATGTAGATTGCAATATTATTTTTAGTTTAGTGAAGTAACTCCAATACTATATTAAATTTTACATAAAAATGTGATCGGTTCTTAATGGGTTAAGCAATTTAGGTTAGAATATCCTGAAAAATATTTTAAAAAAAATTTAAATGATATCGATATAAAATTTTGTGTACAATCGTACTTTTCATAATCCGGAAAATATGGGCGAGCGTGTTTGGTTGGTTATAAATTTGATAGAACCGCGGGTGTTATTAAATACGGAGAAACTTATTTGCTCGTAAATTAACTTTACTAACAAAACAGGAGGGAAAAGAAATCGAAAAAATATCCATACATAAGTTGAAACAGTGGTAAAGTTTAATAGTCTGTTTATGATATATTTTACTGTTGTTAATGAGTTAAAGAGTTTAAAAAATTTAAGGTTGAGTAATCAAAACTGGCTTTTGCATGAATTCCATTGAAAGTGACATGATTTGTACAAGAAAAAATCGACATGACACAAAAGTTTAGAGCAGAATTACATATTTTAAGTTGGTACAAAAAATGAATTATAGCTTCTACACAAAATAGTACTCCTTTTAATAGTGACTTGCATAATCTAACTTAAGCAACTGTGCAAAATATATTCATATAAATCTTATATGGCAAACTTAAATGAACCTAACAAAACTTTTCGTCTAGCTTTTACAAAGTCCGAAAGTGATCGCAGATTCCGTACAATCATGTCTTGTTTCGAATGGAGACCTTCTCCATTTACTTTATTATAGCCATTTTAACAGAGATTCCTTTAATAAATGACCGACCCTACCGTCTGTGGTGTCGTGTTTTCTTATTTCGTCATGTTAACTTTTTTTTTTGAACTTTGCTTAATTCTTATAACTTTATGATGTAATTGATTGTTAAACTGCATTTACTTACCAGGTATTCTTCTATTAATTGTTTATTAACATTTTTAATTTGTAATAATAATCTATGTTTAGTACATGTCATCAGATCTGTTATTTATTTCGGTGTAGTGAAAACAATATATTGTTTCCCAAAAATTTTCTAGACTATTATCGCGTCAATTTTGTCATTATTTTTAATAATTCGATACATGCAATGTTGCGTTTTTGGGTGCCTCTTTCCCGTAATTCATACAAGTATAGAAAAACCATTCGAGCATATAAACTATGATAATTCAATGATATTGTGAGTTTACATTCCATTTATTTAAGAATCATAAGAAGCTACAATAT
Organism: Cistogaster globosa; assembly: GCA_937654795.1. Lineage (NCBI taxonomy): Eukaryota > Metazoa > Arthropoda > Insecta > Diptera > Tachinidae > Cistogaster > Cistogaster globosa. The sequence goes on from OW569405.1 coordinate 68,812,769, forward strand.
TATTGCGAAAATACGAAAAATAAACCGGTTTTTGCTTGTGAAATAAATTGAAATTTAATGCACAAAACATTATTTATTAAGAAAAAGGAATCACAACACTTTTAAGATATTTTATTTAATCAAAATTGCGATAAAGTAGTAATGAGTAATGAAATTTATTTTTAAGTTTAACAAAAAACAATTTCTTTTGAAAGTAGGTATAATTATTTGTATAAAACCTAAAAAAATCTTCAAATGACAAAGCGTGACATTTGAACATTTTCCTATTTTATTACTCTTTTGACCCACAAACAGTTTTATTTACACTAAAGTTTTTAAATATTATCATGAAAAATCCTTTCACAAATATATAAGTTTTTTGTTTCTTCACATTACTGAATTCATTAGAAACAACGTATATTTTGATTTTATGCAACATCTTATTAGGTCGAAGTAATGTTATGCAAGAAAAATTGATTGAGTTGAAGATTTAGAAAAGCAATTAGTTTATAATTAGCATAAAATAACATAAATTAGTTTCGTTTTTGAGTGAATGTTAAAAATTTATTACAACAAATAAGCTTAGAATTAGAATGTGGTTTACAATTATTTTAAATCTTGAATATACAAATTATTAGGTCCCTCATTTATTTTAAAATGTTTATATGCTTAAATATTTTTCAATTCTTCATCATTATACAATGATGATTACGAATCGCAATTGCTTATTTTTACAACGACTTCAGTATTAATAGTAAAAGGACTAAGAAATGTCTTAAATATTAAAAATATAAAGTGGCAAAACTATATCACAATCATACAAATACATATTTATATTAAATCCTAAAATAATTTAGTTATATAATAAGAGGTTTAAATAGACTACTCAAAATTCATATAAATAAAGTGTCATACAAATTGGCGTTGTTAAGCTGACAATTCCTACAAAATACCCTTTTTAAAATGTGTTGAGTATTACGGACACATAGATATAAGAGGTTTAAAAAGTGCACTTTTTAACTCTTCCTAGCAAAGCCCACGATTTCGTCCGCGTATCATATCCAGTTTTCTTAAAATTAAAATTTAGAAAAATGTATCTTTAAACATTTATTGTAGAGATCTGAAACAAGATTTTAAACATTTTTACTTACAAAAATAAATTGTGTAGACAACTGTTCTAGTACCATCATACCGGTAAAATTGGATGCTTTCATATTTAAACCTCTACGTTTTCTGCGAAATGAATTATTTTTACCGAAAACAAATATTCTATATTTAAACAACGGTTCTAAAGGAAATCCTTACAACATTTTATTTAAATCCATCCACTAGTTTTTACGTGATGCGAACACAGACAGACAAATATTTAAAAAATAATTGTTTTGTATTATACTATCTATACCAAAATCAAAATTTTCCAAAAAAAAATTAAAGTTCAGAAAAAGTGATAGATGTGGTGAAAAAGAATATAATGTCTTTGGCAAAAAAAGTAGATTTACGACTTAAAGCTACTTTATATTTCGTTAAAAGTTTGTGGTCACTCATATATAAATGCGCACAGTTCTAATAGTTTCGGGAAAAAAGATTTTAATATTAAAATATTCACAGTAAAGAAAGAAACTCGCTACGAGAACCAAATTTATTGTTAATGTTGAGAAAGAAGGCAATCAATAGAGAATATTATTGTTAATTAAATAAAACTTGATATTTTTATATAAAATCTTACGTAAATTAATTTGGTTGCATCTTCCAATTAACAGAAAAGATTATAGCAGAGATAAAAATAAGTCGAGCTGACTTTCTTAGAGGTTGTTGCGACCGAATATTGGCTACAAACATCATTTGATTATTTTTAATGTAGAAAATTTGCCAATGTTATAGTTTCATAAGAATTGAAATTATTAATAGTTAAATCTTAATAATTTCAACTGATTTCTGTTTTCTATGTGTGTTTTTCGAAAGCTGTTGCGCCATAAGTCTAAACGTTCTTGTTGTGGTTGAGTTCTATGACTTAAAAAATGTACTTGCTTTCTCTGTTAAGAAAATTTTGTTTTTTCTTTCTAAAAAATTTGTTTTGTTTGGATTTTTATTAATAAGAAAACGACAAGACTTAAACTAAAGGTGAACTAATTAAAATGACATAGAGTTGAAAATTTCAGTATGAGAATAATTTAGCAAAAAAACTTTACGTCAAAAATTTGGTTTCATTACACACACAACAATTGCTGTTTTTGTATTAACTTTTAAAAAATACAAAAACTTCAGCTTTCTGTTTTGATTTAATACGTAACCATTATAAATCATTTGTTCTGTCTCAATGACGTAGAAGTTCGCATTTATTATTATATTTTAAGGCAAATTTTGTTTTGCAAATAAAAGTGAATGTAGCTTCTGATAATATTTCATAACCACTTGTGTAACTTTATTTTTTGCATGCTGCCAAATGTTTTTTATTACGTGGATAATTAAAGTTTTTATGTTTAGGTGACATATCTTAGATGAAGTAAGAAATACTTTTTTAAACGCGGCGCTAAAATCAAAAGCAACAATATGTCAGGAATTAAAAATGCACTAAGCATACCGATTAATCAACACATTTTGTTTGTATTTTTATGATTATTTAAGTGTTCATTGCAATACAATTCTACTCTTACGAAGCATATGCGAAAAAATGCCAAGAAATTAAGAGGAAGATGAACAAATTACCACTTATTTCTTTATCAATCTTCGCTGCAAGTGCAGTTTGCATCTTCTTTAACAATTTTACAATTAGTCAAAGCTTACAAATAAAGTTCAAGGAAATATAAAAATCATGGGCACTTAAAGGATTTTAATAATACAAGCAGTAAGTGGAAGAAAATTACATTTTGCAAAGTATTTTACATCGGGTACCTCTAATGGGTCGTAAGAAATCAAGGTATTTCATGCTTTAAGCTTGACCTTCCCAAACACAGAGAAAACGGGCTTGGCTTTAAAACACAATAAAATTTACTAATGTCGATCACATTTTTTGAAAACCTTATACACTACAATTCATACGATTGCATATTTTTATAGAAAAATGTTGAGTGGATTCGCTGTATTCATATTTTGATTTCAAAATACTTTATATGACTTTGATAACAAAATATGCAAGCAAACTACGAAAATAAATATCAAATAATACATAATAATACTCACAAGGAAATGATTGAATGTTAACATTTAGAACATGCTTGCATCTCAAAGCATGATCTTAAGAAACTGTAAAGACATCTATTTTACTTTAAACAATAGAAAACTAAACAGAACTTCAATAAAGAATAGTTTTTAGTTTTAGTTATTTATTTGTTTTTACAAAAAACCATTTGAGCATTTATTGTTTAGTTTTCAAACAATTCGCAAACGTTTAAAGTTAAAACAACTAAGAAATTTCTCTAAATTATGCTTTCATTTATTTAAAACTTTGCTTTGCTTCAATGATTCTAAAAAAAAAGAATTGTCTCTTTACGTATAACGCTATTGAAGGACTATTTATGTAGATACATATGTATGAAAATATTCTTCTTACAAAATTCAGTGGACAAGTTACGGCATTCCATATCGATCGAAATTAGAATCGAACTCATATATAAATTTCGATTGAAATCGAATGCCGTAATTTACCCATAGATCTGATGGCTCATCTAGACTGTAAAACCAATCCAAGTTAAAAAGCAAAACTTTAAGAAAAAAGTTTTTTTTTTTACAGAAAAACTTTATTGTGGGAAAGAACGTTTAATGCCGATTTTTATTTAAATTATTTAATGGGAAATCTGCAGTATGGTATGTGTGATTATACATATGTATATAGTGAAGGGTAAAAAAGATTCGGGATAGCCGAATATGGCACTTTACTTTTTTGTTGAAAATATTTATAGTTTTTGAATTAAACGTTGAATTCTCGAAATAAATCTAAAATTAGGAGCTCTAGTTTGTATATATACTCATTGGAGTAAAATACATTATGATATTTCTTATGCTGTTATTACCGTAACCCAATATAAAAGAATTTTTTTAACCCCTTTTTTAGTTTTTGACCGGCTGCTTGTGGCACATTAGGTTGCTACGGTTTACGCTTTTTATAGTGATTACCGAAAATTTCTTGTATCAAAGTAAGTGCTTTTTAAATGTAATTTCATATTTTTTATGTATTGCGTACGGATACTGTCATGCAACAGTTTCTAGCCAGGTAAAATTTTAGATATTAATACGTTAGATATTTAAAGATTAATTTTTGTTTAACAGCAGTTAAAGAAAACCAAATCTGTAAAAACAAATTTATGTAGACAATCAAATTAACAATAACAAACAGAAAAATATTAGTTATGAATATAACTAAGCAAATGGCAAGTTTTTTTATTAAAGAGCAACTGTCTTCCATTTGAACAGATTTCAAGACGTGGTTTAAAATAATAAAAAAAATCAATAAAGACATTAAATATAATTTTTCGAAAAACCACCCGCGGTTTTGAATTTATGTCAAATATACATATATTTGAATGCATTTTAATTAATACAATTTATAAATTTATGTTAACATTCATGTTTTTTACTTCACTTTTGTGGTCTTGATGAAAATGAGCTTAAGAAATATATTAATGCGAAAACAAATTATTATTATTAATATGTGATTTTTTAAGGACATTTATTTATATTATTAAGTTGTTATCGCAATAAACTATATGTCTGCGAATAAAACGAGTACCATACGAGTAACTAACCATTTTTGGAATAAAACAAACATTTTATAAAGCATTTATATTTTGTTTCTTAATTAATTGCAGAAACAAAGGTTATTATTTCTCCTTTATTATTCGCAATTCGATGATTAATCAGTTCTTTTACCTTTAGTTCTGATAATCGGATAAGCCCATCGACATATGGATACTTTTTTCAGTTACAGATAAATATTATGGACATTACAAAGTTTTTTTGCCCTTAAATCTTTTACAAATACTTGATAGCGGTAGAACCTATAAGAAACATATTCAGATGTAAAATATAATCCTTAAATGATTTTTCTACACAAATTCATATGCTGCTTTCATAACTTTACAAGAAACAAAAAATATAAATTCATATCTTGAAAACCATTTTTGTTGTTCTGACACTCGTCAGATTGAAAACTTAAAAATATACTTTTGTAAACTGACTGCAATGAGCAATTGGGTTAGAATAAAATTAACATTGCTTCAAGTAATAGGTAGTTTTTGTTTTCTAAAAAATAATTTAGACTAAAATAGCGACAGCTTAATTTGAATATAAAGTTATTAAGTATAAGCCCTGCAAACATTATAAATGCAATCAATACAATTTTAAAATCTTTATCGAGGTAATGAAGACATTTTATGACTTGCAAGAAACAGCACTCAATAAAGTTATAAAGTTTTATAATTGAACACATTAAATTACAAGTGTTTCTAAGTGTTTCCTTTTTTCAACCATAAAAAGTAACTAATAGGAAATAAATTCCACAGAACATAATATTAGAGGATGTCAAAAAATTATTTTATTATACTTATACGAAGGCTGAATGTAACATATAATAATATTGCAAGGTATATTTTTGGTATTAGAAGATACGAAAGCATTTCACGATATGCAAATAAAATTTATAATGTCACCTTTGATAATTTATTAAAATGCCGAACACTTATCTTCTTGCATAAAATAATATATAATCGACAACCACCATATCTCTTTCAAAAAATTACATTCTCAAGGTCGAATAGAGGTAACAAGATAAATAGCATTAACTATACAAAAGCGATATCTGAGCAACACTTTTTCATTAATTCAATTCATCTTTGGAGCCAATTACCATCTCAAATACAATCTATTAGCAATGCCTGCCATTTCAAATCTGCCATATTTAGGCACTTTACGTAATTATTTTACCTTCTAAATAACCACTTTTTGCCTTAATTTTTTTTAATTTGTTTTTTGTTATGTTAATTATAAATACACTTAAATTGTTAGTTATTATTATTATTTTTTTTCTTAATAATTATTATTATTATTATTGTTTAAATTTACGATAATATTTAAATATCTATACATATGCCAAATAACTAAGCAATACTCTAATATAAGACTTGTTCTTGTTGTATTGTAATAACATAAGTAATAAATAAATAAATAAATAAATAAAATACTTAAAGGTTTTAAATGAAGTAAGAAAAAGGCTTAACAAATATATCTATTTACGATTTTTAGCAGCAGGAGGCGAATATTAAAACCAACTTGTAGTCAGTCAACCGTTTCCTACAAAGAAAGAGCTTGATTAGGGTATTATTTTAAAAATTTGTAGATATTTTAACAAAAGTTGCAATATAAAATATATGATAAGGATTAAATTCGTAATTACGGGAAAAAATTTGAATAAATTTGCTAAAAATTGTATCCAGTATTTTGAAAAAACTGAACAAGATCTCAAAAATTTTAATTTTAAAGTTATTATAACTCGATGATTTTTAAACACAAACATGCAGATTAAACCACCATTTTTTAGATATTGATGCGTTCTTTAGGACCATGCATAACTTTTAAAAATCAGACAAAAATTAAAGAAACCTAAGTTTAGAAAAATTTTAAGGTGCTACGTACCCCGTTTTGAGACCACATAGCGCCAACCCTGGAAAGTGGATGGTACCTAGCTTAAATACTTAAGCTCAAACGCTCCTCTTCTATTGTAATGCCTAATTTTGGATCAATCGGCCTAGCCCTTTATAAATGGCTAAGTTATTTAAAAAATATTTTGATTTTGCCCCACTGTACAATGTTTATGTATTTAAATGTTTTAGATTTTTTGCCGCTTTATTTATTTTGTTTAATATAAACAAAAAACATAAATTTTATGAATAATAAAATGAAGGCACATTTTGTAGGATAACACTCGTATTCTACTCAACAAATTAAACCTTGTTTAATTTATTAAATTACCTATGAGTTTCATGTTTGTAAAATAGTTCTATGAAAATATTTTTTGATTTGTTTTATTCATTCCATTGTAAGTTTTCTTTCAATAAACATTATTTAATTTCAAATAATTGCGGACCTCTAATAGGTTATGGGCCATTGTTTCACGCAATGGATTTATTGAAGACTTCATTTGCTAAGCTTAATGCTGACAACTACCATTTATGGAAATTTAAATTGGAGTTGCTTTTACGCAAGGATGATTTGTGGAATCATGTTATCAAAGATGTTCCTGCTGCACCCGATGATACTTGGAAACGTAAGAATGAAGAAGCTTTTGTGATAATTGGATTATCCGTGGAAGATAATCAACTGCTGTTGATTAAAAATGCTAAGAACGCTCATGAGGCATGGGGAATTTTGCGTAATCACCACGAAAAAGATACACTTGGAACTAGTGTACGTTTGATGAAGCAAATTTGCAGGATGAAATATTCTCAAGAAGCATGTATCTCGGAACACATAATGAATATGAAGCTATTGTTTGAAAAATTAGCAGCTATTGGTGAAAAATTTTCAGAACGCTGGTTGGTGGCTATGCTCTTGAGTAGTTTGCCAACTTCGTACGATACGCTTGTTACTGCTTTGGAAGCCAGGAAAATAGAAGAACTTACTCTAAGTGTGGTAGAGTCTTGTTTAATAGAGGAAGGTCAAAGAATTTTGTCTGATATTCCGTCAAATTCTGTGTTGAAAAGTTCAAACATAAAAGAAGTTCGTAACGTAAAGGTTTGCCATTTTTGCAAAGCTAAGGGTCATATTAAACGTGACTGTTGGAAATTTAAAAAGACAAAAAATAGTAATAAAGCCAACGAAGTTACAGTCTTAAGTAAGGGTATAGATAACTTTTGTTTTACCCTAAGTTCTAGTTCAAAACTATGGGTGCTAGACTCGGGAGCAACTTGCATTTTTGTTTAGATCGTTCTTGTTTTTCTTTTTTAAATCTAAACCTCCAAGAGAAGGTTACAGTAGTGAACGGTGAAAGTATACTAAGTAGTGGTAAAGGTCAATGTAAAATGTCGTTATGTAATTCTCAAGGTCAAACTTTTGATTTCGTCATGCATGATGTGCTGTTTATTCCTTCTTTTTGTGGAAATTTGATGTCTGTTAATAAAATATTGGCTAAAAACTTTCAAGTTAACTTTAAGGAAAATCGTGGTATCATTTATGCTATTGATGGTAAAGAAATCGGTATAGCTGTATTAACAAATGGATTGTACGAACTGCAACAGGAAATAAAACCAAGAGCCATGGTAGCAACATGCAGCATGAAGAATTGCATTCACTATTGGCACAGGGTGTTTGGGCATCGTGATGTTGAAGCAATAAAAGAAATGAAGAAGGGGCAACTGGTCAGTCATTTGGAAATACGCGATTGTGGAGCGAAAAAATTTTGTGAAGTTTGTATTAACTGCAAAATGACTAAGGCGCCATTTAATAAAAAACGTCAGTCCAGGTCTAAACGAATTTTAGATTTAATACATACTGACGTTTGTGGGCCAATACAAACGATGACTCCTGGAAAGAAGCGTTATTATTTAACATTTATTGATGACTACAGTCGTTTTACAGTTGTCTATTTGCTAAACACAAAGAGCCAAGTTTTTGAGAAACTTAAATGCTACATTGAAATGGTTCAAAATAAGTTCTCTAGATATCCGAAAATTATAAGGTCTGACAATGGTGGCGAGTATACTTCAAAATATCTCCGAAATTACCTTGATTCGAAAGGTATCCAATATCAATATGCTGTTCCGTACTGTCCCCAACAAAATGGAGTTGCCGAAAGGAAGAACAGAAGTTTAACTTAAATGGCAAGGTGTATGATAACCGAAGCTAAATTGCCAAAAACATTTTGGGGAGAGGCCATTATTTTAGCCAATTACATACAGAATAGATGTTTTTCTAAGGTAGTAAATAGTACTCCATATCAATTGTGGGAAGGAAACATTCCCAATATAGACAATTTTCAAATTTTTGGTAGAAAGGGACATGTTCTTGTACCAAGAGAAAAACGTCAAAAATTGGACAACAAAACTAAAGTTCTGGTTTTTATGGGATATGATGAACACTCAAAAGGCTATCGGATGGTAGATATAAACACTAATGTTGTCAGAATAAGTCGCGATGTTAAATTTTTGGATGAAGAGCCCTCTATTGGTATTAAAACTGAAAATCTCTCTAATAATTCTATTGATTTTTGCTATGGCAAATTTAAGAATAAGGAAGACATACCATGTTACAATAATAATATACTATACGATGACGATACATCGTTTCAAAGTCTTGAGGAACTCATTTTGACGGAAGAGGAAAATATGAATTCCGTAGTTGATGACGATAAAAGGTTAGAAGAAAATAAAGAAAATGAACCAAAACCTCTGTCAATTCGTAGATCACTACGAAATAATAAAGGTAAACCACCGAATCGTTTTGGTTATAATACAGTTTCTACTTGCAAAGATGTAATTGAACCCAGAAATTATAAAGAAGCTTTAACCTCAGAGGACAAAGAGAAATGGGTTGCAGCAATGAAAGAGGAGTACACGTCTTTGAAGGATTTAAAAACATGGGATTTGGTAAGCGCTCCATCTAACGCTAATATTATAAGCTGTAAGTGGATATTCAAGGTTAAACGTGATGTAGCTGGAAAGCCACAAAGGTTTAAAGCACGATTAGTCGCACGTGGGTATACTCAAAAATTTGGAGAAGACTATGATTAAGTTTATGCACCTGTTGTTAGACAAACGACATTAAGAATATTGCTATCTGTGGCGGGTGTAAAGAAAATGTCAGTAGTACATTTTGATGTAAAATGTGCTTTTTTGAACGGAGATCTTAAAGAGGATATTTATATGAAACAACCTCCTGGTTTTGAAGAAGGAAATAAACTCGTTTGGAAGTTAAAGAAGAGCATTTATGAACTCAAACAGGCTGCTTATGTTTGGAATCAAACATTACATGATTTGATATATTCAGGAGGATTTATGCAATCTAGTGCTGATCCATGTTTATATACAAAAAACACCAACGAGGAAGGGCTAGTCTATATTCTAATTTACGTTGATGATATTTTGGTTGCTAGTGAGAAGGAATTAAGCAATGTAACTGTAGGAAAATTATTGTCGTCCAAATTTTCTATAAACTGTCTTGGAAGAGCTAGCCATTTTTTAGGAATCGAAATATTTCAAGATAACGATTTTAATTTTTGCATTCGTCAACATATTTACATTAGAAATCTTGCAAACGAATTTGGTTTGGAAAGTTCGAAAGTATCTTCATATCCATTAGATCCAGGGTATGGTAAAACTAAATCTGATTTATTGTTGGATAATAATAAATATCAGAGATTAATTGGATCTCTGCTATATCTCAGTGTTTGCTCAAGACCAGATATTGCTGCGAGTGTTTCAATACTTGCTCGTAAAGTTAGTTGTCCCACTCAAGAAGATTGGTTAGAGCTAAAAAGAGTGCTTAAATATTTTAAAGGTACTGAAAATTATTTTTTACGATTAAGTTACAAAACCGATAACCCCAACATATTAAAAGGATACGCAGATGCAAGTTGGGCAGAGGATAGGGTAGATCGAAAGTCTAATTCTGGTTATATTTTTTAGATAAATGGTGGTACAATAAGTTGGTCATGTAGAAAGCAAACTCTGGTCGCTTTATCTTCAACTGAAGCTGAATTTATTGCACTGTCTGAAGCGTGCAAACAGGCCATTTGGATAAAACGCCTCTTAGATGACATACATATCAAGCAAAACGCTCCAACAGTAATATATGAGGATAATCAAAGCTGTTTACATATTATAAAAGATCAGAAGCTTAGTGCCCGAACCAAGCACATTGATACCAAAACTCATTTTGTAAAGGATCATATTGATAAGGGACATATAAAATGCGACTACTGTCCATCGAATGAAATGATAGCTGATATAATGACAAAGCCGTTGCCAAAAACTAAATTTCTTAAACTGCGATATTTACTAGGAGTAGAATCCGATTGAGGAAGGGTGTAGGATAACACTCGTATTCTTCTCAACAAATTAAACCTTGTTTAATTTATTAAATTACCTATGAGTTTCATGTTTATAAAATAGTTCTATGAAAATATTTTTTGATTTGTTTTATTCATTCCATTGTAAGTTTTCTTTCAATAAACATTATTTAATTTCAAATAATTGCGGACCTCTAATACATTTATCTTTATCTGCAGAGAAATCCACCTTTAAACAAAAACAGGATAAATGACGACACCGGTTTATTCAGTTTCGATAAATAAAATACTTTCAGGCATAATTTTTTATTAAGTCATCAGTTACTTAATTATTCTGAAATATTTGGCAAATTCTTCTTTGCCAAAACTAATGAAATTCAAAAAAGCAGAAAAATAGCAGAAAATAAAAAATGCAAAGTTAAGACTTTGCTAAAATTTTTTTAAATTTATTAGTAACCTTAGATTAACTAAAAACAACTTTTTTAGCATGGATTTACCTGGTAAGATTTTTTATCTTATATTTTGTATATTGTCACAACAACAGCAACAATAACTTTATTTAAGTTGCTTGACTTAAATAAAGTTACGTATGCAAAGATGCGAGGCTAAGCATTAACTTTAAAACTATTGCCCTGCTTTCTTTTTACTGGGTTACTAATAATAATTTGTTTTTAAATTTGTATAGCATCATTTTCAATATTTTGTATTGCGGCATTATGGAACACAATACTTTGTTTGACTACAAAGCAATTGATGCTTTGAAAGCCAGCCGTAATGTAAATGAAATATTCCTATTTTTTTATTCAACATTAGGCGATTTAAAAGATGGTGGGGCGCTCACTATGCGGCGGGATCTCTTACTCAAAACTGCAAGTTTAAAAATAGGTGAGTTTGAGAGATCATTCTGCATCTTATTGCATGAAAATTCTTTAAATTAAAAAACAGGCAGCTATATGAAATTTAAAAAAAAATTAAAAAGTGTGTATTTTATGCTCACAAAATCTGTTATTTAAAAGCTTTATCACAAATAATTAAATAATTAAACTTTCGAAATTTGTTTGAAAAGTAAAAACATACTAATGTTTTCTTAAAAATCTAGTTTTGGAATAAAAGTCTTTTAGTGCTCCGAAAAGTACGGGAAATTTGTGTCTGAAATTTAGAATAATATTTACGAAATTTTCCTAACATAATTTTGACATAGTAATTTTTTTGTATCAACTGTGTGAATAACATCTTAGAATTTAATTTTATTGCGAGCATGCAAGTTTTTCCACCCAAAACCATGTAATCTATTGTGCGCTATCTTTAATCTGCTTCTTAAATTAATTTTTAATGATAGTTAGATATTTCAAAAACGCTGTTTTAATCGCAAAAGTTTCGTGCGACATTATTTATATATTTTATTTGTTCGATCTAAATTCACCTAGAGTTCAAGAAGAAATTCTTAAATAAAACTCTACTTAATCTGAAACATTGGCAATTGCTTCCTCATAGAAATTTTTTCAATATTTCTTTGCACCAAAGGCGAAGTATCTAAATAACTATTTTGTTAGGTCTCTGAATTATTTGAGAGCACTAAATGATAACCTTAATTACAGACTTAGTATCTTATAAATTTTTTCAAAATGATCACCAGACTTCCGAGACAATAATTATAAAAAAACAAAATGAGAATTCCGCCTAAAGGCCAATATATTTACCATTTAATGATAAATACCAACAATAAAGCCTTGCCTTCTTTCTTTCTTCAACTTTTAATTAGTGGATATAACAATGATTCAATTAAAAAAAATAAATAAACTTTTTATAATTTAAATAATAAAAATAAAACGCTTTATAAATAAATTGTTGAGCAACCGCTTTCTTGTGATTCCTAGTCAAACGCAACATAGACTATCTTTTCAGCCCTTTACAACACTAGAAAATATTCGGCGTACATATTAGGTCAAGCACACAGCAGGCAGCTTTTATACATTTGTAAGATCTAGCAGTGACAAGTCAAAGCAAATAATTGACAAACTAGTAAATTCTTCGTGGCTTAAAAAAAAATTCACAAGCAAAAAGAAACTTGTTTTGTTAAGAGAAATCGTATCCGTATGCAATAAGGGCCATGCATAACTCTTATAATATGTAATAAACATCACTTTGGAATATGAACTATACGATACTCGAACATGGAAGAAACATGTCAAACTAAACATGAAATCTCATTATAAAAAGTCTGTTATAAAACTGTCAAAAATGTTAATGGTGTTTCTTATGAAACAAGATAACGAAGGAAAAAAGTTTAAGATACAAAGAATTTAATGTTGTCTTATTAACTTTTTCTCTTTACGTGATTCTTTGCATTGACGTTGCTATACTTCATGCCATTACGTTTTTCTTAACACTTAAAATATTTAAATTTTATAGAGTGCCAAAGTAAAAAATCGAAATAACTAATTGCATTAACACCGCCAAACAGTGATTTTTACAGTGTAAAATACGTAGATTTTTTTTAATTCTAAGCAGCAATATTGAAAAAATATAAAATAATTTTTTTATCAAATTTTGGTAATATGATCTTTTTATATACATTTTTTTTAACTAAAAAAACCGTGGCAACACTGTATAAGGCAACTAATTCCATTACGAGGGCAAAGTTCACATTGATGGTAGGTGAACACATGTCAAAATGTCATAATATTTAACCAAATGTCTACAACGTGGTAAAGCTCTCTTAATACCTTGTTTTGTAATGACCTAAGACACTTTGGTTTAGCATCTTTACAAAGATGCTGTAAAACGTTTGCCTGTAGCTTCGGCTGAATATGTACTTTAAATTAAAATTAGGAAGCCATAACACAGTTTACATTTTTAATAAAAAACTAATATTTAAATTCTATTTCATCCTATTTATAAGTTCCGTTTTCCAAACTAACCACTGTGTGTCCTTCTACTTAAGAGCGGTTAAAATTATATGACTGACACTTAAGGAGCATCAAGAATACAACTTGTTATCCAACAAAAAAAAAAAAAAAAAGTAAGCCGCACATTAAAGAAAACTTAGACTGTGTCGTAAAAATACACTCTTTCAAATGATTTTAGATTTGTTGCAGAAATTAAAACTTTGCATTTTGTAGCGGCGCATTTCTTGTTATTTCTTTAAAAATTTTATGTATTCATAACACCGCCAACATAAAATACAATAGATATTGAGGATTTTCAGGAATTTAATTTTTAAAGTAAAATCATTCTCAAATCTGCAAAAGTGTTGTGGGAAATATTTTTATGATCCATATATTATGTATATTGATTTATTTGCAATATAAAAAAACATTAAAAGACAATGTATACAGCTATGAATTTATGTTTCCGGACTATGGTAGGAGAAAGTATTAAAGTAATCGAAGTCAATTAAATTGTATGTACATAAGTACATACATGCCTTGTACTATGGTTTATTAAAAAACAAAAAATTATTACATTTAATTATTATATTAACTTACAAGCAGTGCTCGCGGCTTTGTGTGCGTGTCATTTCTCGTTTTCTCAAAATTCAAATCTAGAAAAATATTTTTTTTGTAGATGGATTTTTATTAGAAAATTTTAAAAACTTATAAATTTTTAGTGAGATTGGTGTGAAACTTTATATCTGAAGTTTGAAGTCACATAACACCCTTGCTAGCAGATCTTGTTACTTACAGGAAAACAAAAATATGTTCCCATTTTTCCTGAGAAAGTTAAAACGTACATATTTCATCAAATATTTTTAATCAAAATGCCATTTTAAAATGATGCTCCATTATACTTTAAGACCTGCGTTTTTTGTACAAAGAAGAAATACGTTCATTAATGATAATGATTAAAGACCATTTAATCATTAGTCAATGGTAATGATTTTGTTTTTTAACTAACTAACAATGAAACCTTTTTATTAATGAAAATAATAATAATGCTTAAAATCATTAGCATTATTTATCATTCAATGCTTAATAAACTGTAAATTAATTAGTGTATCTAAATAATTAATAACTCTCATATGTGCTATTTACACCAACTTTAAAATTTTCAAAAAAAATTTCTTGTACAGAAAAGACTAATAGAATAGAACTATAGAATATCCTGCATATCCAAATATTCTCCTCAGCTTACTGACTGCAATTGAAAATGATTTCTTTGCAGCAGCATTAAAAATCTTTGTTTTTGCATCCATAATTATGAAGTGGATGACGACTTCAGTAACAACTCATTTTCTTTAGCGTATTGTACTATTTCTGTATCGAAAAAACTAAACAGAAACTGAAAAATTATAATGCAAAATGTAAATCAAAGTACGACTAACAAATGTAAGTAAAAACGAGAAACTCCCGCTCGAATTTCAATATTTAATCTTTCTTAAAAACAATTGGTCTGGATTGTAATAATTTTAAATCGTCCGTAATCTAGAAGCATCCAAATTATTAAGTGGCAGGACTGGCACATGTCAAAGAAGTGCTGTGTAATGGTATCAGTAAAGATTTTCTTGCGATTTGTTGCGTTAGTTGAAACAAGAATCTTTGCGCTTTTAAAAACTCATTCTTAGTAAATTGTCTACTTAAAAACCTTTTTCATATTGTTTCTTAAAATTTCCAAAAAATAGCATTAATAATGTGTAGCATTAATGGGGGAATATTATGGCAGATCATAAACTTTTTAGTTCCCATCTTTAAGCCCTTTACATTCAACAGTATTTCAGACTATTGACTGATAATTTTCGATGCTCCCTTCTTAACATGGATTCTGCTTAAATGCCAGGATTTGCTTTCGATCGATGCCCTTTATGGCATCGAATGTTTGACTGCCTGTAGTGCTCACTCTACTGCCAACCAGTATTGAACATTTGTATACAATGCTCGCTGCCTTTTTAATGCATAGCGTAAGGTCACCTTGAGTACCATATTAGTTTGCCTGCATTTTCTTAAATAAAACTATTCTGAAACCTATACTTACGACATTAACATTCGTCAAAAGAACTCTGAGTTCAGGTACAATAAACATTTGTGCGAACTACAAAATTTTTAACAAAATATATTTAACTTCGATGAAAATTGTCACCTCAAGCTCAAATAAGTACTAAATTTCTAACCAAATTAAAACTTTATTACTATCTTCTGCCAGTATTATGGAAACAGTGTTTAATGCGCGAAAAAAAAATAATTTGACAACGATTGTAAATTTGGAAAGATATTTTAATGTTTCCAGTATTATAATATTGATTTTCTTGCTTCGGTTTTAATAAACTTATTTATTTTAATTATTTCTTATTATTTTCGAGCTATGTGTGTGTAAAGCAAATATCATTTAAATGATAAAATAATGTCGGATGTAAGTCAAATAATATCTCAATCTGAATCAACAACAGCAGCAAATACACAATTGCCAACGAAGACTACGCTGAAAAAATCTACAAAAGCGTCATGTACTATCTCCTTAAAAGACAAGAAAGCCAACAACTACATTTATCAGCACCGACGAACTACAATTTTAAAAACACAACAACAGCAATGACAGCAGAAACAAAACTATCAAGTTACGTTTATAATTTTAATTGCCATCGAAAAAGCGAAACACCTGTGCGTAATCGATTTAATTAGCCAAAGTTTAAAACTTTTTACAAGGCATAAATTATCCGCCATTTGCCTCGACACCAGTTAATTGTCAACATTATATATTACTATAACCTCTGACGACAATGTTGCCATAAACAGCAGCAAGCAAAATTAAATTTTAAAACGAAATGCTTCAAATGAAAACCATTGCAACAATAAGGTCTGTTCCCATCAGAATTGCAAACGAAAATGAAATGTTATTGAACTACTTATTTTCAAAACTTTATGTATTTATTAAGTTTTTCAAAATACGATTTCGATTTTCAAATCGATATGAAAAATGACAGTTATGTATTTTATTAAAACAAAAATTACTTGGATAACAAATATTAAAAAAAAGTAGTAAGTATTCAGTTGATTATGACAAATTGTATATTTAAAAACGTTTATTTTATATGATTTTGTGACCTAATTGCTGCTAGAATAAAATAAAAAACGAATTCTGTTTAAAAGAAATCACAATTACACTTAGTATTTTATTAAAACAAAACTTAACATCAGGCCCACCATTGTCTAAGATTATTTTAGTTTAAAATTCATAACAGAATTAAATAATTCTTGCAAAAAAACCGACTTCAAAATAGACAAACCTAAAATCATATTTCTTTAGGACAGTAATAATACGTTAATTATATTATGTTCGAGCAAGATTGCGTAAGACTTTTTATATGTCAAATTATGAATGTAGATTAAACAAGAAGATTCAGTAGTTATGTGGTCACCTTAATTTCTACACTGCTTATTGCTGGCACAGTAAAACAAAATTTGTTTCAATTCTAAGCGTTAGTCCTATAACTGTTATCATGATTGCCCATATACATCAAATTACAGCCATTAGTGCACCCTTTATTTTCTAATTTTAATAATACTTGATAAAGTAATAGACATTCTGCTTAATTTTCAAAAATTTGTCTTTAACGGTTTTAGAGATATGGCCATATAGATCGACTTACATCAATTATAGGGACATCCTTTAATTTCTAACTTAAAGATTGCTTCTTGTAATAGCGGACTAAGCAATCAAGGCTCTGTGTAAGTTTCAATCAACTGTCTACAACTTCTCAACAGTTTGGTCATATACATCGAATAACAGCAACTATTGTAACCCCATATATTTTATAATTTAAAATATTAATACTTTTTAATATACTTGAAATAGCAGTGGACTTTCTGTTTTATTTTTAAATGTTTGTATATAATGGTTCAATTTACGGGCCATATAGAAAAATTTACTTCAAATATGGGAACATCTTTTAATTTCTAAATTCAAATTTTATATTTGTGGTTATAGCGGACTTAGCAATACAGGTTCTTTGTAAATTTCAAATATCTGGCTATAACAGTTCAAAAGTTTGTCCACATACATTAAATCACATTAACTATTAAAACTCCCTTTAATCTAGAATTTTGAATGTTTATATTTGTTTTTACAACAGTCATAGTAATAGACATCCTGTCCAAGTTTTGAGCGTTTATCTATAACGCATATAAGTAAGTTTACGTCACCGATGGGGACACCCTTTAATTCTTAGGTTTATTTTTTTATTAATTTATGCTATAGTGAGCTATAGTAATAAGCATTTTTTTTAATTGGGAGAATAGCGCCTTACGATTCATAATACACTTAAAATACATGTATGTTGTATGGGGAGACCTTTTAATTTTTAAGATTATGAACCGTTTTAAGAAAAACAGGACCAATCTGTAAGCGCAATCTATCAATTTACAATAAATTTTTAAAATCGATTCAGAAATGACTGAGTTTTACAGGCAAAAACATAAAAAAAAAAAACAATCGGTCGAATTGATAACCTCCTTCTTATTTTGAAGTCGGTTAAAAATGTTGCGAATTATTAAGTATTTAAGAAAACGCAATCTGTAGATTACTGAACACAAAAGCCTTGTTGATCTTTTTTTTTGATATTGTCAGACTAGAGAATGTATTCCAAATTCATCAAAATTGCATTTTTCGAAAATAAATTTAAATAAGCAACAGAATAAGAGTTATTACACACATCACAGAAAAATATATTTTTACGAAGCCTTTGATTCACCTCTAGTAATGGTCTTTACTCAACCTATAAGCCGTTAGGTCCTAAATTTTGCCTTACAAAAGTCCTGGCATGAAGTGGTCGTACGTGTCGCAAAGTTTGATACTGCGGTTGTGTTTAATCTTTCACCGGTTTTTATTCTTTTATCTCTTGTCCAATATGTTTTTATAAAGAGAAGTATTTAATATTAATACTAATAACTTTCGTAGTTACTAAGATTAAATACGTTTTAACAATTTTCCATAACGATATTAATATAAAAAGAAAACAACCGGCAAATCAAAAATAATCTCTACAGTTGTCTCTAGGAGGTAACTATTTATAGAATAATCTATAAATAATTACCTTATGAAAATTTAAACATTGTTAGATATTTTAGTTGTGATATATCATCGGTTAAATAATTTGAATTCGGTGGTCCCGATGGCCAATATGCGCAGATTTTTAGATAAACTATAGAATTATAAAGTCAGAAATTAGAAACAAAAACCAAAGATTAAACAATATAACAATAACCAAGGAATGATTTATTTTTTCTTCAATTAAAAAATGACGATAATCCGGTAGATTTCGATTTTCAAATTGATATAATTGATATGATAAATGACAGTTATGTAATCTATTAAAACAAAAATTATATGGAAGAAAAATATTAAAAAAATAGTAAGTATTCAGTTGATTATGACATATTGTATATTTAAAAACGTTTATTTTAAATGATTTTGTGACCTTATTGCTGCTAAAATAAAACAAAAAACGAATTCTGTTTAAAAGAAATCACAATTACACTTAGTATTTTATTTATATATCATATTTGTAGTAGTGTGGGTGTGGTTTTAAACAAAACTTAACATCAGGCCCACCATTGTCTAAGATTATTTTAGTTTAAAATTAAAACAAAATTAAATAATTCTTGCAAAAAAAAAACAGACTTCAAAACAGACAAACTTAAAATCATATTTCTTTAGGACGGTACTAATACACTAATTATATTATATTCGAGCAAGATTGCGTAAGACTTTTTGTATGTCAAATTATGAATGCAGATTAAACAAGAAGATTCAGCAGTTATGTGGTCACCTTAATTTCTACACTATTTATTGCTGACACAGTAAAACAAAATTTGTTTAAATTCTAAGCGTTAGTCCTATAACTGTTAACAAGTTTGGACATATACATCTAATTACAGCCATTAGGGCACCCTTTAATTTCTAATTTTAATAATACTTGATAAAGTAATAGACATTCTGTTTAATTTTCAAAAATTAGTCTTTAACGGTTTCAAAGATAGGGCCATATAGGTCGACTTACATCAATTATAGGGACACCCTTTAATTTCTAACTTAAAGATTGCTTCTTGTTATAGCAGACTTAGCAATCAAGGCTCTGTGTAAGTTTCAATCAACTGTCAACAACTTCTCAACAGTGTGGTCATATACATCGAATAACAGCAACTATTGTAACACCCTATAAATTATAACTATAAATTTTTATACTTCTCAATATACCAGACAAAGTAGTGGACTTTCTGTTTTCTTTTCAAATGGTTGTATATAACGGTTCAATTTACGGGCCATATAAGTCAATTTACTTCAAATATGGGAACAACCTTTAAATTCTAAATTCAAATTTTATATTTGTTGTTATAGCGGACTTAGCGATACAGGTTCTTTGTAAATTTCAAATATCTGGCTATAACAGTTCAAAAGTTTTGCCACATACATTAAATCACATTAACTATTAAAACTCCCTTTAATCTAGAATTTTGAATGTTTATATTTGTTATAACAACAGTCATAGTAATAGACATCCTGTCCAAGTTTTGAGCGTTTATCTATAACTTATATAAGTAAGTTTACGTCACCGATGGGGACACCCTTTAAATCTTAGGTTTATTTTTGTATTAATTTATGCTATTGTGAGCTATAGTAATAAGCATTTTTTTTTTTAATTGAAAGAAGAGCGTCTTACGATTCATAATACACTTGAGAACCATAAAAAAAGGAGCAACCTGCAAGCGCAATCTATCAATTTACAATAAATTTTCAAAATCGTTTCAGAAATGGCTGAGTTCTACAGGCACAAACATAAAAAAGCAACAATCAGTCGAATTGATAACCTCCTTCTTATTTTGAAGTCGGTTAAAAATGTTGCAAATTATTAAGTATTTAATAAAACGCAATCTGTAGATTACTCATCACAAAAGCCTTGTTGATCTTTTTTTTGATATTGTCAGACTAGAGAATGTATTCCAAATTTTTCAAAATTGCATTTTTCGAAAATAAATTTAAAAAATCAACAGACTAAGAGCTATTACACACTTTACAGAAAAATATATTTTTACGAAGCTTTTGATTCACCTTCAGTAATAATCTTAAGTCAACCTATAAATCGTTATGTCCTAAATTT
Organism: Cistogaster globosa; assembly: GCA_937654795.1. NCBI lineage: Eukaryota > Metazoa > Arthropoda > Insecta > Diptera > Tachinidae > Cistogaster > Cistogaster globosa. The sequence continues at coordinate 68,833,834 of OW569405.1, forward strand.
TGCCTTACAAAAGACCTGGCATCAAGTGGTCGTACGTGTCGCAAAGTTTGATACTGCGGTTGTGTTTAATCTTTCGCCGGTTTTTATTCTTTTATCTCTTGTCCAATATGTTTTTATAAACAGAAGTTTTTAGTATTAATACTAATTACTTTCGTAATTATTAAGATTAAATACGTTTTAACACTTTTCCATAACGATATTAACAAAAAGAGAAAGCAACCAGCAAATCAAAAATAATCTCTACATTTGTCTCTAGGAGGTAACTATTTGTAGAATAATCTACAAATAATTATCTTATGAAAGCTTAAACATTGTTAGATAATTTGGTTGTGATAAATTATCGGTTAAATAATTTTAACTCGGTGGTCCCGATGGCCAATTCTCGCAGATTCTTAGATAAACTATAGAATTATAAAGTCCGGAATCAGAAACAAAAATCAAAGATTAAACAATGTAAAAATAACCAAGGAATGATTTACTTTTTCTTCAAAATTTTTTTGGCAAGTAAAAGATGACGACAATAAAAACAAAAAAAAAAAAAAAAATAAGAAAAAAACATAACAAGCAAACTAACATAGAAACATTTTTATTTTATGAAATGCAATTTATCAAACTAATTAAAACTGATAGATTATTAAGTTAGGCATTTGCTCAAGAATAACAATAATTCTTTCAAGAAAAAAAATCTGACTTCAAAACAGATTTCAGCTATCAGCTTTATTAAATATTGGGATACCCTTTAATATTCAAATCCAAATTATATACTTGTTGTTAAGCGGACTTGTAAATTACAACCGTATATCTAAAACAATTTGGAGATATAAATCAAATTATATCAACTATGATGGCATCCTTTAATTTTTAAATTCAAATTTTAAACGTGCTGTTGTAGCGCCTTTAGCAATCAAGTCCTATGTAAATTTAAATTAAATTTAAGTTTACATGAAATTTCATCAACTGTTGTAACACTCTATACTTTATATTTTTAAATATTTATATTTCTTATTATACCAGATTAAATACCGTACATTCTAGTCTATTTTCCGAAACATATATCCTAAGGCAATCCTTGTTGTTATAGCGGACTTACCAATAAAGGGTGACCCTTTTATTTATAATTTTGAGTATTAATACCTGTTACTGTATCGGACACAATAATCGAAATTCTGTCTAATTTCTATCGTTTACCTATAACGTACACCCCTTAATTTTTAGATTTATTTTTGTTTTACTTTGTTCTATTCGGTTTTATAGTGATATGTACTTTACGGTTTATTATACACTTAAAAAAGATGAATGTTGTAGGGGACACCCTTTAATTTAAAAAACGAGACCAATCTGTAATCAAATAAAAAAATTCAAAATCGACCTGGAAATGTCTGAGTTATCGAGGCACAAACATTAAAAAAACATTCAGGCGAATTGATAATCTCCTGCCTGTCTTGAAGTCTGTTAAACACGATTAAGTGTTGTTACTCATATAAGCTACGTTAAGTTTCACAGGCTGCCTGCATGAGAAACCGTGTGAATTAGGTTCTAGATGGTGCCTTTATGTTGTCTGAAAAAGAGATGTACAGGGGATCTTCAGGTCTCTATATTTGTTACTTCTCTCGAAATGTAAATTTTTAGCAATGACTTTAACTGTTGTTATTGAAATGAACTACAGTGTATACTCCTAGTAACGTTATAACTAAAGTAAAATGCAGCATTAAAGAAAAAACCAACTAAATACAATAACATCTATACATTTTCTTTTCGGCGACTTTATTATTTTGTGTCAAAAACTTTCTTTTGATTACATTCTGTATTTCATAAACATTTTGTCCCAAGATATTGCTTTTTTCGTAAAGCTTCAATAAAATAATTAAATAAAACCATTTTGTTGCAATTTGTAAAGATCTTCTTTTTAAGAATGTAAGGCATCGCTTAACTCTATATGCTTTCACAAAATATTTGCTTCTGTTGAAAGACAAATTTCAAGTTCAAAAGTTAACTTGTTATATCGCTAGCAATATAACAAATACAATAAAGAAGTCACCAGTTGCTGATTATGCAGTTGCTTGAAGATATAAAATTGAACTGCTTATATTATTTGCACATAGTTAATTATATATAAATCTTTCTTCATATATAATTCTTAATAACTGATAGTTTTAAAATTACCGTTTTACAATAATAAATAAAGAAACGCTCGCGTAAAAAAAGATAATTTTAAAATATTTAAATTAAAAATTATGTTTACAATATTGGAAAATAAAACAGTCTTACATGTATATTTGTTCAAGACTGATTTTTTAATGAAAAGATAAAAATATAATTAAAACTTCGTATTAAATAATTCATATTTTGTGATATTTAAAAAAATAAAAAAAATGAAAACTCTTTTTATCATTTCAGTTCAAGTTCTTGCTTGTGTGTGTAACTCCTTAATATGCCTTCTGGGTTTCGCAAAATTTTTTGGACAATTCATCCTCAAGCATTGCCTTGCTTTTCTGTAGTTTGTTTTTTGGAGCTGTAGGTTTGTGATTATGTTTTACACATCAATATAACATTATTTTTATCCATTAGGATTAAATCGTTACTTCAAAAGATCTAGGACGAAGAAGCAACTTCCGTTCCCTGCTAAAAGGCTTATGGATGGTAAAATCCTGCGGTAAGTAGGTTTGTTTAACAAATATTAGGCGCTGTCAAGTATTCCAGTATTATTTAAATTGTTAAAGTTGCAAACTTGGATTAAAAATGTGCTGAATATCGATTGGAATACCTACAAAATTGTATAAAAAGTTTTGAACACCTTTTACTTAATGCGTTAGAAAGGCATTCGAAAAGACAAAACAATTGGTAATTTTTATTCTAAATAGATGAACTCCAGCACAAAAAATACTTAATGTACATTTACGATCCTATACCACATCATTCTTTCCAATTCTATTCTAATATTTAAATCAGATTTTTATTCGAATTGAAATCGCATGGCATTATATTACACAATAAAGAAAGAATTAAAGAATGTAAAGAATTAAACTGTAATAAATTACAATATAAAATGATAGAAACTAAATTGCAGGTTTAATCTAAACAATTTTTAATGAATCAGTTAAAATATATTTATGAAATATTTACTAGTTTTTAATAAATATAAATACAGACAGATGGACAGATACGAAGAATGTGTCGATCTCTTCAATAACAAGCTTAAGCGTAACTGAAAAATAGTAACTTATTTGCAAATTTATTTCGAGTTAATATATAACAGAATGAATATGTACTTGCAAAATTATTTTGGATAAATTGGCTTAAAGTTAATATTTAAATACACCGTTATAAAGCACATGCAGCACACTTATTTGTTAATTGTATACTTAACAAAAAAATTAGTTTTCTTTTTACAAAATATATAAATTTTAAGATTAAACCAATTAATTAAACAACAGGTGTTTATTATTTTATTAATAGTTAATACAAATGTGTATACTTAAGCAGCGAATACAACATTAAATTGCTAGGTTATCAAATATTCAAAGACTTAAATGTTGGATAAAATAAAGAAATAGTATTTTTGTTTATGGCCTATAAAGAAAAATATCATTAAAAAATAATTATTATTTTATTAAAGAAAAATAAATAGAAACACACCTCTTGCAAAATTGTTTAATTCAATGCAAAAACACACCAGCTAAAAGATTCAAGCAATTAAATCGATATTAGTCTTGGGAGGAGTTTAGTTGATGGACATAATTGATCGCTTCTCTTAAATTATTAAATTAAACTCCTTTATAATTTTAAGATTTTTTATCCTTTTTGATTGACTAAAAAGTAAGTTTAAGATGTTATAAAAATTTCACTTGATTAATTTTTTTTTAAAGAAACGAAAAAATTTATATAAAAATTTAATTATTTTAATTAGATCCGATTATATATGATATAAGCATAAACATGAAAATCGGGTAAATATTGCAGAAGCTCCAGACTTTTATTTAATTTTTTGTATTTCACGTCACTGTGCAACGGAAAGTCTTGACAAACGAATTACTAGTTTCAATATTAAAATATTTTGTATTTTAAAAAACTTTTTTTTTAGAAAATTGTATTCAATACTTAAAAATACCCAGTTAGCCAAGTATTTGGTGTAAGACCAAAAGAGCAACAATTTCCTTTAGCTTGTCACGGACGTCCAAAAATAAGATATTTACATGACATTGTTATTAATGCCGATTTCCCGTAAACTTTTTACAGAAAACCTCAACAACGAGGAACAAATCGTTCATCCATCAATGACAGATTGGCCACGGTGGAAAAAAAGTTGAATGGGGTACCGACCTACGATTTTTTTTCTTCTTTTGTTATCCGAAACTTAAGCAAAAACAAAATCTAAGTAATCAAGAAGGAAATGGGAGAAATTGTATTGTCGTGATGGAATTTTGAAAAAGTATTTAACTAAATTACATATAAAAAATTGTTATGTGTGGTTGCGACTCACAAAGTAATCAGTTATTTGTGTTAGAAAATTACAATTTGGAAGGAGAAATGATCCGTTTTTCTTCTGCCATACGTTGTTTGATTTGCTAGTGGCACGCTGGAGTTTTGTACGAGTTTAAGTTTCAGCACATTAGTTAATACATTTCTTAAAATTTTTTGTATACTTCGGTTAACTGAGGTGCGAGTTGGATGGAGTAATTTTACTATATATATCTATTTCATATCGATTTCTTGTTGGGTAAAACTTTAATCAATAAATTATATTTAACGAGTAAGTCTTTGCCATATACCAGCCGAACGTATTCAAACTTTAGAATACCTTGAGTATAATTATCATGGGTTTTTAACAACCTTTGCTATTCCTCAAAAAGTAAATTTAGTTTTAAAATAAAATGTGAATAACAGAAAACAGCAACACCTATCAATGAAAACGTACCAAAAATTAAAGTTAAAAAACGAAAAATTTAAAAATCATCAGAACTCCAACAGCAAAGTTTAAAAAAGCGAGAAATTGAAAGGTATTAAAAACTTTTTTTTAAGAAAAATCTATATACGATAAAGGCTCGAAAACTGCTATCGTAATTGCAACCCTGTGTTGCGGCTGGGAGATGAAAATTAGGCTCTGTGCTATCTTTTCACAATGGATTTTTATTGTTGTTTTGTTTTTATATTGAAAAAGTAACATTTAATCTAAAACTTAAAAAAAAAATTAAATAAAAAAAAATAACAAATTAAGCTTTATAAATTGTTTAGTTTTGAAAGTTGTTTTTAAAGTAATATGAAAAAAATGTGCAAAAGCAAAAGTCAAATTAGAAATGAAAACTATTCTGTTCAAAAATAGGGGTTGTCTTTTTTTCAGGTAAAATATAAGTGTTACGTCACAAATTGGAATATTGAAAACAGTTCATAAATACTATCAAAACAAATCCATTACGAAATAAAATAAATAATAGTTAATTTAGTTACTATATATATCTTGAGTCCTATTATATAGATGAGACAAATTAAAAAAAAAAACATATATTTAGTTAAAGTTTAAAAAAAAATTATTTGTAGGTCGTATATAGCTTTAGAAATTTTATAAAAAGCAAAAAAATATGTGTGTTTGCCTAATATTTTGTAGTGGTTTACTGGGATACGTCTGTACAATACAATTGCTTTTTATAATTTGTCTGAGAAAAATCATCATGACAAATAAATCAAGAAAACAAATTGTCAGATACATGTATAAACTCCTTTTTCTAACAAAATTAATATATAAACTAACAGCTTCAGATTTTTATCACACGGGCAACACAATAATAATATTATAAATACAGATTTTTTTTAACTAGAACTCACTTTAATATAGAAAATTTGGATTTAGCCTTAAAATTCAAACAAAAAAGTGTTGTGATAAACTGATGCTTTTTTTAGAACTTTATTCGAAAATCAGAACAAACTAAAAGCCACCAAGAAAGTAAGAGAAAAAATAAAAAACATAACTTTATTTAAATAAAAATATAAATTTGATTTACAAAGTACAACCTTAATTTTGAATACGACCACAAAATGTTGTAATAAACTTGAGCTGATTGTAAAAAACATGATTCCCAGGCTGCCTGGTTACAAAATCACAACCTTTGCCATTATAATTTGAACTACTACCACTTCTTTCGCTGCCTACTACATATAAATCAACAACCTCAATATAAGACCACCAACAATGATTTCTGTCATAAATCAATGCATTCAAAACAAAATGACAAAAAGGTTAACGATTCTTTTTATGTTACTCTCAAGACTAGGGTGCCATGGAATATACAAGAAATAAAATAACAATTTGACATTTTTTACGATTGTGTTGTAGTGCAAAATTATTTGAGATATTTTCTCAAGGAAAAAGAAACAAATTTACGAGCAGGGTGATGTATTTTAGGAAATTTAGTATAATTGTATTTACTGAATTGTTTAAGATCCTGTTAAAATAAAAATAAACTTAGAATTTGATTATTTGGCTGAAGTTTCATAAGAACAAAATAGCAAAACAGAAACAAACGTTTGATTAAAGGTATTTGCAGATTAAAGTAGACTATAGATTTGCTTTTGTAAAAGCAAAAATAGAAATCAATGACTTCTTAGTTAAAAAATGGTAGCAAAAATCTATTAAGTTTAACTTTTAGACTATTAATTTCAAGTAGAATCGCAGATTTTTATATTAAATCGTGAAGTTCTTTTCTTCTTTTCAAAACATCTTCTTGAGTAAAGGATATTATTTTATTTATTATAAATGCAGTTAAAATTTAGCTTGCTTAAAGTAAAATCTTAAATACAATAAAATAAAAATCTTAATATTTGATAGCACTGTTTACGCTAAAAAACACACAAACAGATCTAATAATGTGACTTTATTTTTACAAACTATATAAACATTAAAATTAACTATCCGCTTCTCAAATGAAAATTATGATAATGGAATAATCCAAAACAGACTTATGAAATAAAATACTTAAATATAACTTATTTTATAAATGCATTAAAAGTTCCTTTTCTAAGCCAATTAGGTTCATTTTTTTAATTTAATTTCTAAAAATTTTTAGAAAGAAAAATTATTGACAAATGTATGCAGACGTTTTCAAAAAAATACAGCTTATTTTCATATAATATAATTTATGTAAATGTAAAGCAAAAAATTATTCAATATTTGTTAAAATTTCACAAGAGATCACCTCTAAAGCAAGTATTTGATGCATTAAATTTTACAGTTATATTGTTAAGCAAATAATTGAAATAATTTAAAGTTAAAGATTTAATTATTGGGCTATTAAGTACATATTTTTTTCGGTATGAGGCCACACAAAGTAATCTTCTATGAATTAAAATTTATTTTTGGCTTGAGTTAATTTTTTAATTTCTAAAAAACTTTTTTTTTAGAAAGAAAAATTAATTTGACAACTGTATGCGGACTTTTCCAAAGAAAAGAAGAAACGCAGCATTTTCTGGATCGCTACAACCTTCATCAGCATTTGTCGTATCTATCTACCTTACATTGTGTACATTGTAAACGTTGTCTGTAAATAAGAATACGAGGAATATTAATATCAATATTAATTTGGTTAGACGAAGTCGACACACAAACTAAAGTATTTTTTCACTGTTCTTGTAACCTGTCCTGTACATTTGTTCTTGCGTTTGTCACAGCCATCAAATGATGACGAATGCAATTTTCATTTTTGTCATTCTTACTTGTATTATTCACAACATTATAGATGCTGTTTCTGTATCATATTGATTGTTATGAGTTAAGCATGAATGTACGGTCGCTGTGCTTTGCGTTTATCAATTTAATTTTTTTTTCCTTTGGAAAAGTCCGCATACATTTGTTAAATTAATTTTTCTTTCTAAAAAAAGGTTTTTAGAAATTAAAAAATGAACTCAAGCAAAAATAAATTTTAATTTATTTATATCAACAGTTCAACTCTTAATTTTCATTAAAAAAAATTAAATTATTAATCTTCTATGATGAAACGATACTCTCTCAAGGGAATATAAAAAGTGATTTTCTGCGAAATATAAAAAGGAAAGACTGTACTTTGCGTCTTTTTTTAGTGATATTAAACCCAGATTTAGGCAACGAGACACTTATATGTCTCGTTGCCGGACAAAGTAAATTCAGGTGAGGCAATGCAAAATGAATAAAACGTTTTTGTATCTTTTCAATATGATCTATATGAATGTAGCAATGATAACTCCAAATAAACTCGCCGAAAATAGAAGTTTAATTGTATATGAGCCTACGAAATCTGCACTGTTATTTTTTATAAATGCCTCTATGCTTGCTTAAAGTATAAACTTATCTAAATGAGTCTTGAAAGTAAATTTAGAACCACTAAATATAAAATATTTAGGTAGATTAACCTGTAGTAAATGAATAAGACATAAAGTAATATAAAGCTTATATTCTACACCAGACTAACAGCCTTTTATGACAAACACTTATTGTAGTGGAAACTGCTGTGGTTGGCGCAAATGTCACATGCTGGAACACTAAAAAACTAAAAAATCTTTTTTTTTTTGCCTTCTTAGGATTCCAACAAAGGTTGGAATTAAATTAAATAAGTTCCATGTGAACATAATTTCTACATACACCTTAATGCAGTCATGTAAAAGAGTTGTATGCCATATAAAGTTTGAGATCGTATAAAAAAAAGAAATTCGCTTATGAGAATATTAATGTTGTAAAATGTAACCTTGCACACTGAAAAACATCATAATATTTTAAGAAATTAAACCTTAATTGATTTATGGTAAGATTTTTAAGCAAAGACTTTAATTTCTAAATAAAACATCTTGAAATTTCTTTTCCTTTACTTATTTTAATTTAAACTTCTTTTCGATCGAATTAGATATTTCAATATATTTTTATTCTGCCTCACTTAGGATTGTGACACTTTATTGCTATCTAAGAAATTCTTCCCAACATTAAGAAATTACATAAAAATCAACATGATAAATTTATTTTTGATAAAATCGTTGAAATGAAACAGAAAACATTAGCAATTATTTTTTCCCTCCATTGACATAATAGTTTTAAGAGCATGTTGGCGTGTTAATGTCTGCTAATTTCACTAAACACTAATATGATCCTCTGAAGCTAAATAAATGAATAAATGTTCAATCTTATATGTGATACTAATGACCATGATATAATAAATGGTGTTTTCGTGAATAATCTGACTTTGAATTTGGATGCTCTGGCAATTGAATTGAAAATGCTGCTACCACTACTTATTGATTGATATTGCATTTAATAATTTAGAAATTCCAGCAGCCATTAACTGTAAGGTCTTCTAAGCTTGTACATATTAAATAATTCAGATCCCAAAAGTGCGTAATGTTAAGCATATAACTGACGCCTGATTTTTAAAACTTGTTGGTAAACATAACATGTCACTTAAATCAGGTTCTAAAAGATGCGCTGTTCTAGATATTTGAATATAAAATATTTCATATTGTTTTAAAAATCATGCCATTCCGTGTGTCATGGTGATGTTAATCACCCTGATAACTTGTTTAGACTTTTTCAATACCAATTAATTTAAGAAAAAAAGTCTTTGAGCTTAGCGAAAAAAATAATAGTAACCAGTAAAAGTGCTATATTCGGCTACGGCAATCCTTACACAGTCTTCACTATATATGTAAATCTAGTTTATAGACGTAACTCCAATCAGAAAAATGAAAATCATACATTGATAAAATAAAAAAAAAATGGAACTTCAATTCAACCAAATCATTTTATTTTTAAAATTTTTATTAGATACTTACTTGTACTCTTATTTATTTAGCGAGAATACAGAAGAACAAGATTAAAAATCTTATATGACAGTAGTTTGTAGACATTGGCATCAGACTCTGAGTACATGAAATTAGTAACAATACAAACATGCAAGTTTTAAATATAAAAAAGTTAAACATTAATATAATATTAACATAATAACTTATTATAATTGGCTGACCTTAGTTATAAAAAAATCCTTTGTGGAGGAAAATAAAATTAGTTGTATATAAACTGAAATATGTGTATATATTTTAGTATAATTAATTTTTGGTCATATAGTTAAGAATAGCATTTTTAAACTATATTGCATTGCCTAACAATTGAATATTTGCGGGAAATTGGTTCCATAGATGAATTGAAATTAAAAAAAAATTTCTCTAAGATAAGAAACTGTAATCTTTGAAAAAAATATTCAGGCTGTGTTGTATAAATGCTCTTGTGCAAAAGAAGAAGTGCAACAAGTTAGCAAAAGATATGTTAAAAATTTATTTTGAATAGTCCGAAAAACTACTATATCTTTTTCCACAACACTCAAAAAAATTACCATTAACTGTTTGTAGTTTATTTTAGAAGTTTTCAGTTTAGTTAAACATAAATGAAAATATAGTTATTTTAGGAAGAAAATATTTGTTTAACTTTTTATGTCTGTTGTTAAAAAAAGAAACGACAGAAATATACTGTTTTTCGGTGTAGTCAAAATTAACAGTTAATTTGTACGTTATTGCAGTAAAAAAGAAATACATATTTATAAAAGAAGTTTGTCAGTAGAAAATAATTGTTTACAATAGACTTAAAAAATAAATTAATAAAAAAAAATTTTTTTAATAGTTCTATTTTTTAAAAAAAATATAAAAAAGGAAACATCAAAAGCATTGAAAATTTTCTACGTAGGACAGAATTCTTGCATATGAGTACGGGAAGAAATTAAAGACTTTAGGAAACATTAAATTTTTTATGTTTTCGTAGGTTATTTGTTCTTGTTGGAATTATATGATAAAAATATTTATTTTTCTGTTTTTGTGGATTAACTTTAGGGGGTAAGGAGGAATTAAAATTTGGTTTAGTTTACTCCTTTCCTAGGTATAAATAATTAAAAAATTAAAATAAATACAAAAACAGTTGTTACCAATTATTAAGTAGGTTATATTTTGTAAGTTTAAATAAATGAAGAAACAGTAATTTTTACTGTTCTGAAATTATTATTTTTTTTTGTGCGTTGGAATAAATGAAAATGATTTGTTTTTTCATATTTTGTGAGTTAAAAAATAACATTCAAAAACAATTGAAAAATTCATTTAATTTAAATAAAATGTACGTGGACCGTTTTTTAAATGAAAAAGTAGTAGTAAAAAGTGATTTTTCATTTTAATTTACTTACATAATATTTTGAGTGAATTTTATATCTAGCAACGTTGTTGTATATAATTTTGAGTTCTGGTTTGCTAGTTGAATCAAGAACGTTACTAAAGCCCTTATTAAGTTTATATATACATTTATCTATGTCTGTTGTTTTTTAAGTAGGTCACTTTGTCATATATCTTGTTCGTTTAATTCGTAAATTTATCTACACAAAATGAGTTATTAAAATGAGATTTGATTTTTTTTTTTTTGATTTTCTCTTCTTTGTCTATAATTTAAAAAAATTTCTCACAAAATAACAACGTCGCCTTGATATTCTAAAGCACGATAAAAAAACCGCTTTAAATATTAATTACTTGAAATTTTTGGAGTTTTTATACCCCTCACCACAGTAGAAAAAAAGTATATCTAGGTATATCTAAGTTTGTCTATCTAACAGACGTAGTTTCGAAAATATTGCTATTGAAAATCACCGCGATAAGTCCATGCCCTTCAAGGCATTGGGCAAACCATCACACCAGCCAATAATTTTTCCATATCATTTGCAACAATTCAAGAAACTGCAATCGAGAAGCAAATATTCTGGGCGATAGAGAAATAAACAAGTAAGAGTGATATATTCGGCAAAGGTTTAGTGAAACAGCTTCAATAAAAAAATTACGGTGGCAGAGAATTTAAAAATAAGAAAAAAAAGTACTACATAAAATTTTACATAAAAATGTCATCGACTCTAAATGGTTTACTTATTTTTTTTAAATGTTAGTGTTTCGTGAAGGCTCTCTTTTAAAGCTTTTAAATGATACCCATATACCCTACAGACAATCTAACTTTTTTATGAAAAGATCGCTCCATATTTTTGTTTTTTGATCGGAGTTACTTCATTGTTCAAAGTGATATGGAAAAATTAGCGGCAGGCCACTGCCTCAGCAGACATGGACCGACTTTGCTGATTTTTAATAGCACCTCAATCGTCACTACGTCTAATTGATTGACGTATTTAAATTTTCTCCAGCTGACCTAGTGCTCTGGTAAAGTTGATTTCAATACTAACACGGATGGACAGACGGACATTGCTCAATAGACTTCGCCTTAACTCAGAATATATATACCATATGGGATCGGATATGAATACAGTGAAAGTTACAAACAGAATGAAAAACTTAGATATACCCTTTTTCCACTATTTGTGGTGAAGGTTATAAAAAATAAGATTCTCATATTTTCCGAGTTATGGGCGGGCCTCTGAACTTTTCTTAGTAAAGTACGATTGTGCACCATATTTTTAATACGGTTATCATTTAAAAGCTTTTGAAGAAATCTTTCAGGAAATACTAAAGTGTTTTAAAAATGCTTAACTTATTAAGAGCCGATGACATTTTTATGAATATTGTTTATAGTACTAATGTTTTTTCTAAATTTTTATTTATTAACCACCGCATTACTTGTTTTTTTTTCACTAAACTAGTTTTAGTCTCATGTTAAAGGGTATGTAAGATTCGGCATAGCCAAATGTAGCACTCTTACTTGTTATAATTGTATTTATTTTTTCGGTGAACTTGAGACTTTCACTGTCAAAATGAAATTGAAAGTTCTGCGTTGAAAAGCGTGCGAACTCTTTAAAATTCATACTCTTTTTACCATTTAAGGCATGCTTCACTCTTACACTACATATGTATGTACTTATGTGATTTGCTACTACTTCCTTTTCGTTTGAGTATACTTTTGCTTTTTTCGCTAAACAATGGTCAGTGACTTAATAAAACAAACAATAAATTGTTTCTTGTATGTTTGTGCTTAAATAATGAAACTTGGTTCAATGGCATGCATTTTTTTAAATCGTAATGCACATTGTGGACATTAACACACACACACATTATTCTGACACTGTAGTAAAAAGATCGTTTTTGAAAGCAAGCAACGTTTTTGGGCATTATTTAAAGAAATGGTTTAATTTGAATATTAAAGTAATAAATTTTTCGACTTATTTAAAACCTTTCTTCTCGTTTTGATCATAAGAACTAAAGTAGAAATCGTTATATATGATCTCCAACCGGTTTGTTTGTTTGTACTGGTTATCAAAAAGGGTAGTAGTGTTCCTTATTATTTTTTTTTTTTGCAAGAAATTTTTGACACACATAGAAAAAGTTACCGATTGGTTTGTTTCATGGGCCATTTATGTATATCATTAACTAAACTGTATCACTATATCAATATTATTTATTTATTTTTTCAAGGCTTTATTAGAAAATTTTATGTGGACATGTGGTTTTTGAAAGATAAAGTCGTATGTTTACATCGATAAGCGCTGATACCTTATGGCGAGACACGCTAAAAAAGATTGTTTCACTAAATGCATTATGGAAAAATAAATAGCATAAAATTTTTATAGATAACTAACTTTTTTAATCTATTCCTGTCATCTTTAATTTAAAATTGGTTCAACTTTAAATTAATCAACTGTTTGAAATTTCTTCATAAGGTAAATAAAATTATCTGCCGGTAGTCTGTTAAATGCGAATGTAATTTTTTTTTTAATAATTTTTAATTTGAGATTGTTATGATATCAATTTTAACTTTTTGCTGCATGAAATGCATAACCTGTCAAAATAGCAAAACTTTTGATTTCTATCTTCCCAAAAATAAAGTTTTTTAAATTTCTTGGAATTAAAAATATTATATTAACAACATTTTAAAATAATTTTTGCTAATAAAAGTGAAAAAAAATATTCCTTTGCTTATGTATTAGAATTACACATTTACACAGGTAAATTACGTATCTTATAAAGATGTACAGAAATATAAGTATTCTAATGATAAAATATTAGAGACACTGACATCAGTAAATATTTAATTAATGCGTTAGAAAATAAATTCCATAAGAAATACTTATTTTCTTATGCATAATTATTTTCTCATAGAAAAAAAAATACGTTACGTTACGTTTAGTCTTCATTAAAATGGTGACAAGAGCACATTATGGGTGAATTATTTTCTCTTTATTAAAAATATTGAGTTTTCTACATTTTTTTAACAATATAAAAGTCATATACTTATTTTTGTTAAATATAAATACGCATTTGATATATAGCTAGTTAAAGTAATCAGTAAATAAAAATTTAAGTAAAATTTTATGTCGTCTGTTATTTCTCAATAAAAAAACAACTTTACTTTGAGAAGCATTTTGTTTCAAGCAATGCAGTTTGTAGAGTTCTCTAATGCACCACTAAGCAATTAAAAAAGTTGTAACAGCACAAAATTGCTTAGATAATTAAATAACACAATGCGTTAATTCCAACTACAAAACTGTACTTTTTATTAAGTTTTTTTCCTTTTCCTGTAAAGAGGGACAAACGTTAGTTAGGGCTTTTCTATATTAAGGTAACAATATGTTAAAATATTTTATTTAAGATCTTATCAAAAATAAAATCTATTCGCAATTAATGGCCTTTCAAGGCATAAAGAATACAATATTAAAAAGTTTCGTAAAAATATCTTTTAAAAAATAACATGCAGGGGTTGACTTAAAAGAAGAGGTAAAAACTGCAGTTTCTAACCGAGTAAATCGGTTTTTATAAAATTGATAAAATTACCTTGTGAATTAAAGAAAATATTATCGATGTTATTGAGACTCTTATATTTCATTAGATTTTTAATTTTTGTACTTCGCAATAGAGATTTAGAAAAAACCTAGTAGTAGACATTCAATTTTTAAAATTAAAATTTTTAAGGTAATTTTTTGTTGAGTTTATATACAATTTGCATATTGCTTTTTGTAAGTTTTATTACAATTTTTATTTCCGCATTAAATATTTCTGACAACAGTTTTAAACTGTTCCTAAGGAATGAAGAGTGCACAAGGAAAATATATATGTTCCCCTTAAAATCTAGAGCAAGGTTTAATATAATAGAATTATTTGTTCTTAAATCGTCTGTTATTAGTGTTTGAAGTCTCATGACGAAAACCTGACACCGCCGGAAATGACGATGCTGATGAAAAGCTGGTACTGCGTGGTTGCTTTTCTTGTTTGTTAAGTTAGTAGTTTTTTATATGCACATAAAACGTTTCGTATTTAATTGTTATGGTTAACTTTCCTCTTTAACTTTGTATTTGTGGATTTTTATTTATTTTGTTGTTTTTTTAATGTAAAATGATTTTAAAATATAGTTTTCTTACACACTTTTGTTCTTTTAAAATTAGATTTTTTTAGGTTCATTTTCTAGTTTCAAGTTCAAGATTTTTATTGTTTAGGTCTTAAATTTTTACTTTAATTTGAAGATTTTGCTATGTAATTTTGTTTGATTTTAAGGCCTTTCAAATATATATCCTTTATTAGTCGTTATTTATGTTTTTAATTTAAAAACAAAAAGTTTTTCTTAGTTTCTTAAATATATTTATTTATTTATTTTCTGTTGTTTTTTATTTATTTATTTTATTTTTTGAGTTGCACTAAGTGTTTTAATTTTAAATATACAAACGACATTTGTAATTAAAACATAGAATAAAAGAATAAGAAAAATATTTTAATGGATCTAGTTTGCCTTTATCGATTTATTTTCGTCTATGAAGATGCTAAAGTGAAAAATTAAAAGTTTAACTAAAAAAAAGAAAGTCATTTTCATAGAAATTTAATATCTATGTAGTTAATCTAGCCAAGTTCTTCATTAAATAGTGTGTTTAAGCTTGAGAGAATTGTTTAGCAACTTAACTCATTCCGATCGAAGTAAAAGGTCTGTTAAGTAACTAGAATTTTTTTTTACTAAATGTTGTTAATTGTTACAAGAACGTGTTCACGAAGATAAAAAACTTGTAAATAGAGAGTGAAAATCAGCCAAACAGCTGTTTCTCACTTTCTGTTTCTCACTTTTGTTTGCAGAATAATTTGCTTTAAAAATATCTAATAAATAAAATTTTTGAAACATTAACGAAAACGCAAGTATTTGGCAATTAAAGGAATATAAAAACAATACTATAGACTTTTAAAATAATAGAAATTTGGTTAAGATCCTTTAAAAATGCTGCTATTTAATGGTCGTAACGTACAGCTTTAAAGTCTTACATATCATTCCTGAAGCCACAACTATTTTCTTTGATAATTCTTGCTAGCAAAGCGTTCATTTACTTTTTAACATGTAGGGGAATAACTTTGAAAACTTCGGTTTTTCTCTTTCGTTCTTATTGTTTGTTAGTAAAGTTACTGAACAGACCTAAAAGTGTCGATTTATTGCCATAAGTATGCAACATTGTTGGTCTTTTTTACAGTTCCGTAAGAAGTAAGTTCAGCATATATTTCGCAGTTTGAAAAAATTGTTGCCAAAAGCATTAATCTGTAAACAAATATAAAGACTGAAACTTTTATTGACTTCAGCAAAATTATTTTTTATTTATTTGGCACCAATTTTAAAATTTTTCTGGCACTAATTTTTTTATATGATTTTGATAAAGATTGAAGATTAATTTTTTGTTGAAAATGAATTATTTTGTGTTTGACTAAGTACGTTATAGCAAACACTTCTAAATTAAGCTGTAATATTGCTACAAAACTTAGCGACCAACCGAAATTCTAAAAAGCTGCGCATAATTTTATTTGGTGGTCTTAAAAACTAAGAAAATATAGAAAAAAGAAAGAAAAACAAAACAATGTAACTAAATAATGAAAACAAATGTTTGTTAAATCATTTGTATGTCTATTTTATCTAGATGCCTAGTCACCTTGATATATTGCAAAAAATTGCCAGTTTATAAAAGCTTGGACTGTCTTCCAATTATGCTTTAGAACATAAGTTATAAATATGTGCATATCTGAAGTAACAGACTTTAACAAACTTTTGGCATTTTGGAATATAAAAATGGATTCACTTTTCCTGAAATATTTTCTTTTGCAAAAAAGGCGAAAAAACTTATACACATAATGAAATAAACAAAAAATAGTGCATTTGCAAAAGAAAAAATCGAGCAGCATAAAAAGATATTGTGTCAAAATATGTGACTTAAATAATGTAACTCTTTATATTTATTCATAGAATTTATTTTATTTATAAATGTTAAGATGAAAACATCACGTGTTGTATTTCATTCAAAACAAGTCAAATTATGTTGATTTTGTTGATTTTTCTCTATCATATTTTAATGTATGGAGTTAAAAATCTCTTCAGTTATTTCAAACAAAATTCGAATAATACGCAAAGCTGATAACAATTGATGCTGTCATAAGAAATTTCTTTTCTCTGTGAACAAATATTTTTATTAATATGAAAATGATTAATTGGAATATTTTTTTAAGAAGTCAAGCACTGCTAATGTCAATTACTCTAAATTTAAAATAATAAAAAAAAAACTAGAGCAAATACTGATCTAATGCAAATTTTACATGTTTAGAAATGGAAATTGACATTTTTTGCTGCTACATAATTTTACCATACTTTGTACTTTGACGTATTTAACTAAAGTCAAAGTAACGACGGATGATGTTGGCACAATGAGTACTTCGCTGACAGACATTAAATCAAAGTTTTCTCTTTTTTTATTCACCTTTAAATTAAATTTGTATTTAAGTTTTTGGCACTAAAATTATTTTACGAAAATTACAGAGTACAATTGGAACATAGCAAGGGTTAAAAGAAAATCAAAGAAGAAAAAGAAGCAATTGAAAGATGTCAATGAATTTTGCGTACTTACGTCGAAAGAAAACTTTGCTTTGACAGACACGTACTGATTGTGACATCGCTTATAAGAAAATATGCGCTTTAACTGATTTGTCAGTTGAATATGTCAAAGTTTAATATATGAAGAATTCTATGTGCCCCGGCCTTTCTACTTACCACATTTAGGCACCGTAAAAAATAATATATAAGTGCTGGATTTCACAAGAAGTAGGAAGGCGAATTTATAACAGTTGAATTCTTAAGCCTATTGCGATGTACAAATGATTGATTGTCCTTTAAATTTGAAATGTCAAAACTGTGTTTTTATTTTTGCATTGTTTTTTATTAATATTTTTTTATACGTTCTTAGTTTAATGTAATAGAATCATAACATTTTTAATTGTATTAATTTTCCTTTAAGAGTCAATAATTAATAATAATAAGCTATTATTAGGCAGTCGCAGGAAAACCTTTTATTTTTTATAAAAATATAGCAACAAAATGCATAGAGAGAAATTTTCTTAGAAAAATATTTTAATAAAATTATTCTATCCAAATTAAAGAATATGAGGACGCATATTGCTTAAGGCTATGTCAACTATAAGATTTTGTCTTTAGATCTGTCAAAATTGTGTGAAAAAGATTTTTTTACAAGTCTGTCCGATTTACTATTCTTTTTGAGTTGCATACTTACGTGTGGAATAATGTGGCACATAGACAAGGGTTTTCTCGCAATTTTTCTAAGTAGGACAGAATTCTCTCAGATTTTCATGTGACGAATTGTAATCGTGGCTTTTAATTTTTTTTCTGATTTTTAGTCTAAAATAAATTTACAGCCTTTAAAAGTCGTTCATTTTCTACTAAAACTTTTATACCAATGTTTATTGAATTGTTTTCTGCATTAATAACATAAACCAAATACGGCGATTATGTTAAATGATGAAAGTGTAAGTGGGTGAGCTACTACTGCTGCTTTACACAATTTACACTGATGCCATTCATTGTTGTTGTAGCCGAATGCTTCTATACTACTACGAACTTTTATGGATATTGTTATCGAGGTAGTCCTGACGGTTGTAGTTTCCGGTGTTGCCAGGTCTTGCAAATAAACTTTTAAAAAATAATCACCTTTATCGTGATTGGCGTTTTTGTAGCGAAAGTTAACCGTTTTTAAAAAGTGTTGTAATAGATTAAAGATAGCTCGTAACAGTTATCATTATTCTATTACAAAATTGTCGTAGTCGAAATACGGCTACGCCAAACACGATAAAGGTAAATAACTTGTTTTGGAGTTTTCCTTTACATTTCTTAGTGTATAAATTGAACATTAACATCATTAACGTATTGACCGTCACAAAAGAAAGTGAAATTTTACATTCAGAAGTACTACATATTTACAATTGTGTCATGGATTGCTATTAAGTTTTTCCATGTTTCTTTTTTTCATGTTTGTTTTTTTTTTGCAAATTTATTAAATATGTCTTTTTATTCTTTTTTCATTGGCATCGATCGAATGGAACTAAATATTTGCGTTGAACTCGGTAACATAATACACTGATCACTATATTCACACAGACGCTTAACAGAATAAAATTTTATTGATGCTTGAATGATTTTTATACATTCTTTCCCAAGAAAAGAAGACATTAGCAACACAGAACTGTACTCATATCTTTAAAAATATTAAGCTGTTTAATAAAGTATTAGGTGTAAAATGCTTGCACACATCTACGTTTCTTTGTTTGGAAATATGCATATGTCACTCATTTGAACATTTAGATAATTGTTTTACTTAATGGTGCATTTAAATTGATTAAACGCTATTGATAAGTATTATAAATTGTAAATTGCAACGCAGATGCAGATTTTGTTTATTCACTACCCATAAATCCACCAACATTTTCGTTTAAAAAAAAACCAATTATAAAACTGAATAAATATACTGCGTAATTGAAACTTATTTGAATTCTAAAGAGAAAAGAGCTTTTCATTTTTGTATGTTAAGAAAATTTCTATCTTTGACATATCTTTAAAAAAGCTGTATATTACTATCAATACAAATTTTGATTAATAAATTTTAATTTATTTATCTTCATTAGAGTCCCAAAAACTGGATAACAATCCTGTTTTTGTTAATTATGTATAACAAAATTTAAATCAAATTATTCCTATTACAAATTGCGTGAGAGCGTCTTACTTCGAAATCTTTACTTTGCATGTTGTTGATTGATAGTTTCAAAAATGTGACCGTTAAAGAAAATCATAAAATAATATATAAATAAAAGTGATGATTTGCGTGTACAAACATACTTTGTTGATAAATATTCCATTAAGATATTTTACAAATATTTTGAATTAGTTTCTCTCAGTTACTTACACTAGTGAAGCTGGGGTTTAAAGCAGATTGTTCACAAACTATGCCAATTATTTTCAGAAATTGATATGACTTTAAAACTTATGTGAAGAAATGTTTTAAATAGTAAAGAATATTTGTAACATATTTAATTTTTATAAATGATTTTTTTATTTTTTTATTTTAAAATGTTTGTCTATTATGTTTATAATGCTTTGATAAAAGATTAAAATGCCTCAATGCTTGCTTTACTTTATTTGTGCATTATCGATGCAAGATATCTTAAAATTTTTAAGATCTAACGGATTAATAAAGAAATTTCCAAAAATTATGCTATTGTATCTTGAAATGTAACCGCAGAAGTGACTACAATCAATTTAATAATTAAGTAATTAAGTAATTTTTTATTCGAGCAGCTTTATAGCTTTAAAATGGAATATAATATATTTTAATCGAACTTTGTGCTTTGGGCCTTGAATGTTGCTTTAAAGAGAAATAAATATATATTAAAAAACATAAACGTTCTATTATCATGAAAAAAAATTATCGTTACTAGAAAGAATCTTTAAACATCTTTTAAACAAAAATTTGTAAGCCAGAGAAATAAAGTTTGACACTGGTTTTTTGCTTAGTAAGCATAAGCACATTTAAAAATATTTAAGAATTAAAACTAAATTTGATTTTTTAACTCACCTTTGCAGTTATATTTATCTTGGCTTCAACCTGCTCGATGGTTTTGAAAAAAAAAAAAAGGATTAAACAAAACTAAATAAGGATTGCTTCACCTTTAAAAACTAAGGCCATTAATATGGTTTCAATTAGTTGTATCTGTGCAAACGAAAAATCACAAAAAAAGTGAAATATAAAAACAGCTTTTTTAATTTTTAACCAACTCAAATAAATTTTACTGAATCGCATGGAGCCGATTGCATTAAGATTTGCGAACTTAAAATTTTATTATAAAGTAACAACAAAATAAAGTGATAAACAAGAAAATAAATACAATGCAATTTTCCTTTTATAAGTCCGACATGACACTAAACAGCCATCAGGAATTCTGTTTTGCACCAGGCAATAAAGTGATTTATGCTACTTAATGTATTTTTCGCATTACACCTATACAGTGTGCAAATTTAATATGTTTTGGTGAAGATGCTTAACAATAAGTTTTGAAAAAAAAAAAACAATTACAGAATTTGTTACCAACTCGATGAAAGTAATATAATTTTTTAAGCGCATTTCTCAATCGTTTGGCAGCCAATTTAAAGAAAGTAGAACTTCCAACAGGACACATCACTCATTGTAAAGGAGCAAATACATTATAATGAAAATGCAATCAGAGTTTTACTGAAAGAAGGGAATAACTATGATGCAGACGTGAACAATACTTGTCTTTCTTTTAGTGCGAAGACATTTAAATCTATAAAGAATGATAGTGATGATTATGTGTGTGTGCATGTTACAGATTTTTATACTGGTCTATATGATTTTATAATCTTAAAAAAAAATAAGTTTCTGTACGATCAGAGTTACATTTTAAATTGCATATTTCTTATGTGACAGTGTGGTACCTTAACATCCTTTTATTGCTGCCTCGAAAGACAAGATCGGTTTCTTGCTGATTTTAAATATCAAAATTTTAGAACTATGTCTGATCGATTTGCATATTTTAATTTTTTGTAGATTTTACCAATCAGCGGCATACCGGCGTGCGACAGAAATTTTCACATCCAGGTTCATCTATCTGTATTTCTATTCGTGTTCATGTAAACATCAACTTTTCCAAGGCACTAGATGAGATAAAGATAATTTAAAAGTGCCAGACGATCAGACAAGCTTTCGAAAATTCTGCTACTTCGATCCATTCCATTCGAGGCAGCGGCGAAAAAATGACACCTGCCTTTAATTTTTCCATATATTTTAGAGCAACTCTAGCTAGTGAAGTTACTCCAATCAAAAGAATAAATATATGAGGCGATAGAGAATTAAAGGATTAGAAAAAAAATCAAATGGAAAGAATTTCTTATGCCGATTTTTATGCATATATTGATGGTAAAGAGAATAAAGAATTCGGCATAGCTAAATAGAACGCTCTTACTTGTTTTTTAATATGTTGCTGTTTAACAAAGTTACGCAGCCGTTTTAGCACCAATACTCTGTGGCTACGGCAAGACTGGAACTTCTTAATAGTTTATCTAGCAAACGTGTGCCTTTTAACCATCGTTCCTATCTAGGCCACACACTGTGATATAATCTCACGAAATCTTTTTCACCATCCAGGTCTTTTTAATCACTTTCACCAAGATTGCCACATACTGTTCCAATGTTGTTGTTTTTGTTTTCTCTCATTAAAGACCTGTTGTGGTTTCGATCACAATTTCGTTGTTTTACCATATACCATCACATCTGCTACTTCAGCGGCTACTTAACAAAGATTACGTTTACTTTTACTCACTGTTGAAATTTAAATTCAAGATCTTCTGTTTAACAGACAAGCAAACACTTCTGCCACGCAGCCACCGCAGCAAATCTATAAATACCTAATCGTATTTTTCCTACACATGGCCTTATATCAGTGTTCTGGTGTAAATAAGATAAACTCCCGTTAATTACAGTATAACTACCTCAGAGGATACAGAACCGACAAGAAACTGACCGCTTAGTATTAAAATAAACTGTCACAGGAAGGAGTCAATTGGTTTCAGTTTGGTAATTTGTAACAGGTCTGAGATTAAACCTTAACGATAATATTTTTTATTGGATATTTAGCATTTTAAAAAGTTAAAACACAAAATCTTAGACCGAACTGTATTGTATATACATTGAGACAAGACAATACTTAACGTTTTCAAAAATTTCTTTAAACGAATTTCTTAATATGTCAACTCTTCACCACTTAACATATGTTCTTTTTTGTATTACACCCTTTCTTCCGGCTTTTTAATTTCTTTGAAGTAATTTAAAGTAAAAGAAAACTCAACAACACTTTTTAAGAGCATATTAGTCAAAAAATTAATATTTACAATAAAAAAGGATGATACACTTGCGTATTTTAACGAATTGTGAAGCAATTATTATAGTTGTCAAAACAGGAAAAGTACAATACTTTAGCTCATGAAGGTTATGACGGTTTAAGAGATGCGAACCATTTTGCTTTACTGTTCTGTTAACAGCAAATGACACTTAATAATAGTATGTTTTCAGGGCACCTGCTTCGCTCTCTATTCTTGCTTCACACTCCAATCATGAGCGAATCTACTTGCTTCGCCATACAAAATTATGAGAGCGAAGCTGGTAGATTCATATTGAATCTACCTACGAAGCATTAAAAATTTATGTCTTCTCTAATTTTTATCGCAAGTTTATCTGAACTAGCTGTATAAAATGTAAACAAAAAGAGAAAAACAATGTTTAAAGTGGTGTGTGGATATATGTAATATAAAACACAATTAATTTCATTAAAATTTTAAATGTAATAAATTACAAACAAACAAAATTAAAAAGAAAAATAAAGTTTTTGAACAAATTATTTAAGAGTTATTTCAGTTTTTGTGCAGATGTCCAATCGAAGCATGTAGCATGTGTCGTGTAAACAGCGTGCTTCGTAATCATGATTCGAAGAGCGAAGCAAGTGCTTCATTTTGCCGTGTGAACATGCTATAACGGTATTAAAACCTTATAAAGGAAAAATAGTTCATTTAACATAATTGTTTGCTTGAAACACAATTTAATGAAAAAAATAAAGAATAAAAATTGCATAATTGTTTCTAAGCAAAAACTTTAAGTTTAATATGCTAATTATACCATGTTTCCACGGCTACTTAAAATACTTGTTTCGCTCTCTTTTCATGTTAAAGAGCCCAAACTACTGCCAAACAACATGTTTCGCCATACAAAATATTGAGAGCAAAATATCTCAATTGATCATGTTTTATTTTTAAACAGCTCACAAAACACAAAGAAACTACTATCATCCCTTATATTTATCGACCGTTCATCTGCACTAATTGTCAAAAACAAAAACATAAACAAAAGGAAAACAAACAAACAGAATAAATTTCCATTGTGCGAAATTTAAAAATGGAAAAAAACACGCTGTAAAAAAATTATTTTGTCCAGGAGGATGGCCCATAAATGAAATTTTTTGAGGAGTCGAAGATGTGCTTCGAGGCGCTGAAAGATTTACAAAGGCGACATATTTATCTTTTGAACCAGCTGCATCATATTAATATACATATCTCTCAACTCAGAATAATTAAATAATAACTTTAGGACCGATGTCAATCATTCTGGGAAGTTGATTGCCAAAAAGCCGATGATGTTTTCTTTAAAAATAACTTGAGGATGAATCGAAGCACATTTTATAAGTCATGTAGGTTGCTACCTGCGATGCGAAAAAACGATACAAATATGCGTGAAGCGATCCCACTAGAAAAAAAGGGTTGCAATAAGTTTGTATGCGTTGGGCTCTTCTGCAGAGTACCGAACAATTGCAAACATGTTTGGCGTAGGAAAGGCGACCGTTTGCAAAATAGTTTTAAGTTTTTGTGGAGAGGTGTGGAGAGTTTCAATATACTTGAACAATTTTCCAGTAACAAGAAAGAAAATTGAGCAGTTGGTAAAAGAGTTTGAAACCCTTGGATGTCCCGAATGTAGGGGGCTCTTGGTAAGTTACTTCTATCGTCATAAAGATTGTTAAATTTTTGCTTTTGTATATATGTACTTACATATGTCTATTATTCATAGACGGGTGCCACATTGAAATTCACCCACACCATGAGGACGCTATAGACTATCACAACTATAAAGGGTGGTATTAAATTGTACTTTTAGCGTTAGTGGTTGCAAGGTAACAGCAAAATAAAATTTGTAAGAATCATTTAAATCTTTTCTTTTTTAAAGATGTCGTTTTATTTATATGAGTTGTGGCAGCCCAGGACGTTGTAATGATTCCCGAATATTCCAAGAATCTTCTCTAAAATAAGAGCTGGATCAATGTAAAATTTTGGACGATATGAAAAGGAATATTTCAGACGTAGATATTCCTGTACACATAATTGGAGATTCAGCTTTTCGGCTCAATGAAAAATTAATGAAGCCATTTCCTTTTCATGTTTCACAAAGCTTTCAGCAAAAGTGTTTAAATTACGCATTGTGTAAATCGCGGAGAGTGGTGGAAAATGCTTTTGGACACCTAAAAGCTCGGTTTAGACGCATTGGAAAAGGCGTAGATAATGCGATAACAAACGCTAATGCCATAGTTTTATCTTGCTGTGCTCTCCATAATTATCTTATAGAAAATAATGACGCAATAAATAAAGTGTGGTTAGCTTCTCTAGCAGTTGCAGAACAAAACCGGTCATATCCCGAATACCCTGTGACTCTATCGGATCATATCCAAAATTCGGAAAGAATAACACATGCATTATCGGAATATTTATGTAAGTTTTATTTTAAAGAAAAAATTTTTAGCTTAACAGAAAATAGCATATTTCATAGCTAATAACAAAAAAAAAAAAAAATAAATAAATAGGTATAATATTTTTAAACTAAACAGAAAATAACACATTTCATAGCTAATAACTAAAAAATATAACCCAATGGAATCAAAAAACGAAATTAGTCTTATTATCATCACTTTCTTAAAAATTCAATAAGTGCATTTTGCACCTCTGCTTCCTTGGCAGCAAATGTTTTTAAAATTTATTTTTTTTCTTCATCAATAGAAGCAATTTTTTCTGCTGTAGTTTGCATTTTTTCCATGCTTACTTCAAAACACCTAATTAATTTGTCAAAACTTTTTCTCTTATTTACAGGTGTGCGAAGTGGATTTGATGATGTACATGGCGGTGAATCTAGAGTTAATAGCAACGGCGGAGATGTATCGAGTGCCGGTGATGACGGAGATGGCAGTGGAGTAGACGCTATAGTTGAATGAATGTCTAAAATAAATAGTAATAATAATAAATTTTTAGTTTTTCTTAATTAATTGGCTTGTGTTTTAAACTTACTATCTATGATGTCAAAAACTAGACCCTGTGTGTGGTAACTTTTAAATGGAGTTAATAAGTTCTCCATATCCTTATAAAGGTCCCACTCGGAGGGCGAACCACCGGTTGTCCCTATTATTTGTTTTTCTTTCCTGTAAATACATATGAATATTGCTAGAATTAATTAAAAATCATAAGAGAGTTACATTTCATTAAAGAGTGGTGGTCACGAATTTTTACAAAACTGAGTATGTTTAAATACCTTTATTGACATAGGTATATACTTACCGATATCGACTAGACATGTTGTGCATTTTGGTTTTTAGCTCGTCCGCGGAATAATTGAACTCTTTTCGTTTTAATTCAGCACTCATTTCTTGAATTACATGGCTGTTTTTCCGGCAGCCACGCAACTGGGGCATCTTTTCAGCCCATATCTCCAACAAAGCGCGCTCTCCAATCTGCTCCCATTTACTGGCTCGTTTTCTGGCATCTTAAAGTGAAAAATTTTATAAAATAATGATATATAAAATTCTTACTCACTTTTTTTTTCCATTTTTAACCCAAATCGTATACGCGCGCAATTTGTTATGTGCATAAATAAATAAATATGTATGCATGTATACTTTAAAATAGTGTTGTCAAATCGAAATAGGAATGTGTCGTATAAACAGCATGATTCGCAATATTGTTTCAGAGAGCGAAACAAGTGCTTCAATTTGCCGTGTAAACATACTATAACAGTTTATGTAGAGAAATTCAATATTTTTTTATATATTTATTCATCAATTAAATCAAGTTCACGTGCTCTTTTAAGGTCCTTTTCAAAGAGTGCCGGTCTTAACAAACAAAAGACGTATTTTGTTTAATTGCATTAACTTAATTAATAATAATTTACTTAAAAACAAAACTACACCTAATTAAGCAATTACTTTAAAAAAACCATGCTTAATATGATTATTCCTTTTTAAATTTCGATATAAATTTTTTTTCCATTTGTAGTTTTTCCCACTGCAATTAAAACTTAAGACATTTGCTTTCATTTTTCGCTATCACATCACTTTCCATCCACATTGACTCTGCAAATCATTATTAACATCAGCGTCACTATTATTTTCCATCTGTCCAAGAAGTTAAACTGCTTTTAAACTTATCGAACACAAAGTCAAAATCAGCGTGTTTAAGAAAAAGATAAGCAACAAAATTAATTAAAGAAATATTATTTTAAAATTTACTGCCAAAAAAGAACAATACACCTGCTCCTTTAAATCTGTATGGCTGGCAAATTGAATAAAACAAATAGTGTCTCCCAAATAAAACAGTTTTTTTTTAAGAGGCGTCAAATAATTTACATGTTTAATAATATGACAAGGCTAAGCTAAGCTTACTTATATCAAGGAAAACGTGGAATCAGCGACAGTGGAGGATTTGATAAAAATTGGAAAATTTTCTGTACTTTCCACACCGACTTGATTTAAAATTGCTATTGAAAACAACTTAAAAATTCAGCTTATACCAAGTCCATTAAATATATCTGCTATTTTGCACTTAACTAATTTAGTAGCCTGATGTCTCTGCACTGCCCTTAATATAACATTTATTCTAGAGCACATCTTTATAACTAAATGACGCCAACATATTTGTTATAGGTACATCGCTTTCGTACTGAAATGCAAATTTGTAAAATGAGTTATCAGTGTACATTAAATATGTTCAAACGTGTTGTTAATAAGAAAAACATTAAGATACGGAATGATATTTTATATCTAATGGCTATTTGATGAAACAAAACTATTGATTAAAGAGTAGATAAAGAAACAGTCTAAAAGAAATGCAAAATAATAATATTGACTTTAAGTAAATTGTGTGCATTTGTTTAAGTTGCACCGCAACAAGTCGCAATATTTTTATAAATAAAAATACATTTTCTAATGAAAAAGTTTAAAGCTTTATTGGTTGTTATTTTTGTTTTACTTTTATATTTTTATTTTCTTTCGGCGTCTTACATATCTTTAACTGTAACAGTTTTTGTTTTTATTTTATTTAGTGCCTTTGATTGGCAACTCCATCAAAGTGGTGACGAACTTATAAAGATAAATTGTTTTCATAAGTTAATCAAATTAATAAAAATGCACACATATACGCATATTCAAATTTCGTTAGTTTTAACTAAAAAAAAAATTCATAAATTTATATTAAAAAAAAAATAAATACTTTTAAGAAATACGACAAAACTTGATTAAACGCTTTTTGGTTTGATAGTTTTGGTATGTTAGTTTTAATTAAGTCTTATTTACCGTTTTCGTTTTGGCTGTATAAAGCTATTATTGTAATCCTTGATTAACAAAATTAGTTTTATGATTTATAACAGATCGCGAAAAATTATGTTCGAAGTAACTGAAAAAATGCAATGTAAGTTTAATTTTATATAAAAAATCCTGAACAATTACATGTCTATGTACAAACATGAATCATTTTTTATTCATCTACTTGATTTCTTTTACAACTGTTAAAGAGTTGTTTCTGCGTAGTATTATTTCATATGACAAATAAACTAAGAACTCTTAGTCATAGTTTTATTCTTTTTTCTTAATAAAAACTTTATTAACATATTGAAATTATACATCGCAGTCATTCTCCTTACCTTCCTTCCAAGACAAGCATATAACGCCGGCAGAACAGCGATATTAATTTGTCCATGCTTTTGTATGGGACAAAAACTTGTTGATGTTAACTTTCTGACTGAGCATTATCGGCTTTGTGTCGTTACGGATGTTTCAATATCTGTTGATCAAAAGCTGACATAAATTCGAAGTGAAGATCTCAGTTTGAAAGTCATATTTCATGCCAAACATCGTTGCTTAGACAATTGTTCGGCGTACGGTAGTTTTACATGAACAAAACATGAACATTGGGAGTCTACATCAGCCAAATTAGTGTGCGACATTATGTTCATATTAATCAGATGGCTAGTGAAGCCTTAGTGCTATATTCAACAAACGCGGGGACTCTCTAAAAACTTACAAAAATAATTTGCTAAAAATTGAACGAAATATTTTGAAAAACCTGGATCAGAGTGTAAAAAATTTAATTTTTAAATTGTTTTTAACTCGGTTATTTTAAAACCACATGGCGCTACCCCTGGCCAGTTGACGGTACACAGCTTCCAAAAGTAAGCTAAGATACTGCTCTGCTAAGATTATGTCAAATGTTGGATCAATCGGTATAGCCCTTAATAAATGGCTGAGAGGATTTGTAGACACATTGATAAATCAACTAAGGTATAACGCTATATTTAACATAAAAGACCTTAAATAAGCTTTATAGAAAGAATGATTGAATCCTGTTATTTTAGTGTGTAAAAACTTAGTGGAGTCAATGTCCCAATTGGGGAAGGTGATAAAAAATATAGGATTTTAAACCAAGCACTAGTATTAAAATAAACATTTAAACACATAAAACCCTTAGTTCTTGCCCTAGTTCTTAACTGCGACATATAGGCACTTTATAGTTATTTTTTTCTTTATTTATTATAAAGCTTAAATTTATTTGCATTTATTAATGATATAAAAGTTTTTTTTTTACAAAAAAATAAATTTTGATTTATTTTATTGTATACTTTTCCTAATTTAAGTTTCATTTGATGGTTTAATTAGTAATATTCCCGCTATATTTTGTTGTTGCTAAATTCTGTTAAATACTCGTAGTTTCATAATAAAATATAAAAGGAATTTTACTCATACAAAGAAGTTACAAATATCTATTACCTGTACATATACACATATGTGCATATATAGTTTAATAGAAATGCATATGATATAAATATATATATTTACCTCTCAGATATGCAAGCAATCGCGTATGAAGTGTGCGATTTTGAATAAGCAGGCAATTAAAGAGCAAAACAAATTTAAATTTATATGGTGACTAAAAATAATATTTTCCTTACAATGTTCTTTTATGATGCCAAAAAAAATTTCAAATATAAAAAAATAAGTTAAAAATTCAGCCGTAGTTTCTTATGATAGCGCAGTTGAAGCTTTTTTTTGTGTAGCAAATTGTGATTACGTGAGTGTGGCCTTACGGAGATTAAACATTGTTAATTGACTACTGTCTTCATTAATATGATCTTGGAATAAGTTGAATATGAAGTCGTTGGTTTTATTGTCAAACAAGTATTAGCTAACTGATAATTCGAATTGATAACACCGAACCTCGATCAATAATATTTAACTAAGAACTATAACTTTATACAATTATTTGCTGACAGCTCAAACTTTACTATCTTCAAAAACAGCCTTTGTTAACATAATGTAAAAACAATAATATATAATGTTATAATAATAATGATAATATTATAATGGCCTCAAGCTTGACTATTTTTCTTTAACTTGAGATAATGTAAAAACGTCAAAATTCCTTTTATAATAAAAAAATTGATTTACAATACATATTTTTTTTATATGAAAAGAAACACTTTGGACCTTTAAGCTTTTTGCAAATTTTTTTTTTTTTTTTGATTTATACATAAGTCTTTCTTAGTAAGAAATATTTGTTAAAAGTTAGCAAATTCTTTAAAGGAAAGCGGAAGGACCCATCTTCTGTAAAGAAGTTCCTATCTCGATTCAAAAATCCTTAAGAGGTTGAAATGATGCTTTCAATACTTGTTGCAAAGAGCACAAAATAGTCTTTTTTACATAGATCACAAAAGGAATACATACATTCACACAATAAATTATATAAACGGAACTGTTTGCCGTAACTGTCTGTTTTGTAAAATTTACTTTAACAAAAAATTTTAAGATATATTTATATCTTAATGATTTAATATTAAAACAAAACGGATTAAAATTTTCAATCAATGTTGGCTTTTACTTTAAACTTTCTTATATAAACTGTTTTTTTTTTTGCTTCTAAATAATTGAAAATCTATAGGAATAGATAACTAGATGCCAAATTGAGCAAAAGACGTTGCATATGAAATGGACAAAGTAATCGACATCCAATCCAATTATTAAGCGTTTGTTTTTCAAAAGATAGGCGCATGTAAGTAAGTTTACGTTACCTATGGGGGCAGCCTTTAATTTTTAGATTTATTTTTGTATAACTTTTTGCTACTAGGAGCTATAGTTATACCCATTTTTTTTTACATTTTAAAGAAGTGCGCTTTAAGGACACCCTTTTTTTAACGGGACCAATCTACCAAATAAAAAATGTTCAAAGTTGGTTTAGAAATTACTGAGATCTGCAGGCATTATCATAAAAAGAAGAAACATTGATAACCTGCCTTTTGATGTCGGTTAAATAACGTTGCGCTTACTTACAAAGTTTTTGTGTTTTTTTTTCTTCCAGACACACTGCATAAGACTATGGTGAAAACATATTAAAAAGTTAAATATATCGCACTTGTAGCAAAAAAAATATATGTATATATTTTTTAGTGAATAAAAATATGCAAAGTTACAGCAATGCGAAGGTTACTGGTTATGTGAAGAAGGGGATCAACATAGGTTAATACATTATGTTAACTTTTCATTAGCAGCAGGAGAAGTAAAAATACAACTAGATTTTAAAGAAAAGCTGCTTTTTTAACAATGAGAAGGCAATAAGCTTTTATGATTAACGCACCTAGTGTATGTGGGTGATAGGTTTAACCATCTATTTAAAATTTTATGTTGGATGGGCGGTATACTTTCTTACTTCTACTAAAATTCATTCATAAGTTAATTACTTTAAGTTTTACTAACTCTAAATGCAAGGTACTTAAAGTAGAAACGTTGTGTATTTTATAGCCGAAGAAAAAAAGAAACATTGAGTATAAAAACATACCACACACCTTGTGGTTTCTTCTTCTTGCTCAAATTTAGCAAGAGGGTTTTAATATATTAACTGTCACTGTTTTGCCAGTTATATATTAATAAAAGTAATATGCAATAAAATGTCGGTTCTTTGACACACACTTATTTCGAAATATAATAAAGAAGAGATTTTTCTCGTGTAATTCTCCAGGCTCTTTGAACTTCTCAGCTACAGAGGAAGAAGTTTCAGATTCAGATTTTGCGCAAGTTTAGAAATGAAAAAGTTTTAAAGTTAATAATGATTTTGTTTAATGTTATTTTTTAAAGAAAAGATAGACTAAGAAAAAATATGTATAAAAAACTCATTCTTGTAGTTTTCATATGCTGATGTTCCATTTGCAATCGTTGTATGTTCTCCCAGTTTGCAGCCTTATAGAGTTGATTGTATAAATTTAATGAAATGACTCTTGTGGTTAGTAAATAATTTCTTCGGAAAGGTGCAAATATCCACGCTCCGATGGCTTTTGCTTTTTCCACCGAATATTTATTACTGTTTAATAGCTGTAAGAAAATAACATTTTTTGTACACTCCAGCGCTCGTTAGCTTCTAGAAGCCACAGCTTAATCTTAATATTTGCAAAAAGTAGCCTGATTTAAACTTAAAGCAGGATAATTAATAATTGCGTTGTATGGTGGTTATCCAGTATCCACATCCTCTACACTACCAGTATTTTGCCTAGATTAAAATTAAAGAGTCGCACAATTATAACGCTGCAGATATGTATGCGTGTGAAACATTTAACTAAACAATTTAAGGATGATTTCTACTGGCTACGCTCAAAAAAAAAATGTTACTAAAGACAATATATTAATCTGTTCATTCTTTCGTATATAGTATTGTAATATTTTGAGTTTTGGCCTTACAAACAGAACATCTTCCTTCTTGTCTCATACTCCCGCTTTTTTTAATGTTCAGAATCCAACATTATAAATTTATTGTCTTTGCACGTTACGTACACACAACATAGTTGCTTGAACAAAAATGTTTCTTATGTGCAGAATTATTTTAAAAATAATGTGCGTTGAATGAATGCAAATGTGTTTTAGTAATTAAAGAAGCTAAACTATTTTTGGCAGCAAAACGTAGGTGGTTCAATCATAAAAAGTTAAAATATTTTTCGATTTACAGTAACTAACACTTTTTCAAATAAATTAGATATTTTAATAAGCAGAAGTAATTTTGCTAACAGCGTTTAATATCTTCTTTAAAATTAGTTTTCTAAAACGTGTTAATTAAACCTTAATATTCGAAGCAAAAGTTATTTCCCAAATTCATGTGTGAAAGGAAAAGTTATTTTACAAATTTATCGTAATAGGTATATTCTTAAAATTTTTACAGAAGGTGTATTATTATAATAGCAGATATAACTACAGCAATTATAAAAAATTAAAGGGCATTCTGAGAAGACCGTGAAATTTACAAAAATTTATTATATTTTGATCTTTGATAGGCAAACACGTCAAATTTGCACAATGTCAGTAAAATTAAGTTCATTATTGCAACAAGTGGAAAACATAAAGCTCTACATTAAAGGGTGTCCAAAAATTGACATGATTTTCACGTATGTCTATGACTTTTAAACAGGTTTTAGCTGACTGCTTATAACGATTCAAAAGTTTGATCAACTAATGGGACACCTTTTAATTTTCAATCTTAAATTTTATACTTGCTGTTATAGCGGACTTAATATTAAAGGTTCTTTCCAAATTTTAAGTGTTTGCCTTAAACTGTTCAACAGCTTCGCCATATTCATTAACTCTTAATTACTTTCGTAATGTATAATTTTGCACATATATTATTTACTGTTGTTGTACCTTTCGGGGAAGATCATCATCACTTGCTTGTTGGTACGTAAGATATGACAACAGTATAATATTTACTGGCGGAATAAATCCAATTATTTCATACTTTATATTATAACGGTCACAGTAATGTCCAATTTTCAAGCGCTTTTAAATAAGGGAAAAAATTTGAATCTGTTCAGAAATGAATTGGTGTTCTGCGGAAACAAACACAAAAAGTAATATATTAACGAATTGATCGAATCGTTCTTTTCTTATGTCGGCTAAAAATTAAAAAAAAATGCAGGATCTGCCAATGGTAATGTGTTTTTCGAATATTAAGCATTATTATATTTTTAAATAGGTTGATCAAATTTACGCAGGGTATGTATTGTTAAGCCGCTATAGAAAATTAAAATTGTAAGGTTTGCCAATGTTTACGCGATTTCCACAAGAACTTGTTTAAATTTATCTACAGCATATTTTTTACTTTGTTCGCTGTAACAAGTTAAAAAATTTAATTTAAAATTTAAGGGTACGCAATATACGGTAAGGAATCTTTTGCGTGTAGCCCAAATTTATTTTTTTATTTATTGGTTTAGATAACTTTTCCGTCTGAATAGCAAAGCAACTAAAACAATGCTAATGACGAGGACGCATGTAATTGTTGACACAAATTAAGGCCAAAAGCATATTATGGAAAATAAATAAGTATGTAAGACATTGCTTGTTAGACAGAATGCTGATTTCATTCGAAAAGGAAGAAAAAATGCATTTGTGTCTAATATGTTATACCGATATTTAAAAGTTATTTAATAATGAAAAGAATTGGTAAGTTTTCTTTTGTTATTGATAAAAGTTATTGCCTTAAAGAGTTTTTGTCAATACAATCAAATCATGTGAAATTCTGAAGTTCAAATTATAAACCGAAATGGAGTATTTACAAAATTAATTTTAAACATGTGTTAGCTTAAACTAAGATACACTATCGCAGTAAAAGATGTTAATGTAAGACACATCGAATATTTTAAATAGTTATGATGTGAAGTGCAAGTAAATTTTTTTTAATACATATATCCTTAATACTAAGATTTTTCTTAAATTTAATATGAGTATTGAATTGTCCTATGTATACAAATATCCATACATAAGTGGTGTCTAATTATTTTGCTTAAAGTTAACGAAAGGATAAGGGTCAAAAATTAACCTTATAAATTTCGGATGTATATTATCATACTCAACTGCATTTGGCTCTATTAACACTAGATGTTGAATATAAAAAAAAAATAAAAAAGTTTAAACTATTGTAAATTTGTCAAATCATTAATTTTATTTAGCAAGTTTGGGGAAAAAATTGTAAAAATATTGATTTGCATAAATCGGAGGGATATTGGTAAAGACTCTATTATATTTAATCGATTTACATCAATAAGAGCTTATCACTATCGAACCAACAATTCCCATTTTATATAAAGGTTTCCAAGTTTTCTTTAATTCGATCGCAAGGCCGACACATTTGCAGCAATATCGACTTTTTGCATATTTAATATTTTTTCTGGCAACAGTACACAATAGTTTAAAGTCGGTCTTAAATCTCTTCCATCTAGAGTTGGCTTCTCATTAATATATAGCATTTTCACAGCGTTAAAAAAATTATGTTTATTGGTTATAAGAATAAATTGTTAATTTTACAATACGAAGACTGAACATAAAAATTTCAATTAATTTGACAAAAATATCTACGCAAATTATTGAAGGGGGTTAAAGGGCGCGTCCCCAGATGGTGGATAGGGGAAGGCCTCTCAGATATGTGTAGTAGGAGTGAAATCAAATACTTCCTGCAAACCAACAAACCAATAGCGGTGTCTGTACCCATAGTGGGCAACCGCAAACAGCGTCTGTTCTTCTAGTAGAAGTAGCTGAAATACAGGTTTTAGAACGCAACGGGAAACCACTAAAACATCCAAAGTTCTCATGAAAACCATACATATTCAAACATGCAAATACAGAAAAATGAACAATGGCCGTCAGTCTCCGGCAATATGAGGGGCTAAGAATCCCCGGAGGTAAAACACACTTAAAAATTGGAATATACAATGCGCAAAGCCTATATGAAGCAGGTAAGCTTGCGATCACTATTTCTGAAATGAAGGTTCACAGGAATGGTGTTGGAATTATAGTCTCAAAATCACTGCTCACACACAGAAATTGAACATCTTTTAAAATATATTAAAAACCATGAAGTCAATATAGTTCAGGGAGATTTTTATGCCAAAATTGGGTTTGGCAAAGTCGAAAGAATTGTGGGAGATTTTGGACTTGAAACAAGAAATGAAAGAGGTGAAAGACTCGTTCATGGTTTTGCTTATATCCCAGAAGCCTATATACCTAAAAGTCGCCCCAAGATAATAACGTAAACATTGTCCGAAGCCAAATAGATTTTATTCTCATTAACCAAAGATTCAGTACATCAATTACGAGATCACACCTTGCTAGTTGCCACAATATCTATGAAAATTGCTGCTCGTAATATGGACAAGTAAAAAGATCCAGTTAAACACCAGACATTGTCACAACAAATTAACAAATTAACAAATTAAATGTAATGAACATCGACTTATTAGTCTTATGTGTCACACTCTCAAATTATTTTAAAAAAATCCATAAATGCATTTACAAGAAATGCGATATGGGCAAATATCAATTCGGTTTTAAAAAAGCCATGGGTACTCGTGAAGTTTTATTTTGTGTAAATGTGCTGGTACAAAATTGTAAAGACGTTCATAAGGACATATTTTTTATGTATAATTGATTATGAGAAAGCATTTGATAGTGTACAGCACGATAAACTAATTGACATTCCACGGTTCATTAACATTGATTCCAAAGAAATAAGATGCATTTAAAGTCTATATTGGCATCAAATTGCTGAAGTGAGGATTGGTAATTCTGTGACAAGAAAAATTGCTATACATAGAGGAGTACGACTAGGATGCGTGCTGTCACCATTACTTTTTAATGTAAAATCTTAACACATATTTTAAGAAGCTCTTTCGAATATAAAAAAACAGCTAATCGAATGAGTCGACCAATTTAAATATCTTGGTTGCTGCGTCAATGCTATGTATTTTTTAAATACAAGAAGGTCCTTACAAACCGGGAGTTTGACCTGAATCTAAAGCTTCGATTCGTAATATATTATATATTTCCTGTTTTGTTATATGTAATGGAAAACTGGAAATTAAAGGTATCAGATATGAACCGTTTAGAAGCCTTTAAGATGTGGGTTTTAAACAGAATATTAAAAATAGCATAGACTTATCACATAACAAATACTAAAGTTCTTGCAATTATAAACAAAGATCGTGATTATTTTAATTTAATAAAACACAGGGAAATCAGATTCCTCGGACATATCATGCGAAATGAAAAATACAACAAATTGCAGTTAATACTTTAAGGAGAACTTGAAGGAAAACGTAGATTGGGTAAAAAACAGGCATAATGGCTTCGTAACATTAGGCAATGGAGCGGAATCAGAAGAGTCGGTGTTATACCTTATCTAGCAAGGGACAGAGATGCACTCTCCGAACTTATCAGAAATAGCATCCAGTTAAATAGTCTTACTTAGAATAAAAACAAAAAAAAGAGACATGGTAATGCGATTATGTTTAAAAATAGTAATTTAACGAAACTTAATTCAATAAAAAAAACTTTGTATGGTCGCCAACATCCGATTACGGGTAGGCAGATCAAGAAAAATAAGTTTTAAAGTCATAATATCTATAACACTGTTTAACGTGTTAG
Source organism: Cistogaster globosa (assembly GCA_937654795.1). Taxonomy (NCBI): domain Eukaryota; kingdom Metazoa; phylum Arthropoda; class Insecta; order Diptera; family Tachinidae; genus Cistogaster; species Cistogaster globosa. The sequence goes on from OW569405.1 coordinate 68,871,421, forward strand.
ACTTGAAACTAATAAGTTATGATAGTAAAAAGTTATCTCCAATTTAATTGATCCAAAAGAAAGGTCAATAAATCCAGTTACGATGTATCGGATGCATCATGTTAATCGGTAAAAGATCCAGAAATAGCATATTACCAAGTTCGTAAACTTGTAATCAAATATTTTCATTGCAGTTACCAGAAATGTAAATGTCGTCATATTTCGATGTAAGAATTTTAAGTGTTGAATAAAGATCAAAGATATTTTTTATTTGGCCTGTAAACATATCCTACCAGCATGTTTTTTAAAAAAATTTCAACAGACACCTTTACCATTTCTTCATTCTTGCCTAACTACACTGATGACAGGAGGACATATAAAAGACAAACACAAATAACATCAATGAGTAAATTTTTATAAGATGCATATATGTAAATATTCAAGCTTTGCAAATTGATGTGAACAACGGTAAGGCCTATAATTACCATTCTTTTGTTTGGATTCGGCAACATCGTCATCAATTTTGAGGCGACTTTATTTAACACAACATCAATGCTTATTTTGTATTCCCTAACAACTTAATAAAGACGCTGACTGTTTATCGAAAATGTCAATAAAAAGTAATACACATATCTAATTTATGAGTCAGTTGATTTATTTGTTTACTATTTTTTATTGTGTTAAAAATAAGAAAGTACAAAATTAATGGTGCAAAGAAGACTTAGAAAGAAATTAAAAATCTTTCAGTTAACAGATGATAATAAGTGATAAATTCAAAGTTATCCATTTCAAGCTAATGTTTTTTTTTGTAAACATAATAAAATAAAAGCAAGTGGACCTTTTGGGACAACATAGCTTAACATTTGAAACGATTTACGGATATTTAAATATGACTTCAGGATGTTTTCATTCACTGAACTGAACCATTGTTGACTTGCTTTTGGAACTGAAAAAGATTTGTTACAGTTTCTTCCAAGGGGCTTAAATATACCGCCTCCAGTATTTTGTTTGTAACCATATTTTTTTACTTTAAATTTTAAGTCGCACTAATCTGTAAAAAGAATTTTGCCAAACATGATTTGTAAAGCACTATTAACATATCTTTTACCATCAATCACTCGTTCTACTCGGTGGGCCAAGGGCGTTTAGAGTAGTCAAAATACTTTCCCACTGTTCCTTAAAACTAGAAAAGTGCCTTTTCGAAAACCTCTGGCAAGTGATGGGTTTTTTGCAACTATTCAACTTATTTTTCAAATTGGTTGGTGTTGGTAACCTTCAGTTTGTCCATAATCAATTTTATTTCTACCGTTTTTTATAGTTTATTTATTTATTTTTTTTTTTCTTGTAAACTTTTTTGTATATACACAACACTTAGATTACAAATGACTATATTAACGTCACCTTTCCTTAGAAAATACGAAATTTATATTGCCAGTCACCGGGAAATGGCAATATTGGCAACAAGAATACCGATTTTTAGAAACCGATTAAAATTGGCGTCGGCAATACAAGGCGAATAAGGGTGATTATGTTTTGCATATATCTTGATTCATTTGGAATTTCCACTTAAATAAAAATAATCATAAAGTAAGATTTTCAAAAATGCATTACTAAACAAATGTATAAAAAGAGGTATACATTTTTTATTATTTCAATTTTGAAAAATTATTACATTTGCATTCTGCGAATGTTATATTTCAAAAATTATCTCTCCATCTGATCGTAGAGTATGGCTAGTACAATGGAATAGAAATGCTTGTGCTTTTTTTGTATTTTTCGATCTTAAAGCTAAGCTATTTGAAGCAATCAGAAAGGGAAAAAAATCAAATTGAAATAATGCCTCATATTTTTTTTCATACAATGGTGATAAAAAATCCCATTAAGTTAACCTGCTTCATCTAATATATGTGGTTGAATTCCTGTCTTTTTACCAATCATGATGAAGTCACAGTAGTTACTTTTGTTTTTTGTTTTCGGAAAAAGTCTCGAGTAACTACATCGTATTGAAGTCGCTTTTTTCGTACTTAAACGACATTTTAAGAAAAAAAGTTGATGACACCAAAATTCTTATGTTTTTTAAGTCTTCGCCTATGTTTGTCAGTATTCCATCGTACAACTTTTAGGCAGTGTTATATTGCAGACCAAAAAAAATTTTAATACACCTAAGTTAAGGAAATAATTGAGCTTTTACAAAATGAAAATATAATTAAAGCATATTAAACTTTCTGTTAGCTCTTATTTTTCTTTCTTTAAATATTTGCCTTCAGGTAAAATAAAAAATTTTTTGACACAATACATAGACACGCTTCACATATTTAACAAAAGCCATCAGTAGTACATTTTCAAGAAAAATAAAAGGAACATTTATCGGCACGATTATGTTAATAATACCACTCTGATTTTATTTGTGTTTACTTAAGTAGTAAGCAAATTTTTTCTTTTAATTTGTTATGAAACGTTCGCCAGCAGAGAAAGTGCTCACATATCTACCGCAAACATAATTGTGATTGTCAAAGCAAAATGTAATTTGAAAAAAAAGCAGAAAGCAACATCCGCCCACACTTCAAACTTACTGCATAAATTTTATTAGTTGTTAGATGACAAAGGCAGGATTGTTAAAAAAATTTAAAATTTATACAAAACAATGAACAATTGAAGCAATATCAACACAAATTGACTTTTAACGATAGCAAACTGTTAAAGTGTGCGGTTTTCAAACATTAAAAAACACTACTCCCTAGTGTAACACATTCATCTAAAATTTTGAAAAACTCCAGCATATGTCAAATAAATTTTTTCCATATTATATATAACGCAGCCCCGTTTAACTTGTTGCTCTTTTGGCGAATACATGTGCGAAGATATCTTCTTAATGTATAATTTGTTTAAAATAGCCACAGTGTATTTCAAAAGTGACTTACATTTTATAAAAACAGAAATAGTTTGAAAAACATTTTTAAAAGAAATAAATTATCATGGTGTGATAAATTACCAAGGGAGAGCAGTTACACAGCTGATTACTTTTAAGAACTTTTTTATCTAAGATGTCTACTCAATATAAAAGAACTGCTGTGCTAATTTAAATGTCAAAAGTAAGAATTGACGTAAGAAAAATGTATATGTGTGAACTCGGTATAAGCGAAGAACCCTTTGTTCAGTATAAATTTTGCGTGATTCCAAGGGCCAATCAACTTCAAACTAGAAACACCACACACGATTTATAATAACTGTTTCTTTTTTTATACAGAAGATACAAAACGTGGAACTTATGCCATCTTTTAATGGAATGGGTTTATTGTTGTTACAGAATCTCTGCTTGCACTTGACAAGAATCTAGCAAATTTATCACGGTATATGGTTTTTTTGGAAGCATAAGAATAAAAGTTTTAAACAATGGCCGTTAGTTTAGAAGAAGTGGTAAAGTTTCGATAGAGTAAAAAAGTAAGAATATATTTTTGCGGAATTTACTACATTGTTTTTTAAAGAACATTTTTTTATCATATTATGTTTTAAACAGTTATGTTTTTATGTAAAAAAGAAAAGGAATTTTCTATTGTACTTTAACACTTTTAAAGGCAAATTTTCGTCGTTTTAATATATAATCTAGGGATACGTGTACTTAATATACTCGTTATCGTTAAACACTTGAAAATAAATCAATGTTTATATGGATGTCTTTTTGTTATTGTCGTTGTTGAAAAACTGCATAATTGAAAGCTTGTCTTGTTGTAGTGTTTTTTATCTCAAACACCTAAATTGTTTTTACTGTTTTCTGCGGTGTATCTGGAATATTCAATTAAGTTTTACATTCCTAATAAAACTAGCATTAGTAAGTATTAAATCTATATTATATATGTTCATGGCTTAGAAATACTATGTTTGTATAAAATGTTTTTATTAAACACCAACTGGATAAATTTAAAAAACATTCAGAGATTATATGAATAAATTACAATTTTATGCAATGAACACTGATCTCAAATTATTTTTAAGCTACAACTCGTGTAGTAGCAAAAGGAGAATGACTTATAATTATCCGAGGCGATTTTTCACGTCAATGGCCGTTACAATATGAGTTTTTGGCCCATGCGCTGATTAACTTAACATTATTATCAAACGATCTTATACTCTATTTAAACTACATGTATTAAAAAAGTGCGCCACGTAGCAAAAAAATTTAAGAATTTTTTGTTGATTAACTAAATGCACTGCTAACAACTGTTGAAGAATTATGCTGGGACAGTTGGCTCATGTATGGCTTCGTTGCTGTAGGTTAAATCTTAAAAGTATTGAGTTAGAATAACGCTAATGTAGTGTTAAACAAACGTGCAAAACTGGTTAACTTAACAAGTAATATATTATTACTTTTTTTTTTATTTTCTTTTTTAAGATTTCAGATAGAGGTCTTAAGCATTTGATTAGTGCGAGGATTTATAGAACAATAAATAGATTTTAAAAAGCTTCCATAAATATTGTGAACGTTGAAATATAAGGTAGCTTCCAAATTTTTTTTTGGCATTACGCATTACATAAATGGATCAACACGGCAAAAGAATTAAAGGTAACTCGTATTCTTTTGTGCTTTAAAAAATATATCAGTCAAAATGTTTTTAACAAAGTAAAAAAAGAAATATTTTCGAAAGCTGCTGGGATTTTTGTGCCTTATATGCAACCCAGAAAAAAATAGTTCTTTTAAGTGGAGTACAACAGTCATTTATGATGATGCGCCAATACAAAAAGTCTTGCAAATTCTGTTGGTTGGAATTCAATGTAGCAATAAGAGCACACACTATTATTGCTACACTTAGAGCCATCATTACAACCTGCCGTTACCAACAAAAAATTTCAGAAAAGGGAATTGAGTGTGAAATTAATCATTTTTGGCGGAAGGACTTCCTAACTAAATTGTCAACCTAATGATTTTAACAAGGAATGAGAGTTTTAAAATCAATTACTGAGAATTTTTTACATTGAATATTGCAGGAAATAATAATAATAATAATCACTAGTACGTATCTTAAGGTATTTTTTTTTAAGTAAACTAGTTAACTTACTACTTCCTCTATTTGCGTTGTAACGTAAAGTATTTTGTAAGCGAACAATGAAATTAGGCAATCACAAAAGTAAGTCAAGTTATTTTGAAGGTTATGTCTAATTTTTTTGCAAGGTAGTAACAGCTAGGATTTTGTTAGACCGATAACAGGATTAACATTATAAAAGCTTAATTTATTTTTTTGTTAAAATAATATAATTAATAATATTAACAATTGAAAGCTAATAATTTGGCAGGCAGAATCCTACTCATAACTTACGACATGCTGTAGCAATGGCCCTTAATCTTGCATACCTAAATAAGAAAAACGCTTATTTTTTGTGTTGGCCTTTATTGAAAATTATAGATTTTCTTAAAATGCTTGTCAATATCTTTTCTTATCAGTTAACTTAAAACAATTAAATAATAAATAAATGTTATGTTTTTCTATCAAGTAAATATAAATTTTTAAAAATGCCTTTAAACATAACAAAATTTATCTTGCGAAAAAAAGTTTAAAATCATAATTAATAAAGGAAAAAGGTAGGGTATGGCGAATGTGAATTTAAAAAGCCTTACTAGAACTTATCAATTTTTGTGGTCTGAGATAATAACAGAATTTATCAAAAAGTAATAGAGCAGAGGTACCTATATATGCCGATGAACACAACATTATCTTCATGTTGAATTTGGCCATAGCCGGGACAACAAAATAAAGGAACTCCCTTTTTAGTTATTATTATTTTTTTTAATTACATAGGGAGAAAAGAATAATAAAAATAAGAAAAAAAAATTAAATCTTTTAAGGTGGGTTACTGGCGCCTGGTTTAGGTCGAAAGATCGTGTCACAAGATTTTATTACAAATGGTTCAAATAGCAACAACAAACTGCATATGCAAAAGCAACTGTAACAACAAAACCAATTAAAGCAAAGCAACAAAGAGTAAAAATACAAAGAAACAAAAAGCAGCTAAAACACAAACGAAAACTTTTGTGATTTTATAGGATGTTGGACTTTAAAGGAAAAGAAGGTTGCAGTGCTGCCATACTTATTATGTTATTTTAAACAATAACTTAACCTCTGTTGACCTAAGGAACGTTACTTTTAAACAAATGGAAAACAAAAAGACTAGTGCATTTAAAAACATATATTCAAAATAATATTTGGTTTTTTAAAGGGTTTTAAAATCAGTTTAGGAAACCCAAAAAGTGGGATTCGGAAAAAACGATAAAAACAGAAGCATAAGATCAGATTTTACCAGGTGCTTCTAATACTGTTGTTCTTCAATGTTGTCTCTGTATAGCTTTCAGCCCGCAGTTTTTAACTTGTAGTAATCGCAACTCTTTTCTTAAATTTTTTTTGTTGTTGTCAAACTATTGTATTCGTTTCGCCTTTATATAACTTACCTGTATAATATTTTGAATTACTGAATACTTCTAGCTCAGTATTGTATCATGATTATCACACATTCTCGTTTCGAATTCCACTGGACTAAATACCTATTATCCCTAAAATTCTTCTTATGAATGTTCTGTAGCAATGAAGTTTTCGTGACTTAGAAAACAGAATGAGATAAAAAGTTTTAGATTGAGAAACCACACACTGTTTGTCGTTTGTACTCTATCCTGTACAGCTATAGTTGCATCTCAATAAGCATTGAAGTTTATTTCAATATATTTGAATTCGTCAACTGATCTATTTTCTTTATCATCGTTGCGATGGTCAGCATCTTTGTAATATTTTATGCAAAGGCAACTGTTTTTATACTCTCATGGAGTTTTTGGCCCCAATAACAATACAAGGATCTTACCTTAGTCCTTCCGTCCCTGCTCTTAGATTTGATTTTCGTTTAATTCCATTTAAATCTTTGTGTGAGATTCAAACTCCATATAGCATATATTATACTCTTAAAAGACCCATAGAAGTGTACACTTGCAGGGAATGTTTTCTCACGCAATTTATCAATACTTTTAGATAAGTTGGTGTTTACACAACGACAAGGAACTTTTAAGCTTGTTAGGAAAATTTATGCGGTATTCAGTGAGGCCTATATTCGATCCTAGTTGTGATATTATGCTTTAAAAGATGCCACAACTTGCCGAACTTACATACATATAATTATTGTACAATAAAGATCTTAATTTGATTTTGTAAAAATCTAAGAAGATGATACTGCGAAGCTCTTAAAGCCAAAAAAAGTTTTAGGGAGGTGCTAAATTCATTTTGTAGTTGGCTTATATATGACCATGTACATGATATACATACATATGTATTTCAGCAGCCTTAGACAAAATACTTCTGGTTGACAAACATTCATTTCTTGAGTGTATTATAACTATGTTTGTACCATACAAGGGTTTGTTTATACAATTAGCTTTGTTCCTAAGACGCTTAACATACCTTTAAGTCCTCTAGTTTTTATTATTGCTCGCTAAATATCATGTTCGTTTTCAGTTTAAAAAAATAACTTTGACAATTTTTACTTACAATGTGTGACAGCAAAAAAATATATTGCAATTGCTGAAACGATTCTTGCCATAAAAGTGGTCACGAACTATGTTTTGTGTGTTTTCGATTTCATTATTTAAGGTTTTTTTATTGTACATTTCATGTTTATTTGTTTAGATTTAGTTATTTTAAAGACTCGATTTCATTAAAAAAAAGTTTTAAAATACTGAAAATATAAAATTTACTACACCATTTTTCATTGAAATTGGGAAAATTCTAAATAAAAATGAGAATATCCAGTTGAAATTAAGAAAATTCCAAATGAAGATGAGAATTTCAATTTGAAATTCAGAAAATTCCAAATAAAATTGAGAAAATTCCAAATGAAATTGAGAATTTCAATGTGAAATTGAGAAATTTTCATTTTAAATTAGGAAAATTCCAAATGAAATCGAGAAGTTAAATTTTATATTGAAAAAACTTAATTATAAACTAACTTAAAATAATAAATACAAATGTATGTAGAATTACTGACCAAATCTCGAGCGGTTTGTCTCTGCTTTCCTACATTAGGGAACCTACATTCATCTTTGTTTTGCCTTACTTTTTATACTTGACCAAATAATTTTAATAGGGTTAAGCACGGTTGAGTAAGGGCTTGATAGTAAAAGCGCAGCTAGAGAAAGTTTCAGACGACTGGCAGAGAGCGTTAATTACCTAACTACTCCTAACTATCAAAAAAGCCTTTTTTTAATTTTCTAAAAATCATTTGGAATTTTATGAATTTCAAAATGAAATTCCCGATTTCATTTGGAATTTTCTCATTTTCAAAATGAAATTTCCAATTTTATTTGGAGTTTTCTCAATTTTAAATTGAATTTCTCATTTTAATATAGAATTTTCTAAATTTCATATTGAATTTTCTCAATTTAAATGAAAAATGGTGTATTCATTTTCCAAATAAACATATATATAATCATAAAAATATCAGTATGTACATTTTTGCAGGTCACGTATTGCTGGTTAAACTATCTAAAAGGGCTGAATAAGCTGCAATGAAAGGAAAATCATTAGAAAAGAGGATCAAGATTTATAGACATGTATGGAAAATTTAAATTTTATGTAAATATACACATACAAACATATACTTGTTCCCATATAGACATTCTTTCAAGTAAATATTTTCAAGCTTTAATATGACTTAACATCAGAATGATCGTCAATGATGTTAAAGATCTCTCTTTAAACGATTACTGATTTGTTGGTTTGTTCTATAATACTGAGTTTGCTTTTAAAAATGAACTCTTTCAGCTTGCTGCCTTTTAGTTGGTTAGAAAAAATAGTTTTTATCCTTCAATGTCGTTTTTTCTTTTTTGAAATGGCATTAAACTTTTGCCATCAATCTATGTTTAAACTTGAAATTGTTTTTATGTTTAACGCGGGCAATAGTAGCAACATAGTAATTTGTAATAGAAAAATAGCAGTATTTAAGATAACCTTGCAAGCAAAATCTTAAATAAACCTACCCACTCTTAATATTTTATGGTAACAATCTTTATCCAAGTTATTAAATGATATTTGTTGTATCAAAAAAAATAAAAAAATAAATTATGCTTAAATCTGACCGTTACTACTGTCCCCTTAAACGAAAGACTTGGATGTAGTTCACTCTGGAAATCAAATAACGCAGGAAATTTTTTAGCTTTGGAAGTAGTACCTCGGCAGTGTGCCACACAATAACATCTTCCAATTCATTTAAATTCTTAGGCATAGACGAATTCACTAGTACTATTTTGCATCCAGTTTAACAAGATCAATTCAAAAATAACCTTACGCAAGACATATTCTAAGACAAGTTAGATTTCTGAAGCGCTCTACTGCATGTGGCGCTGTTAGCAAACGTTGATCTAGGTCCGCAAATTAGTCGTCACAAGTGGTTACAGGTTACCGTTGACAGCAACGTTTCGACGGACTCTTGTTAAAAAAATAAGGACTCAGCATCGTGAAATAAAGGTTGCGTGGGTCATGTACACGATAAAACTCTAAAAGAAATTTTCAATATGCAAATAAACAAAAATCTACTAAAAAAGTAAAAGGTATTAATTTTTATACTGTTTTTAACTCATAAGAATCATAAAAAATTCAATGCTTTTGCAATTATTAAAATTATAACGCAGATATGTTTTTCATTGCAAAATCTACAGCATTCTCGTTCAAAGCAATTTTTCTGGTTGATGATATCTAGTGAGGACCAGTGATTTACACAGTGTATTGCGAAAAATTGTTAGGTTAACAACAAAAAGTTTTCACATTTAAGTCAAGAAGAAGTAAGTTCTTAGTACACAAGAAAGTTAATTGATTTAAAAAATTAAAAAAAAAAAAAAAAATTACAAGTTTCTGTGCAAAAGTATTTTGACGCTCAAACGTTTTCGAATTGTACATAAACACAAATGTAGAGAAGTTGTTTTTATTTTAATCATTTTTTTTTTAATTGCAATTGGAGTTGAAAAAATCGATCAAATTGTATGAAGTAAGAAAAGTATAACAGCTATTAATAATCGATAATTTTTCTAAGGTTTGGTGATTCTGTTTGTTAATTCTTAGTCATTCATTCACCAATGTCAATCATTCACCAATGTTTTTTTTTTCAATATAACAGACAGATTTAGCTGTGCTATCACCCAAGTTAACATTATAACTGGCTGTTTCCACTAATAATATGTTTTAAAGATTTTAAATAAAATAATATTTGAGTTATTTACAATCAGTAAAATTTATATCGGTTTCGAAATTATAAAAAATTATGCATTAAGAAAAAAAATTTTTGCAATTTTATTTAAATGAACCTAATTTTAGAGGGCTCATATTCGCTATCGTGATATAAACAAAAGATGAGTGATTTAATCACTGGAATACGCTCAAGACGTTTTTTATATGAAAATGCTTATATCCACACACACAACACGTGAATTTGTTTACCTTTTAAGTGGTTAATTGAACATAAATGGTTGCAGGCTTTTATAAATGGCGGCGAATCAACAGTGTTTAACCTGGTAGTGAAGGGATTGGCGAAGTGATGGGGACTGTGATTTCTTTGTTGTTGTTTTCATCCTTAAAGCGGGAAAGACATCTCGTATTAAACCCAAAGACTTTAGGCCCAAAAGCCTGTCGTCCTTCTTAGTTAAAACGCTGGAAAGGATTCTTGATCTTCAGACCAGCAACTCCATAAATCCCGCGCTTATCTCTAACTCACAGCACGCCTACACAAGGGTAAATCTCTGGAAACAGCGCTGCACGTGTTAATATCCAATGTTGAGAAGTCCCTTTAAAATGAGGAATTTACACTTGCAGTGTTTTTTGACATAGAAGGAGCTTTCAATAACGTCTGCCCCAATGCCGTTATAAAGGCCCTCTTGGATCTCGATCTTGATGCAAATCTGGTGGGATTCATTGCGCAACTACTGAAGACACGTATCATCACGTCCACTTTGGAAAATTATCACGTTGAAAGGGTTGTGAAAAGAGGCTCTTCACAAGGCGGTGTACTATCTCCCCTCGTCTGGATTCTGGCAGTCAAGACGCTGCTACGGCGACTGGACCAAACGGGTAATAGTGTGATAGCTAATGCTGATGACACTGCTATCGCGGTCTCTGGAAAATACCTGAAAACACTCACAGAACCGGTGAACTATTCGTGAATTTGATCTCGATGTTAACCCCGGCTAAACGGAGGTTATGCTCTTAACACGAAACTACAAGATACCGAACTTTACTGCACCTAAGCTGAACGGCACTGTGCTCAGTGTAAGTAAAAGTGTGAAATACCTTGGGGTGATAATTAAACCTAAACTTCAATGAAAGGAAAACATTGCCGAAAGAGCTCGGAAGGCGACCTGTGCGTTAGGTAATGTTTTTTGGTTACCTGCTTTCAAGAAAACGGTTAACCAAAAGCCTCTTGATAACGTCAGGAGAACAGTCGCTATTTTGATTACTGGGGCTCTCCGAACTACTTCGACAAAGGCTCTGTATGCCCTTCTCTACCCACCAAACTCCTGGTATTGCAACAGGCCAAATGTTGTGCAGCCAGACTTAATGCCCTCTTACGCTGGCTTAGGCCAGAAAGAGGGCACTGTAAGATAATCGTTCGGGATGTGCCACTGCCATCAATGGTGGACTACATCTCTTCTACTTCTGCTCTTGGCCACGGGTTTCAGATCCATATTCCGAGTAGGGAGGCTCGAAGCTGGACGAAAGAGTTGATTGCGGAGTCTTCTTCAAAAACCTTGGACTAAGATTCTCCCTTAGACTTCCTGACTACTGCAGCGTTTTTCAAGCGGAGGTAATGGCCATTTTGAAAACATCCAAAACAGCACTTAGTGACGATCTTTCTGGCCTTGCCATTCGGATATTTTCGGACAGTCAACGGAGCACATTGCTTCCTAAAGTCTCCTCGCTACCGGAAGTTAGAATTCCTCTGGCAACTGTGAAAATTGCCGTACAGAACCACTACCTCAATTTGGCATGCAGATTATGGGTAGAGGAAAGTTCCTGTTGTGTCTCCAGACAACTGTGGACTACATTGGACCTCAAGCGAACCAGGCAGCTGCTCGGACTGGACAGGAAATCCATAAGTATCACAGTCTCGGTACTTACTGGTCCCTGTCTAATCGGCAGGCATGCTGAAAGACCGGGTCTGCCCTTTAATGATTTCTGTCACAGCTGTGAGGAAGAGACCGCACTGCACCTCCTGTGCCATTGCCCATTCCTGGCTCAAAGAAGAATAAGAATTCTGGGCTCTCCTTTCTTCGGAACTCTTACGGGGACATAGCGAACTGCAACCGGGTATCTTCATGGTTCTCTGCTGGGTAACAGGAGTCGCGCCGTCTTCCTTGTGGTATTACAACGGGCCGTTCGATTGTGCTCAATTGAGCTTCGTCGTAAGAGGTTGTCCCTCCTTACTAACTAACTAACTCACAGTGTTCAACTAATGTTTGAATACATGCTGTTTAGGCGTAAATATTTCAGTCAACAACGTTTTACATCTAAAACCTTAACAAAAAATAGGAAAAAAATTAAAGTAAAATTACAGTATCAACACCCGCAAGTGCAAAACTAAAATAACTTTTACAACAAAAGTGCCGAAAAATTATGAAAAGCTGCAAAAATTGTATATGTCTACAGTACAATCGCATAATAAACGGCGCAAACATTAATAATCTAATAATATTTGAAGTAAAAATAAAAAATAAAAAAATAACTGCATAAAGAAACTAAAAATCAACAACTGTGTTTTAACAACCCCAACAAAAACCAAAAACTTTAAAATTTTGTTAAATGGGAAAACTACAAAAAATGATATAAATGATAAAAAGTCAAGTCAAATTTTACCTGGATTTTTTGTTTGAAATTTTTTTTTGGGTTATTTTATTGCATTTCGTTTATGATAAAATTTCACCCCCACGGGAATATTAGAAATATTATTATTATATTATATTAAACTTTAAATGTTGGGAAAATATATGTTGGTAAATTTAATTTTTATGATTTTAATTCAAAGAAAATTAAATTTTTGGTATTTACTATTGGTAATGTTGTATTAAAAAGAATAGTTGTGTAATTTAAGCATGGAAGTAAAGAATACAAGAGCATTGCACAGTGGGGAAACAGAATTCTCTTCTTACTATAAATGATATTCATGAAAATTGTTTTAAAAAATATTTAAATTTTTAGAAACAAAAAACTTGTCAATCGACCTAAGCTTTATGATGAAATAAGTTTTTAGGGTACAATTGACGGAATTGATACAAGATTCCAAACACAAAGTTACTAACCATGGTGTGTAATTATAGAACTAGGTTGTCAAAGAAGAAATAGTCTGCATCTTAAACAAATGGAAATATATCTTATGATTTAATGATTATCTACATACTAAAACCTTATTAGATAACTATTAAGACCCAAGACTCCAAAAAAAGCAATCATAGGAAATTTTTAGGTGAATTTTGATCATTTTTCATATATGTTACAAAAATTTACAAAAAGTTTAGTTTCATATTTTTAATTCAACTACATTGAATCAAATGAATTAAAAACAATATTGTAAAGAACTCATATTCACATAAATTCAATTTTTATTATTTTCTAATTTAGTCGATCATGCATAACTTCTGCTTGATCTACCGTAACGACCATAAACTCATTACAGTAAACTATTTAGTTCAAGCACATTGCTGCTGAAACCTAATTCGTTGCTCACTGTGAGATCCAAAGAATTTAAAGTAAAATATGTTTTAAGTTCAAGGTAAGTCAATTTAAATTTCATTAATTATTTAAAATTGCCATATTTGATAGTTGAGTGATTTATGATGTTTCCTTAGCCACTGCCTTAAAGCAACAAAATATTTGTGTCAGTTTGGATGTGCTTAAGTTTTTTCTACAAAGTTATTTTACTTAATTTTCAGTTCAGCTGTCACAACCTATTATTATTTCCTTCTTATTATAGCAAGCTTTTTAATAAGACTTAATACACGTGTTAATAAATATTTTTTTTTTGCTATTTATTTGAAACTTAATCTTTAGTACTTTGCGATACTCACCAATAAAATAAGACAATTTTCATTCGATTAATGAAATGCGAGTGGGTATTAGGGTCATTCATATATTAGTTTAAAATATAATGCATTTAAATTTCCGACCATATAAAGTAATTACATACATAAAATCTTTAGCACAATACTAAGTTTAATTATTAAGGGACCTGGTTAAAAGAATAAAAACTAAATGTTCTTTGTGAAAGTAATTTTTGGATACTTTCTTAGTTATGTACCTTAAAAGCAGCGCTGCAGTACACATTTGCGTGTCATATGGAAGCCATGGTATTTTGGACATTACAGTTCCATATATCAGTTAGATAGCTCTATGCCCAAAATAGCACAAGTCTAAAAGAAAAAAAGTTTTTATGTGTGATGATTTAAGTCAGTTTAATTAAACCGCAATACATTGAACAGTTTGTTGATATAAAAATTTATTTTAAGTCTGTTAGAAGTTTTGATTTAATAAAAGTATGAAAGAGAATGAAAATTTTAGCTGCCTATATTTACAACAGCAACAGTTGCAATAAAAAATTAATTAATTAATTAATTAGATTTATTTTTACATAATTAAAATAAGGACCAATATCTGGTGTGGTTTAAAAAAAGAAATATTTTTTTTGTACTTAAGTTTTTAGAATTGTCTGAATGGAATCTCTTTTGGAAAGATATTTGCAAAAAAAAAGTTAAAATTTATATCAACCGATGAAGAGATTTAATTATGAGCTCCACAAATATATGGATAACTTTCAACTAAAAAGATTGTGTCTTTAGGTGTGACCATCGTAATAGAACTGGCTGTTTTGTTATTGTCAACACAACTACTTACTAGCAAGTTGTTATTATTAGACAAACATTTTCAAAAACATGCTCAAAAAAGTTTAACGTTTTGCTATTTGAAGAACCGCGCTTGTCAGAAAATGAAGGCCAGTTTTAAAGCAATTTGCGTTACTCTACATTTGTTATTTAATGCATTATTTAAAAGTCTATAAATTATTTTTTTCTTTCTAAGGACTCAGCTCGATTTTGTGATTTTTATTGCTTCATATTTGCTACAATTTTTTCAATTTTTGTCTCTTGTATGTTTATTTCTAATCTCTTGTAAACTTTTTTCTTCTAAGCAAATTTGCAATATCATTTATAAATTTTAAGTGATAAGTTAGGAAATAACTCAGCCATTTGTAAAGTGATTAGGCCGATTGACCTAAACTTTGACATGAGCATAGCAGAGGAGCATTCAAGCTTAAGTTTTGAAGCTGGGTATTATATACTTTTTCTAGGTATTGATGAGTCCTTTTGTACCGTGTATAATTTTTAAAAATCATACAAAAATTAAAGAAACGCCAACCGTTTGACAATTTTTCAGGTGCAAGATACCCAACTTTGAGCGTCATCCCTGGCTATGCTCGTGCCAAATTTTAAATCAATAGGCCGAGCTCTTTACATATGGCTGGGTTATTGAAATATAAATCACACCATTGCTCTTCCTCTGCTAGAGATTCCTGCAGTAGTATTGTAATAGGTAAATGATCGGAATCGCAACGATTTTGCAGTTCTCGTACAAGCTACAATGACCTGAAAATTCTGAAGCCTTCTTACCTTTGGCAATTACGTTGTAGTTTCATGTGGAAATTTTCTTTGATCTCACAAGCGAACCTGAGAATTTTAAGCAGAAAAAGCAATGAAAATAAAGCATAATTTAAAATTCTTACGGAATCAAATTTAAGTAATTTTACTTTGATATACATAAACAAAGATGTTTTCTGCACTTCAACAAGGTTTCATTTAAAGTTCACCCTTAATAAACATAACATTTCAGATTACTTTAACTAAAGCAGACTTCATTTGCACTTTGATCCATTAGCAACATTTTATTTAGGACAACAATTGACTGCCGATACTTAGTGTAAATTTACTTAATGATGTAAAATAAACTAAAATATTATTTTAAATAAAAAACTAATTTCATTTATTTTTTATTTCTACAGCTAACTATAATTTTAAAATGTCCAACAAACACGTGTGAAACAATTTTATTTTAAACTATTACCCTTAAACAAAAAATTGTACCGTATTGTATTGCCGCTAATTGATAAATATGTAAATAATAGTGGCGTTTACCAGGTACATATATTTGAAAAAACTAATATTTTCAATAAAAGTTAAATGCTACTGCATTAAATGAATTCATTGATAGTTGTATTGCCTTTTACATTGAGACGTGTAAACCGATAACAAAACAATTTGACTTTAACGACGCAACCCTAAAAAAAGCTTTGTTATATTGACCCCAAAACGTTATTAATAAAAGAAGTTTCTTCACTAGCAGGTCCAATAAAACTTTTTCCAAATTTAATTGAAGACAGTGAGAGACAAAATTTAGATGACGCAATTAGGAAACTTCGCCCCATGAATTTAATATATGTTTTAAGAATTTAGAAAATGTAACATTGGTATAATTTTGGCACACAATGTCAAGTATTTCTAGAGCGGATAGTGAGTTAATGTTTCCAACTTTGTCGAAGTTTGCAATAAATTTGATAAATCTCCCTTGTTCATCAGCAAACGTTGAACAAATATTTTCAAAATTAAAAAGAATAAAAAGTTTTGATGTATTTTTGACTAAATTAATATATTTTTCGATAAATAAATAATAAATAATAACAGTAAATAAAATAAATAAATCAAGAAATTATTTATATAGAGCCGATCCGTTTATACGGTAAACCAAACCAAGCAATAATAAGAGTATAAACTTGTTGCAAGAGTCCTTTTCCATGTTCTTTTTTTCATAGCCTAATTCCTGCGTGGTACCTAAGTAAAAAAGAATGTTTGTTTTTAACATGCAAAATAAAAAAAAAATAACAATTTTAATTTTAAGCAAAAATACATAAAAATTAAAAAAACGTTGTACCTTAAAAAATTTAATTATTAAATAATAATAGAAAAGATCAATAAATAAATAAATTGATATGTAAAGGTATTAAATGCTTTAATGGTAAATATGTATCGTAAAATGTTTAAGGTTAATTACTAAATATTGTTCAATATTATTTTCACTTAGTTTTTTATTTTTGTCCAATAAAAAAGGGAACATGTTTTAATGTTTTCTAAAAACTTTCTTTTTAAGTATTTTCATTAAAGAAATTATTAAATAGAGAAGAAGGTAAATTGATATCTGTGATGTTGGCTCTTGATATAAAAAGATATAATCCACATAAATATGTTCCGAAATAAATGGCATTTTAGGCAACAAAATCCATAAAAAACGAAAAGCCATTTACAATTTGTCTATTGTTTGCAAGATTTTTAAGAAAAATGTATGCTGTTTGAATTATTCGTTTTCTGACAAATAATCCATAGTTTTTTCGCTTTGCATTTTTTCTTTCCCAATTATGTTTATGTAAATTTGCTAACTAACAACTTGCGTTAACAACAATTGTGCTGGGTTGCTTTTTCTTATTTTATTTTCATTTATGCTGTCATAAATCTCAATGAAAATTTAAGGCTATATAAATAAACTGTTTTAACTTGTAAGCAAATTTTATTCATGCTCGAACATTAATTTAGGTTTATTTGCTATACACATATACATAATACCTATGTATGAAGGAATGCACTTTTGGATACATATTCTTAATGGATATCCAAAACGTGAGTCTTTATAGTTTTACACAAGCAAAATATGTGAAGCCTTGAGAAATATTGTTTACAGTACTTATTGCTGTTGGGATGGAACAATTGTTGAACTGCACCGCCTAAGTGGAACAATTGTACCAAATTAATATCAAATGTAACAAATTTTGCTATTAATTAAAATAGAATTATACACAAGTACGTACGAGTACATACATACATGCATTAAAAAAAATCAGAAAAAATAATTGTTTTTCATACAAATTTGATCGGATTAAAACAAATTAAAAAAAAAATAATTCACTTTTAATAATGGATTTAGGCCTGTTATTGTAAGTTAAAAATAGTTGAAGTTAAGATTTTATTGACCGTATAATCAGATACCGATAAGCTACTGGTCTTACAAGTAATTTTTAAAGACAGCCAAAATGGAATTATTTGGCCCACAAAAGTCCGACTTCAACTATTAGAACCTTATATTAAGGAACGTTAAGCTAGTAAGGCTTCCTTCTTGAAGGCAGTATTTTAATATATCAATATATTTTGGTAGGTAAATGATTAATATTTGGAATTTCGTTTTAAAGATCATAAAATATTGATTTGCAAGGTTATTTCGAAATTTGGTTTTTATTATATTTTGCTCATAATTACTCTGCCTACAATTGCAGATTTGATTAACAGGATATTAAAAAAGGGGAATTCGATTTAAAACCGAAAAAGTTGCAGATGCGGTTAAGATATTATGGCCGAGCAATCATTTTTATTGTTCGACGACTTTCGTTTCGTTTTTATAATAAGTTCCAGCAAAAAATTAGACATTACCTTAAAAAGTGATTGCCATATAATGACTTACTTTTGTGATTGCCGTATTTTGTTACTTGCTTACAAAATACATTACATTAATTCGCAAAGAGAGAAAGTAAAAATTAATCTATTTCTATAAGTTAAAAGAGAATATCTTAAAATAAGTACTAATGATTATTATTTTTTTTGCAATAACCACTGTAATCAATTATCAGTATTTGATTATTTAAGTATCATGCCTTGTTGAAATCATTAGGTTGGTAAATTAGTTGGGAAGTCCTTCCGCCAATAATGTTTAACTCCATACTCGATTACCTTATTAGAAATTTTTTACTGGGAAGGTACAATGTTGTTAGTGTTTCGACACTCAATAAATATTCCGAAAAATAATTTTGAAAAGTTATTTAAAAGTTGTTTAATTGTTTTAATATCGTGAAATATAAATCTTAAATACATTTTCATTATAAAGAAAGTTGATGTCTATAAGTACTATAAATTGTTTCTAAGCCAATTGCTGTATTTTATTTTTTATTATTTTTTTTTTTTTTTTTTTTTTTTTTTTTGTATTTCTGGCCAGAGTTGAAAACTAACTCGAAAAATTTATTATTACAGGAAAATTTAAAATAAAATTATATTAATAATTTATGCACAAAGTGTGTAAGTAAAAAGCGTTAACTCACCCAGTGTACCGCTGAAGTTTCGAACAGTACGTAACTATTACTTGCAAATGTGTGTGCATATGCAAAAAATTTAATGATTGTTCGTTTATTGCAACCATGTAAGCACATCTATTGCCTCTGATTATTTTTTGATGGTTTTTTAAAAAAATAGCCAGCAATCAATTCAATTCAATTCAACAAAATGTTCTTGCTGTTTAAGACTATGTTATTTTGTTTAATTTTTTTCAATTTTTTTTTTCTTTTACACCATTCGAGTGTAAGTTTATGATAAATAGGCTTTTCTGCTAAAAGATTGGTATGAAAATTAAAATAAATAAAAAAATATCATAATTTGAATGCGTCAAATCATACAAAACTCGAAAGTAAATAAATACATTTGCTCTATTCAAATAACCAGTGTCAAGTCTGCTAAGATGTCAGATTTCACAACAGTTGTTGGTAAATTTTAGGCAGATATCAACTATACCATTTACAACGATGTTTTTAATGTGATTATACAGTGTCACATAAAGAATGAAGTTATTTCAGTTAAAAACAAATTACCATATTTCTATAAATATTTTTTTTAGATTTTAATTTATATTTCATTGTTTTAATTTTTAAAATTTTTGCGTTTTTATTTGTTTTTGATCATTTTTATTTGGGCAATTAAGACGTTATATCTTAAAAAGAATTTTTAATAACTATTAGCGGAACAAAATGGAGCATATGCCAGAAATAGGTGTAAAAGTTAGTGATTGTTTACCAATTTTTAGTAGTTTTAAGTATCTTAATATATCTGGTAATTAATGGCCCGGCCAATGAACTGATCCAAAAAATTTATATTAAACTATACCCGGTGCATTTCGCAACTCCAAACGGAAACACCATACCAAATCCACTCTTTTAATCTAGACAGCTTTTAAATTGATAATTCACTACAATAAAAATTTCAAGACTCTGATTATAGTTATTAAGATACACGAAAAAAATTTATTCACTTCGTATGGAGGGTTCCATGCCCACTATTCTAAACATGTTTGTATTTTGTTAAATTATGTTGATTGATAGGAAGTTATTGGTGCAAAATTTGAAGAGTCTTACTTTTCTGGGAGCTACCATGCCCATTTTTCAAATATATCTAACAAAATATAAAATTTGTAAGGAAATTTTATTTTCTAATTACTCAAGCACAAGGTCAGTTTTCAAAATAAAGATATTGTTCATTATTATATATTTTTTTAGCATTTGGTTGGAATAATTTTGCTTCCTATTTCGTAAAGATGCCACTCAACGGCGTGGCGAAATATTGAAAAATCAATAAACAATATTTTTATTCTAAAACCTGACCTAGTACTTGATTTATTAGAAGATAAAATTATTTATAAATGTCAAAAAAAAAAAACATTAATATTTTTTTATATTGGTGTAGTGTATACAGCCTTTAGCTGTTAAACGGATAGTACAATTGAATGATTTCCAAAGAAAAATTGACTTTTTTACGATAATCGTACGTTTTTATATGACAAATTTTTTAATAATTTTGATAATTTGTAAGCAATAATTAGAGCTTTAACTTAACAGTTCGGAATAAAAGTTAAATCCTATTTGTTTTATTTCCTTTACATATAATTTGAGTATTGCATTACTCTACAGCGTTTTGTTTTTATAATTTATTCATTAGCACGAGTGTAGTAATTCAAACCGAAAAAAAATTCATTGCAGATTGTAACAAGTTTCGTAATAAAATAAAAATATTATCACAAACTAATTTAAAGCATAAAAAGTATATTTTTTCTAAACTATCTATGTATCTATAAGCTTGAAAATCAAATAAAAAACAAAAAATAAAATAAAACTTATGTTTCTTGATACTTTTAAAGGCCAGGATTCACTATCATACACAATCGTACGAATTAATCACATAAACACCTGACTGAATTCTGTCCTACTTTAAAAATCGTTTCAAAATGGCGTCGTAAGTGCCAAACTATTATACAAAAGGATGCAACTAACAGATACTTTTAACATTTTGTTGTTTTTTCTCCTCATCTTCAAAATATTCAACTATGATCGCATAGAAAAAATCATTTAATGAATTATTTCAAAAGATAATAAAATTGTACAGATCTGTCAAAAAGTCTGTCACACACATACAATTTTGATCCACACTATCATACTTTTTTAGCACACATGTAATTTTTGACAGATCGAACGACTGAGTATGATAGTCAATCCTCGCCTTAATTGTTTTTGGTCTTTTATGATATTTTTGAATATAGTAGTCTCCCTGACCCAGCAAAAAATTAGACATTACCTTAAAAAGTACTTACCATACAATGGCTTACGTTTGTGATTGCCATATTTGGTTACTCGCTTAAAAAACATCTTATATTAGTTCACAAACAAAAGAAGTAGTAATTGTCCTAGTTCTTTAACTTAAAAGAAAAAATGCGTACTAATAATCAATACTATTTTCTTTAAAAAACAATGTAATCAATCTAATGCCTTCTTGAAATCATTAGGGTTGATTTGCATCTTTAAAAATGATGTTATATTTGTAATAAAATAAAAATAATACTTCTATTACAAATTGATCTTTTTAAAGTTATTTAGTTTTTTAAAGCATAACAAAAAATAAACTAACAAAAGCACACACTGTTGCTGACTTCAATACGACACATATACAGTTTTAATTTCGAGACACAATTTAATAAAAGTTCTTATTTTAGGTTTGAAGTTATTAATAGTTATATGACAGTTTTTGTCGCATAAATCAGCCCATCAACCGCAATTTACAATTAACCCAGAAACCGTTCCTTCTTTATATTTATTTTAATAAACAAAAAATAATAAATAAAATAATAAAAATCGTTTACTACTGCTACTACTTTATTATTTATGTTTTGTGCAATTTTGTTATACGAGTAAATATTATAAGTTTCGGTTTTTTTTTGCTAGAAAGCATTTGGACTCTAAGTGTTTACCATTTACGTTCTGTGGATTTTAGTGACGAAAAGAAATTTATGTTAGATGATCTAGAAGAAGAAAAAAGAGTAGCATATTAAATGCACTTTACAAAAACAATAAACTAAATTCACGAAGAAAGAGAAAAGATAGAGTTCAATTAATGGAATTTTTTGTTTGTTTTTGCCTTAGATAATGCTTTAAAGTCACATTCGTTATTTGTATTTGATTGCCCGCAAATATTTCAAAATTAAAGTTCAAAGCAAGAAGAAAAATATTTTGAGCGTACAAACGATATTAAATTTTATTCGTTTTTTAAACCCATTAACGACTTTTTTAAGGAGTATAACAAATTTGAAAGTAAAAATATTTGTCCACAAATTTAAAGAAACAATCTACACAAATTTAAGTTCGCAGAATTTTGCCCATCTTTACCTCGAAATCACTTCACTATCCTATCCTTATGTTGATCGATACTTTGGGCCACTATTTATCGAATATGTTTTTTTCTCTCTAAATAAAGTATCTTCAATGAAACATAGCGTGCTCATTAAATTTATTACTTTTTATTTGTAAAGGTTTTTTAACTAACACTAATATCGGGAAACTCTTTTTCTAGTTCTTCTTGAAGCAAACCTGCCAGTACATCCTCTGTACAAATTTTAAGCGCCGGTTAAAAATATAAAGCTATAATCGTCAAATATAATGCCATTTGAGAAAACGCGTCAATTTAAAAAATTTATTGTTTATAAATACATATTTGTTGTTTGGACATATTTGTTCATGCTTTATATGAATTATAAATGTTTGCCTACAATTGCTGAAAACTAAAGATACATATGTAAAAATTAATTCAACATTCAGGCGCAGTTTAATTTAAAGGTTTTTATTCTGTTTGTTTCTATAGCGCAAATAACATTACAAATTTAAAGCGCCTACCTATCACGGCTAAAATAAATAACAGTATTTTTATGAACATCACATCTCCTTCGGAATACCCATATTTGTATTTAAAAATTAATTTATAATTTTAAAGCCTTAAGAGTGTTCCAATAAAACTCATATGACTTGCACAAGTTTATCGAACTGTAATTGACACCCATACAAAATTTTAAAAAAGTTTGCACAATTTTAGCTCCCAATAACAGAAAGTAAAAAGCAAAAAAATAAACATTGGGTGGAATTATTGGTTCCGCACGGAATGGAAAACTGAACGGAAAGAAATATCGATCGATACGCGCATTGCAATTATTCATTTCTGCGGTATAAGCTTTCCGCAAAATTGATTTAACATCCCTGTTTTAATTAAATCTGAGTTGATATTGTGAACAGCTGTTGTTAAAAAAACATTTAAAATTATAAGTTACAATTTTGAACACAAAAACGCACTTTTAAAGGTAAAATATATTAAAATACCAAACTCGGAAAAAATATGGATACAATAGCATTTTTTGAAGATAGTAGTGATGATGATTGTTTAGACATTCGAATTGAAAGAAGAGTTTTGCGGTATAAATCTGAAGATGTGTTGCATATGAATGATACGGAGTAAGTAAAATAAAGAAATTTAAATATGTAAGTACATAGATGTTTAATGAAATGTAAATGTTAAAATTTATAGCTTTATAAAAAATTTTCGTTTAAATGAGGCAGCGTTTAAATATATTTTGTCTGAGCTAGAAGTAACAAGTTCAGGAAGTGATCGGCAAGGAGCACTTTCTCCAAAAGATAAACTTTCGGCTTGTTTAAGATTTTTTGCAGAAGGCAGCTATCAGCATAGTGTTTGCAAGGATTTTAATGTCAATATAGCGCAATCAACATTTTGCAAAGTGCTGGCTGAAGTATTAAACAACTTAGAGAATTTGTTGTGCAGCAAATGGATAAGCATAAGCATGAATGCAGATGAGGAAAGAAGGGCGAAAATGGCTTTCTATGAGAAATATCCTGGTTTTTTTTTCAGTAAATTAACCATTGCTTCGATTTGCAATTTGTTTGTATACTTTTCTTTTTTATTCCTACAAAAATATTTTTCACATATAAAACAAATAAATTAAACTAAAAGAAATTTATTTGGTAGAACTTTTATATTTTTCTTACATTTTTGTTCTTTCCGTCAGCTTTTCGTTACAAAATTTTAACGTAAGCAAAATAAGGAAAAATATCTACATTGCGGAATCAATAATATGGCAATACCGCCACTGTAGAGATGATACCGCTACAACGGAAAAATATGGCACCAACGGAACCAATAATTTCACATTTTTCTTCCGCAAAAAAAATGCTTTCCGCAATCGCGGAACGGAATCAATAATTAGACCCATTAAGTCTATATAGCTGACATAATATGAATTACATCAAATATTTGAAAAATTCATGGAATGTAAACTTCAGCGTCCATTACAATTACAAATCAAAGGGTGTCCCCAACACAAGAAAATTTAGTTTATAAGACATTTGAACAGTGTAGACTGACAGTTACCATTTGCATACAACATAAATATTTATCCTTACAGGTTATTTAGTTAGACTATATGACACGGGTATACACTATACGCTTTCACACCGTTATAGAAAGACAATTTAAATTTCAACAAAGTGATTAATAAAATTTTTAATTCATTTTTATGACCATCTGCTCTTGTATCTATCTTAAAGTCGGTTTTTTCAATATGTTTGATTTTCTATGATTAATTTAATATTAAAAATTAAATAACTGAAACTGCGAGATAAAAGATTACCGTTTAAAAAAGAGTCCATTCAATTAACAAAAAATGTTGATCATATTTTGTGTTAAAGAAATGGATGTGGTGCTTTAACTCAAATTTTATCAGCTTAATATTTCATACATAATTCGATCTGAATAAATTTTAAACATGTTGACTAAAACAAGAAAGAAAATAGCTCTACGAATTTAGATTTCTACTTTAAACGCATTCATTAAATTTCTTGAATACGTTCATTATTAATTGTATAGAGGTAAACTTTAACCATAGCAGATAAGACTTTAGAAGGAAATACTTTTTTAGCATGAAAAATAATATTCAAAAGTATCTTCGGCGTAGATTTTAGGCTTGTAGTCAAGAAACTTAAGATAAAAGGAAGAAGGTCTTCTAGTTATGGAAAATTATTCTATAATGATGGACTATCTGCTCTCCAACAATGTTGTACATCTTTCCATTAAGTATGCGCTGGAAAACACTAAGGTGCTGACACAAATATATTAAATATACTACCCTTCGCAGTTTGTTCCTCTGTCTGCTTTCCTTAAAGATCTTCTAGAAGACTTCAGCACACATGTATAAACGAATTATAAATTACTTTGAATCACTTTAATTTGGGACAACGAAAATTACCTTAAATGAGAAATGTTTTTACCTTATATTACATAAAAATTTGGCTGACATTCATAAGGATATATTATTTATTATTATTTCTTATATTTTAATAAATTCATGACGAAAGTTTTACGTTTCGTAGTTTTGGCCGATGTCTCTACACAAGTTCAACCAATATATCCTGATCAAAGTCAATGCTTACCCCTTTACCTTTGAGGCAAACCAATAAAGTCTAGTATACTTCTTCATTAGTAGACTAGCGGCGTATAAGCTGCATTTTACGCAAATTTCATTATTTTTTTTCCAAAAAATTAACACATCATTTGAAACTGTTTTGTTTTAGAAAGAAATGAAAAAAACAAATTATTTTATACCAGAATAAAAATTGTTTGTAAAATTTAGAAGATACTTCCTAAAAATAATATAATATAACATAAAAATGTCATAGGCTCTAAATGGGTTATGCATTTTTATTCATTTTAGTATTTCCTGAAAGATCTCTGTAAAAGCTTTTAAATAATACCTATATTGATATTTTAAAATATATGGTGCACAGTCCTACTTTTCTATGAAAACTTCAGAAGCCCATAAATCGGAAAATATGGTTGAGCTCCAGTTTTTCTACTTAATATTTATTTCTTGTTTATTGTTTCTCATTCGCCTCATTCATTTATTTTTTTGATTGAAGAAACTTCACTTAACTAGATTTGTTCCAAATATGAAAAAATTAGAGGCAGGTATGGAGTTTTTCTCGCTGCTTCAAAGGACATGCTGGTTTTCAATAAAAAAAATTTGAAACTATGTCTAATCGATTGGCGTGTTTATATTTTCTCTAGTTCTTCTAGTGCCTTTGCAAAGTTGATTTCAACCCGAACACGAAAGGATAGACGGACACCCCTAAATCGTCTTCGCTATGCATAAGAAGTCAAAATATACATACATTTTGGGGTTGCAAATGGATATTGTAGAAATTATAAGTTAAAAAATAGTATCACGCTTCAAAATAGTATTTTAATTCCAATCTCATTTAAGTTTTGTATTTGTATACCTTTGATCAAAGACTTAATGGAGTCTCCACTTTAATTTCAATAATTTTGTGTTTGAAATTTATCTTTTTAAAATATATGCGGGGTAGAAAACTATAGTGAACAATGATATCAAAGGTTAAAGAGTGGTTAAAAAGTCATTACATTAGGCCACACCTTGTATAAATATCTTTTACACTCTAATGGAATTCTAAAATATATAATATTGCAAAAAAAAAACCCAACAACCCATAGTTGAGAAGTAAAGTTTTCTTAGCTTATATTTGTAAATAAAATATATGACATTAATACAGTTTATTGGTGCTGCTTTTAATTTGAAATTTTTATAATTATTTCACTTAGACGTTGTTAGGCATTGCATGCAATACTTTACTATCTTGTTACTCTAATCATACCCACTTTTGAGGTGTGCTTAGTACTTTTTCTGCTCATGGAAAAAGAAATTTGTTTAAAACTCAATATCTCATTCATCGTAAAAGCAACAAATTTGAAAAAAGAAATATTATTTTCTTAAAGCAACCAACTAACGAAGAAAAAATGTTTATTGAATTATAAAATTTAAAATAAATGCTTTCGTGGTACATTTAACGAAAGTATGTAACCAAATACATATGAACATTAAATTTTACACATCGCCAATTTAATGTTCATGTGTTAACACTTGTGTAATATGCACATATTACCTCTTAATTCAAACAATAATTTTCTAGTATTAAGTTAATTGGATTTATTCCGCCAGTAAATATAATACTGTTGAAGGTATGACAACAGAATGATTTTTTACCTGATAATATATATTTCCGACAATCGAATATTCAAATTAGTTGGTAAATTATGTGTGTTTTTTCGCAGAAGTATAATGTTTATACTTTTACAAACTGCTGTGCGTAAAGTACCCCAGAATAAGCTTAACCCTTTAGAAAATTTTTCTTTCGTTTGGAATTTTTAATGTGTAACGCAATTTTTGACTATAGGTATATAGTTCCCTTCAGCAAAGTTTTCAACTTATGCTTATATATGTATGTACATATGCTCCGTACATCAAGTGTAAAACACAACCCTATTGTTTTCGTCTCATGTCTGTCCATCTGTCACAGCCCTCTATCTCTTAAACCGTAATAGTTAGACTCTTGAAATTTTCACATTCTTACTAAAGCCGCAATAACAACAAGTTCTAAAAACTAAGGGATGTTTCGAAAGTTACTATAATTGCTATAGGAATAAGTGCACAATTTTAATATAAAATAATGATTATCCCAATAGTAACGTAAATTTAACATATATGGCCATATTATTTTAAGCGTAATAGTCTAATGGAATGAATTTACACAGGGTTTGTATAGCTAGGTCGCTAAAAATGTGAACAATAAAATAAAAAGATGTTGTAACAGTAACGTATTTTCACAGCACTTTCTTTTAAGTCACTTAAAATTAAATATTAAAGGGTGACTTAAAATTAGTGCGGAAATCTACCCGTGCTTTTTTACTAATATTTTGAAGGATTTTTCAGTTAATATTGAAATTAAAAAAAAAAATCCTTTACCAATTAGGAGTCGATGACATTTTTATATAAATTTATATATCGTACCTAATTCTTTTTTATTTTTTAAGT
Organism: Cistogaster globosa; assembly: GCA_937654795.1. NCBI lineage: Eukaryota > Metazoa > Arthropoda > Insecta > Diptera > Tachinidae > Cistogaster > Cistogaster globosa. The sequence goes on from OW569405.1 coordinate 68,899,530, forward strand.
TTCCGTCATCGCAATATTTGTTCTTTTAATAGGAGCTACTTCACTGAACTAGATTTACAAGAATGTATAAGATTCGACATACATTTTGCAATATATATATATATATATATATATATATATATATATATATATATATATATATATATATATATATATATATATATATTTATATTTATACAATTGAATTTATTTCCTTATAATAAAAATCCTATAGCATGTTAGCCATGTATACAAATACGAAGCAGACTTATTTTACCAAATCCGCCACTGTATCTGATAAGGTACTCCTAGCTTAAAATATTTGGAACCTGTTGTACTTATCGTCTTGCCACTATAGATAAACAATTTAAAATTCAACAATTTAAACTTCAATCGTTTTATGCAAATAATAAAATTATTTTTACCTGTCTCTCTTACAAAAGTTTTTCTTACAATTTTGAGTGTAGGCGAGTCATTGTTTTTGGCATATTTTTTCATTTCAGTAAAAAGCAATTTGCTGCACTAAATGCAGGTATTGCTGCAGATAAAATTGTTTAGTTACAAGCACTTTTCCTGTTGACAAATAGAATAAATGAAATAAATCACATACAGAGATGAAAGGAAAGACGGTAAAAAATAATAAGCATAATAACCAATTTGGCTGTATCTTTTAAGTTGTTTAAAATTAAAGGGTTTTCCTACATTGGCTTTTTCTTTCCACATGTGTTGGCTTATTTTTTAAACCATAGTCGAATTTAAACAGAGCATGAAGCACTGTATCCACTTTAAGCAAAGAAAGCAAATTAACGGGTGCCTCATGTTTTATACAAATTTATATCTTAGGCAAAGTGTATCCATGAAAAGCATAAAACAGATGTGATATTTACGTTAGTTGGGTTTTAGAAGGCGGCTACGAAATGAAAAAAGCAGAAGGAGAAAGTCAAGATAAAAAGCATGGTGCGAAGAGCTATGTATTAAGTGAAAAGGCTAAAAAAGAGAAAGAAAGAAAACGGCAGGATGTTGGAAACAAAGGTACAGAGAAGCAACTGACTTGAATCACAACAAATCAAAGCCCACAGTCTCGCTAAGAGGAAGTAAGTTAAACAACCAACTGCAGCTCTTAAAAAGGAACTGATTCTACATGGCTTCAAAGATGATACAAAGCACGGGCTTACAAAATACAGGTGTCTAAGTGTTGCCAAGGGTAGTTTCGAGTGTGCCTTTAAGGGTGACTGTTGAAGCTTCCGCCACGGAAATAGGCAATAGATGAGCTAAAGTAAATTTTGGTACGACAATCGATTAGAGTTTCGAAAATTTTGCAATTGAAAATCACCAAGGCAACAGGCGTGCCTCTTATTTAACCATATCATTTGGACCAAATCTAGTTTAGTGAAATAACTCAAATCAACAAATACATGGGACAAGAGAGAATTGAAATGTAAAAAAAAAACATCATCACCACATTTTCTAAGTTATTAATTATAAACAATTTACTCGTATAGTCCAGCCAGTGCAACGTTTGAAAATCGGTCAACATATTATTTTTCTTACTTTTTAATATTAAAGGTGACTGACCCTAAGGAATAATTAATGCCTCACCTAAATAACGTAACGACTTCGATTAAATTTTATACTAACATAAATCTGCGTATCGTAAAACACAAATGGTTTCCGTTTTTTTTAATGCACTCAGAAGAGGCGGTACAACGTTTGTCAGCTAGTAAGTAGATAAATTTTATAAATTAATTCAATTAAGAAACTAAATTCTATAAATAATTTGTTATTAATTAAAAATTTTGTTTATAACAAGTATTTACAAAATCTTTTCTTTTGTGATAAATTAATTGAAATTGGATATAATTTTTCTAAAAACGCTTTTATACTTTTTTAGTATACTAATAACGTTTTTCTTTCTAAAAAAAATTCTATCAAGCTTGCCACCACTTTAGCAAAATGTATTTTATATATTTTGCATTTATATTTACTAAAATTCCAACAATATGTACAAGGGTTTAAGACCATTTATAAAAAAAGATAGTATCTCATCCTGAATCAAAACTTAATGTTAAAATGTAAAAAAATTAACTGGTTTTAGTACGACATGTTAAGAGGAGAATTACTTTTTAAACAGACAGTGATTTTTTTTTTTTGGAAAATAACACAAACATTAAGTAAGTGTTATATATGTGTAATATTTTTGACAGAAAAAAAAACTGCTCTAGATGATAACTTTTCAAAGCCATTATTATGCAAAAAGGATCTCATATAATTGTACTTTGCTTTTACATAGTGATGGTTAAAATTTTTGTGAGTTTTGCTCTTCTTGTTGAGATATTCTTTTGTGGTTTAATTCAAGGTTTCCATAAATCCTAAAAATTTAAAGTTTTTAATAATTTAAATTAATTTATTCATAATAGGTATGAAATTGAATTTTGAATTGAGAATTATTAAATAATTCTCGAAAATGTCGAACTTATGTAATCAGTCTTCCACGGTAGAAATTTTGATTAAATAATTATTCGGAAAATTTCAATGTTTTACTAACCTAAGGTTTTTTATTTTGATATTTCGGTTTTAAATAAAATTTGAAAATTTTTACTGTAAAACCAATTTTTTAGACAAGTTTAATAATTCTTGTGTGTTGGTGCAATGATTTAGTGATATTCTGGTAATTTATAATTTTATTTTCTCAAATTCTAGTTTTCAAAAAAACAAAGTACAAACCATTAACCAACAAAATGCATAAAAAAATTAGAAAATAAGGGAATGCTGGTCATAAATTTTTTGTAGCTATCGTGGTGGCGTGGAAAAACTGATTTCAACCCGATTACCGACAGTCGAGCGTACATTGCTGAGTCGGCTCCCCCATGTATAAAGATCAAGAATATACACTTTATGTGGTCGAAAATTACGAATAAAACAGCGAGCTTATAAATAACCTTTACAGCTGTGGAGGTTTACATGTTTAGCTGAGATTTAAGTTAATTATATTCCCAAAACATTAGTACTTTTGATAACTAAATATTTGTTATAAAAAAATTACATAATTTCGTTGTTGCTTTGCTCTTAATTATTACAGAAATATTAACAACTACATTAGTGTAATACTTTACACTAAAAAATATTTTATAACTTTAGAAAAGTTTAAAATAATAAAATAAAAAAAGTAAAAAGACCATTTTATCACTATTAATCTTACCATAATTAACTGGAGTAACATGGTAGCCATACTGCTACCATCCCTACAAAAACTGTCATTATTGTGAGCTCCATGACCGGTCGCCACTGTCTTATTTGTATAAATTTAATTTTTTACAGACATGTACTGACCACTAAACTTTTAGTTTTTCAACACATTAAAGAAAAGGGAAGTAATTATAAAAGAAATGATGTTTTTTTTTAGTTATATGTCACTTCAGACAACGTAAGAAATTGTTATACTCTTTTAACGTTTGGTTTTTGCAACTATATAATACATACATTAAAAGAAGGCAATAGGTTCATTTAAGTTTTTAAAGCAAGAGAGTCAAGAAGAAAATAATCAGCCACAAACATTAGCCTTTATTTTATAAACTGTTAATGACAAAAGCTCAGGGAAATAATTTTTAAGTTTTATACTAAATTTTTTGTAGATAACAAAATCCAATAATAATAAATTTTGAATTTTAAGAACCCATTGCATATAAATAAAAAATGTTTATTTACATTGAATGTGCAAAATTCCTTTAAATATAAATATTTTATGATGTTCTCCTAAAATGCTTATTATTTTAAATTACAAAATGAATCTTATTATTGCGGAGAAAGCATATTCATATGGCCACTTCACAGAGAACGTCACGAAACTACTTTGTAGATGCTGAAATAATTTTTATCGCTTATTATTGGAATAAGTTTTTCATATCTGTCTCGTGTATTATTGTTGCGTATATCTTTCTTCCCTTGTTACCTAATTCGATCACTTTCTTCAACATTTGAGGCAGTACATTTGCATTAAGGCTGCGAATGTTATCGGCGTAGACTAAGTACCACATATCATGACAGAACATAGACTAGTAGCGTTAAATCGCTCGCGGTCCGAAACGTGAAATTATGCAGTAACCAAACATTTTCTTCAATAAATTATTTGTGGCACGAGCTTTGTCATATAAAGCGCCGTCATGTTAAAACCACAGCTCTTTCACATTAGTAGTTAGATTAATAGATGAAAGTGTTAATAATGAAAGCTTTTTAGTGGTCACAAATGACTGTAACGTTCTGACTAGTATCTAAATTGCCCAATTTAAGAGGATTGTTAATTCGTCAGCCTATGCACGTTGCAATGCCAAACAAACAATATAAATTAATTGACAGCTTACAAAATGGACGCCAGTTAAAAAGCGTTGCCAAGTAAGAGTTTTGTACGTCTTTAAAATACACCCTTTAAATGATTACTGTTTAGTGTTAAAAATATGAATGTAAGAAAAAAAGTAAAAATCGAGCTGAGTTATAACAAACGTTTTCGGAACTAACACAGCACATTTTTCGGCGCAATTAAGGTAAAACTAATAATATTGATAATAATAAAATTAATATTGATTTAGTGGTTAGATAGATGATGTTTACTTAGTACGCAACTTAAGGTAGATAAATACGAAGAATGTTGATGAAGGATGTAGCGGTCCGGAAAATGCTTCATTATCTTCTGCTAGCGTCTAGCCTTTCTTGTTTTCTTTAAAATAACTTTTAAAATTAAATAAAAAAAAAACTTAGCCAAAAAAGAGTAAATTTAAATTCATTCGTAATACCCACGGCTCAAATTCTGATTATGAGATAATTAATAATAAAAAAATTAAGGAATAAAAAATCTTATCTATGAACAAAAACTACATAGCTTAAATCATATTTGGAAATCAAATCGGTTGACAGAACCAAAACTGATTAATAGTTTAATTATTTTCGGGAGAAATAGATATTATGTTTGTTGAATTTTACTTTGATTCCAAGGTATATATCCTTAGATGTTCCAATTAACGTGTAGAATCCTACTAATTTTAGCACTGTCATCAATACTATTTAGGAAAATAAAAATATTTGCTTAATTTTATATAGATAAAACTTTTTGTCATTAATATAAAGACTATAGCAAAATATTTGCTATCTGCTGCAGCATTGTACAACCTGATTGCCATACAATATGGAATTTGTAACATTACATATACGAATAAGTTTAGGTACCATCTTGCCAATCTTTTTACCGTGGAGTAAACATCGCTTAAAGTGTAACTCAGCTTACAAAAAATTATTTACTAATATAGTAAATGATTTTGTTGCAATGCTTAAGACAAAATATGTAGGTTTTAAAAATAATGATCCCCATTTTTTTTTAAATCAAAACTGCTCATGGGAAAGATATTTTATAATTACTTCCAAACGGAATATAATGTTTATTATAAAGACTTAATTATTTTACTATTACTTCATTGTTTGCTTTAACCTTCATTACGAAGACTAATGCGTTAAGTACTAGTTTCAAGAAGATTGTGGGCCAGTTCACGTTACAGAGTCCTCTTTATAAAAAAAAAAAAAAATAAAAATGATACATTGCACGATTAAAGAATGACCTCAATTTATTATACAAGAAATATATTTGTAAAATTGGCTGCACCATAAATCAAGTTATTTCCTCATGTTTTAAGCTAAAAATCATATTTCTGTATTTTATAAATCAACAGTTTAATATGTGCTGTGTATTTATTACTTATTTTCATTTTATACTTAAACGTTAAAAATACAAGAAGCAATGCATAATACGCATAGTACGCATAGAAAACAAAATGTAAAACTGTTTTTTGGTGTTTACCTTTTACATAATGCATAAATCATATGTAAAACAAAACATTATTAAAGCCGTAACAGCATGGTGTTCCTTAATCAATTTAGGATTCTTCAAGATATTGCTTGCAAATATTTACACACATAGCGCATGCAAACATAAAAAATTTAAATAATAAATAAAAACGAAATTAATCATATTATAATTGTTCTTCCAGACTTAATAATAAATAAATAATACTGGTGTAGTAGAAACTATACGAAATATTTAAGAAATACTTAATATCGATTACTGTTACTAGAAAGCATTAGCCCTTTTTTATTTTTTTTTCTCTTTTTGCATTATATCCTATAGTTGTATTTTATAAATACAGGTGCATAGTTGCAGTCAAATTTTTAAATAAATAAGAAACATGGAAAAATGCGTGCTTCCTCTAATAAGGCAGGACATTTGGATATATAAGATTCTTCTAAACTTATCTATTCAAAATGTATGAAGAAAAAATGTATATTTTTTCTTGTGATAATGATATTAATCCAAATTCTTTTTTACAGAAATCATCATCAGATTTTTTTGGATTTCGAGGTAGTCAAATTTGGCCCGCTCTAGCTGCGTTTGTGCTTAATATATTAGGACACCAACACGTAGCTTATAAAGCCTGTTTTCTCCTCTAGGATTGTTCGGGGTTTAAAAATTAACAGTTCGACGCACAACTAGGTTGGATACCGGTAAATGAGATTAATTAAAAATCCCAAATCAATGACACAAGCCGACAATATTATAATATATGCGGATAATAATACCATATTTCAATCCAATGACAAAATATACAAGATTATTCACAATCTGCAGTTGTTTTATAATTAAGTGTGTAATGTAAACAAATACTTTTTTGACAAACACCTAAAAACATTGATAAACTACATGAGTAGTAACTAAATGGCCATATGGATATGCTTTCCCCGCAGTAATGCATTACATATTGTAGTTTTTCATAAAATATTTAATGAGAATATCATGTGATATTTATATTTTAAAGAATCAAGCACAACTAAAATAAATTAATATAATACAGATTCCAAATAATAAATTCATATAAATTTTTATTTATTAATAACATATCTATGTATGTGTATGAAGTGCTTAAAATTTGATCTCCAATAGTAGAATTGAAATTTAATATTAATAAATTAAGATGTTGCTTTTAATGAGGAAATTTAATTGTAGTACACAGTTTCTATTATATTTTATAGAAAAAAAAAAATAATTTTTACTTTACATGATGATGTGTTTACATGATGAATTGCTTATATGATGATTTGTTTCTGCCGCACCGGCATCCATAGTTATTGTCCTTTATTTTTAAATGAATTTGTTTACATTAGTAATAAATCAAACAGAACGGATAATGTAAAATTTTTAATTTTTTGAATATATATTCAAAATATCGCTTTTTTCGCTTAGAATATATTTTACCAAAATTAATTGTATATCTTGTTTTATTAACATTATAATGCTAAAGTGTTCTTAATCGCAATCTAAGAAGTGAGTGATCTTAAATAGTTTTTTGTGTTTTTTGGAAATTGTTTTTTGTTTGATTTTTGTGGAAGAAATAATTCTTCGTCGGTACTTTTTTATAGCATATTCGCCGGCGAAGTAAAATAACTAATAAGTTGGCTATACTTTCACAACCTGTTCTTTTCTCTCCTCTATCCCTTTCCAAAAGATCGTAGCACGGTTTCACACTAATTAAATAGGCATTGTTGCCTGAAGTGCTACTTCTCTTAAAAAAAAAAAAAAAAAAAATATTAGGAGAAACTAATAGCGCAGGTGATCGAATACGGTTCACAAACTTTTTAGAACGAAAGTCGAAATTCTATTAAAGTTTGTTGCTATTAAAAAAAAAAAAACAAACGAAAAAAATTTTAAGTCGAAAAACTCTTTTAATATAATAAATTTGTCTGTAAAATAGTGAATAAGTGAAAAGAGTGCGTGTGCCCAAGGAGTGTAGTTAAAATGTAAAACGAACGAAAAACAACATGCTTCTTTAAGAAACATTTTTAAAAATTGTTTACTTTTGTATAACAAAATATACATTTATAAAAAAAAAATATTTCAATATTTAAGAAGAAATACTTTTGCGGTTTGCAAAAAAAGTACGACTGTGGAAGTGGAACTTCGTTTAATATGCCGATAGACACTTTCATTTGTTCAATAATTTTTTTTTTCTTCTCTGTTTTTTAGATTATTTGTCACTGTTTACTGACACCTGCATGTAATTTACACAAACAAAATACACGCGTTTTTTGTTTTTTCCTCATGTGACTACCTAGTATTCAATTTGCCTTGTATTTTAGTTATTAAGATGCGGTCAGACTAGTCAAATATTTGACGAAAATAGCACAACCACTATTTTTTAGAAATATTTAGACAATATTACTTGACATGCATCGTGATAAAACCCGATTTATTATATAACCAATATGATGTCTTACATTTTACACTATATTTCCTAAATTTAATTGACAAAGACAAAAATTATTTTCCATAATTTAGTGCACACAGAAAAAAGACTGGTAAAAATTCCATCGATATGTTCAAGATTCAATTAGGAATATAACAATTTGATTTTAATTATTAATAAATTACAATCTTGACTTATTTTTTATATTAAAAGCTAACATCAGATATTTGCCTCCAAATGTTGGTTGTAATACCTTTTAAAATAGTTAACCTGACCGATTTGTATCTTTACTAAAATCTATTCTATTAAATGGAAGATGCAACTAAACGTATTCAGCACATTACTACTGAAAACCGAATTTTAGTATTTACAATTATAAAAATCAATTGTATCTTCTAAAATAGAAAAATTTTTGACGTACTAAAAATAAAATTTGTACACATTATACAAAAAATCAACAATATTTCAGTTTAAAAGAACAAAGATTTTTTCAAAGTGGTGAAAAGTTCTTCAATGTTGTATGGTGGTAAGTTTAAAATTATCTCACAAAGCCATATGTAAATAAAAGAAATTTAAAAATGTTTAATACATTTCACAGAGGTAAGACTTTCGGTATAGGATGGCAAGTTAAAGAAACTATATGCAAAAGGGTATCTTGATTTCAAAGAAGGAGTTGGTTTAAATAAATGATTCAAATTATAAAATTTATGATGTAAAATTTTATCACTGTAATTTATTTTTTAATAAAAATAAATATTAAAAAATTATATCGTTTTACTTAATTCACAATAATATTCTATAGTCACCCAAGAATCATTTAAAAAAATAGTTGTGAGTGCCATACTCATTCAGTTATTACAACCGAATTCAAGATAATACACACAACCGACTAAATTCGATTGGCAACGAATTCGGTTCCCCCAACGAATTTCTTTTCTCTGTGTGGGTACGTCTTTTTGTAACCAGACATATACAATGAATCGTAAAAAACTCGCAAGCTAAAATATATTTAATCTGGAGGCAAATTACGGCATTCGACATCGATCGTAATTTCTGAAGAATTTAAATAAAAATTTCGATCTACAACGAATGCCGTAATTTGCCTTCTGTTAGAAGCTTTAAGAATTTTTAATTAAACTTGGTTATAGAATATATCTTTATATCAGGTATTGAAAAGTAATAAATAAGTTGAAACATTATTAAAGCAGGTACTATAGAATTAACTTGTTTTTGTTTTAGGAGTAGTATCACTTGAGGCAACAATGTCTATTTAATTTTTAACCGTGCTACATTCTTTAAGAAAGGGATAAAGTAGAGAAAAGACAGGTGGTGCTGTGTAGAAGTACCGTAGAAGGAAGCTGGCTGCATGCTATATTATTAAATTCTAATTATATATTTTATACCATTCAACAGAAAAAATAAAAAAAATTTTTTTGGTAGCTGCAGGTGTTGAACCTGATTTGTAGTCAACGTACTTAGTACTATGTCTACAGCAGCCCAACTTACATTTAGCTACGTATATATAAATGGTACATGAATGGCAGCATGAAATAAGTCCCCACGAAGAAAGTCCCCAAATCCAAAATAAAACTAGTTCCCAATGTTTGAAATGAAATAAGTCCCAAATGAAAGGAAATAACGTCCTAAATTCAAGATAGAAAAAACGATTTTTTTTTCTGCCGGACGCAAAGATTTTCTCCTCTATGGAATGACCAACACCAGCTTCGCTTTCTAAGGATTTTCCGCATTTCAAAATCTTGTTTAGGGTTTTATTTCATTACATGCTTTTGGGTACTTATTTTATATGAAATAATTTCCCAATATCAAAATGAAATAAGTCCCCAAAACGGAGAAATAACGGTGATTAATTTAATGGGGACTTATTTCATGCCGCCGCATTAAGTAGTAATTATCTGAAAACGTTAGCTGTTAGAGAAAGTAAAGAAAGTGAAAATAAATGAAAATTATGTAATAGTATCTGATAAAAACAATAAATTGTCGCGATGGTCTTTTAAACATTCAACGCTAATTTGACTTTGAATAGCAAAAAATGTCGATACAGTCAACATAAACTCAGTTAATGTTGTTGACTTAGAACAGAAGCACCTCAAATCAATAGCTTGCCTGTTTCTAAATTTTAAAATATTTAAAAAACTTCATACATGCTTAAGTTTTTTGATTGAATTAAAAAACAGTTTCAAACTCTATAGCCATCAACGTGCCAAATGCTTGTAGATGCATTCAACTAAGAAAGAGGCACATTGTTTTCTTGAACAATCAGTAGAAAATTATAAAAAGATGGCAGAGATGAAAAAAAACGTTATATTTAAAACTACAATAAAAAATTTTGCTTGGTGCCAGAATGCAAGTAAATAAGGAATGTATAAAAGTTCTACATCTAACTTTTTCAAATTTTGTCAGAAAAGCTAAGAGTAAATTTTCGTAATAAAATTTAAAAATTTTTTTACCAGCACAAATTCTGCAATTTAAAGTTTCAAAATGATTTATTGTACCTGTAATTTCTCAACGACATACTTTGATCGTCTCTTTACGTCAGTTAAAATAAAAAGCCTGTTGTCTTCAAATTATTAAAAGCATTTTGATTTATTTAATATAGTTTTCACTTTCGTTCACATGACGCTTGTATCGACGAGAGAGTAACGTACGAAACACCAAGCATCGGTAAGTTGAAAATGAAAGTTCGTATTCAATAATTTATGTGTCTTTTTTTGTTGCACTTAGTTTCAGAATTGCTGACAGTCATACAGTTCAATACTTGTTTTATTGTATTGTTTTAGTTTTTTTTTGTAAAGCAGCTACAACTCTTTTTGATAATGTTCGTGGGTCTGTACAGGCAATAATAACTTAGCCATATGTCTTGCTTAATTTCAGTGAAAAATCACTAAATACAATAAACCAACTAATTATTATAAAAAAATAAAATTATAAATATAAATATAAAATTGCGAGTAAATAACTTTATTTATCCAAACTTAAAGATTAAGACTTAAAATGGGTTTAGACTTTGAAATTTTCTTGCAGCAATTCTGGGTTTATAAAAGTAGAATTAATAAGGGATGGGAAGGGATGCATGCAATGAGAAGGTGGGAGTACTAGATTATTAAAATGCTACAAGAAAACTTGCAAATGTAAAGTAAAGGCTCAAGAAGATTCTTTGGTAGCTCACAATGGTTTGCAAAACAAGGATCCTCAACATTTCTTTATAACTTAAATTTGGCTCTAAATTGGATTTTATCTAGTATATAGCACATACATACATGTGTTATTTATATCTTTTCTTGTAAAATAAAGCCAATAAAAAAATCAATGTGGCAAATGAAAACAAATGTTTGCTTAAACGTTTGCCGTGATACTAGTGTTTGGGATTTCTGGAACTTTTTTCTTTCTAGAGAAACAGGGATTTCTCGGGATTTCCCGGTATTCCCGGGAAAAAATCTGAATTTTCAAGTCTGTGTGAATATGTAGTTATAAAAGTTATAAATTAAACACTAACAATTTTTAACATCGTAATCTTTACAAATGAAAGTGAAATTTTACATTCAGAACTACATATACACATGTATGTGTGCATTAGTATAATTGTTAAACATTTTTTGGATATCATTCAAATATTTATACACACATGTATTATTTCTTTCTTTACAAATATTTTCTATACTATTGCCGTATATAAAGCTGTAGTGCGATTCACTAACCTTAAACAATACGACCATTGTTGTAATAGTCGTCATTTTCTGTTGTTTGCAGTAACGATTATGTGATTCACTAACTTCATTTTAACAATATTAGACATTATTAATTTTCTTATAAGACAAATTAAAATTGAGTGGCATCTTGGTTAGCAAATATAAGAAAAACACGAAAGAGAAGAATAAAAACATGTGGATTCAAGCAAGGCACATGCATGTGTTTATTTCTTTAATGTCAATTTACGCACATGAATACGTGTTATCTAATATGCATGTATGGAGTTTGACATTAAGAAAAGCATAATAATTGTTTTTGTTGAAGAGTTGCGGTTAGCTCTTCTTGAATACATTAAAAAGTATGCTTATCTGTAAATTTCTTAACAAGAATTTTATTTTTAAAATAAATTTTTTGATGCTCTTAGTTAGACTTAATAAAACATTAATGTTTAATTTAATTAAATTAAAAGCAAGTGTTCGAATATGTATATGTTCTACGTTTATGCTTATATGTATGTATGTATAAATGTACATACACATGTTGTAGGTCGTTCGTATCGTCAACAAATTTAACAACGCAAAAATTACAGTCGCTTTTTTAACTATGAACAACTCGCTAAGTATTACAACTGGTTTTAAGTAACAACGAGAATCGTTAAAAGTATTACTGAATAGCAAAATCGACAATTTTGTTGTTAAGTCAATTAAACCAAGTCAACCAATAGTCGTCAAAAAAAGAGTAGTGAATCGCACTACAGATGTCAATTGTTTTATAAATTTAAAAAAGCGAACTACAAAAATAAAAAATAAATAAATAATTTTTTTGTGGAAAATTTAAATTACATTAAAATATCATAAAATAAAATGTCTTATGCAATCAAATATCTAATGCAATTTTTATGTATTCAGAGCATTTTGCATTGTTGCATTTTTTAGTACTTTTTTATTTATTTTATAATTTCCTTCATTTTTGTTAAAGGAATAATTCATAATCATTTTTTGTTGGTAATATATTTTAAAATTGTTGATATTGAATAACATTTTGGTTAAAAAATCGATACATTAAAAAGGTAAAAGAAGAAAACAATTTTTTTCGAAGGCCAAATTCTGCAACTATGTGAAGTAATTAGGAACGTTCATAAAGTGCAATATAACCTTAAAAAAGTCTTTAATAAGTTTCTTACGTATTTGACAGGCTTTTCGTTGACTTTTGACAGTAGCTTAAGTTAGTTTAAGCATAATATAGTTAGCCCTTAAGTTTTCAAATTTTTTACATATTTGCTATAAAGTTATTGGGCACCTTTTATACCTTTGCAAAATTTAGTTTTGACAAGCCAAAGTAACTCATTAAATAACTCAAGAATTTTTTTGTGACTAAAAAACTTTCACAGAAAATAATTAAAATTGTATTTGGTGAACCAGCAACATACAAGCTTGAGATACGAACTTGACAATACTCGCATGTGAAAGAAACATGCCAAATAAAACTTCACATCTCGTTCTTTAAAGTGTGTAATAAAACTGTCAAAGATATTGAATTGGTAGTTTTTATGCACAAAATAATAAAAAATGAAAGGCATTTCAAGCCAACTAAAATACAAAGAATTTGATGTTGTTTTGTTGTATTTTCTCTTTACTTAGTTGTTCGCATTGGGGATGCATTAGCTTTTTCTACACACCGAAAGTATTGAAATTCAATGTCATGCCAACGAAAAACCAAGAAAGCCAACTGTTTTCACACCGCCAACAGTAGTTTTAAAATGATGAAAATTTTTATGTATTCAACTAAATAATAGAAAGAATTCCACCAAGTGCGTGTTAGATTCACAAGCAAAGAGTTTCATATCATGTCCACCTTCTTTTAATTGCAATACAAATTCTGCCTGAAAGCACGTAAGTATCAGGACACTCTTAATTTTATTTTAAATTTTGTAAAGATCAGGCCATATTCGTCAAAAATATCGACCTCTCTAGAAACTCCTTTTTATTTAAAATTTTTCTGCTTGTTTATTTTTAAATAGACATACATATGTGTACGTTTTTGAATTAAATTCTAAATGCCAACCTACAAAGTTTATGAACTTAACCTCTTATACGTTAAAATCACTCAACTACAGAAATAGTCTTACAGTTTAGTTTTATTAATTATTTTGTTTTCAATTCTTTGTACATGTTTTTATAACGGGGACACAAGCTTACTTAAGCTTAAAGTGTCTGCGGCTCAAAAACAAAGCCACGTATATGAAAATCAAGAAGCTATTGGGACACCCTTTAACTTAAGATTTTACTTTTTTCTACTTGAAACTGTGCAATTTTGCCTTGTCTGTAGAGCACAGCTGAAAACACAATATTTTTATGGATTTCACGTAACTTTCCAATCTTGCTAAGAATTTTATATTATAGCGGCGGAGTCTACCTATTAGGGTTACAGTGTTAGAGGGCTGTGCACAACGAAAAAACATTAAAGCAGAAACTATTGAAAGAAATTTTATTTTATTTGTTCATAAGTTACTAAAAACAGAAATAAACCTGTAACCAAGAGTGACAACTGAATCTAAAGTTGCAACATTGATAGCAGGTTCAAATGTGTCATAATATTACAGTCAAGGTATCTGTGTGGTATAATGCATCGCTACATTTACAGCAAAATACTAAAAACTGTTAAAGGTAAAAATAATTTAAATATTTAAAACATCTTGCCCCCAAGTAGTTCACCTTTTCAATAAATAATAGAAGCAAGGGTAAAGCAATGTAAACTGTAACAGCAAGTTATGTTAGTAATTAACGACACCTTTAAAATAGAAACTGTTTTAAATTATCTTAATTTAATAGAAAATACATATATGGGTTTAAAACCCACCAAGAACATTATATAATTTAAATCTTAATAATATACTGTTGTAAGGGCTTATTTCTTAAGCCTTGAATAGGTTTGTTATTAAAATTACAAAAATTCAATTTCACACAATTAACCAATTGCACTCATATTTCTCTATCGCAAATAACCACTGTGCCCTCCTACTTAAACGTAATTAAAAGAAAAGACTGACATTTATGTCGGGTAAAAAAACACTCTTCACATCAAAGAAGCCCTAAGCAGCTCTGTAAAAACACACTCTTTTTAAAGATTTTAGATTTGTTGCAGTCATTAAAATTTTTTTATGATTGTGCAACATGATTTGTAGCGACGCACTTCACGTTAATTTTTTTTAAATTTTATGTTTTTATAACACCTTTAGGCCGCCAAAATAAAATGCACTTGACATAAAAGACACTGAAAGCTATAGCTTTTTCTATAAAGTTATTCTCATTATTAGGAGGAGATTTGTGGGAAATATTTTTATGACCTGTACGTTATATTGGGTAAGTTGTAGAAGAAACAAAATTTAAAATGAAGCCCCAACAAGTGTGAAATACAATGAAATAATAATAACTTTTATTTAATAATACTATTTGAAGATCAAAAGCACGATACTTGTTTTTGCCAAACCAATAAACTTTTTTGTTAGAATCCAAAGGTACCTTACTTTTTGTCTGAAATTCGTTCATTTTGGCTGTAGTATTCTCTTATAAAGAATGTATTTTGTGCAATGTGATGGGGCCTTTGAACTTTTCATAGAAAGTATGATTGTACACCATATTTTTTAAGATATCAATATGGGCATCATTTAAAAGGATCTTTTAGGAAACACTCAAAGT
The DNA here is from genome assembly GCA_937654795.1 of Cistogaster globosa. Lineage (NCBI taxonomy): Eukaryota > Metazoa > Arthropoda > Insecta > Diptera > Tachinidae > Cistogaster > Cistogaster globosa. Next base: position 68,915,194 of record OW569405.1, read on the forward strand.
TTCTAAGAATGATTAACCCATTAAGAGTCAGTAACTTTTTTATGTAAAACTATATATAATAATTAATTTTTTCTTATTTTTAATTCTCTGTCGGTCTAATATTTCTCTTTTTGGTTGAAGTTATTTCCCTAAGCTAGACTTACAAACATGATGATGGGTATATAAGATTCAGCACAGCCGATTATAGTACTCATACTTGCTGTACTTATTACCAATTATTTCTAGACTTTCCTTTTTAGATATGACCGTGTGTTGGCTCATATTTCTATCTTGGACGATATTTTAATCATTCTCAATTTAAAAAATTTAAAAAGATAATCGAAAGAAAAATTTTAATCTACTATTTGAAAGCTATAATTGCTATAAATAATTTGGTCTTAACACTCTTCTTTTGTGAATTTTTATGTATATCCACCGTAACTGGAACTGTAGCACTGCTTCATCTGAAATTATAAACATTTATTTATTTATTTATTTATTTATTTATATATAGTTCATTTCCTGCACAACAAGACTAAGTCTTATAATTACAGTACAGGATTTTGTATGTGTGCAAATGAGATCCTAATATAATAAAATTAACAAAATCAAAATTAAAATTAAAATTACATAAAAATTATTAAATTAATGACGAAAATAGAGACATAAAAATATTTTGTAATTTAGTTAATAAAAAAATTAAAAAGGAAATTCCTAAAAGATATTGCGTTGTTGTTTTTTTGTTGTTTATATGGAAGAGCATTCCAAAGACGAATAGCAGTAATAAAAAATTGCCATTCGGAAACAAGGCATCGAAATTTTGGAAGAATAATTCTTTTCCCCCGTGCTGACCTAGCAAATCTTATTTTCTCAAATAAATAGTTCGGTTCTCCAGTATAAATCAATTTGTGGAAGAACAAGAGGACTCTGATCTTAAGAAAACTTCTAAAAGTAACTCCAAAGAGGGTCTTTGAGTACGCAGAAATCTGGTCACGTTTTTTTAGTCCATGAATATATCTTATGATGTTGTTATATAAGACATCAAGTTTCATCTCACTTATGCAGTCACAATTAGAAAACAACTCACATCCGTATGTAAGGCTTGGTAGTAAATAAGTTTTTGCAAGTAGAATTCTTACATTTAGAGGTGTAAAGTATTGCACGGACCATAAGGTCCTTAGTTTGACGTAAATTTGTCCAACCAGTTTGTTGATATGGTTTGCCCAAGTTAAGTTGCTGTTGAACACTATCCCTAGGTTTTTTGCCGTATGGACAATATCAATTTTGTTGTTGTCTATTATAATATCATCTTCTATAAGGGGATTGATTGTTTTCCTGTGAATCAGAAGGCATTTAGATTTCTGTGGATTCAAGCATAGTCCATTTTGAGATGCCCATCGACGTATACTGTTGAGGTCAGAATTTAGTTTTTCAATATTCTCCTTAATTGAGGATACTGGACTACTTAAGTGTAACTGAACATCATCTGCGTACATATGGACATTACAGTACGATAAATGCTGCGGCAAGTCATTAGCGTATAACGAAAACAATATTGGTCCCAAAATTGAACCTTGGGGAACACCTTTAGATAGTAACAAGGGACTAGATGCCTTGTTATTTACAAATACTGACTGAATTCTATCAGTGAGATATGACGATATGAGTTTTATGGATGTAAAGGAGAATTTGAACAGAGTCCTAAGCTTAGACAACAGTATTTGGTGGTTAACTGTATCAAAAGCCTTGGAGTGATCCAGTAGAACCAAAAAGTTTATTTTACCATCATCAAGTTCTCGCCGTATATTCTCCGCGACATCAATAAGAGTGGTTATGCAACTGTGTTTAAGGCGAAAACCCGATTGTCTATCAGATAGCAAATGATTACAATAAATATATGAGCTTATTTGGTGGTGCAACAACCTTTCTAAGATCTTGGACAAAAAGCCCAGAATAGCGATTGGACGATACCCGCCGTCTGATTTTGGAATTGGAATTATTTTAGCATACTTCCACTTCTCTGGAAAATAACTTTTAGTAATTATGGTGTTGAATAGATGGGTAATATATGGTAAAAGAACTGGTAAAATAGCTCTAATAAATTTGGGATGAACGTTATCATATCCTACAGCATTGGATTTTGTTTGAGTGAAACTATTAAAAACATCAACCTGGCTGACGCACGAAAACTTGAAAAAACCTTGATTAAACGCATTGATGTCATCGGTGTAAAAGGGGTTATTAACAACAACTTTTGCATCTGTTATAGTTACCGTTGAAGTACAAGCAAACATATTATTAAGACTGTCAGCATCAATAGATGGATTTGTATTAGATACAGACACACCAATTCCAATGTCCCTAATAGTTTTCCAAGTCCGCTTAGATTCAAGGGCAGAGCCAAATTGCCGAGAATAATAAATGGACTTTGCAATTTTTATTTGTTTATTGGCTTCCCTCCTTGCGAAGCGATATTCGGACTTTAGAAACTCCATCTTAAAACGTTTCCAACGTGAGTATGCTAAGTCCCTCCGTTTAATTGCATGTAGAATAGTACCGTTGAACCACGGGTTATTTTTAGGTTTTATATATTTTGTTTTCAAGGGTACTGTTTCATCATACAATTGTAATATATTACTTTCTAAAAAGGATAGTTGTTCATCTACAGAAAGCATGTGATAAATATTGCTCCAATTTATTTGTAAAACGTTTTGGTTCAGCAGACTGTAGGATTGCTCCCTTTGTTCTGTCACAAAATCATATGCAGCAAATATTAAATCATGATTGGAAAAACAGGAAGCTGAAGTTTGATCGTAGAGCTGAACTTTTGATATATTTCCTACGAAAATAAGATCTAAAAGCGTGTTATTAGTTTTAGTGAAATGGGTTGCTATAGTGGTATTGGTAGGTGTAAGTCCTATCGATTCCATGCTGTCTTTGAATGATGTTTCCGTTAGAATGTTGGAATTAAAGTCCCCAGCTAGTATTATATCACTGTAAGGCATAATTAAAGTTTCAGTTTTTGTTATAAAATTAGAAAACACAATAGAGCTGTTAGGTCTATACACACAACCCAGCAACATCTTTCTTCCGAAGGATGAAACTTCAACGAATATATGTTCAATAATGTCGGATTGTTCCGATTTACAGCAGACTTTACAAGTAATATTGTCTTTGACATATATTGCTACACCGCCACCACCTCTAGCTAATCTATCAGATCTAAACACCTTGTACCCACGTAGAGAGATGATACCATTTGGTATAGATTCGTTAAGCCAAGTCTCAGAAACGCAAATAGCATCCATGTTCGAACTCTCAAATATGAATCTAAATTCATCAATTTTAGGCTTTAAACTTTGGGCATTTATGTGGCAAATTTGAAAACCTTGTTTTTGTTTAGCGAGGATTTTCACCATACTACTCGTCACATCATTGGAATTAGCTCTTAGTATAATATTGTTGAGCATTTAAATAAAATAAAAAATCCAATGAAAATACAGAAAAGAAAACGCAATATTTTTTAGGAGTTAAATAAAAAATAATAATTTTTGAAAAAGACGAATTTAATTTTAATATATAAATCTTATTAAAAATTTTATAAAAAGCATAATTAAAAATAAAGTATTTAACGTAGAGCTGTGTTATTGAACTGCGAAGTACCGGGGGCAATACCATCGGATCTGGTAGACTCATCTCTAACGCAGCGAAAAAATCTATTTAGCGCGTCTAAGTTTTCTACACAGAAAGGTTTATCCGTACTCAGTCGTTTAACATACACGATGCCATGAAAAGAATAAGCAGATTGTAGAACTTTTTGTTTCTTAAGAGCAACTGCTTCTCTAAAAATTTTGTAGTTCCCATTTGTTAAATTTTCATGCACATAAAAATATTGGTTTTTTTCATCAGGCTGAAAACCCAGCACAGATAACATTAACTTTTTATTCTCCTTTCTAAATACATTTATTGCTTTTAAGACAGTGTTTTTGTCATAAGGAGTCATAAGCCTAGCAATAATAACACCGTCAGGAGAGTTTTCCTTGTTTTTGTTGTTTTTGTTTTGTAAGCGATGAATAAACTGCACTGGTGGAGTGGTAATTTTAATAATTCTACAAATGGTATCGAATAAAGAAGGCAAGTTTTCATCAACACAAAAAGGAATTCTACTTATACGCAAATCACATGCAACTTCATTAATATTGATTTGCAGTTTCATGCTGAATAGTAGTCAAGTCAAGTTGTTAAAAAATGTCTGTGCTTCTTAGATATTTCTTATTTATTTGTTAAATATGTATGTAACATGCAAAATTTGGATATAGATGTAGGATCATAAATTGTGATCAATTCAAAAAATTCATTTTCAGGTGGACTTGAATTTGTGTTTTGTTATAGATTATTATCTTTCTGGTCGTAGTTTCTTTACGTAATTGTTAACAATATGTATATCTGTAGCTCCATGACATATGCTTTTTTAACCATGAAATATATAATAAATAAATAAACTTCTTTACACTTTTTGGAAATAAAATTTTAATTTTTATAACTTTCCTTGCCTCTTATTGTCTAAATTTTGTTTAGTCTTTCTGGCATCTGGCCTTATCGTCACGTTAGTTTTGCGAGCTATTTCAACTATTTCAAAATATTTAAGTTGTTTTTTTTACCACTTATTTTGTATAAAACTAAAACTTTCTGTTGCATTACTTGGCGCAACCAGCAAGAAAAAAATTTAACGTTTTAAAGCATGTTTTCTGTTTCTTCTTTGCTAGTCTTTTATTTATTATTTTTTAGGGAAAAAGTGTTACTACTCATTCTGATGGCAATTTAAAAGCAACTGCTATATTTCTCGTAATACTCGAACCCCTAAATGTTATCAATGCGCGTTACAGAGTGATAATTAAAGCCCACACGAACTTAAAATTAGCATATTTTATAGCCCCCGAAACGGCCAATGAAATTCATGTGAAGGCCAATGGACACAAGGTGTTCCAATAGACTTCAACGTAAATGGGAGTTTTGTAATACACTGAATGTCAAATCAATTATATCAACTTGGATATCAGGGTGGGGTTACAGCATCCACTCTCTCCTGAAGTGGACTAGATAGTTCCCCTCTAAGTTTTAAAACCTTCCATCGTCCGCTGGGCATGCCGAGTGGGCCACTATTAGCTTTTTTATGCAATTGGCAATAATTCTGGTAAGGCCCATTGAACTGAATTTTTAGTTTGTGCGCCAGTGGAAGCTCACCAAAGTTCAATGCCATAACTTTTGACTATAATTATTGTATATGAAAGTAAAATAAGGTATAACACCCTGAAAAACATAAACTGCGTCTACCGTAAATCATCTCGTAAAGTGAGCTAAATATACTTTTCTAATAGCCCTTTGTATATATCAAAGTAAAAGAATGAGTAACATCCCTTAAACAAGAATTCAACATCTCAGAGGGACCCCTTATTATTCAATTATTAAAACTATTTCAATTATTACAAAAATATTAAAATATAATTTATCACTTTTCTCTTCCTATGTCTTCTCACAGGTGCTGGACTTTTCTTTCTTCTTGCAGTTGTCCTTTGTTTATAAAATTCATTGTATGCAGAAGTATTTAAAAACATAAATTATATTTTACACCTTACTTTATTTATATCTTTGTTTTTTTTAGGTTCAGGAAAACGAAATTCTCTACGGACACCAACAACAGCTAAAGGATTATTCTTAATTTCCTACAAGCGTGCGCTTGTGTCAAACCTACTAAATGATTGAAATTCTAGAAAGTAAGTATTTCTCTTAATGAATATTGTAGGCTCAAGACAAATATACGTATGTTCCAGGTCCAGTTAATATATGGCTGTTGCCTATCACCACAAGGGTTGTGGCCTCTTTTTATTGTTAGAAGCGAAATGAACACCGTTTTGATTTTATTATTTCTTTTTTGTAAATTTTAATTCAAACACTGGAAAAATGTATGTTCTATTTTTTATGTGTCTAACAAAATAAATGATAATTAACCGCCATTTTATTTGATTTATATTTGAAAAGGGAACTTTGCGTTTATTGGTATCAGTTTTTTCGAATTTTATGAAAGTAGCAGTTCGTGTAATTCTGTAAGAGGATTCTTATGCTAAGCCGTATATTCTGGGTTTTTTTCAAATCGTTTTTAATTGCACTTATCGACCTCCATACTTACTAATTACTGAGTTCTACGCTATTACCTTTGACATTTACTTGCCTGATTAAAGTATTTCTAAGCATTATTTTAATTAGTTTTACTGATAAGTATAAGTTATAATATGTCATTTTCTACTATTGAAAGATTATAAATAAGGCATTCTTTATTTTTATTATTAGTATAATTATTATTATTGTTATTATTATTATTATTATTATTATTATTATTATTATTATTATTATTATTATTATTATTATTATTATTTTATTTTTGTTGACCAAAAGATATTTCAAAATTCAAAATAAATGCTGCGCCCTTAATAAAATGCAGAAAACTTTTATGTCTTTAACTTAAAAATGATGTTCCTGAAAAGTGCAAAATGGATGGATATCGTAAAAATATTCTCAACTTGTATTTCACAATCTTACGAATAAATTTGTACTATAAAAAACACACACAAAACACAATTTACTTGCTAAAAAGATCATAAGTTGGAAAGCTTAGAGATTAGCGAATATTGGTTGCAGAAAAAAAAAAACAAAACTAAAAATTCGTTAATTATCAAATACTACCGAATCTTACATTTAAAATCATACTAAAACGACGTCAAATTTACCATCTCTACTACTGTGGTGGTACTAGCTATTACCATCATAAATTTAATGCCATAAAAAAATTTACATTATTGAAATTGCTGAAACTTAAAAGTATGTTTAAACACATTACATCTTTTACTATAAATTTGTGAAAGTGTAATAAAAAAAGTAATAAAGAACATAATACATCACATTTCTAAAGGAGCCTCCAATTGGTCAAATATTTGACCAAAAACCGTAACCAATCAATCTTTCCCTCCACGTTTTATTACGAATGATGATTTAAAATTTAATAATATAATAAATGTAATTACTTACCTTTTCAACCAACTTTGAAGAAATAAGGAGGTTATCAACTCTACTGAATGTTGCTTTTTATGTTTAAACTTGCAGAACTAAGACATTTTTTTGTAATTTGCTTACAGACTGTGACATAAATTGACCTATATGGGCTTATCTCGTGAACCGTTATGGACAAACGCTGCAAATTGGACAGAATGTCGATTGTTATAACCGTTACAATAACAAGTATAAACATTCAAAATTTTAAATTAAAGGGTTTCCCAATAGTTAATGTTATTTGATATATGTTGCAAAACTTTTAAAATGTTATAACCTGACAGCTGAAATTTACAAAGAACCTGTATTGCTATGTCCGCTAAAACAAAAAGTATAAAATTTGAATTTAGAAATTAAGCACCCTTTTAAGTAAATTGACCTATATAAATGGCCCTAGCGTTTGAACCGTTATACACAAACACTTGAAAATTAAACATTACGAAGTATAAAAATTTATATTTTTAAATTATATGGTGTTACAATAATTGCCGTATTTGATGTGTATAACCAAACTGTTGAACAAATGATTGAAATTTGCCCAGAGCCTTTATTGCTAAGTCCGTTATAACAAGTAGCAAGCTTAAAAATTAAAGGATGTTCTCCCCTAATATAATTTGTCCTATATGGCCCTATCTTTAAAACTGTTGCAGGCAAACTCTTAAAAATAAAACAGAATGTCCATTACTATATCAAGTATAATAACAAGTATAAATATTTGAAATTAGTAATTAAAGGTTGAAATTTAATGGTTGTAATTTGATGTACATGGTCATTCTTTTGAACTCTTATATACTTACGCTTAGAATTTAAACAAATTTTGTTTAACTGCGTCGGCAATAACTACTGAATTTTCTTGTTTAATCTGCATTCCTATTTTGTTTTACGACATATAATCGTGAAGCAATCGTTTTTGAATATAATAGAATACAATTAATGTATAAAAATCATCCGAAAGAAGTAAGATTTTAAGTTTGTCTGTTTTGAACTCGGTTTTTTTTTTTTTTGCAAGAACTACGTTAAGATGGTTTTTTGATAAAATAATTCTTGCAAAAAAGCCATCTTCGAAATAAATTTTATCTGCCCATCTATGATGGTTCAAGAAAATGGCAATAAAATTTGATATATTATATTCAGTCTCCAAGCCTTATACTTGTTTAATTGTTCAACAGTTTGACAATGTACATCAAATTACAGCAACCACAGGGGAACCCTTTAATTTATAAATTTATATTTAATACTTACTGTTGTTGTAGACTTGTCTATAACGGTTTAACAGTTTGGCCTTATACATCCGATTATATCAACTATTGTAAAACCCCTTAATTTATAATTTAAAATATTTATACCTCTTATTATACCAAGCAAAGTAAAAAATATTTTTCAACTGTATATAACGGTGTAAAAGATACGGCCATATAGGTCAAATTATATTAAGTTTCGGAACTCCCTTTAATTTCTAAATTAAAATTATAAGCTTGTTGTTATAGCGGACTTAGCAATACTGGTCCTTTTTTAACTTTCAGCGTTCTGTCTGTAACGGTTCATAAGTTTGGCCACATATATCGAATTACATCAATTATTGGGACACTCTAATTATATACTTGTTGTTAAAGCGTAGTTAGTAATACAGGTTCGTTGTAAATTTCAAAAGTATGACCATATACATTAAATTAAAGGAAATATTAGGGCACCTTTAAACTTATAATTTAGAATATTAATTCTTGTACTATAACGGTCACAGCAATTGACATTCTGTCCAATTTGCAAGCGCTAATTTATAACAGTTCAAGGAGTAGGTCCATATAGGTCAATTTACTACACCTATGGGGGGGACACATTTTAATTTTAAGATTTATTTTTGTATTAATTTCAGCCATTGGTAACTAAAGTGATACGCATCTTTTTTAATTTAAATGTGGTGCCCTTTATTTTTTGGGTCGGTTAAAAATACAGCATTAAAATTACTACAAATCAAAATTTAGCAAGATATTCTTATAAAATTGAGAATTTATATAAAAAAAGATGTTTTGATCGAATCTTGAAAACAAATTTAAATTTTGTTTTTTATTTGAACATATAAATTCACTGAGCAGAAAAAAAATTCGAAAAATTGCTTTTTTTTACAAAAGAGGCTACCTGTATTAATCACGGGGCTATCAAATCTTTTTTGGAGTAGGTATCGAATAATTGCAATTTACAAATTCCGTTTAAACTTTTTTTTATCAGTGCTTTGCTGTCCGAGGAATTTTACAATAATTTATAAAATTTGTTTCAAAATTGGTTATGTTTGGATATTTTTTGGGAAGGGAAGGAAGCGTTATAATTTTTTAACTATTAATTTTTAAAAAAAATTTGTTAGTAAAGATGTATAGTTAATTTAAATACGCAAAAAATACCATCATTTTGGGGAAAGATCCTGAAAAGACAGCATTTTTACATTTTCCCAATTCAAAGGCTTGAACAAACAAAGTTTGAAACTAGGAATGTCTTAAAGTAATAATCCAATCAGTTATAAGTACACTTTGTCAATAATACTAATTTAAAAAATATAAGTAAGTTTTCTTTCAAACTAAAGGAGATACACAAGTAAGTATATTTTCTTATATACATTTTTAAGGTCTTATTTAATTTTAAAATCTTAGCATTTGAGTTAAATTTCATTAATGATATTTCCAAAAAATTATATGCCAGAGGTACCAAAATTTTGGGACCTACTTAGAAGCCCCCACTTAATCCTAGGAGGCTGGCCGAGAACACCTCTGCCTTGTCTCTGTGAAATTTCATTACGAAATCTTCTTTGATTCATGAGATACCGAATTATATCCAATATAAATTTGAATTTTCATTTGTCCTCATTAGGGCCAATTAGCTTATGAAAACAATAAAACAATTAACACTATAATTGCCAATAAGTAATAAAATTTACTATTTGTTGTTTTTTTTTTAATACGCACTGTTTTGTTATACTGATGTGATCGGGAATAGCGAAAGACCTACGTTGCTTAAATTTTGGATAGCTATTAAACAATATTTGTAACTGTTTCTCTTAACATATGTTCTTTATGATCATTTCCGTAAACATTTAGACTTTCCTCTTATTGTAAGCAGGTAGTAACAAAGACCCGAAGTTAACTGCGTTCTTACTACTTGACTACAAGCAATCTCAAACCAAAATGAAGTATTAAAATCTTTATAAAAATGTATTTGGAATAAAGTTTTTAAATACCAAATGGTAACAAATAAGAAAGCTATATTCGGCTATGCCGAAACATATAAACGCTTTGCCATATAAGAATAAACACATATACGTATAAGTTAACATATGAAATTTTTCATAGCTTAGAAGTCGCCAAGTTTGTTGGAAATTCGCCATATCTGACATCGCTAACTCCAACTACTTAAAGTAAAAAAAAAAAAAAATAATAATAATTTAGGAATTTAAAAAGTCGTGTTTTTTTTTAACATAATTCTTCAGCATGTGCTGTGAATATAGCTCTCTTACGTATTAAATTTTTTATGATATAACTATCGTAGGGACTTCTATTGTATAATGGCTTAAAATTTCCCAAGTAATTAAAATATAGTGTTGGACGTAAATTTCTTATCAGCACAAATTTTATGTTTTTAATAAACCAAAAAGTCTTTCCTGCATGCTGAACACTTAAAAAATATGCTTAACACAGCAACTATGCAAAGAGTATGTAAATATTTGTAACAAATTTTAGTAGAGTGTAATACGGAAGCAATATTTTTGAGTTGTCTAATGCAAAATTAGTTTTTCTGCTGCTTAACATATTTGTCGATTATAGGAAAAAAGTAAATATATACTGGTGTCACTACTACGGCGTTTTTTTTTTTTTTTTGCATGGCCCTTTAGACGTCACAGAGACGCTGATCTATCGTTTTAATAGCTTTGCTTCTAAACAAAGCACTTCAGTGTTTTTATTATTTTATTACACTTTGGTTTCGGAATTGTTTAGGTAACTGGGCTAGTTAAAGACTGCAATAGTTAACTAACTTCTTTTAATAAGATTTAAATTTAAAATTTAAATAAGCACTTAGATTAAAATCAAATAACGATAAATTGTAGGAAGGTGGAGGATGTTACAAAAGTTATCAAAAGTGTTGGCAAACTATGAATAAATAACTAAAAGACTGATAGTATAGGAAAGATCAATGACGAAAGTAATATAAAAAGTAAAACAGACAAACTTAAAATCAAATTTCTTCAGGACGGTGATTATACGAGTACATTTATTATATTATATTGTATTCGAGAAAAATTACTTCAGGATTTTTTAATATAGTGGAACAAAATATGAATGTAGATTAAATAAGAAAATTCAGTAGCAATTATGTGGTCATCCTTAGTTCTCACAATTTTTATTTCTGACACAGTAAAACAAAATTCGTTTAAATTCGAAACTTTAGTCCTACAATGGTTTAAAAAATTGGCCATATACATCAAATTACAACCATTAGGGCACCCTTTAATTTCAAATTTAAATATTTATACTTGTTGTTATACTTGATATAGTAATGGATATTCTTTCTTATTATCAAAAGTTTGTGTGTAACGGTTTTAAAGATAGGGTCATATAGGTTAAATTACATCAGTCATTGGGACACCCTTTAATTTTTAATTTGGTACTTTTTATACCAGACTTGTCAATAACAGCAACTATTGTAACACCATATATTCTATACTTTTAAATATTTATACTTCTTAATATACCAGACAAAGTAGTGGACATTCTGTTTAATTTTCAAGGGTTTGTATATAACGGTTCCAGCGATGGGAATACCCTTTAGTTTCTAAATTTAGATTTTATACTTGTTGTTACAGCGGACTTAACATTACAGTTTCTTTATAAATTTCAGCTACGTGTCTAAAACGGTTGAAAAGTTTGAACATATACATCAAATTACATTAACTATTGGGACACCCTTTAATTTATAATTTTTAATGTTTATGCCTGTTATTATAATGGTCATAGTAATCAACATCCTAACCAGTTTTCAAATATTTGTCTTTAACGGCTCAAAAGAAAGAAGCATATAAGTCAATTTTCGTTATCTATGGCGACATCCTTTAATTTTAAGATTTATATTTTTATTAATTTTTGCTGTTGGGACCTAAAGTAATACACATTTTTTAAAGAAGTGCGCTTTACGGTTTATAATACACTTAAAAATTATGTGTGTTGTGTGGAGACACCAATCTACTATATATAAAAATACAAAAAAATTTCAAAATCGGTTCAGTAATAACTGAGTTTTGCAGACACAAATATAAACAAGGAACATTCACTTGAATTAATAACCCCCTTATATTTTTAAAGTCGGTTAAAAATTTTGCATACACTTTTTAATCAAAATCGTCATTAGCGATGAAGCTCATTTCTAAGTGTCATTTATCAGATAAACCGCATATTTGGTTCAAAGTCTGAATTGGACTTCAATAATATATACTGACATTTATTTAAAATTTAAGAAATATTGCATTTAATATTGATAATATGATACTAAATAGAAATTAAAAATATTTCTTAGTGGCACAAAATTAGTTTTTTCCAAAACTTCTGAATTCATTGTTAGAAATTTATAAAATCAGAGCGACTAACCAAAAAAAAAAGTGCTCGATGTAACCTTCTTAAAATGAACCATAGACTTTTTTAAGATGACTTTTTAAATACATCGGCTCCAGCTTTGACCTCTCGTGAGCTGGACCATTCTGAAAAATGATCTATTTTTGCATGTTTTGTTAATTTGAGTATCTGGTTCCTTACCAACCTATAAAATATGGATATATAAGAAAGGTTTTCTTAAAACGCGTACAACCATATATACAGTTTGTCCAAGGACGATCATCCGTGTCCTTTTTTTCAGAATATTTTGTTTTTGAAATTGTAATTTGTGGCTGTGTGTAATAAAAATGCAAAATTAACATGTATTAATCTTTAGCCGATTAAATTAAATTCGGGTCTCAGCTTTTTTTGAAATTCGTGTTAGTTCGCTTTTTGACAAAAATGCAATGGGGTGGTGACCCTTCGTTTTAAATGGGGCAATATGGGTACCAATTTTTTTTTTTTTTTTGTGATCAAAACAGCTTTCCCTTAATAAATATTATTTTTAATTTTTTTTCAACAAATTTTGTTCTTAAAAATTATGCAGTTATGGTTACACTAATACTTTTTGTTTATATAACAAACATTGATCACGGCCATTATTTAAAAGAACTGTGACGTTCATGGAATTGCTCATCTCTAGCATGTATAAATATGTATAAAAATTAATGAAAATGTTCATGAAGATTTTTTTTCCTTCGCCTTATGTATAATGTAATACACCATTATTAAAAAAGGATGTAAACGTTATGCTTTACTATCATCCTAGAGAACATTTGTAATTATTTGAATCTTTTAGAGGAAAATGTGCTTAAGTAAATTAGACAGAAATGGGTAAAGTACATATTTATAGACTAGGTTTTTCAATAAAGCACTTGAAATTCCGTTTTAATCGACTACTGCAAAAAATAAATGATAAACGAAAAGTTAAAAGGTTTCGAAGATGCGTCGATGTCAAACTGTTAGTCAAACCCTTCGCACAAAGGATAATTAATGCAGAAACGTGTAAAAATATGTTTTTGTTTGATTAGTTTATGATTAGTTTATGATTATTATTATTATTATTTTTAATTATACACTTAAGACTTAAAAATCTGTTTTGCTCAACAAATTGAGTTAATTAGCTTGATTTAACACACAATCAATTATCGCGAAATGCCTTGTTAATTGCACATTTTGAAAATATTTTATTGTGTTATTATTAAAACTATAAATTTCAACGTTAAGCCAATTGTTTTAATATCAGGTGTTTATTATTTTATTATTATTATTGTGCTAACACTTTTAAAGAAAATAAATTCTCTGAATTAGATATTGATTGAAAACTTTATCCGAATTTATTAAAAAAGTAAATCAATTTTGTTGTTTATAGTCAATAAAGTTAAATATAATTAAAAGATAATTAATTTTTTATTGAAAAATATAAGCCAGCTAGACGTCAAGTAATTTAGCTGATGTTGGTTTAAGGAGTAGTTTTGCAGATGAATATAATTAATGGCATGTTTTCAATACCAATTTGTGTGTATTCGTATACAGATAATTACAGCTTAACTAAAATTTCTTTTGTTTTATAATTTTTTACTATTACCATCCTTTAAAGTTTTTTAAAAAAAAAAGAAAGTTTGAGGTGTTATGAAGAAACCATTTTATAAATATTTATAAAAATAATAAAAGAAAAACATTAAAGGAAAAATATTTAAAATTAATCGTTAAAATAAATTACTTACTAAATTTGGTGTTAGCATGAAAGACAAAGTAGTAATATAAAGATAAAATATGTTTTCATTGCTTTCTTATGCTGCTAGTAGTAAAACCTTTAGCTTTTTAAATTATATGTAAAAGTGGTCTATTGGCGTCTGGTGGGGCTTAAAGGTCTTGTCACAAGATTTAATCTTAAACTGTTAAAAAAGTAACAAAACATTAGGACAGTAGGAATATCAAAAAATGAAAATGACAACAAGAAAATATATTTACGAAATTTAAATAAAAAGAGAATTTGATGACTTTAAGACTTTAGGGCTTGTATCGCATGCGGATGCGTCATCTGGGTGCATATAGAAAATCAATTATCAATTAGAAGTTAAAAGCAGCTACATATTTGAACTCAATCACATAATAACGTAAATCCTATCTTATCTGACATATGTCTTTTAAGTTTGGTTGTTTTTTGGTGCTGCAATCACGACTAAACGGCTGAACCGACTTTAAATGAAATTTGAAACTCGGGTAGATATTTGTCCTTATGATAGAGAAGGATATTTTTATTTTAAAATAGCGGAATAGGGGGAGAAAAAAGCTTTCTTCTTGTTAGTTATTCGTCCGAACTAAATCAAAAAAAATAAATCGATTTTAATGATAATCAAAAATAGATATATAGTTGCCAAAGCTAAGACTCATATCAGAGCAAAAGGAGAAAACGGGCATTTACGGCTACACTAATTTTTGTAAAATTTTAAACAAAGATGTTTATTTAACTGAAGCAGAGTAAAAACGCACTGAAGCGATTTTAACAAAAAGTGATTTTAAGAATATTTGAAATAAAAATATGTCCTGATCCGCAAACCCAATAAACAGAAGAAACTCTATTGCAACTTCTATATTAGTGTGCATTACAAATTAAAAACTGGTTTGAACAATTAGCTGTGGTACGATAATTCTAATTGGGTAGCGAAGCGCACAGGAAATAACTAGTATATATATATAAAAGAATTAAATCCCCATTTTGCATCAAACGTCCTAGGTTATAATTTACTAGTTCAATCGCCATAATAGTTTAAAGTTCAAGATTATTATTTTACGTTATCCGAAAAATTGTAAACATACGTAACCTGACGCAGTGGTAACACATTTGTATACACTATATAAAGACATTCATACACATTCATTATTTCAATATTACGATATTAATTTTTTTGTTTTTTTGCAAACTCATTTATGGTCTTTTGAATTGAAGTTTTTCCCTACTCAAGTGGACGATGTTTAATGTAGTCAAAATCTGGCTTAAATAGCACTAGGATATATTCGCTAGAAGTAATCTTCCGATTTGCATCATTTCACCGATAGTTATATATAAAGCTTTGTCTATTCTCTACATAAATACGAATTATAGGTTTTTTGTTACTAATCCATTAATTAAGTTACATCACCATAAATAATATAATTTAATCATAAACTATGGATTTTTCACATAATGCAGCATATCGATGGAGGCTTATTATTGTTTTAAAATCTTACCATATGTTTGTAAAAGAATATAGAACTTCCGAATGACTAAGCCGATTTGCGTGTAACAAATTTATGTTTGCTGTACGTCGAAGAGGTATTTTGGTAATCGAAAATACAGAAGAATATTTTTTTCACCGACTTTAAAAAAGAAGGAGGTTATCAATTCTATGACTGTTGCTTTCTTTATTTTTGCCCGCAGAACTAAGTCTATTCTGAACTGATTTTTAAATTTTTTCTTAGGTATTGAAATTTTTTTAGGTTATTTTAAAGGTTATTTTAAAATTAAGGTTATCCTGATACAACACAAATGTTTTTTACTTATATAATTAACCTTAAAGAGCACCATCCAATAAAAAAGCAATACAAAAATAAATCTAAAAATTTTAGTGCGTTGCAATTGATGACTTAAATTTGGACATAAGGGCGATTACTATGTCCGTAACTATAACAAGTATAAATATTCAAAGTTATAAATTAAAGAGTGTCGCAATAGTTTCTTTAATCTGATTTAAATGGCCATACATTTGAACAGTTGTAGATAGACGGCTAAAAATTATAGAGAACCTGTATTGCTTTTTCCGCCATACCATCAAGTTTAAGCTTTAGACATGGAAATCAAAGCGTGTCCCAATAGTTGTTTTAATATGTATATGTGATCAAACTGTTCAACTTTTATAGACAGATAGCTAAAATTTCAGTGTGTTTAAATAAGTTGCAAATTTGAAACTAGAAATTAAAGTGTATCCCCATAAATGCTGATACCTTTTAAATCTTCATAGGTAAATACTTGAATATTAGAGAAAGCTGCCATAACTATATCCAGTATAATAACAAGTATGAATATTTATCATTAAAAAGTAGAGGGTGCCCTCATATTCCATGTAACTTAATGTATATGGCTAATCGCTTGAACAGTTATAGACATGCAATTAGATTCAAAAAAATTTTGTTTTGCATTGTCAGCAATAATAAGTGTAAAAAAAATTCATTGCCGCTGAATATTTGGCATATGGTCTCATCTTCTGAAGGAAGGACACTGGATATTTATACAGAACGTGTACTATAAAACTATTTCAACTGGAAGCCCTACATACTGGCCAAGCGAAAGAGATAAAATTCCAGACTTGCGTGATTTTTTCGTTTTTTCTGGCTTATCAACACATCTTTTTGGTATCAAAGAGAGTTTTGATTTAAGCTCAGACCATACGCCAATCATTTTAAATTTTAATGTTTGCTTACAAACGAAGAATATAAGCTCAAAACTCATATCAAAGAAAACTGATGTTAATTCTTTTCAAAATTGGATAGATAACAATATAAATCTAAAGACATCAATTACAACAAATTTTGAAATTGACCAATCTGTGGAAAAGCTTACAGCTCTTATTCATGAGGCATCGTTATTATCTAGTCCACAAACGATAGAAAGTAACGGAAGGCAAGCTTAACTATCAGCAGAATTAAGGCAATCAATCTTACATAAAAGGAGATTGAGAAGAATTTGGCATCATACGAGAAATCCTATTGATAAAACTAATTTTAACCGTGCATCAAATGATTTAAAAAAGAGAATAAATGATATCAAAAATGTTGAAATCGCGCACTATTTTAATCAAATTAATACAGCAAATGATAGCGACAAAAGCTTATGGAAAGCTACAAAATGCCTTAAGCGGCCGGTCAAGAGAAATGTACCAATTAAAAATGAGGATGGCACTTGGTGTAGATCAGAAAAAAGCAAAGCAAATGTATTCTCCAAACATCTAGAAAAAACATTTCAGTCCTTTCCATATACTGACGATTCAGATGAAAATAACGTTTTAGAATTCTTAGATTCACCGTGCCAAATGGATTTTCCAATTAAGCCATGCTCTCCATCAGAAATTAAAATAGAAATATCCAAACTAAATAACAATAAATCGCCAGGTTATGACAAGATAGATCCAAAAATAGAACAACTAAATATTAAAACCAAGAAAATGTATTGGCTTTTGGGTTTATAAAGCAATATTGAAACCCGTGTGGACATATGGTATTCAGCTATGGGGTACCACAAGTAATTCAAACATAGAATACTACAACGTTATCAGTCGAAAACCTTAAGACTCATAGCTAATGCTCCGTGGTTCATCACAAACAATAATATTCACAGAGATCTTAAAATTCCAGTCATAAAGGACGAGATAAATAAATTTAGCACAAGATACTTGAACAGACTGAGTAATCATCCTAATTCGCTGGCTATTTCTTTACTTGATGAATCAGAAGAAGTAAAAAGATTCCATGTACTTGACTTACCGTACAGAAAATAATGTTTAAACAGCTTTAAAAATTTAAGTATAAAAACGTAAATATGTATTTATAAGTATTGTTCTTAGGATTTAGCCTAATGACACATGCAAAGTTTATATTATCATGATTCTAAGTTTAATCAAACAATTTACTTAATGTTTTTTTTAAATAGATTGTAAACAAAGCAAAATATAAAAAAAAAAAAAAAAATTTGTTAAACATTAATATTAATAGGCAGACACTAGATGAGTTTATAATTTTAAGGGTGTCTCATTTTAACTTCTAATGGGATTATGTTTTGAACCGTCATTGGTAGTTATTGATGTTGACGAAAAGACCAAATAACTGTATCCATTACAACAAGAAAAATATAAAATTTAAAGGCTGCCCATTTTATATGTGGTCCTTTCTTTTCAGCCATAAGATATGTGCATTTTGAAAATGCAATTGAGTAACACAGCTATACATACTGTTATATGGAACTATTAACCGACTGGCCAACTAAATTTCAATTTACTCAGAGAGAGAATAATTTATCAACCAAAAATTGTTTGGGCTTCCTCGACATTAAAACAATGTTCAATTTACGTCCCAACAAGAAAATTATTTTTTAGATTTTTTGGCTAAAAGACTGAAAAGAGATCATAGTTGGGCTTAAATATAACACCAGTTACTTTACTACTCTAAAAAAAATCTATCTTCATTTGCTTTTATATTTATTTATATTTAATATTATGGACCAGTTGTTAAAAAGATTTTTAATAGCAGTTGTCTAGTTAAATGAGTATAAGAAATAAGAAACATGTTTAAACTTTGGTAAATTAATCAATCATATTCTCTGCTTCAAATGATGAATGCGATTCCAAACTTCCTTACCTAGATACTTTATTGATTCGACGAGGTAATAGTATATTTATTGATTGGTATCAGAAACCGACAGCATCAGGGAGAATTATTAACTATTTTTCAATGCACAACAAAGGTATAATAATTAACACAGCTAAAAATTTAATTGAAAGAGTTTTAACTATAAGTGATGATGAATTTCATAAAAAGAATAAAGAAAAGATTATGAATATACTAGCGGATAATAGCTTTCCAAAAAGACTTATTTATAAATTTATTAAACAACACAGACATAAAAGAAATACAAATAATGCTAATTGGAACCCAAGACTTATAAGTCTTTAACTTATGTACAAGGTTTTTCAGAACGTTTAAACAATTCAAAAATCTTCAATAAGAAAAAATATAACATGGCTTATAAAACAAATAATACACTGAATAGATTATTTAGTAAGACTAAAGATAAAACTAACAAATTTGACATTTCTAATGTAGTCTATGAAATACCTTGTAAGTGTAGTGATCAGGTGATTTGCAATAATAAAAATAAACTTAGGACTAGAATTGCTGGCCATAAGTCGGACTTAAGATATGTTAATTCACAAAAACAGCATTATCCACACATTGTTTTGACTTAGGTCACTATCCTAACTTTGAAAATGCTTCAGTTCTTAGTATTGAAAAAAACATTAAGAGACGGTATATTTTGGAAATGTTACACAATGTAAATACTCCATCAATTAAAAGAATTAATTTTGAAGCAGATACATACAATCTCGCTCATGTATACAGATACCTAATTCACAAAATAACATAAAAATGTTTTGTTTTTAATGTATGTAAACTTAACCTAGACTAACACAAAACACTTTTTTGTATTTTTGCTTTTTGTAAATTTTTTGAAACATTGTTTTTTAATTTCATTATGACAAAAAAAATTTTTCAATTGTTAATTTTGTTATTTTGTTTCAATGTAAATATTAATTTTGTTTCCTGAAGAAGGTACGCAGAAAGTACCGAAATATTGAAAAATAATATTAAATAAAAATACAAGGACCCAGAACTTGAAAAAATAGAAAATTATTTAATCAAAAAAAAAAGGTTAAATAATCATTATTAAACTAATAATTTATTTCGTACAGAAAATTAAGATACAGATGATAAGTCACCCAATTTTATTTGTATAATGGTAACACTTTTATTTTTATAGATAGAAAATTTTTAACACTGTTTACAGATCTCCACAATAAATATTTAAAAACACATTTTTCGAAGTCGTTGGCACTGCTAGTTTATTTATAAATTCTATTTACAATTCTTTCATTTTATTTGTTTTTGTACACGAAAATAATATTAAATATTTATTATTTAAGCATTTTAAACTAACCGTTAGCTTAGAAAAAATCATTGACCATCAAGATAACAACAAACATGACAAATTACATTTATAGATAGTATGTTCCGGTTCTTAATAAAATCTTATTTTCGGAAAGCTAAACAAATTAAATTGTGGTGAGAATGTTACCTTTTTTTAAGTTTTAATTTAGTTGCCTTATAAATCATATAATAAAAGTATTGTTGAAAACAACTAATATGTATTCGCCGCAACCATATATTAGTACATGATATAGTTCATATAATCACACCAGAAATGAGAAGCAGCGAATGCGTTATTAATATCATCGGTAGCTCTTTGTTTGATCTATATTGAGTGATCACAAAATCCTGATTAAAAAAAATTCTTTTTATTAGAAAAAGTAGTAGTAGTTAATGAAATTATGTCAAAAGCACTAAATTAATTGCCCTACTATCTAATGAAAAACGTAATAACAGCATATTATACAGGCTAAGCAGACACACATGATGAGTGAAAATAAGGTATGATAATAGTTTTCTTTAAAATCGCCAGCTTTCAAACAATTCCCTTTGTGTAACACCTCACCGAATTATTTTTAAATTTTTTACGTGCTATTTTCGTGGTTGGTTCGTTAAGCACCATTTTGTTGATCTCCGTGACTAATTAGTAACATTAAAATAAACCACAAAATCACCAAAACATTCTTGGCAAAGACGTGTTTTTAAGTATATTTTCTTAAATTCAAAAGCGAAACTTCCCAATAGATTTCAAAGAACTCAAGAATAGGTGGCGCTGTTAAAATCTATTAAAATTTTTCATCTTCAAAAGAATAAATATATTTACAAGGAGTGTTCCTTACCGTTGCTAGTGGACAATGGGTTATAAAAAGAATATAATGGTTTATTAATTTAAGTAAAAATTTCACTGACTTAAAATCAACTAGTTTTCAGAAAAACACTTCATATTCTTTTCACATAGGAGAGCCTATTTAACGATGTTCGTCTGTCCGTAATCGGGTTAAATACAGTTTTGCCACGTGCCCAGGTGCTATTGATCAGAGAAAGGCGATAGCCTCTGTTTTCCTTACGTTTTTCCGATCTAATTGTTCTTTTTTGTAAGTTATTGTTGTTTTTTTTTTTTGCATTGTTATATGACAACCGCAATTATAGAAAAAGAATTTAAATTAGCAGGTAGTTGAAATATCACCAAACCATGCACATTTCACCAAAATGTTAAATTTACACTTTCATTCCACCAGAAATTTTTAACTTTCCTTTTTTTTTTTTTTTTTGGCAATAAAAAATTGGAATTTTATTAAAAAACCGATAATTACACGAAAACAGAAACTCTTGATTGTCAAAAATTTAGAATTTCACATAACGATTATAATTTCTCTAAACATTAAGAAAAAAAATTGAATTTCAATAAAAAAATTGAAACTTTATTCAAAACCGAATATGCATGAAGCTATCAAGAATTTTAGAATTTTCCAAAAAACCCTACTTATGCCAAAATAACACCAACTGCTTGATGAAGGGTATAAAAGATTCGTCACAGTTAAGTATAGCATTCTTACTTGTTTTTAATATGTTTCTTGCCTTAACACACTTTTAATAATATTTTTTTTAGCACAATTTTTTGTAGCAAAATATTTAAAAACTTAAAAGCAAATGTCACAAAGTGGAACTTGAACATTGCAGCACAATATAGTGTTGCAAGGACAAAACCAGTTTGAGAAAATAAATTTTCGACATTGAAATAAATCAAGTGATTTAAGTGGTTTTGGTAGCATGAAAGATGTATGGGGTATCAAGTAGCAAAACTCCCTATATAATTAAAACAAGTGTTTTGGACTTAATCACGTTAATAGAAACGCACTATTAATAAATTAATTATTACAAATAAATAAACTTAATTTGGATGAAGCTTACTTTTTCTAATCTATAAATTTTTATTGTGAAAGAGTTATTATTAACATTTTTTGTACTTATTCTTATGCATAATAGGATAGCTAGATACTATCAGAATATAATAAAGAATTTTTCAAATTGCAAAATTGGGTTTAGAATTGGGTTAAGCAATTTTCATATGTTAATTATTAGCAATTGTTTTAAAGTTTATTATTTCCTGATCAACTGTTTAACCCGCATATCTTTTTAAAGGTTTTGATGAATATGTGTACAATTAATAATTCTGCAGTACTATGAGTATATTCCTAAGATTAAAACTTTCTTACACTATGGTCGAATATGTGGTTCTGATATACGTTACCACATGTTTGTAAAATTTTACATGACAAAACATCATGACGAATGACGACTTATAATATAATAAATGTAGATGTGTTTTTTTTTAGTTTGAGTATGAATTTACATTTTTTAATTATTAATTGAATGCAAAAAATTGTTTACATAACTTAATGTTTCCGTTTTCTTATGCAAATATGAAATATCTGACCATTCCTTTACTTTAAAAATTAATTGGGTAATTTCTTCTTTTATTATTTCCTATTAAGCTAAGCTTTTATTTTTGAAAAAATAAAAAAATTCTTCAGAAAAAAACCAATCTTGAAATAAGAGATTTTATTTAATCCTATTCATTTTTGATTTTGTCAATTGTCTCATAATCTGAATAAATTAGCGAAATTAAGATTTTACTTTAGTTTTCATAGCAGACTTTTCCGTACCGGTTTATGGGGTTCATAATCAAACTTAAAGTTTATTCAATAACAAAAAATTAATTTTCATAGTCAAGATGAAATACATAACTCACGCTACTTGTTTTGCACATAGAGTTCATAGAGTTTGTGAACATGTAAGTGAATGTTACCCAAATATAGACTCATTTATTGCAAAAACAATAAGGCTTCAAATATTTAAAGAAATAGCACCAAATATACCACTATCTCCACAACCAGTAACAACTCGATGGGGCCCGTGGATAATGGCTGTTAATTATTAATTATTATTAATATTTTGATGAATTCGCTCATATTTTTTCAAATCTAAGCTACTGACTAATCAGCTGTGCGTATATGTCAGTCTTTAATAAGTAAAAGTCAACTGCGTAACCAAATATTTTATATAGCTGCAAATTTTGGGATTTTGCACGAGGTTGTCACAAAGTTGGAAACAAAAAATCTTCCATTTATTTCCCAAGTAAATAGAGTTATGGACACTGTAAGAAAAATAAAAGATGTTCCAGGGTATAACGGAGACAAAGAAAATACTAAATTTAAATCCCTTTTGTTTAAAAATGGAAGATTTTCCGTACTAAAAGATATTACTAATATTTTGTGTGGAAAGCCGAACTGTGAGTACGTTCATTTAAAATAGACTTCGGAACATCTTCTCAATTTCAAATATGCTCTTATAACATCTGTAGATGTAGAAATAACTTTTTTATGTATAAGAATGTGCTGACCCCAAATAGACAGTGTTTTGTGTTCGAAAGTCTATCGCAGCAATTTTAAATTTACTGTAAAAACGCTTTAAATGAATAAAATGCAAACAAAATCTAAGCTCCTTTTTTCTCTTTTAACTGCTTATTTTAATGTTTTAAAGGCTTTTTTTAAGAGCTTAAAACAGTATTTATAGTGTTTAAAAAAATTTCGTGCTGTTTTTTATTCCGATTAAATAAATAAATCATTGATATTGATTATTAAGGGTGAAATCACTTGTCGATGGCCATTTCGCTACTGCTTACTTAGCTCTTTAGTGTTTTTTGGTTGCCTCAGTTATTATGTTAAAAATTTTTTATGTTTTTTGTTTTTTGTAAAATTGTTAAATATACTTACATATATACAGCTACCAGGATATACACAATTTTTTTTAAATATAAATTTCTTGTTAACAGAGAAGTTAGCAGTATGTGGTAAGTATTTATGTGGACGTATATATCATCACACTCTTGTTCCCAACACTTGCAAATGTTCACTATTTCTAGTAGAGCACACATTCGCCATATTCTGCTAAATTCCTCTAAAAACTATATTTCCCACATTCCTTTTTTTCGCAAGGTAAGCTACATTTGAAGCAACTTGGTTACGAGATAGCACATCTTTCGATTTGGATTGTTTTCAATGTAAAAATGAGAGTATTGTTGCATTAACCTACAAGTCTTTGTTTTTCGTTGGAATTCAAACAAAAATGTATAAAAATCTTGTTAAAGTTTTGATGAACGTAATTTATATTAATAGTTTAAAACTTTTTTTTAACAAATTACTCTTAATTATTTTAACAATTTTCATTTAATAAATATTTAAAGGCAACTTAAACATATAATAAATTGTTAATAAAAGTCAACACACTGAAGCATTTTTTATTAACGTCTACAAGTATGCCACACTAAGTAAAAAAACTTAATAATGTATCTAAAGGATTACAACACATGATACCTGAAGTTTTGTATCAATGTAAAAAGTTGTTGTCGTTTATCTAGGGAACTGTAAGGAGAATGGTTATGAAGTTTATTAAGGTAACAACCATATTAGTGCGCATAATCAAATTAAACTCTGACTGAATTGGAAGTAGTACGATTTTTTCGACTGGGTTAGCGAAGCACAACGGAAATATATAGTAATTATTAAGAGCTATTCTCTTTTTATAGATTGACAATCTCAACAAAGCTTAAGAGTTTTAGCTTTATAGTTTCTCCAGTACGTGAGAAAAGATGTTTACAGGTCCTTTAACAAGAACTTTGTTTTCAATTGCGACAACACCAACAACACGATAGTTTTGAAATTTAGCTATTTGACGTAATTGTAATAGATGCATTAGCAATTGTTTGCTCGAAAATCGCATGACAATAATTAATTCCAATAAAAAAAAAAATGCTTTCCGGAATAGCCCGCTTGTTTTTCTGAAAAATTTTTTTTCCGACGAAGCCTATTTTCACTTACGCTATCATGCTCATAAGTAATAAACCTTTGTAAAAGAATGGCCAAAAGTTTTCCTTCTTAATTCACTATTAATATTATGTAGCAGTATTAAAATCTTTGTTTAAATTAAATAGAACCGTACACAATATCAATCGCAATTATTTTTACACTTAATTTTTATTCGAAGCACCAAACTTCGATAACTTTTTTTATGAAACAACACTTTTAATCAATAAAAAAAAAAACAAAAAAAAAAAATACCATAAACTTAAAAAATCATATAATTATCATATAAATATCTGATTGAAATCGCGGTTAATATGTCAAATTTCCTTAACGGAATTTTAAAGCAAATCGTAAGATGTACATGCAAATAAATGCAAATGTCTGTACTTTATTTCCTTTTATATTACAAAATTGCGTTGGCCAAAAAAACTAGTAAGAAAATACTGCCTTGAGGAAAAATGGATTTAAGATCAAAAGCTGCATGTGGTTTCGCGTTAATTATATCTTTAACCACAAAGCAATTGACTGAAAAAAATAAAAATAAAAGTACAAGTGCCTGCTGATGTAGAAGGAACAAATATTATTATATAATTTTTTTATAATACAGCTTGTAGATTTTTATCAGTTACGTTTTTGACTGCTTTATAGGATATTAATGTTTTACAAATGCAGCATGTGAAAAAATGTTTTTTATGCTAAAACATAAATTTCTTTATACGTAACTGGATTTGACTAAAGTTAGTGTTGCAAATGAAAAAAATGTGGTCTGTACTTTAAATAAAAATCGATTGAATTCTTAATTTTAAATAACTTAATTTTTAATTACACTTAAATTCACTATTTTATATGACTGATTGGAAAAAAAAACAGTAAAAGTTGGATACTAGCAGAATGTAAAATATCGCTACACACTACTTTATTATTTCTCATATTTAGTTCGAAAGTTGTTTCAACTGCAAAATTTTTCAATTCTAAATAATAAGTAAAATTTTGTTTTTATAAATAAATATATGCTTAATAATTTTGTAATTAAAATGAGCAATGTTATATTTTTTTTATTTTGTTTATAAAAATTATATAGCTATCCTCATTATTTTGTTATGAATTTTAATATTACTAATTTCCAAGGCAAATCTAATAATAATCACTCAGTTTGCTCAGAAACATATTCGTATACGTTCAGTCTATTGTAAAATTTAAAATGTGGGACTATCTCTTAAAGTCGACTAAAAAACTTACTTAAGTGGCAAATTTATATATAAATTTTAATGATATTCACATGAAATATTCGTTGTTTAAAGCTGCAAAATGAAATGTATAACGGAGGGAATAGCATATGCATATTCACTAGTGCTCATATAACTTATCATATTTCCGGACGCAAATCATGTACCTGTTGGTGCTAAAGAAAAATCTTGTAAAGTCAAATTTAAATTTGTTAATAAAAAAAGAATTTTTACATTTTACATTTAGTAAACAAAATTTTATAAAAATTTCACTACGAACTCACATACATATGTTTTTTATTCACTTGTCATATGAATTAAATACATCAAAAAACAATTCTTAACAAATGGTTTTCAAGAACATTTACTAGATACTAAGAAAGGAATAACATCACTGTTTAAGTGTACGGATATAAAACAAAATTCATATTTTATTTATAGTTAAATCTTATAAATTTATTTCAAAATGATCATATAACATAAAATTTACAAACCTGCCATCAATGCTTTTTCTCTCGCAGAGACACGATTTAATTCTTTAAACAAACTTGATAATTCAAAGTTTAAACCCAAGAGAGAATAATGTTTGTATTACAAAAAGCAAAAACGGCAAGTTGGAGTTTATTAAAAATAACATTCTAAAACTATGAAACCAAAAATCGTTTAATCTAGTTTTGTTTTAATATTTTTTTTTTATTTTCAATTTTTTTAATAAATTTATGATTTTATTTTTCTGGTTAATACCTACAAAATTAGAAAATATTTGTGTCTGTGCAATTTAAAACAATGTAATAAACTTTTAAAAGCAATTTATTTTGACAGGATCGTCTCTACTTTGATGGGCTAATAAGTAATCTTGGTTTGCTGAATGAAGGCACTCACTTAAAAAAAATGAATGAGAAAAGACCGCTGTAGTTAAAGATATGACACTGAAAGTAATCAAACACGTTTTAATGAAACATAAATATCAATTTATAAAGATTTAAGGTCTTCGATTAAATTTTTTTTTTTTTAACTGTATTGCAACTTGCTAAGGTGCAACTTGTCAGCAAATATGTACAATTAAAACATTGATAAATACTTACTTTACACAAAGTCAACCAACAGTCGGTCTGTTTTATTCCTTCATTTTTAGAGATATTTTTTTAGCTTTTGTTTACTCAATAGTTTTGCCACAAGATATACAACGATATCATTCGTATCTCAATGTTCATCTCTTTAACTACACGTTTGATCATATTTATTATACACTGATAACTCTGTTGACAAATTAGTGTGAAAACAAGAGAGTATATTTCTGCATTTAAAAACATTATGCTATATGTAAACTTTTATGCTTAACGTAAACTTTAAGTTTTACTACACTTTTAATTGCATTTATAAACGTTTTTGTTAAACTTTCTATTTATACTATTCTTTAAGTTAATTTTTGAAGTGAAATATTTACAAATTTTTACATTTAATGTAAAAAGAACAGTTTCATAAAAGATCTTGGTGAGTGAGTACGAAATTATGGGCTGATTACAAAAGTATTGGTTATGAACTTCTAATGAAAGGTGTTGTCAGATAGAAGGCTATGCTAAGGAAACATAATTGTCTACTTCAAGATGCACTGCACAAAATTGAAAGATGGCATTTTAAAGCAGTTTTTGATATTTTGCTATGCCTTGTTAATATTAAGAATAACCTAAGGAAAAAAGAGGATGTATAAAAAAGGCATTCTTTTTATAAGGATATAAATAATAAATTTATATTTCGTTACCTTAATATAGAAACGCCCCAACCGTTTTTTCTTAAATTCAAGTTTTATACATATTTCAATAAATTATTCTGTAATGCACCACCAAAAGATCAGAAAAATTTTAGCAGTATTAAATTGCTTAGAGAATTTTAAAACACAATGCGTCAACAAAAAATTTTCAACTACAAAACTGGGTACCGTGAAATAACTCAAAAAAAAAAAAAAATAAATAAATAAATAAATAACCCCCAACAAAAAATTCAATAATCTCATACATTTGTATGGGATTTTTGGATTTTGTTAGATTCTGTTGGGATTTATTTTATTTACATTGATCATTGGGAGTTATTTCAGTTATTCAGCTCAATCAGATATTTTTATAACGGTTGCTATAACTGGAAATAAAATAAGTCTCCAAAAATCTTAATTTGAAAGTTATTTAATTCAATATAATCATCGAATTTTTTAGAGTTGTTTTATTTATTTTTTTTTTTTTTTTCTCCGTGGTATATTGAGCATCGGTTTCGGCTTAAAACTTTTTTTGTATAGCCGGCATTCGGCCGGGCTGAAAGATTTTCTTCTCTATGGAATTTCGAACACCAGCATCGCTAACTATTATTAGGAGTCACCTAATGTAAGCTATTTAATTAGGAATTATTCCATTGTTCTGGCTACAGAAAAAACTTTCCCGTCCTGCTACACGGGTCGGGATGACTGATTGATCTCTCTATGGTATATGGAACAGCGGCTTCGTTAACAAAAATGTGTTTATAGCATGCCTTTGGTCATATATCTATGACATATACTATGATATCAAAGTTAAAGACCTCTTTCATCGGGAGGTACCTGTTATACCATAGAGGTTAAAACATTAAACAGTGCCTGGGTGCAAATATAATTTGTATTGGGAGTTATTGCATTTTTGTTGGGACTTATATCATTTGGGAATTATTTCATTTTTTTAATATTTTTTATTTTGAATTAACGGTTAAGTTTTTGGGTCTTATTTCATTTTGGTGTTGGGAGTTACTTCGTTTTTTTTTTATTTGGGAATTATTTCTCTTATAAGCGCGACTTTTGAAGCTGTCTTCTTAAGGTTTCAAAAATATATAACTCCTTGGACAAATGAAAAATGTTAGTGATGATGATGGTATGGATGCAAGGTGATATGGCATTGAATAATCAAAGCAAATATTTATAGTTTTAATTGCAGTGGGAAAAATTGCAAATAAATAGAAAAAAACTTTTTTCATCAAGCCTAAAAAGAAGTAAATATACAATGTTAAGTTTTTGCCAAAGTAATTTCTTTATTATGTATGTATATTTTTTAAAGTGAATAAATGCTAATTAAGTTTTTACAATTAAGCAAATGATCGGTCAATACCGGTACATTTTTTCCGGGCTTGAAGCTATTATTCGAGCTGAATTTTTGTGATGATTAAAAAAATAGTTTGGATCAAATTGTTTTACCATTAACATATAAACTAACATTTTTAAATTGTGTTTTAAGCAAACTGTTTTCCCAAATGAATTTTGTCATCATTAAACACCATTAGATGTTAAACAAACACGTACAGCTAAACAATCAGTTTTCTAACTGGTTCACAATTTAATCATATACGCGACGACTGCTGCGACCAATGTGGCCTTGAAAATTGTTTCTGAGTCTTCCATTAAATAAAAAATAAAACAAATTTAATTTACAAATAGTATAATAACAAGTAAAAGTGCTATACATATTGGGCTATGCCGAATCCCGTTTATCCTTTACCATATATGTAAATCTAGTTTTAAGAAGTAACTCCAATAAAAAAAAACAAATATTGGAGTCACAGAGAATTAAAACATAAGAAAAAAATAAAGTAATACGTAGCAAAAACAGACATGCAAAAGAAGTAGGTAATTCATGGGTTCAATTTATGGGAAAAACGCATGATTTTAACGTTAGCTTGTCTTATGCGAGCATGGGTTCACATAACTTGGCATTATAATAAATGCTTAGTGAAAATTCGATGATTAGGATAAGTAAAGACGACTACCTGCAGGAATACAAACGAAAGTCTTTACTAGGTACTAAAAGTAAATACAACCAACTGTAGGCATACAAACGAAAGTTGAAAAAAAGGTATAGAAAACATTAGAAGCAAGCGTGATATTTTGCCCTCATCTTCTGAGAAATGTACTATAATAAATTTATGCTATACGATATACCAAAACTCTAAAAGGATTGATTCACAACACTAAGGCAATTGATATCGCTAATACAGCTTAAAACATAAGCTGTCTTGCATTTAAGGCCATGAAATACCAGCAATTTTGATTCTATTTTCGCCGTTTACTAAAATGTTGTTTCAAGCAGCTTTTTTTTTTAATTAGGCTAATGGTGCCATCACTCACCTTTCTAAGATTCTTGCATCTGGAATTTTAATTATCTATGTAAATTTTGTGTGCTTATATAGCTGACTTTTTAAAAATTATATTCGTCAGAAAAAAAATTCGATGTCCTATTAGATCTCCTGTAAGACCCAAATTAACAAGCCGTAGAAAGTGGAAACAGACATTGTAAAAAAATATTTCACGACCTTTGAGCAAACTTTATCTCATTCTGGTGCATAAAATAACGAGATGGCTGGTCGACCTTACTTGATTGAGCTGCACAACACTTGTAACTAAGGCTGCTTTAGAGTATAGCGTATGACGACGGAAACCATTTAATTTAATTTACAAACATCGCATCCCAAAGAAAAGGAAGAAAATACTGAATTTTGTTTTTCATTTGTTTATACATATATCTACTTTAAATAATTTATTATAATTTAATTTTCTGAACTTTCGTGTCATTTAACCTGATTTAATTTAAGTTGACGATAACTTGTTTTTTTTAAACCTTTTTACGAACCATTATTATAGTAACAATTATTTAATTAAATTTGTTTTGGGAAGATTTTTTAATACTACATTGTCAGAAAAGCTTTTCTGCTTTTACGGCAGCTGATTTCATCTCATTGTTGGCTTAAGTAGCTAAAAGTGCAATAATTTGGAATGTTAAGACTTTTTTCGATCGAACAATTTAATTCCAAAACACCTAGATTATAAATTTTTTTTTTCATTTTTCAGAAAATTTAGAAAATGTTATTAAAGTCTTCTTGGACAAAAATCATATAATAGGTAATACGGTACATTATTTCATGGAGCGATCAAATTGCATTATTGTTTTTTTTATTAATTTGTAGATTGTTAAGTCTCGATTTTTAATGAATGTAATCTTTTTCGCTTTCACAGCAAACATACAATAGTGAAACAAGTCAAGTGTTCTTGTGAAAAACTTTATTGAAGACTCATAATAACTAGACTTCTTTCCAATGTTTTTTTTAATAAAGTTCCAAAAATTATGCACATAGTTTGTGAACAACGTGCATAACAACATACAGCATCTTTTTTGGAATTTTCGTCTGTCTGTCTATCTGTCTATCTGTCCGTCTGTCTGTCTTTGTTCGCATCACGTAAAAACTTCTAGATGGATTTGAATAAAATCTTCGTTGAAATAGAAAGAATAATTTTTGTTTCGTAAAAATAAGTAATTCCGTATAGAAAATAGAGATACAAATGAGAAGTCACCCAATTTTATGGGTATAATGGCATTAAAACAATTGTCAACAAATTCTATTTTTATAGATGAAAATTTTTTAACTCGTTTACAAAACTGTACAATAAATATTTGAAAACACATTTTTCTAAATTTGAATTTTTAGAAAATTATAAATCACACGCGGACGAATCGTGGGCACTTCTAGTATTTAATATATCTAAAGCTTGTTTTTTTACACATAATCAATTTTCAAATACTTTTTTATTATCCTTCTTTTTAGGCATTAACATTTTTGAAATCATTAATCTACGACATGCAAAGTACAAATTTATATTTAATACGCTCTCATACAGTTAGTAAATTAAGCAGTAAAATTTTAAATAACATATCTTATATTATTGAACAGCATCCAGTTAAATGTAAATGATTAGTAAAAACAGAAATGCAATATATTTTTGAGACGTTAATTTGGATTGTTAGTTGAAATAATTTAAAGTTTTTCAAAGATTTGTTAAAGATACAAATTTACTTTAATAAAATAAAATAAAATAAATAAAGCTTTCATTTATTTAAAATGCAAATAAGGCTCAATGGCACAATATTACATTTTAGCTTCAGTTTTACAATTGCTCATATTATTTTATGAAAAAAGAAAATGTTGGTGATAAATCAATATCTAATCATTAAAACCTGCATTTGCGTTACAAACTTTTTGAAGAAAAGAAAAAACCGAGATCACAAATATAGTTCTAAGTTTCTTAAGTTTCTTTCCTCGTAACAACAGATCGAATAAAGCAAAAAAAAATGGATAAAACTTACTCATTAACAAATCGACAAAATTTCATTGTAATGAACGTCTGCATAATTATAGTGACTTTTGTTTTATGTTATGGAATTACACGCAATATCAAGTGAATCCTGCTACTGCTACAGCTAGATGTAAGCAAACCTCAATGCGAGCAATGCCAATGAAATAATTGATGAAAAAAAAATATTGAATGAAATCGCAAAAGACAATATACATACTTAATAACAAACAATGAATGACACAATAGTATGTAGTAATTCTTAATGTGAAATTTCACTTTCTTTTGTTACGATCGCTATCTTAAAAATGTTGATGTTCAATTTATAGTCGAAGCAACTAAGTCAACTTCAAAGACATATCTGACTACCAGCGCTGCCAGCTTAGCTTTTTCGTGAATAAAAAAGACAACGTTAAAAAAATTTAAATAAATAAATTTTTGATTTTTAATTTCATTTTCATCAAAGTTTAAAGATTTTTTTTATTTCAGACAAAATATTCGTCTAAAAATTTTTTGCACAAATAACCTTAAATCTGATTGCTTTTCGTGAAAACTTTTTAGACGAATTGTTTGCCTTTATATCCGAGAATCCCTCACTTATACGAATCAAGCTAATACGGTGCAACATCATCTATTTCAAAATATTTTCGTAAAAAAATGGCTTTAACACGGCCGACGGTGAAAGACTGCTCCTTTACACCGTGTGAGACATTGAATCTAACCGCGTTAAACGAAACTACGTTACAAAAAATAATGCATTTAAAAGCAAGGCTGTGTAATAAGTCGTTTTAGTCGGAGTCTGTTGTAATTAAATTTTAAGTACAAAACTAAAATTTTTTTATTTGTGTACATTTTATTTTAATCGAGTTTTCGAACAGTATTAAAATTAAAAATAATGTTTTTACTTTTTTAATAATTTTATTTTCTAGTTTTTCAATCACTAGGTCAGTTTTTAAAATAAAAATGTGGTTTATTATTATTATTATTATTATTATTATTATTATTATTATTATTATTATTATTATTATTATTATTATTATTATTATTATTATTATTCAATATTTCGCCCCGTTGGGTGGCATCATTAGGAAATATTGAAAAAATAATAAACAGTTTTATTTTAAAAACTAAACTAGTACTTGAAAAATTAAAACTGATTTTTATGAAATTGTTTCTAAAATATGTTTTTAACTAATCTTTGTTGCTCAGTCAAAACATGATTCAAAATTAATAACTACTACTTTCCTAAAGAGTTTTTTAACATTGGCATAGATATGCATTATTTATTTAGGAGAGCCAAAAACAAGTCTAGTTTTCCAAATTGTTTTTTAGACTTATCTTCGAAAAATTTCCTATTTATTGAAGCAGAGATTGCATATAGACTTTAAACTAAATGTTGGCGCAATATCTTTTCATCCGTTTTTAAATTCTCCTCTAGAAAACTGGTAATAAAGAAATACTATTCATTAGATTAGATTTTAATAGATTATAGTTTTTAATAATAATTTTTGTCCGAGCTTTTTTTTTTTTAATTTTTGCTAAACTTTAAAGCTGTCGTAGCTTCCTTTATTTGCTTAAGTGGCAACACTAACGGCTCACATCAAACCGCAGCAACCAAGACAATCTCAATAGCAGCAGTATTATATCGGTATCCGATTAAAACAACAATTAATGGCATCAATGTCAATTGTACAAAGCGGCTGTAGAAACTAACCCACTTACATTTTCATCATTTATTAATTTAATCGCTGTTTTTGGTGCATGTTAGTTATAAAGAAAATACTTGAATGGGAACTGGTATAGAGATATTTTAGTAGGAAGTGTACGACTTTTAAAGTATGTACATTTTCCCTATACTTAAAGTAAGAAATCAACTAAGCAATAGGCAACTAAGCAATGTTTAATTGCATAAAGATAAATTTTATTCATGATTTACTTATTGTTTCATGTTATAGCAACAGGTTTCTCTCTACAGTTTTGCTGTGTCCTTATTATAAAAAAAAAATCATCTGCAGAGCCTTATTAGTTTAAAGATACGCGGGTATCGTGGAGTCACCAAATAATAATTGAAGAAAAATATAAATAATAAAAATTACTGACTATATTAGCATAAAACTGAGCAAATACCACAAATTCTAACAATTAAAAATAACATCAAACAAAGTAAATCCCCAACACATATAAAAAAAGGAAATCATTTGTAGACCACAATAAGCTGGTGCATTTAACTGCTTTAAATTTTCCTTTTTACCGCCTTTTTAAACCATCATTTAATAATTTTTTTTTACGGCAACTAAACTGAAGTATACTAAACTGTGGTGAGTTTAAGAGCTTTAAACTCCGAAAATTAAGCTAATTCAGTATTTTTTTAATTATTATTTTTTATACTCTAAGCACAGGTGGAAAAGAGTTTATTTAAGTTTGTCATTCTGCTTGTAATTTCTACAAAATCCATTTCCGACCATATTGAGTTCTTATCCATAGCGTAGTCGATTAGACAATGTCGATTTGTCCGTGATCGGGTTTAAATCAGCTTTGCCAAGACATTAGATGAGCTAGTGAAAATTTAAATACTCTACAAATCAAACATAGTTTCGAAATTTTTGCAATTGAAAATCAGTTCCGTTTACATCTTTTAAGGATCCCTAATTTTGAACAAATTTAGTTTAGCTAAGTTACTCCAATCAAAAACACAAATATATAATCAGTGGTGAAAAATTAAAAAAAAAAAATGAGAAAAAAGCATTAGTTTAAAAAGAATTGGTGCTCGTACATAGTTCCCGAATTATGGGCCTCTGAACTTTTAATAGAAAAGTACGATTGTGCACCATATTTTGAAAGATATCAAAATGGGTATCATTTAAAAGCTTTTGAAGAGATCTTTCAGGAAGTACCAAATTTTTTTTAAATATTTAACCCATTTAGAGGCTAGCTTTTAATTCCATGTCACCCGAGTATTTGTTTTTTAATTAAATTTACTTCACTTCACTAGATCCACATTTACGCTGAAGGGTATATAGGATTCGACAAAGCTCTCTTACTTGTTTTTCCGTAATTTTATTTGCAGAATATGATGAATTTTTTTGGATCCCTTTAAAAAACTATTTATATTTGTCTACAAAGTTGTTATGAATAATAAACATTTAAACATCTATTTAAACAAAAGGCTATGGGTGCACTAGTTTCTAGCTATTTTTATCTTTTCTATGTGTGCTCTGACTTTGCTTTTCCCGTTCTCACTTGCGAAACAAAAAACATTCGAATCTTTTTCATTTAAAACTGGGTTAATGAAATCAAAATGAAATAGCTTTTTCGTAATTAAATAGTTATTTCAAGGCGACTTATTGTAATTTAACTAGAGTTAAAGTTGGGATTTTGTGCAGGGAATATTCCGTTATTACTTTTAGCTAAAATTGAGAGACAAGATAATGGATTGCGCATTCGGTATTGGGTGTTCTATGTATTAATGTCCAACCAAAACTATTGATATGGTCTACAAACTCGTAGCTTTAACTATTTGCTACTTATAATAAAAGTGCGGATGTGTTAACAGCATAATTTAATCTGGTAGGATTTTGCTTTATCTTAACAATTAACACTATCTTAAATAACCAAATAAGCGGTCTTTGAAGCAGCACCAAGCAGCTTTGGTAACAAATAATGTGGAAGCCAAAACATCAAATTTTGATTCATCTAAAATGTAAGAGGGCTTGCAGCTATTGCAGACTTCGCAGATAAAACTATTATCTGCAACACCACAACACCGCATTGCTACAAGCCATTGCAGATTTCAAGAAGCAAATGTTTTCAACTATAACAACTGAGTTTCTTTTACCGTAATTAGATTAACAAATCTGCGCTTTAAAAGTTTTATGGCGGAGGCAACCGTTAAGAAAGCTTTCAACGGCGGCTTCTAAATAAATCCAAAGCTAATGAAAAACATTACTCTAAAGTAAAAATAAAATTGAAAATAAAATTCAAGCAAATTTAATTTTTTTTTTAATTTTGTTTGGTTAAAATACGTAGAGCAGCTTTGCTTAATTTTTTGAAAAACTTGAACAATCCGGCTTTTAAAAAAATTAAAAGTAAACCAAAAGAATTTTATTATAAAATAATGTATTAGCCAAAAACAAATGAAAATAAAAAAAATTAGTAAGCAAAATACAATCAACAAAATGTGGAAAGTAGAAAGAAGCATAAAAACAACAATTCTTGGAGTATTTGCAAGAAAATAATGAAGTTGAGGTTTAATGAAAATTTTTGGTTTCGAAAGCGACCGCACAAGTTTACTACTGGAAACTTCTAGATAAAAATCATATTGAAGTCACCAGAGATATATTAGTTGATGGAAGACTAGATATCAAAACTTTTTACAGCAAAGCGAAGATTTAGAGAAAGTTTACTAAAGCCTACACAGTTAAAAAAATTGGCTGTTAAAATACGCTTAAATCCATAAAATCATTACATATGTATTTGCTAGACTGGAAAATTTGCTACGAAGAACTAGTTCCGCTATAGAATTTATGTGGTTTCAAAATATTTCCTCTTAAAAAAATTTAATAAAAATAAAATGTAAAACATATAATAGCTTTTGTTCCTTTTCCTGTAGATATTTATTTAAGCAGAAATATGTAGCATATGAAAAATGATATCGCGATCCAAAAAATAAATATAAAGAAAAGTTTTTATAAAAAAAAATAAAAAAATATCTGAATAATATTATAAGAAAACATGTTAAGTTCCGATATTTTCCTTTTAAAGGTAGAAAAATTTAAATAAACAGGCACCGGCAATCTTATGTTTAAACAAGCTGATATGTAAGTTAAAGTTTCACAAGTATGAATTGAAATCGTAATCTTTTTTTTCTATATTAAAACTAGTAACAGCGGCCCTTTAAAATACTATATTTATAAAATAAAATAAATTATGATAAGGGTGCAAAAATATGGAGCTACTTAAATTAATTTGTAGGGTACAAACGTGAACAATAAAGCATATAAAGAAGCTCATCTAAGTAACATATTTGAAATGTTGAAAACTACTGTTAACAAGTATGAACATATTTTATTTTTTACATACTTATGTATTCTTCTTGTACTCACTTAACTACTTAGCAGTGTACATTGACCTTTACTGTATTAATAGCCATATTTAGTAGCATTTTGTGCTTTATTGTGATTGTACTGTTGCCTTGTTTATATAAAATCGTTTGAATTTAGTATTTCCAGCTACTGTGGTTATTGAAAACAAAAAAGATTTCACCTAAATGGGAAAAATGGCAACTTCTTGCACTAAATCAAGGCGACTCGGCATCAAGATAAAATAGACAGAACATACTATTGAACAAACATTTCTTTTCGTTTTCCTCTAGATACTACAACGATTTTCCTTGTTTAGTTACATTGTTTTGTTTGTCTTTTTTTCCTTTTTCTATCTATAATTTTTCTGTTGCTAAGACCCCTAAATCCCACTAAATTATGCACCAGCTCAAAAGAATTGTAGGGTGGTCGTTTAAAGACCACCTTTGAAGACTAATTTGATTAATGTGAGGTGAGCGAAGAAATAACCACAGCTTTTATAGATCGGAAGAATCCTTGCTTAATTCTAGAAGCATTATTCATAAAACAAAATAAATAAACTAATAATTCATTTTAAATAAAAAAAAAATCATTTTAAATTTTAGTTAAATTAAAGTCTTGAATGAATCAGCCCAATAAATATGATTTAAAACTGTCGTGGATAAAAAAACAAACAATATCTTTGTCCTTAGCTACTAAGAGATTAAAACGAGTAGCGCTTTTATTTTTACTCCAACTAGGGGTATCAAAATTTCAAAATAAAAATATTCTTTATTTAAATTAACTACCTTCATGGATGTCTAATATAACATAATTTACAGTCATTTGGTAAAAAAAATTAAAGAATACCTAGAAAGCTGTTACGGGGGTTTTTGAGAATTGATAATTTTATAGATTTTCGCCTGACCTTTAGCCATATTGGGAAAATAGC
The DNA here is from genome assembly GCA_937654795.1 of Cistogaster globosa. Lineage (NCBI taxonomy): Eukaryota > Metazoa > Arthropoda > Insecta > Diptera > Tachinidae > Cistogaster > Cistogaster globosa. The sequence goes on from OW569405.1 coordinate 68,953,880, forward strand.
TGCCAAAAGCAATTTTTTGAATAAAACTCCTTTCTGATGCAATTTAGGGGAGAAAAATCTATACACAAAACAATTGTAGAGAAAATTTCCTGCAATTTTCTATCCAAATCTTATATTCCTAAAATCAATAGTTACGTCATACGAGTGTTGAATTGTAGTTCAACACACCTTTAGACAAAAATATTTAATTCCACACCACCATGAGGTAGAGAAACAGGCGCGTTTTTTATTATTTTATCCCTGGTAGTTTTAATCCACATCTGACTCAATATTTCTAAATTTAGTTCAATCTCGCATCATTGTTGTTGACGGACCAGGTGTTGTGCTTCCATCGTCCTCAGTATTGATTGGAATATCAAAGACGGAAGTTTCTTCTGCGTCATTGGCGATGGTATTATCAATCCATCGTGGAGTTTCATACATTTGAAATAAAAATATTGCTACTCCGACCTGAATCGATGATATAAACAACAATAATGCAATGTGTAATAGCAATCATTGTTTTTATTGATTTCTCATTATTATTTTTCAAGATAATACCACCCAGGAAAATTCGCAAAGTTTTAGGTGTATCTGATCCGATATTTAATAAAAAACTATCTGCTAGACGATATTCGATCTAGGATGTACAACTAGATCGAATATCCTCCGTAACAACTACTGCTTCTGCCTTTAAAATACGCTTACGTTACAAATAGGGGACTTTGGTACAATTTCTTACTTTAAACATTGTGATATTGTGCATCGGCTGCTACTAAAGTACTAACCTGTTCTAGACGTTTAACGATTGCTTGGTCCCAATCACTACTAACAGCGTGAGCAAGCTCTGAAGCACTGTATTTAATCTATAATTTTTGCACACTATACACAATATTACGGTCACATAAACGATTCTACCTTTGCTTAGATATAAACTATACTGTTGTTTCAGTAGCACATTAAAAACAATGATTGTTGAATGAGAACGTTGGACGCATAGATCGGAGTTGTACTTGCAAAGTCGTAACATCACATCCTTAAGCAAAGCTGCAGCTTTTGATATCGTTTTCGACACACATGGTCAAGCACTATCGATTTTAATCCCACCAAAATTTTGTATTTGTTTTTTATGTATAAAGGCTTCCGGTACCCGTGAGGAGAACTATTGATACATAGTGGCAAAGTTGAAATTTGGAAAGAGCACACCAAATCTATAAAATTGCCCGTAAAGTAAAAACACCCAATGACTAGGCTATATACATATATAATTATAATTATAAATATAAATACTTCACGAATTCTCATGAATACTTACTATAAAATAGTACAAAACGAAATGTATTAATATGGGAAAGACATATTCATAAGGCCATTTCGGTTCTGTTCATATATCTTATTAATGGATTCTACCCAAATTTTTTATTCCAAACTAAAGAGTCAAACTGATTAAATGAGATCTAAATTAAACCAAAACAGCAATAACAAATTTCATTTTGTAATTTTGTATGTAATTTTAAATATTTTATGAGAATATCATGAAATATTTTTATTAAAAAAAATCCAGCACAATTAAAGTAAATAGAAATAAAAAATTTCAAATAAAAAATTTTCATATTGATATAAATATAAAATTCAAGATACTGAAAGAGCATCTACAATGTTATGACGAAAAAAGTATGAAAGAATAAAAATAAAAATTGCATTCATTAAAGTTTTGATATGCTTTTAATCCCATAAATAAATTTATCATGAGTTTTCATTTCAAGAAGTTGATGGGCGTGAATGCGGTATGGAACGCAACGCTACTTAATTTAAATCAGCCTCGCTCGGACCAATGTCATCTACGATTTAAAACCAAAAATCATTAATGTCCATCACCCATAACACAATCTCCGGCCTTATTTTTGAAGAAATAAGATCTAATGATGCCCTGTTTGTATATGTAAGTATATATAACGCCATTTTCTATATTAAGAAACTGACCATTATTGGACCTTTAGTAAGTGAGTAAATTTCAAAGTAAATATTGGTAATTTGAAAGCGCCATTCTATTCATGATGATTTGCCACTGTATATAATATAAGTGAATAACATATTGACCGGCGAAGTAAAATAACTAACTCTCTATCTCTCTCCTTCACCATCTGTCTTATCTCTTATCTATCCCTTTCCTAAAGAATGTAGCACGGTTACCAAAATAACTTAATAGGTATTAATGCCTGAAGTGCTACTTCTCTTTATAAAAAAAAAGTAGGTCTTAAAAACACATAACAAACATATGATATTTTTCAAATGACTTATTAAAACCTTATGTCATTAGCTTATGGCCTTTCTAGAGTTTTACTATATATTTCGATTTTTTTTAATTATATCTAAAAAACATACACAACTCTCAGTTCCCATCGGTACGCATTTCATCATCCACCATATTCCAGTGGTAATGGCATAATGGCAATGATATAAGAATCAACAACATTTTAGACTACACAATAACAATTATACAACGACATCAATATTAAAGGCTATCAATTTTCTGTAGTTGCCGGCAATTCTAAAACTAAAGGCTCAAAGCTTTAATTTTCAAATCAATGTTGTCTGGTAAAATAACAGGTTGCTGCTATGATTTATTTTGTTTTAGTTTGTGTTCGCTTATCGATAAGAAAGTGATGTGTAAGAAATAAAAAGTGAAAATTTTATTGAATAAATCAAAATGGTTGAGATTATTCCGACGTGATGGATACCTAAGTAAAATTATAAAGAAATGTAAAACCGCCGTAAAAAATAAATGAATGAATAAATAAATAAAAATCATTTTAAAATTTGTCCACAAAAAAAGGAATAATATGTGTGTAGTAATACAAATCAAACTGGAAACATACAGCAAATTTAAATCTATATCGTAAATAACAATAGAATATAAAATCCTGTTTTGGCATTAGAAAATCTCGGTACAATGTACATGTTAACAAATTGAGCTTTTATTTAGAATTCGACAAGTTTTTATTAGTTTTCACATTTTAAATCCAATTTCGAACTTTTGAGTATTAAAAATCATAGTTATTGTCTTTAAGTAAGTTTTATCTAAATTCCTTTTAGATGTAAAAAGACTTAACATCCTTTATAATAAATTTGCCTAATTCATAAGTTGCCATTGAATATATTACCACAGCGATGCCAGGATGAAGATTTTAACTTATTTTTTTAAGACTTTTTAATCAAAATAAGATTTGAAGATCTTTTTCGCAAGACTAAGATTTTTTGATTTAGTTGTTTGACACGTAATATTGCATCTTCTTGTTAAAATTTATTAAACATAATTACCTATGTGAAACAATTTTATTGTAAATTAATATTCTAAAACAAAAATTGCATCTCTGCCGCTAATATATAATTATGTAAATAATTATGACGTTTACCAGGTACATATATTTGTAAAATCTAAAATTGCCGGTACAAATTTTAATGCTACTGAATTAAATGACTGCACAGACAGTTGTATTCCCTTTTACATTCAGATGTGTAAACAAATAACAAATCAATTTGATTTTAACGACGCAACCTTAAAAAAGCTTTCTCATATTGACCCAAAACAGTCTCTTCAGTAGTAAGTCTAATAAAACTTTTTCGAATTTTAATTGAAAACAGTGAGAGACAAAATTTAGATGACGAACTTAGGGAACTCCGCCATATGAATTTAATAAATATTTGAAGAAATTAAAAAATGTTACAGTGGAAAAGTTTTGGTCACAATGTCAAACAATTCACGAGCGTAAAATGAGTTTATATTTACAACTTTGATGAAGTTAGCATAAATTTGATATGTCCCCCTTGTTCATGTGGAAACGCTGACAAACATTTTTTAAAGTAAATAAAAAATAAAAAAAATTTGAACAAATTTTTTCCTAACTTAAGATTTATTTTTCGATAAATGAAGATTTTTCTATGGAAATTTCTGGTACCATTGTGTTTCCATGTGGTCGCGATGGAGAGTTAAAAAAAAATTATGTTATGCGAATTAACTCTCTATAGTTTTTTTGATTGGAGTTACTTCAAAAAAAAAAAAATAAAAAAAAAACGAATTAACGTAAAAAATCTTCACATTATATATTTCCTTTTTAACTTGGTTAAAATTTTTGTTTAATTTGAAAATATAGAAAATTTGGAGAAAATATAAATATTTCTGACCAAAGTTTTAGTTCTGACCAAAGTGATAAAAGTCATTATAATAAGTGAAAATTTCATTATGTCCAAAAATATATTTCTAAACAAGAAATTAAGCCAATAATCGAAAATTGTGTCCCAATAGCTAAACGAAGCAATGAGGCAACGGTTTAAAGTAGAAGTAAAAAATGACAGAAGAAGATGAAAGAAGTTTAGGCCAAGAAATTAAATACTTGAAATATATCCATATTTACTTATGCTTTGTTTTTTGCTTTTTATGTTGTTATTATTTCTAATACCATTGCCGTCATTGCTTTATTCAGAGTTCATTGCATTCGCATGGATTATTGTGACACTTATTACTCATTTTCAATACAAATAAGAAATAATACACAAGATGCATTTTTTTCTTTGCTTATTTTTTCAGCCTCAAATGGTTTCTTTTTTGATTAAAAGTGAATCTAACGAATCATAACGAATTGCTTAACTTGCAAGAGGTATTTCCATATTTTTCTAAATTTTCTAAAGGTATTGATTTATTACTTTAGCCTCGGAGTTGTATTTAAATTTTAAAAATTGTTACACATAGGGATAACTCTCTATCTAATGTGCAATTAGGACTAACTACCCAAAAGTATAATAACTTGCTTAAAATTATTGCCGGGCACTGGAATGGTTCTTATTATACTCTTATAATACAGATTGAGTCAGTTCAAAAACTCAAAATGGTGCAAAATTATTAATTTGTATAAACTGACCTTTATAGTTACATACGCTGTTAAATGTTTTGTATCTGATTAATTTATTTGATATTTTTTGAAAACAAGATAAGTTAGCATAAATTTGATATGTCCCCCTTGTTCATGTGGAAACGCTGACAAACATTTTTTAAAGTAAATAAAAAATAAAAAAAATTTGAACAAATTTTTTCCTAACTTAAGATTTATTTTTCGATAAATGAAGATTTTTCTATGGAAATTTCTGGTACCATTGTGTTTCCATGTGGTCGCGATGGAGAGTTAAAAAAAAATTATGTTATGCGAATTAACTCTCTATAGTTTTTTTGATTGGAGTTACTTCAAAAAAAAAAAATAAAAAAAAAACGAATTAACGTAAAAAATCTTCACATTATATATTTCCTTTTTAACTTGGTTAAAATTTTTGTTTAATTTGAAAATATAGAAAATTTGGAGAAAATATAAATATTTCTGACCAAAGTTTTAGTTCTGACCAAAGTGATAAAAGTCATTATAATAAGTGAAAATTTCATTATGTCCAAAAATATATTTCTAAACAAGAAATTAAGCCAATAATCGAAAATTGTGTCCCAATAGCTAAACGAAGCAATGAGGCAACGGTTTAAAGTAGAAGTAAAAAATGACAGAAGAAGATGAAAGAAGTTTAGGCCAAGAAATTAAATACTTGAAATATATCCATATTTACTTATGCTTTGTTTTTTGCTTTTTATGTTGTTATTATTTCTAATACCATTGCCGTCATTGCTTTATTCAGAGTTCATTGCATTCGCATGGATTATTGTGACACTTATTACTCATTTTCAATACAAATAAGAAATAATACACAAGATGCATTTTTTTCTTTGCTTATTTTTTCAGCCTCAAATGGTTTCTTTTTTGATTAAAAGTGAATCTAACGAATCATAACGAATTGCTTAACTTGCAAGAGGTATTTCCATATTTTTCTAAATTTTCTAAAGGTATTGATTTATTATTTTAGCCTCGGAGTTGTATTTAAATTTTAAAAATTGTTACACATAGGGATAACTCTCTATCTAATGTGCAATTAGGACTAACTACCCAAAAGTATAATAACTTGCTTAAAATTATTGCCGGGCACTGGAATGGTTCTTATTATACTCTTATAATACAGATTGAGTCAGTTCAAAAACTCAAAATGGTGCAAAATTATTAATTTGTATAAACTGACCTTTATAGTTACATACGCTGTTAAATGTTTTGTATCTGATAAATTTATTTGATATTTTTTGAAAACAAGATAATTTTATTGTTACTAGACAAAATAAAATTTCCCTGATGAAGTTGGGATTATCCAACGAAACGTCGGAATAAATAAATATAAAAAAATTTTTTATTTTCTAAAATTGACCTTGAAAGCCCGAAAGTTCAACAAGAACTTAAATGAACAGAAATTGATAAAACGAAAAAGGTCAGGAAAAAACTAAATAAGATAGTGATTTAATTGGAAGTGCGAGCAGATTTTACTAATCTTTTATAATTTAAGGTTTATTTTTGTGGTGGTATCAGACACGACTACTTTGTTGTTAAATAAATAAATTCTGTACCATATATGTTTAACGTTTAAAACATAAATAATTTTTGAGTCATTTTAATTAACCACATATTTTTTAATTTCATATAAAAATCGTGGACAGCATCGTATATGCTGCTGACAATTTTCTGTCTTTTAACTCCTTAAAGTAGGTTACTGGGCGCTTTTGTTTGTAGAGGATCGTTTCGAGAGAGCCTTTCACAACTAGGAACACTAATTAGTTTTCTTTTTTATATTATAGTTTTAGAAGAAAAATAGATGCACATAATTTTCTTAATACATTTTATTTAAAATTTTATTTGCTTTAAAATGAACACCGCAAGTTTTAATGAGAAGTAAGAGTTGCTTAAATTATAATAAAGTTATCTATGTTATGATAAAAAGTGTCCAACGCAAGATTTAATGCAATTCGTTTTGGTGGATTTGTTTAAGTATTATCTTCTGAAAACTTATTTATGAATTTAATTTACGTTGACAAACTAAACAAGTTTCATTATTTTTAAACAGATGTCACTCAAAGTAGTTTTCTTTTTTCTTATAGAGAAATAAGAGTCGAAATAAAATTTCACTTACATTTTTATACACTGACTACAACAAGTATCTGTCTGTCAAATGTTTATTTATATTCTATCAAAAATATTAGTGGTATTTATATGTACTTATTTGACATTCATTATTTTCTGTGAAAGAAATAGTTTTTTTTTTATTTAAAACAAACAAAAATTATAAATATTATATTACCTTAGACGCATCTATATAGATAACGCACAAAATGTGTTTGTCGAAAAGCTATGGCTGCATGCACTACTGAACCGATCTTTATGGAATTTTCACAGCTTGTTACCAGGTATGCGGTTGGTAAAATAGGATATTTATTGCTTTGATAATTCATTTGGACCTGGCACTTCCTATACATAGTAAATATTGACCATCGTGTAACTTGGTAACTGTAGTAGATAGAAGTTGAAATAACGAAAAGTTCTTTTTATTTATCTGGGGAACTGTAAGAAGAAGAATTTTAAAATTTCATACATGTAACTTCCATATTATTGTGCATGATCAGCTAAGAAAATAAAGAATATATACATACATATATAAACAAAATAGTTTTCCAAAAAAAAAAAGAAACCTTTTAAACATATTATCAGCAGTTATATTATCTTTAATAACTTCGTTTTCAGTATTTAAAATTGAAAAATTTTAAATCTGTGTTGATTGTAGTGGTACGCTGCGAAATGTATGCAACTTGCATAAATTGAAGACAGAGCTTTTGTTACTACCAACTTTGGATCTAAACATCGTTAAACTTATTATCTCCTTCAAATATAGTTTTGAGCGTATTGTATCAAACAGCACTTTCAGCTTTCATAGCTGTGTAATTAATTTTAAAAATAAACAAATGAAAGCAATTTCGGCTCAAGTTCATTTTTATTTTTATTTATAAAAATATGTCAGAAATAAAAGTTTTGTTTTCTAAAGAAATCAAGAAAATTAGGCACCAGCAAACTGTAATGCTGCAATTTCGGGATCGCTACATCCGTTATCGGAATTTGTATCTATCTACTTTAAATTGCTCATCATTTATTTATCCAACTAATTTTGTGAATATTAATTTGGTTAGAAGAAGTCCACATACAACCTAACTCATTTTATCGTTTTTCTCTCTGTGAATGGTCATGTACATTTGTTCCAGCTTTCTTCCAACCATCGGTAGAGCTATAAACTTTTTCCCTACAGCATTGCAGATGCTTTTTAGTTTCATAGCTAGGAAGACAACTGGGTTCAACAATGAACTTTGTCAATAGCATGACTGGAGGACAGTACCTTTGTACGCCAATGAATGAAAACAATAAAATTACCATCCAATCTATCAGGCATGTTACAGATCTCAATTCCAATCGAAAGTGATATCAAAACCGCATATTGGTTCGAGAAAAAAAAAACGAAAAATATTTTTGGAATGAAACCGTTTATAAATTTCAAAGTGGAATTTAGCTTCTTTGGAGTTTTTTAGTTGCGGCTTTTAAATTTACTTTTAGTATATGTTATCAGTTACTAAGCCTTGTTGTTTATCTTAGCATGCGGAATATTGTCATATTTAAATTAGAAAGTGGTAGATTAAACACTTTTTTAAACAAACAAAATCGATCGGAATCTTAAGAACGTAAAATAAAATCGATTGGAATGGCTAATACGAAATAAAACCATTCCGATCAAATGTGTGACATGCATTTATGAAATATTTCGTATTTTGTTATTACACAAAATTATGAAAACTGTATCAATTATGTTTTAAGTCGATTTTTCTTCCTTTTGTGCTGATATCTATTTTTTATAATGATTAATTGCACTTTGTCTCAGTGTACTGTGCTTACATGTCGCACGTGGCTGCCTTAAAGCCTAAAATTTTTTATCTCCTGTCTTTGCAAAAACAAAGTAAAAAAATGCACATACTCAATAATAAACAAACACTAAATCAGCTTTCTAATATTTAATTAAGCTAAGCTCACACACTTAGTACATATCATATGCGCTTTTCTAAGTGTACTGTCCTTATTCCAAAAAATATCTAGATTTTTTTTAATTTTAATGGCAATTTTATTTTATAAATAATTTATTAAAAATTTTTTCTCATCTCTGTTTATATAATTTTTGGTGTTACTACAATTAAGAATACAGAAATTATTAAAACAATTATTATATTTTCTTTTTAAATCAGATTGTGACTTAACTTCCATAGATATAGTACCCAAAAAAACATTTTTATATGTTAGTACCTTAAAAGAATTTCATAATATGATATGTATACGAGAATACCTAGCAAAGTACTGCTTCGATCAGTTCAGTTTATCTACAGTACGGTTTTGAAGTTACAAAAAAAAAATTGTTCTTGGAAAAATAGTTCTAAATAATTAAATAAAATTTTCAAAAAAATTATTCTTTTAAATAAAATGTTAAGTATTTTTACTTTGTTATGAAAACATTAAAGGTTCAGTTTTTCCCTTTAAAATTAAAACGTTAATATGAAAATATACGGCAAGCGTTCGCTAATAAATTCGATACATTTAAAGTGTGATTTGTTGTTTATGCAGCTTAATAAAGAAAAAAAAACATGCAAAACCTAATAGAAGCCCGATTGCCTCTATTACGCACAGTGGCTTCAAATAATAAGTAACTGAAATTACCGAAAAATATTAAAACGCAAATAAATTTAGTTTGCATAAAATTTTAATGAAAAATTTAAGTCTTAAATAAACCAATTATGCTTCATTAAGTCCAGCAAGTAGCACACAAAATAGTCTTTAATCATACTAAGGGCAAACGTTAGAATTTATCTTTACTACTAAGGATTGTGGCAATTATTGGAGTTTAAATTTTTTATGGACCAGGGAGCTGCAGTGAATTTTATTTTGATGCCTTTATTTTTTATTTACTTATTTATTTATTTTTTGCACAGAGACAGTGCTCTATAACCGTAGCCAAAAGTATCTCGTAACAATTTTTACTCAAATAGCTGCTTAAAAAATAAAGTCATCTCAGTTTTTTTACTTGAAAAAATTTAACGAAATAAGTGCAACACATAGTTTTCAGGAAAAGTTGTGGCCAGGAAATTTTGCTATGAATAAATATAAAACTAGAAACATTTGCTTACTTTTGAGAGAATTTTTCTAAACATACTTAACATATCACCATGCTTTACGAAACAAAAAGAAAATGCTAATAATGGGTTTAGTGAGTAAAATATTTTTTTTATTACATACTTACAAGATACATAAATTCATATTGAATACCTATGCCTGTTTTTTTTTTTCGTTAGTTTCAGTTTAGTTTTGAAAAAAATCAATTGAAATTGTACAGTAAGTTTTTCAAAAAATTATAAATAATTTTAACATTTGGCTGCAATTAACATTAATTGTCGTTGTCTGGTGACAACGAGGTGTGGAAGTATAGGTAACCACATATCCTGAATAATGTTTTTGTTTATTTAATTCAATAATATTTGCATACGTTTAATTTTTGTACAAACATATTTGAAATAATTTGATTATTATATATACGGGCTAAGTTCAATTGAAGTAATTTTTCATTTCTAATAAAAGAATAAAATGATTTTTATTTTTAAAGTTGCTTGGTAAGCACTGATGTGTTGCGAATTAGCGGTGTTACAAATAAACGTTTCTTGAACTCATTTTGTTATTTTTTGTTAGGCTGAAAAAATTATGTATTACGAACATAGAACCATATTTGTGTTAAGTTTTCTATGCTCAGGAACATAAATATACATATGTACACATGTATGTTAAAAAATTATTTAAAATTCGAACAATGGGTCTTTAAGCTGACCTATTATGCAAACTTTTTGATTATGCACTCCAATGCTTTTTTTTCTTAAAATAATCCAATTAACCTGCAATTAAAAAAGAGAATGGTAAAAAATTTCATCAAAACTGGCATGATATAAATTAGAACTAATTTTGTTAAAGTGAATTTAAATTGGTTTTTACTAGTTTTTATGCATTTAAACATAAAATTATTTAAATTTTTATGTCATTAACTTTACGTTCGTGTCTAAGGTCTTTTGAAATTTTAACTTTAGGTCTGTACAGTAATTAAAAATTGTTACTAATTTTGCTAATTGTTACAAGAACGTGTTTAAGTACTCCAAAAACTTGCAAGTAGAGTTTAGATTTTGGAATTTCCGGGAATATTGCATTTTCCAGGAAATGGGAAAATATTATTACATTCCCGAGATTTCCCGGTATTCCCGGGAAAAACAATTCTTAAAGAAAACAAGTTTATTTAATAAAATAATATTAAGAAATTCATAGTTTTATTAAAACATAAACAAACAATAAAATAATTGTTAGATTATAGTATTATCAGATTATTAAACTTAAAAACAACCCAGGCAACAAAACATACATACATATGTACTTTTGTACTACATAACGAGAGATAATAAAGATTAAAAACTAAAAGAGTATTTTATTAAATAGTTTTTTGAAAGATAAGATTTTAGGACAATCACAACAACAATTTTCTAGATATTCTGTTTCTTGTTGTCGTTGCAAAGTTTCCACAAAAAGATTATCCATGTTTGTGGCTCGAATGTTAGTGGCTTTGAATAACTCAAATTCCTTTTCAAACAAATTAAAAGCTTTTGTTTTATATCTTATGTAGTAGAATTCTCACGAAACAGGATAATTGAGAATTTGTAAATGTTACAACAAAAATATTTGAAAAACAACCCCGTTTCCCGGGAATTTAGCCAAAATTTTCCTGGGAAATTGTGGATTACTTTTTCCAAGCCTTAGTAGAGAGTCAAACAAAAAGAGCGTAGAAACGTGAGAGGAATAATTTGTTGCAAATTTTGGCTAGTAAAATTTTTATTAGTCAAACACCTGGCCCTTACTTTTGTTTACAAAATAATTTGCTTAAAAATGTCCAATAAAAAAATTTCTTGCAAAACTGAAGAAAATTCAAGCATTTGGCAATTAAAAGAATATAAAAATAAAATTATTTTGTTATTTATCTTTAATTTAGTTATGGAAATACACAGTAAAGAAGTGTTAAACAGCAGAAATTTGGTTTAAAATCTTCGAGCTTTGCTGGTGTTTGTATTGTTTTTATAATTAAATGTAAAGAAATGTGGTACAATTATAATGTATAATTATAAATAAGTTATACACATGTATGAAGTTAAATTATTTTTAATATAAATACTGAATCGAAATCGTAACAAGAATGTTTAACTGCAGAAAAAAATATATTCACGATGCCCTTAAACATCATAAACCCTTTTGAGACTTACCTGATAATTAAAAGAAAATGTAAAATATTTTGTGTAAACATTTTTGCTATTTTGTTAGTTAGAGTACCATTTGCAATTTTTCCTTGTGGTTTTAGTTTGCTGGCCTTTTCTGGTCTTTGCTTTATAATTTTTTGCACTCCAGTACATGTTTTTTAATTGTACTATTTACTTGTACGGTGTGCAATTTTTAAGTCATCACGTAAAAACTGCTAGATGGATTTAAATAAAATTTTGTTTCGTAAAAATAAAGTATTTCGTAGAAAAAAAAAACAGAAATACAAATATGAAGTCATCAAATTTTAAGGGGATAATGGTACTAAAACAAATGTCAGCACATTTTATTTTTATAGATGGAAAATGTTTAACACCGTTTACAGATCTCTACAATAAATATTTAAAAACACATTTTTTTTTAATTTACAATTCAAGAAACTTATAAATGACACGCGGACGAAGTCGTGGGCCCTGCTAATATAATATAAATCAAACAAAAAACATTTATTAAAAAAGAAAACATTTTTCATTCTGCATTTATTTTTTAAACAAAATATACATTTTTACAAATAATTAAAAAATGGATTATTGTGCGGTTTGCAATAATGAAATGGATAAAATATTCCTCATAATATTTAACATTTTACAAGGTTCATGCCAGGAGATGTCGATTTGAGCCATATTCGGAAATAATAACTTTCTTCTGTAGAACACTAAAATTACTGCGTTTAATACCTGGAGAACCGTCATGTCAACAACATCCCACTATTTTAATTTGATTGTGTTCTGGAACCAGCAGCAACTGTTACTACCCTGCAAACATTTCTATCGAAAAAGTCACTAAATCGTTACTACATTGAGTTGAAATGAGTCGCTAATAATTTTAAATTCTGATCTTAATAGTATCCCAAATCAGAAAAGAACGTGTAAATGCAGTGATACAACTAACGGGAAACTATTTAGCATCTCTAAAAAGGATTAAAATTGAGTATTCTGGTAGTGTCGAATATGTGTCTGTTAGAAGTTTAAAAAGGACAATGTACAACTGCTTAAAGTAACGAAGATCTGCTTTATCAAAACGGAAAATGTAAATTTAATCATAAAAGAAAAGTTTAAAGTAAGAAAGCTAAAATTTAAATTTTAAGGATTGCTAAAAGTAAAATGAGAAATACGATATAGAGTTTTAGAAATTTTCTAGCCTTAAAATATTTTGTATTTATAAATAACTGTTTTCTTAACATAAATCTACTTACAGCTACATATTTGCTTTCGTTTTTTTTACTTTTATCTATTTAAATTTTGAAATTTTTAAAAAAATTTTTCACTTGCATTAAACATAACGGAAAACAGCAAAAGTCAAACTAATTGACACTAGTGATTTGTTGTTCTGTTACGATAATTAGTTTACTCTTAGTAGAATTGAAGTTGTGACAAATAAGACATTAATATGCGATTCCTATGCAATTTGTTTTTGTAAATTTTTGAACAATCAACTTATTATTATCTGGTAGTTAAGAACAATTTACTTTTAATGAAACAATTTTTTTTATTAATACAGCGGGTGTTTTTGTCCAATTAACTTCTGGTAGAGACGAAACAGTGATTGTTAAGGTCGGGGCACATAGAATCCGTCATACACAATGAGTACTTTGCTGACGGATGTTAAATCAAAGTTTGCTCTCTATTTTTATTCACTTTTAAATCAAGTTTGTATTTTATTCACTTGTCAATTTAATAAAATTTGTTTTTTATTTTTTTCCACCAAAATTATTTTATTAAAATCACAGAGTACAATTGAAAAAGAGCAAGAATTAAAAGAAAACAAAGAAGAAGAAGCAATTGATAGCTGTCAAAGTATTCAACGGTCTTCAAAAGGTAAAAGTTGACCAGCTTTCGTACTTTGCATTGACGGACACGTATTGATTGTAACAACGCTCATAAGAAAACATGTATTTTAACTGATTAGTCAGTTGAATACGTCAAAGGATTATATGTGGCCCAGCCTTTAGAAGATCTTAATTTGACAATAAGGTATTTTGTGTATTCAGAATTGATTTTAATTATAAAATGGTAACGAGAAAGTGACTTTTATCTACAAATGCTCTGTAAAATGCTGGCAGGGAAGTGATCGATATTGCAATATGATTACTGATTTTACGTTAAAGTATGCGGACTTAGTATTTTTCTGTTAGGATGTAAGTTGTGAAATTTTTCATAGTTTAGCATTAGTGTTTTTCAGTATAATCTCCAAACGTTCATGCTCTTATAAATGATAAATTCGATTTTCGCTCAAAGTCTTTATAAGAACCTGTGTAGTTGCTGCAAGCAAATCTAAGTAGTTTTACTTTAATCCTATAATTTTACGATCTATCTTATTGTACTAAACAAAAGGTCAAACATTCATGCAAAGTTTGCTAACATTTAAAAACTAAAGTGAACTCTAATGTCATAACATCATCAAAGACTATCATAAGTAAAGTTAAATATTTATCATAAAGCTGACTTTTGTGTAGATGACATTTTGCTACGAGTAGCGTTAAATTGGTAAACACGTAATAATACCACTTCCACACAGGTATTTTTTAAGAAAATAATTGTATGTAAAAAATTAAATAAATATTTCTTATGGGATTTATTTTTCAATGCATTAATGAAATACTTACTGATTTTAATTGCCGCTTATATTTTTTTTCATAATTACACTCATATTTCTTCCAATCCTTACAACGTATTTGACCAGTGTAGAAGTGTTAACATTATTAATTAGTTTTACACTTGTGTGTCATACATAAGCGATAGCATATTTTTCACTTTTATTGACTAATGATATTTTAAAATATTTGAAAAAGTTTTTTTTTCTAATTCCGAGAAATGTAAACAAATTTTTTTTTTTTTTTGGGAAGATAGAAATCGAAAGTTTTGTTATTTTAGGCAGTTTGTGCACTGAATGCATTTAATGAAATATTAAAATGATTAACATTACAAACACCAAAAAAGAAAACAGATGATATTTGCAAAAAAAAGAAGAAAGTGATTCATCAAAAAACTTACTTTGGTCGCTGTCATAATCCAAAAATAAAAAACAAAAGTTAAAAGTGAGACACTAACTGCATAATTGCCATCTCTAGTAAAAACAAGATTTTATTAGTTGATTCTTTTTTTTTTAATAGGACCAGCACTCAGGGGATGGCCCCTACTTATGCAATGCATTGTGCCAGAACTAAGAAATTATGTTGTGGGAAGGGGGATAGAGGGAGTAGTGCTTGTGGACATTTGATTTGAATCTTTGCACATTGAAAGTGGCAGGAAAGACCTCTGTAGGGAGCTTATTCCACATACGAACTGTATGTGTTATGCGATTCATTGGCCAATCGACCACAAAGGAATGCGCTCTTGATGCAGAGCGCGTTGCTCGTATGAAATTACGGTTTTCTGAAACGAGTTCCCTGATTTCAAAAGAGCACATTCTGTTGTAGTAACGATAAAGCAGTGAAAAACATCCCACATTGCGTCGATGCTAAAGTGAAGCAATAGAGCTGGATACCCTACTGTCACCGATGAGCTTCTTCGCTCTCTCCTTTACGCTGTCGAGTAACTCCAAAATAGACTTTGAAGCACCGGCCCAACATGAGATTTGTATTTAATTTCCGGTCTGATAAAGGTGGCATAGATAGTAAGGAGATCAGATGGAGTGAAGTATTTCTTACACCGTTTTAGAAAACCTAGGCACTTGAATGCTTCTTTTGCAATATGAAAAATATGCTTGTTCCAACGAATATTGCATTGAATTTTCATGCCAAAAACATCGAGAGCTTCTGATTCCTTAATATGGCATATGCTACTTAAATGTATGGCATATGGTACTATCATCTGCAAAATAATATGTAGAGTTGGAAGTCTGACGTAGAAGGTCATTGAGAAAAATATGAGATAGGATAGGGGAAACAACGGAACCTTGAACCTGTTGGATGAAATCCCATCTATAACAAGTCGTATAGTGCGATCCCTGAGAAAGCTCGATATAAGTCGATTGAAGCTATTACCGATACTAAAACCAACAAGTTTTGATGTGAGTGCACGATGCCACACTTAATTAAACGCCTTAGAAATATCTAAAGCCACCACCTTACTCTCGCCGAAATGGTGAATGGATTGACACCGTTTTTCCGAAAGGAAGGCCAATAAGTCACCTGTAGAGCGTCTCCTACGGAAGCCATACTGCCGGTCACTAAGTAAGCTGTTGGACTCCAAATATTTCAAAAGATGTATATTAAGCATATTTTCCATTTCTTTGGAAAGTGCAGAACAATTGTGATTGGGCGGTAATTTTCAGGGTTGCTAGCCTCTCCGTTTTTGGGGATTGGTGTTACATTAGCAAACTTCAAACATGATGGGAACTCACCAACATAGTGAAAAATGTTAAAAAGTTTTGCTAATGGACGCGCTAACGTCGAAGATCACTGCTTTAGGTGTTGGAATTCCATCCGGAACAGGGGACTTGTATATGTTGAGATCAGCTAAAACCTTTTTAACTGCACGTGATCGAAAGAATATATCTGTCATAGTTACTGATACTCTTTCCAGTGCGGACAGTGGTTGCTTGCTTTCCTGCAAGTAGGAGTTAATTGCAAAAGTTTATTGTAGTACTAGAAGATTAAAAAGTGCAAATTTAAATAAATTATAACTGTATAAAAAAAATCTTTTTAAACATCAAATAAATAAATGTAAAATAAATGTAAACTTTACTATAGTTGAATTAAAATTTACTTTGCCGGCTTCGGTTCATTTTTTAAATTTAATTTTTAGCAAAAAATTATATTCAAATGCATGCGGACTTTTTCCAAAGAAAAGAAGAAAAATTAGACGCTGGCAAAATGTAATGCCGCACTTTCCCGACCGACAAATCCCAACTTTATTTTAAAATAACTTTGAATTATCAAATATGATGTGTATTATAAATTATATTCTCACACCAATGCTGGTGTTCACTTTTTATCTATTTGAATTTTAGCTAAAGTTGAGGTCATGATATTGTTTAATATTTAAAGATTCCATTCTATCAATATCAACTGGTACCAAGTGCTCCTTTGTGTAATGAGCACAACGAAATATTTTTAATGTGTTCTTTGTTACAACTTTTGTTATTTTAACTTTAATTTATAATTACGATTTATGTTTGTCGCTTAGAAAGTTGTTAGTGAGTAGTGCAATTAAAAAATTTCCCAAAAATAATTGCAATAAATACATTAGTTATAAAATTAACTCTTATTTAAAATTTTTTTTTCATTTTAAAATTTGTTTTTTTTTTTTTTTAATTTTTTAATGCTTTCTATATTAATAATTTTTTGTTTCAAATAGGTACTAACCACTCCAATTTAATCCTTCAATAACTTGAACTTTTTTATAATGCCGTGAAAAAAGTTTCAGCTAGCTATCTTGAATAAAGTTTGTTTGTCCACCACGGTAATCTGCTCATATAAATTTATTAAAATAATGCAGAATGTTAAACAAGTTGGTAAGTTTTAAATTCCTTTTATGTAAAAAAGTAAGGAAGACAAAACTCTCGTTTAGAGGCTTAAGAAATAATACTTCTTTAACACTTCTTTACTGCTTACAGAACTGGTCATAACTTTGTTTAAAGCCATTTTAACTAATAATCTGACTGCCTTATTTTTATTTTTTGTTTTTTATGATGTCGCAATATTGTCGGTGGTTACCTCTACTCAAGGTATGTTTAGACTATAATACTTTTGATCTGAATTTGTAGAAGCAAACATGAAATGAAATTAGCTTCGTACCTAAAAAATTAGAGTAATAATCAGTTGTAAATCTTATTTACTTTTAGACTATTAGTACAAATAGCGCAATTTCCAAACGTCGAAAAAAGTTAAATATTTAATTGTTTATATTAAGATTTATTTAAATAACTAAAAGTTAAATAAATTTTCTTTACATTCGGTCACACTGTTTACATTAAAATGCGCCACTAGTCTAATGAAAAATCTTCATTTTTCAAATGGTTTAAAAAATAAAAGTTACCATCCGCTTGTCAAATTTTTATCCGTAATTACTCTCCGGTTTGCCACATTTTCTGTTCTACTCAGTATAATTTGCTTTTACACTATTCTATTTTTCTTATTAAACAAAAATTTATGACATCTAAATGCATGTGGGACCATGTAAAACAGACTTTTACCCATATTTTTATAAAAAATTAGAATATCTATACCAACACTTAAAAAAATAAATGTTAACTAAAATATGGGAATTGAATTAATTTATTTCTTGAAATCATTTCTTAAAAATGTTCAAAAGCGGTGTTTGTGGTAAACACAGTCTTTAGTATACGGCCGGCAGCAATGTGTGTGTTAAAGCCGAAGAGCTAAAAACTCGCAATCAACATTATAATGTGTCATTTCACAAATTTACATTATTTTAGCACAAGCATACAAAAAAATAAACTTTTTTTATTTTCTTAAGTTACTGGCCATTGCCCAGCGAAGAAAAAAAAAAAGCAAAAACAGACTGCAACGAGAAAGTGGTAGGAGCGAATCAGCCAAGTACATATATGGTGTGGCAGTGAAATATATCTGAAATGGTAAAATGTGCTTGATTTTTAAATAGTTCACACGCAGAACTTTCAATTTCAGTTTGACAGTAAAAATTGCAAGTTGACCAAAAAAAAAAAAAAAAAAAAGACTAAGTTGACAAAGTTCAATTTTGATAACTTATGCATATGTATGTTTCGCTAAATAAGTGCTTTTTGTGTAATAACATATTTTGTTATAAACACAATCCAAATGGTAATAAAAACAAAGTACTTAAAAAAAATTTAACTTGAAACTATATAATATACAATTTAATATTGATCTACTTGATAGCATCTAAAGGGTACAGTATGTCACAAATTTTTTTTTTTAACCGACTTCTAAAAATGAGAAAAGTAATTAATTTGTCTGAATGTTGCTTTCTTTAATGATTGTGCCTGCATAACTCAGTAATTTTTGAACCGACTTTAATAATTTTTTTTACAGATTGGTCCCCATTTTAAAAACAGTTCATAATCTTAAAAATTAAAGGGTATCCCCATACAACTTATATGTATTTTTTTTCGTGAATTACTAAATTTAAAAAACTTCGTACCACTATAGCTACCAATATAACAATTAATACAAAAAATCTAAACATTAAAGGGTGTCCCCATAGCTGACATAAATTGACCTATATGGACTTATCTTTTGAAGGGTTGTAGACAAATGCTTGAAAATCAAACAGAATTTCGATTACTAAGATAATTTCGATTACTAAGATAATTATTAAAAACTTTAAATTAAAGGGTGCCCCAATATTTCATTTAATTCATGTAAATGGCCCTACTTTTAAACAGTTGTATACAGACGGTTGAAATTTACAAAAAAGCTGTATTGCTAAGTCCGCTATAACAAGAAGTACACAATAATAAGCTAACAAAAAGTTCAATTTAAATAAATATAATTGTAACTCCAATTAAATTCAGTAATGGCGAGCAGTATATGACACAGTCTGACCTACTTGCAAACAAACATGCAAAAAAAAAAAGAATAAATAAATAAAAAAAAAAAAATACAAACATTTTATTTTCCCATTTAAAATTAAACCTTTGTATATTGTGGTTCCTCTGTTCCAATCATTTACCAATTTATCCAAATTTGGCAATAGGTACATTTTATTGTTACTCCTGTTTTTTGGTTACTCTGATAGTGTATCACTTCGTTCCTATGACTAATAGCACTTGGGAAAACTACAAAAAATTGCTGGTTGTTAGAAACTTCAACAGCCAGCAATAAATGGTTTGTTTTTGTAGAAGCCCAACTCAAGTTATGAGATATCAAAAGCGGCATGGTAACTACATAACATAAGCATTTACTTGCATGTGGTTCGATAAATTTTTTTATATATAAATTAAAATTTTAAATACGTGTTGCTGAAAACATAATATTCAATTAAATTTAATTTACAAAAGCAAACATGGGCTTACGATGCTGATATAAAAGTATTTGACTTTAACGTCAGACCCTGACATGTAAAATAAATAAATATCATATTTAATATAATTTAAATGTTTATATACATATATATGTACTTGCGTATATCAGCTAATAGTCCTTATAAAAAGAATATGAATTAAAAAATAGTGATCACAATAATTATTTTAAATTCAATTTATCAATCATAAAATATAAATACCGAAATATTATTCTTTCTCCTACCTTATTTAGTTTTTTTCTAAATGACCTCCTTTGTCAAACTTTAAACCCTTTTTACTCTTTTGCAGATGACAGCATCATTTGCAACCCATATTTGTTCGGCGAACGGCCAAGCCTTGCAGAGCTATTGGTTGTACGGCTGAATATTAATGACACGCTCAATCAGTATCTGATGACATCTGATTAAGGCCGGGTGAATAGAGTCGATTTAAATGATCGCAAGACTCTATGTTGTACGCTTACGCACAGGCGAAAATGGTGCTTCATCTGTGAGTATAAGTAGTTTAAGTATTGAACAATTAGAAGCTGTTTATAATCTTGGCCATGAAAATCTTTGTGATGTTCAATGGACTAAACATATTTTTCATGTATCAAAAGAAGCTTTCAAGTGCGTCGTCTTCTTGAAATTGTGAAAATGATATTTCAGTCCAACTGATCTAACTTTTACTACCTACATCCGGCCGAGAATGAAATACAACTCTCATGTATAGGCAGGTACTTCAAAGTCTGTTTTGGAGTTACTCGGGAGCGTACAAAATAAAAATTTAAATCGAACATCAACAAAAACTACTTTCTGTATCCTCTTTCTACCGCCCAATTGCCTTTTATGTTATTTTTTGTATGGATATTAAAATTTTCGTGGAAAAGATATTTTGGTGAAATAAAATATGTTATGTAAAACTGTAACATGAAATGTATTATTGCGGGGAAGGCATATTCGTATGACCAGTTCGTTACTGCTCATATAGCTCACCAATGGAATCTACCCAAATTTTGTACAGAAAATTCAAACCAAACTGATTAAGAACTGTACTAAATCAACAAAGCAAAAAGACAACAAAAGCTTAAAAAATTTTTATACAAAACACAGTAACCATTGAGTAAATATTTTTATTATTTCTTTA
Source organism: Cistogaster globosa (assembly GCA_937654795.1). Classification (NCBI taxonomy): domain Eukaryota; kingdom Metazoa; phylum Arthropoda; class Insecta; order Diptera; family Tachinidae; genus Cistogaster; species Cistogaster globosa. The sequence goes on from OW569405.1 coordinate 68,975,287, forward strand.
ATTTCTCGTTGATTCTAAAACAATCAGTATGCTTGAATCATTTCACAGAGTGCTACTATATTTGCTATAACAAAAAACACTTAAATTTATCAAAACTTAAAAGGTCTTTACATACAAGATTTGGCTTGCAATATAAGATCTTGTCTTTAGAACCATAATCATCGGAAGCTTTCTTTTTTAAGAGAAGCAATAAATTAGTTTTTTTGGTAAATTTATAAAAAATACTAGCTTATAATATTTTGCGTAACTTGATCACTTAGCTACTACATAACTTTTATCTCACTTGCATCTAAGTTTACTTAAAAATCAGATTTACTTGTTATTGGGGCTTAAGAAAACAAACAAACTTACTAAGGGTTTTAAGGTATGTATAACATTACCTATCTTCTTCGGACTTTTGAAAGCAGGTATCGTATTTTTTATTAAGGTTTTAAATTCGATTAAAATGTCCAAATTCTGAAGCCAGACACAACCTTTAATCTATGTTTTATATTTAGTTAAAATCGGTAAAAGCATATACGATTTGTAATTTTTTTCCATATCTCTTCCCTGGATGAAAGTTTTAACTAAACGCAGCTTATTGCTCCATCTACACAAGGATCTGCTTATGAAAACAAATTTTCTTAAATTCGGTTGAGTGGCATATAAGCATTTGAAAACAAAAAAGAGATACTTCCCATTTCTGTTAATAATTTTAAGATATTCTTACTAAGGATAAACGATCCCGTGACTTTAAGCAAATTCGTTAGCAGTGAATGTAATTTTCAAATCAACGTTCTTTTAAATAGTTCCCGTGATCACATGTTGCAGTACTTTTTTAAGCATACATATTTATATAAGACGTATAAAGGAAATATATTAAATAATATATTATGCAGACAGTAGCCATAACGAAAAAGAGAATTTGAATCATTTTTGCTTTTTTTTCGTTACATATTTCTTTGTTACATGTGAAGTTTGGAAAAAAGAAAAGCTGTTGTTAAATGTAGAAGCAACATAGAAACCAAGCCGCTTTAACCTATGAAAGAAGTTTTTAAAGTTTTAATATTTCTCTTCACAATGTAACAACAAATTTAAGTTTGTACGTGTGCAAATATAAAGGAACATTCTTATTCGCTGGTACTTAGTAACTCAAGCATCATAGTGACCAGCGATTTTTACTCAAAGTGATTTTATCACAGGTACTGAAATATTGGTCGTCTCTAATTCTTACGTTACAACCAAGAAACGTGAGAATTCCGACGCACTAAGTAAAATGTATTAGCGAAAAAAAGTTCGGTGTTTTAAAACAACAACAAAAACTCTGAATGAATACAAAAGTGTTTAAATATAAACTTAAAAAAACTAAAGTTGTTGCCTGTCAGTCAATTTGGAACATCAACTATACAAATTTCAAATATAGACAGATATTAATTTTCTTCTAAAAATTAAAAAGTTAAAGATTTTGCATATAATGCATGGCTTTAAGTAAATGCATTGATAATATTACGTGGTTAAGTAACACTAATTTCTCAGCAATTTAAACATAACGATCAAGCTTTGTTGCTCTCGCTTTTTGTGTGCAGTTCTTTTCACGACTTTTTTTACTTATTGTTATTTTTCTTTTTTCTTTTTTCTTGTTTTTTTTTTTTTTTTTGTTTAGTTTTTTTATGCACATTTTATTAAGGACTTGAGGGCTGGCTAATGGTTACTGACAGTTTGTCAGGAAATATAAGATCTATTAACTTTTTTTAAAAGCATATAGTTTAACATCAGAACAAATTGCGCGGCACAGAATACATTTCCATTAAAAGAATTTTAAGTTTATTGGAAAAAAATAATGAAGTTGACTTTTATATTTATACAATATTTATTACATTAAGACAACTATTTGAAAAATTATAGATTAAAAATAGTAAGAGAAATAACAGTATGTAATATTTACCTGGAATTTTCAACGTTGCAGAAATCAAATATAAATATTTTGGTGATTTAGAAGGAGGTAACAACCATTAACATTATAATTTTCTTTAGATTCTCCATGTAGGTAAATCTAATTTAGTGAAGTAACTCCAATAAAAAAGAAAAACAAAAAATTTTAAGCTGACAGAGAATAAAAAAAAAAAAATACATAAAAATGTCATCGGCTCTTTAAGGTTAAGGATTTTTATTATTTTCTGAAAAATCTCTTCAAAAGCTCTTAAACGATAGTCATATTGAATAATCATTCTTTTTTATAAAAAGTTCAGTGCTCCCAATTATTATGTCAAAAATTATAAAGGTGCATAAAAAACTTTTGTGCCAAACTAAAAAACACCAACAGCTAACAGAACGTGTTACACATTTTTAATTTTTATACATAAAAGTAGCAAAAAATCATGACATGCGAGGGCTCAGGAAGGACCTATAGCTTCAATTTATGCTCGATAAACATGTAATGACAAAGGAAAGCTTATGACTTCCAGATTAATAATATATCGCGCTTCATGTGCTATATGTACTTACCTTAAAAATATTAAAAAATCATGTTAAAGTGTTTTTTTTTTTTTGTTGAAATACAATATGCCATAAAATTAAAATGCATCGAGATATTTGTACAAACTTCTGACATTTTGTAATTAAGAGTTTTTCGTCATATAGGTACATAAGTTTTTATTTTAACACAAAAGTTTCCGGAAAAATATCCCAAAAGATAATTTTCTAATCACGGGGCAGTCAAGTTCTTATTGGAATACAAATTATTTCCTCACTTTTTTTCGCATTTGCTATAGGTTGTCATTAAAACTGATTTTAAAAAAATTGCTAGTACCGAAATAAATTTATATTACATAAAAAAAATTCATCCCACCTCTTTGGGAAAATCTTAAAAAAAAACAGTATTTTTTACATTTTTGCGATTTAAAGGCTTGTAAATTTTAAGCACAAATCGCTATCAGAATAAATTTTAAAGTAACAACAATCAAGTATTTAGAAATAAATAACCAGAGAACTAAAATCTAATAATGCTACCTAAGAATTGAAAACATTTTTAGATATGCGACCGATTATAAATTGAATATACATCAGTTCTGAGTGTTTTTTATTGTTTGTTTTTTATTGGTTTTATCTCTTGATCGTTATTTTGAATATTTTTAATTTGCAAATTTATTTAGGGCGAGGCAGATAGTGTATGGCCCGTCAAAATTTCGTGTTTATTAGCTACACTCACTTTGTTCATAAACCAACTGAATTTTATAATTTTTACGGTGTCACTTACGAGTAAGTTACTATGTCAGTATATGAGGTTGATTTCAATTCAACACAAATTATTAAAAAACAACATGGAAAGTTCATTAAGTTATGAATAATATTAAGACAACTATGTGCAAGAATTCAAAAAGTAAAATAAAAAGAAATATAATAAAACATTTATCTAAAAGCTTTTGAAACTTACATTTTTGGTTGCATTAAGGCTAAAATAAAATATATGTTTTGATATCTTACATAGGGCTTATTTACAGCTTACTGACTATGCCTTTGTTTAATGTTGTTTAATATTTTTTAAATATTAGTTTGCAACACTGGAAATTCTCAATGATTAAAAACAGGGCTGAAGCGAATATGTTTAAAAATGTATCTAAAATCTAAATTTAAATTTGGCTATATGTAACGCAACCATATTTTTTAATAACCTCAACAGTTTTGTGTCGTTTAGATATCATAAAATAAAATGGATAAGACTTTGACTTTTGTAAAAATGTAAAAATTTTTTGGCATAATGAGTAGCAGATTTTACTTTAAAACCTTCATAATAGATAGACAAAGTGTATGCCAATTAAGAAAATTATAAAACTGTAGATTTTGTTATTAAAAAAAACAGCTTCTAAATGACAACAATCGATGTAAATCTTTTAAAATTTATTTAAAAAAAAATTTAAATATACTACAATTCAGTCATTTTTATCCGTTTAAAACAAATTAAGGTACGGTTAGATTAGTCAAATATTTTACCAAAAAGACGTAACCAATAAATAATGGAAACAAATTTTTGTTCTTTTCAAAAAACTTTTAAGAAATATAAGATTCTATAATATAAGATCACTTGGATGTACATATAAAGGGAAGTATATATAGACGCTTTTTTCTTAACAGAAAAACTTAATTGCCATTTTTGTCATCGGGCTGTATGCGACTTTTATTTATTAAATAAAACTCCTTTAGTTATTAAATAATTGTTATAAATATTTTTATTTTTATCCAATATTCGGATAACTTCGGTGTCCCTCTTTAAGAACGAAAACTATAAAAATAAAAAAAGTTAAAAAACTTTACGTCATCATTAATTAAATAAAATTAAACACCAAACGTTGCCTTACATTGGGTGAAGCCGTTAGTCACTTGGAAGGCGTTTTATGTTTTCTAAAAGTTTTATTATTACATTTTGTTAATATATGTCTATAGAAATACGCTTAAATTTCGGGATCATTGTTTTGTTTTTATGAGTATTTATGATATGTAGCATTTCCATTATGTATCTCTTCTAATAAATATTTTTTCTTGTTGTAATATTTTTGCTTTCTCTAAGTCGGGAGAGTGTTGTGAGTGGAGTGAAAAATATTACAAGAAGAACATAATTATAAAAAGAGATATATTGGAAATGCTAGTTTTTATAAATACTCCCGAGAAAAAAAAATTAATTGCAAGACGTATACTGAAAATTAGGCGCACTCACATAAACATTTATCAACAAAATATAAACAATAAAAATTTTAGTTAACATAATACACCTTCAAACTTATTGAAGGCTTTAACGAAATTAAGGCAATTTTTGGTGTTTTATTGAAAAAAAAAAAACATGGAGATTTTTAAATAAATAAATTTGTTTTTTTTTAAATATCGTTCAATTTTTTATTCTGGTTAAATTATTGATTATTAAAGTAGAAGCTCGTCTCGATAGTTATTTAACTACCGCTTACTTAGCTCTTCAGGAAACTTCTCACAAACATTTTAAATAAACTAAAAGTTTTTGTCTAAACAATAAAATAAAGATAAAAATTAAGGTTTAAGCAAAAAACAACAATAACCAACTACGATTTTATTTCTCCTTTATCATTAAACATCATTAAATGTTTCTTTCTGCAAAAAATAAAGAAGTTTAATTTGTTTTTAAGTTTTCTTTTTTATTTGTATGTTTGTATCTCCCGAAGAAGGACACCGAAGGCGTCCGAAATATTGAATCAAAATAAAAAATATTTATAACTAATAATAAAACAAAAATTAGTTTCCTTTTTAATAATAAACAATAGTGACCTGATACCCAACCACAAAAAGAGAATTTACTCACTTAAAGGTGCAATAAAATAACCAAAACAAAAAAAAATTGTGGTAGAAAAGAATATCTTACGCCGATTTATATTTAAGATCCGACATAGCCGAATATACCACTCATATTAAATTTAATTTATTTTATCAAGCATTGTAAAATTACATGAATTTTAAAAATACATTAAAATATTAAAATAGTGAAGTACAGCAAAAGCCGCTTAATCATAATTTTTACTAATAAAAGGTAGCTGCCGGCTTAACTTTCAGCAATCTTTAATCGACTATTGTTTCTTTTACTTAATCCGACGCCAACACAATATCAACAGGAAACTAAGTCGTAATAAATTAAATAATAATTATGCCAAGAGAGCAATCAAAATAATTAGCTAACAAATATCATTTGCAGTTGCGAACATTAACGCTTTAATTGTGAATATTAATAGCAATAAAAAGAAACAAATAAATATACAATAAAAACTTTAATTAAAGCTTTCTCTCCCAGATCTCAGTGAAAAAAGCAACAGGTAATATCTTGTTGCTGGACAAATGGATTTATATTTAGTTTGTTGGATGCTTAAGGCTTTGCAGTGATCAAGGCCACATACATCTACGTGACAAGAGTAATCAAAAAAAAAAAATTATTAAATAAATAAATTTTATAAAAACAAGCGCATGTCATGCAAATATATAACACTTGTGATCGTTATACAGACATTAATTGGATGAAATGCTTTAATGAATAAATTCATTTTTAATTTCAATGAATTATTATAACAAGACTTTTTTAATATTGACTTCATTGTTTTAAAATGCAATATAGTAACTGTTAACTTTAATTGATAGAAAGAAATTCATTACGAAAAACTATAAAACGTTTATTTAAAGGTTGAAGTTAAAAAATTCATCATCATAATCATATCTTTTAAAACAACAAAAAATAATTTTAACTCAATGATAAAATTATTTATTAAACGAAAATATTAATATATTAAGGTAAAATTTATTTTTATTTCTAAATTTTTAATAAATTTAACAAATTTTTTTTCGGATTTTTATTAAGTAAACGAAAATTGAGGCACCAGAAGAATGTAATGCATTCCCTTTATTTTCTTCAAGTACTTTATCTACATATCCAACTAAATTTTTAACAAAGATTACGAGTTACATTTGTAATCTATCAATATTAATTTGGTTAGACAAAGTCCATACATATCCCAAAATTACGGCTTAATCTTGAATGATATTTTTTTATTTTTATTCTCTCATAATTATTTGAATTCTTTCATATTTCCTTGAATGTGGAATTTAGCTGCAATTCTCCTTAAAACGTTAAAATATTTTCAGCATATAATTACGGTTTACAAAATAAACAAAAATATGTATATAATTTAGGCTCTGCCTTTTATGGATTTGAAAAAAAACAATCTTTATTTTGCTTCTACCGGTAGCGTCATAAATCTATTTTTTGATATATTAAAAACTATAAAGTTGCAAGTGCTGAATTTAAGTATTTTGATAGGTGGCCTGGTTCCTCGTTTTGTAAGCGGCAGTAGCATTTTGCATAGATAATTTATGGAGTTTAAGTTTATAAGAACAATTCTCCGGCGATTAAACTCCTTTTTGTCTAATTTTTACCTACTATCCCTGTTACCAATAACCCTTGGATCATTGAAGAAGTCATGGATACATCAAGTGAGTCTGATCAAGACGACATTTTGGACTTAGTTCCTGAAGATTCTAATGATGATGAAATTTTTGTTGAAATTCTTGTTACTTTTGTGTCTCAATACATAGAGGAAGTATTTAGAAAACAGATTAGAGTTTCAAAAGAGTGGTATTTGAATTTGTTTAAAAGATTTGAAAAAAGTAAAGAATTTAATTCTGTATCTAAAGCATGAAAAGTCATTTTAAAAATTAAAAAAAAAAATTTTTATTATTGCCTTGTACCTTTTTCAGTTTATATTCAATTATTTTTGCAGCTGTTGGCAATGCTGTAAATGCTTTGTTTTTAAAATATTTTTTATTTTAAACGTCTAAAATCACAAAAACAAAATTTATTTAATTAAGTCAGCACCATTATTATTTTAGGATGTTCAATTGTAGTTTTTTGCGTTTCAGCTATTTCGGAATATTTTGTCACTTTCAGAGAGAAATAATCCTTTTTACTCTCAAAAGTCCGGACTATCTTGTTATGCATCTGGAACAGACTTATTAAAAACAAATATTGTTTTAGTGATTCGATTTTCGTATCACAATGAGTTGAAAATTGCTCAAAGACCCGAAAATATAGTTTCACGTCGAGAACGAAGCTTTTTTATAAATTTATATATTCTAAATACTGTACTTTTTCAAGAACTGTTACAAAGCAATAAAAAAATTAATTATTTAAGCTACTACTAAATCATGGAGAAATGTCTGTCCTTTAGAAATAACGATCCTTCTCAATATAAAAGATAGGATATTACCATTATTAATTATAAATCATCATTCGTAATAGTAAGTGTCAGAAAAAAATGAAAAAGTAGTTATAAAATTTAACCTGACCGCACCCTTAGAAAGCTTATATGAGGTCATTTGTTTCTGTTCTAAAAGACGACCAAATTAAAGACACTCAACTGATTTTAATTAAGAGGTAAATTTAAATAATATTTTATTAATTCAAAATATTGTTTGATCCTGCTTACTTTTTTCTTCTTTATTTTCTTTATTAAAAAGGCTTATTAAAAAGCAAACTTGCAGCAAACAACTTTGTCAAAAATTGTTTATTGTTAAATATTATTGGAATTAATAATAACATTAGATCATTAAATTTTTGGACATTTAAAAAATGAAAATATTATTAGAAATGTTCAAATCGAATCAATTAAAGTACCAAAAATTATTAGTTGAGTCGAAAGTTTAGCATTTTATTGCTTTAAGCTTTTAGATTAATTTTAGGTTAACTGTTAACTTATAAAAACTCACGGACCGAGAATTTTTACTCTATAATTAATTTCTCCAAGATGAAAATTTAGAAAAATTTGAGGTCGATAAATAGCATGTTGATTTATTCCATCACGTTTCTCTTTAGCAATTACCATTAAGGAAAAGTTGGATTACAATAAGTCATGTATGTTTATATTTACAATTATTTAAATACTTTTATTTTGTTGCATAATTTTATTTGTGGTTTATAAAATTTATAAAAATAATAAAAAAAATTTTCAATTATAAGAGTCGACACAGACAAAAAACGTTAGTGGAAAAATAATAGTCTTAGAAATTAAAAACTTAACCAAAAAAATCTTAGTATTTGCATTTACGCATTAGGTATACTCTACATGATAAAAGTTGAGTTGCAACTACACGCAAATTAATATTATCCAATTAATATATTTTAATACAACTGTAAAGTTACTGTACTTAAATAAAAATGTTATTGGGTTTTCTACAATTTTTGATAAAGTTGCCTTATGGGTTGCTTAAACAACCATCACATGCTATAAGAAATCAGCCCTTCCAACCAACAACCAAATTGTATTTTTATTATAAAACTTCATAGATTCTTTAGCATATTTTTTTTAATAATAAAAATAATTTTATATATAAACAAGTAAGAGTGCTATATTCGGCTATGCTAAACATTACATGCCATTTAACATATGTTAATCTATTTTAATGGGGTAACTCAAATAAAAAAAAAAAACAAATAGGTATTGGGAGGACAAACATTAAAAAAAGTGTCATCGCATCTAAGTAAAGCATTTATAAAAATTGTTATTATTTTCTTCTTCTTCTTCTTCTTCTTCTTGTTTTTGGTTTTTTTTTTAATTCTCTATTGCCCCATGTATTTGATTTTTTGATAGTAGTTATTTTATTAAGCAAGATTTGTTTCAACTTAAAAATTAGATTCAGGCGTGGTGTTTTGCCCGCTGCCTCGAAGAACGTTGACCTTGCTGATTTTCAATAGCAAAGTTTTCGAAACTATGTCTGATCGACTTAAATTTTCTGTAGCTTATCTAGTGCCTTGGCAAAATTAATTTTAACTTAAACACGGACGGACATCGCTCAAATGACTTCGCTATGTATAAGAACTCAGAATATACATACTTAATGGGGTCTAAAATGGAAATTGTAGAAATTACAAACGAAATACAAACTTCGATATGCTCTGTTTCCACCTGTGGTGAAGGATATATAAAGAACTAAATTGAAATTAATTTAAATTGATTTGAAAAATATTATTAAAACAATTACGAGAAAGCCAACAGCTATAAAAACACAATCAAATCACTCAATTTGTAAAGCTATCAGATTACATTCAAAGGTGTCGGTTGTTAAACAAAATTAATCTAGTTGCTATTTCTGAATTTCTATTAGTATTAAAAAAATAATTCCAGGTAATCACACATAATTTTTAATTTTTCTATTAAGTAGGGAGCTACGAATTCATGACAAATCAGTCGTTGTTAAAGGAAGTTTTAAATTAAGTTAAGGTTGTTGTGTAAGGTTGTTTGAACAAAAAAACCAAACCCGCATACATACATATGTGGAACACTCACTCAGTCAATGTAAATAATGGTCGTTTTTCATAACGTGTATTTTTTCCTGTCTTTAAATTTTTTTTGGTTTTTAACATTTATTGCGTCAGCATAATAGCCACAATATTAAATAAATACTTTCATCATTTACTTTAACAATAATAAAGAAGATAAAAACAACAATTACTTGGAACTATTTCAAGTAAGAGATATTGTCCGAACATTAAAGACACTCGTTTTGAGGCAATAGTATAATTTTTTATTTATATGACTTATAAATAAATAGGCACACTTAGGCTCAAAAGCTATGGACATTTCTTTGATTTTTTTCTCAATACAAAAGTAATTAAATCTTTTTGGAAAAACTTGCGAATAGTTTTATTACTGACGAACTGATTAAAAAAATTAAAAACTGATTTAACTAAGTGTGGATATTAACGTTTGTCACTTATATTTAATAACTTCCAATAGCCACGTCTTCGTCAGCGTGTCATTTATATTTCATATTTAGAAAAATATGGTTTTAAAAATTTATTGGAGAGTTTTGTAAGCAGCGTTAAAAATTTTTCATCTACAAAAATAAATGTCCTGTAACTGTTGGGTCCTTTCACATTTTCTCAATTTTTTATTTGGACCAAGCTTCTGAGGGACCTCCTCACACAATTGGAAATGATGCTGTTACAGTTAAAAAAAATTTAACATAACTGCTTTAAATCAAATCTTTTGTTAATGCTCTTTTAGGTCTTATGTTATATGATTTGTTGCACACCTAAACTTTTGTATGAATAATTCGTTGAGTGTTCAATCGACTTGAGATCTAATGACGCAGTTATTATTAATATGAAAGTAGTAGTATATCATTTCTAAGAACCGACAATATAAAATGTACTATAAGAATAAGAATACAAGAATCATTTGTTTTAATGCAAGCGTTAAACAACGGTATTGTTAAGCTTACGTGAACTGCTTACTAAATTTCGTTTTAAAGAATTATATTTGTCTTTTAAGAGTGTACTACTCAAACGGTATAAAGGACTTATTTGACGTAAAGCTTTTGCTTCGGGACAGACTTTTACAATTTTCATTAACAAGGTATGGCCCATATAAGCTTCGGAATATTTCGTCAGTGAGTCCAATCTCTTTGATAATGTAAATATTAATGATTTTGAACGCTATCCGAGAAGAACTGTGAAAAATTAAATATATATAAAAACTGTTTCATAACAAGTTTTTTATTAATTGGCGTTTTGTTTTATAAGAATGGTGAACTTAGCAAATTATTATTATTTTTAATTTTGAATTCTTGCAAAATATACCAATGGTCTATTTAGTTTACACATTAAGGAAAAAAAGAAGTAGTGGACCAATTTGTATGCAGTTCTCCTGTATCCTTTATCATCCGGAATGTAATATTGTTTTAAAAGGGCCTCATGGTTCTTACTTAAAAAATACACAAGTATGTAGAGAGAAAAAATGGAAGAATATACCTTTTAAATTAGCTCAAAATAATTTTTCAAGACTTGCAAACAGAAAATTTTCTTATTTCCTTGGTACAACTTTTATTTATTTGCACCACTGTACATTAATATTTAAGTATATTAAATAATACGTTCAAATATGCACGTACATAGGTTCAAACATAAGTAGGTTTTTTTTATTTTTTGTTAAAGTTAATGTAAACTGCAAAAAAAACTTTAAGAGACGTAGCGTTTAAGATGCATAGAAATATTTTTTAGTTTTGAAGTAAAAAAATGCCTTGCATTAAGAAAACCCAAAAAAAATATTGATAGATTGCAAGTTGTTGGCCGCTGGTTTCCGTCGTGACCTGCGTTATGCAAAATATAAAAAAATAAATAAAAAACAGTTAAGTTTTGCATTTTCTTTGCAAATAAGTAAACAGTTTAAAATAAAACACTTTTCGATATTTGAAATAAAAATAATGCTGCCTTTACCAAAAAAAATCTGTCGAAAATTACAATTAATCTATTAGTTTTCTATAATTGATTATCTTTCATAATAAATTAAAAAATCCATATTTCATAGTTGAGAAAATATTTGCATCATCATTAAATATTATTTTGTTGATTATTAAAATTATATTACAGCATTTAAATAGTTGCCTGCAGAATAAAAATCTGATCAATATTTTAAAATGTGTATTTAAATCGATAAGCAGGCGATATTTTTCATAACTTGTAAAAATAATAATACTGACACTCCTTCAAAACAGATATAAAAATGCCATTTTCATTACTCTACATGCTTTTTTAAGGAAGTGTTTTCTAGACTCGTTAAATGCTTTTTCTAAGCAGCGGTAAAATGGGACAGCATTCAAAACACAGCATAGTCTAATACATACTGAAGATAAGTATTTATATGTTTCAAGCTTCACTCTTCTGTGCCCTAGTTTTGGAATGGAGCTACCTATTATAACATTTAAACAGGCAGAAATCAGTTCAACCACAAAAATGCTTTAAAGAGGACGCAGCAATGCACAATTTGTAATTGTTATTATAGTGGGCAGGATAATTTACATTATGTTTTACACACTATTGTATTGTTTTTCTATCAAGGTATAAAAATAATGACATATTCAAACTACATTGCCTATAGGTACACCCTTATTTTTTTGAAGTAGTTATTGCGGACAAAATATAATTAACATTGTTTAAATTTTACTTGTCACTCTATAAAGAATTAAAAGATAAAGCATACATCAAAGTTTTAAGCTATACAGACACCCTTTCATTTCCAATGTAATACTTGCTATAGTGAACAGAGTAGCAATACACGCTATAAAGACATCAACTATCTATCTAGAACGGTTTTAAAAGTGACGTCACATACGAGAAATTGCCTCAGTTTTAAGAGAACCTTTTACGTTATTGAGGACATGGTAATATTCACTGTGTTAGGTTTTCAACACTTAATCTCTTACAGTCCACCCTAAATACGAGCGTAAGACGTTATTTAACTGTCAAAAATTCTCATGCCCATACAAAATGTATGAGACCAACCCAAATAGCGCGACGCTAACGTTGAACAATTGAAAAATCCAATTTTGACGCGGGTAAAAAGTGAAGTTGGCTGCAGAAGAAGTGTTGTTATTGTTTTTTTTTTTTTTTTTTTTTTTTGTGGTATATACAAAAGTATTTCCAACAGTAATGACATTACAGCTACTTTAAGGTCAATTTCGCGATTTTATCTCTCTTAATTATTTGAATTTTGTGGTTTTTAGCAAATAAGATAAGTAAACAATACTGTTCGTTTCACAACGTTGGCGCTCGTATTTAAGTTACTCATTACAGCGTAAAAACTAGACGCTAAATTACGTCGTGCCTAACGCCCGTATTTAGGGTGGACTGTTAGGGTTCTGAAGACACAGTGTACAAAGTATTTTAGTAATTTGCGCTTAAACATTTATAAAGTTCTCATCCTTTTGGGTTAACAAGTCTAGATCCCCACCAGGGATGTTTTGCGTTGAAGTCGCCGCCAACTGTAAACCTGTTGCCAAGATTTTTGAAGAACATATTGTAATCTTCAAATTTTACATTATGCCTTGGAGGAAAATATACTGAATACAGTGCAATTTTAGTGTTGTTACAACATAATTGTATTCCACTTGCTTGTATAGATGTTTTGATTACGGGATTTAAGACCATGTATTTTAACGTCGACTTAACTAGGACAGCGGATCCGGCATGTGCTTTGTTATCAGGGTGATTAGCTTCAATCAAGTCAAAGTTTGGAATTTTATAATAGGTTTTGGAAGTAAAATGAGTTTCCGAAATTAAAAGAACATCTATATAATTAATTTTAAGAAAAGTCTCAATTTTTTGTGTGTGATTGGAAGCACCATTGGCATTCCATACTGCTATTCTTATATTTACTTGCATAATTTGGTTATAATAACGGTCATCAAATTCATTAATTTATCCAACATGGATTCTAATCGTGACAATATCTGAGACTCGTTATTATTTAAGCCGCTTCTTGCAGCTTGAGAGTATGAAATATTTTGTGGATTATTATTACTGTTATTAGTATTATTATTTTGCGGGCCTAAATTAGGGAAATCATTAGGATTTATTCGAAAGTTTTGAGTTCCAGGTTGATTTCTTGGAAATGAAGTTCTTTTTGTGTGTATTAATTCTTGATAGATTTTGCATCCTTTGTAACTAGCGGTATAATTTTGAAGACAGTAGACACACTTTGGAGGGGTATTAATACCCTTGGCGCAAATAGCTGTAGGGTGATCACATCCACATTTTACGCATTAAAATGGTTTATGACAGTATGTTTTGGTATGTCCGAATTGCTGGAAACGAAAGCACTGAACTAAATCATCTTTCCTTTTAGGAGGTTCAATGGTTACAAATGCATTATTGATATGCCGAATATTATAGATTTCTTTATTGTTGGGATTCGGATCAACATCTACGAAGAACATAGGAAGCGGTTGTTTAGTTACACTACTTTTCACATTGATAAATCCCTTACTTGGTGACCTAACAGAAGCAGTTCTGCTTTAATGTCTTCAGTAGGTGTTGAATGATGTATTCCTTTAATAACTACTCTGTAAGCTCTTTCCTGCCTTAACTGATAAGTATGAAATGAAATATTCTTAGATTCAAGGTACTTAATCACCTTTCTATAAGAATCAATAGTTTTGATCATTAGCCTTACTTGACTATCTCTCATTGGTTTATAATGAAAATAACTTGCTGATATGATTTTACAAAAAGCCTTAATCATTATACCTATATTGTCTACATTAGGAATAAATATTGGCGGTGGTTTTGGCACTTGATCTTCTTCATATTTGTTGGTATCATTGTCGTCATCAACATTTAATAATTGAAACCTGTTTGCACCAGATGTACTTGGTTCTTTTGATAAATTTCTTTTTTTATGCACATGCATATTAGGTGAACCACAAGAACGCCGTTTATTTGCTGTGCTTTCAGGTACTTGCTGCCAAATACCATCATTTTCATCACTATCATCTTCACTCAACGTTGGCATATTGTTTTTTTTTTTTTTTTGCAAAAAAAAGTTCACAACTTTGTTCTTGCTTTTAAAAGGGGATTAAGCAATAATCCCTTTGTTTTTAATTGTTTATTATTGATATTTTAATGACAATAACTTTTGAAGAATATTTTACTTGATAAAGCACACTATACGTCTACTCTAAACCGCGGTGTGATCAAGACTGATGTTTAACAAATAAGGACATACATGACATCATCACGTGTTTCATAAGACACTCTTTTGTTTTTAATATTACTTTTTATAGGACATAATAATTCAAAAAGTTCAGAAGCTGTCTTTTGGTATTTAAAAAAATCATATGATTTAAAGAGTCTGCCAAATGAGTTTCAAGAAATATGTAATAATTTTGTGTGTTGTATGAGAGCACGCTTTAATTTTTTACAATGGGCCCAATCTGTTACCATCGTCCTTAAAAAAAACAAGGTTTCCAAATAGTTTAAAATTTTGAAGTAACAAACATTAAAAATAATAATACACACGAACTGATAAGCCTCTTCTTCCGAATTTGCTTAAGAATGCAAAAAATTCGTCTTTTTATACAGGGGGCCGTTTCAACATTAAAATTATACAATATTATTTTTCTTAAAATTCTTTAAACTTATTGAAGAATTTTGAAGAAAAAAGTTTACATCAAATTTACTAAAAGATCAGTCAGCGAGCAAAACACCACGCCTGCCTCTAATTTTTTTATATTACATGGAAGGAATCTAGTTTAATGAAGTAACTCCAATCACAAAAAACAAATATTAAGGGCGAAAGAGAATTAAAAAAAGAAAAAACATCACGTGAAAAAATTGGCAGTCGCCTAATTTTCCGAGGTATAGGTCTCTGAACTTTTCATAGAAAAGTACGATTTTGTGCCATATTTTTCAATACATCCATATGGATATCATTTAGCAGCTTTTGAAGAGATCTTTAAGAAAGTGCTATAATTTAAAAAAATTTAGAGCTGGTTAGTTTTTTATATAGTAATTAATTTTAATTTTCTGTTATGCTAAATTTGTTTTTTTTTATTGCAATTACTTCACTAAACTAGATTCACTGCAAGGTGAAAGGTATATAAGATGCGGCATAGCCGAATATAGCACTCTTACTTGTAAACCAACTTAAAAAAAGAAGGAGGTTATAAATTCGACTGAATGTTGCTTTTTTATGTTTGTGCCTGTTGGGCAACAGTTACGTGTCATGAACGAACCCAATGGTTTCCCAAATAATTGGAAATATTTTATAACGGGTTTTTAGGAAAATAAGATTATACATATGTGTTTTATTTTTCGGAATAAAGTGTGATGCTAACCATAAAACACAATTTCTCTCTTACGCAGCATTTGCGATACAAACAACTGTGATAACTGGTTGCATTTTTTTTCATTTTAGCATACATGTATATATAAGAATATAGAACATATGTATATTAAATAATGAATTATGCAAACAGAAAACGTAATGCAAAAATTATTTTGATGTCTACGTTCAAAGCAGCAGTAATTAAATTTAGTAAAAAGTATAAAATTCGGTATCACTGAATACGGATTTAAATGAACAACTACATAACATTTTTTGTTTTTTGGTGTGAAGTTTAGCAAAAAGAATAGAACGTTGTTAATTAGTAGAAGCAAGAAGAAGGAACATAGCAAAGAAGCTGCTTTGACTTTGAAAGGGTCAAAAGTAACAATGTTTCTCTCCACAAAGTAAAATCAAATTTAAGTTAATAGGTGTGCAAGTGTAAAAAAAAGTTCTTTCACGAAACTGCTACTGGATAACCGATTCACTGCAATGACCAGTGATTCTTTAATCAAAGGCAGTGTTGCCAGTTTTTCGAGCTTTCCCGCCAAATTTCGCCAATATATAAAAATCTACACATATAATAAAACATTATCGATGTCATTTCTGTACAGTAAATATTTTTTGAAAATTTTGATGATGATTTAGAGAGAGTAATCAATGTGGAATACAAAACACAAACATTTTTAAATTTCTCTCTGTGTGCTTATCTGTCTGTGTTCGGGTCATGTAAAAAATGCTGGAGGTAATCCCTTAGAGGATACTTTTTTTTCGGGAAAATATGTCATTTCACAGAGAAAATAGAGATACAAAAGTGAAACCATCTAATTTAACCGGTGTAATGATACGAAAAAAGCTGGTTACAAAACTTAACAACAAATATTTTAAAACACATTTTTATAAAATCAAATTTTTATAAAACTGAAAATTAGACAAGGGATTGAGATTTTTCATTCCCAAGCAATAGCAAACAAACTTTTGCATACCCCGGATTTCCAGGTATTCCCCGAGAAAAAAGCAATTCTTAAAGAAAACAGGCTTATTAAATGATATAATATTAAAAAAATTAACCGATTCAAGGAATAATTAAATGTTTTTTATGGCAGCTGACTAAAAGGGGTAATTCAAATGATGTTTTAAAACAGTTTTCAGTAAATAACACCTCATATCTCGAACCTTTATGTAAAACAGTAAAATTAAAAAAATATTGTATCAACAACCGCAAGTGCAAAACTAACTAGAAAATTGATTATAACCTCTAAAAAATTTTAGATGTCTACCTATATTCGCATTATAAAAAGCACAAGCAAAAAATAAGAAATATAACAGCAAAAAATTTTCTTCTTTAAACTGACAAAGAAATTGAAAATTAACTACTGTGGTTTTAACAACATACAAAATCATAACCAAATAAAAAAGTACAAAAATGATATAAAAGGTATAAATAAAACAAGGTAAATTTTGGCTGTATGTTTTTGTTTGCATAATAGTTTTTTTTTTTATTACATTTTTTATAATAACCTAAACTATAAAATTTCACCCGAACGAGACTGTAATCAAAACTTTGATTTCTAGGCACACAAAACGTAATACATGCAATATAATAAACTTTTAATATTGCGCAAATAAAGTTGAAAAATTGAAAATATTTTTTCTAAAACTTATGACTTTAATCAGAAATTATTTTACAAGTTCACATCAAACGATATATTATGATTTGTTTTTAAATTGTTTTTCTTACAAATACTCGATTTATTATTTACAAAAACATTACTACGGTTATATTGAAATAAATTAAATTAAGCTTTATTATATTAGCGAAGTAACAGAGACCTCAGTGCTGCTACAGGGTGAGACAAAATCTTATGCTTACAATAAATGATTTGCATAAAAACTGTTAGAAATAAAAGTTTTTTATAATAATAATTTAATAAAAATATTTGGCAAAATATTATGCTATTAACATATAATATTTGTATAATAAAACATAATTTATTTTTTATTTAAAAAAACTGATGCTTTAAGTCAGCTAATTATTATAATAACAGCTTTTCAACAAACAAATAAATTGCATTCTTATAATAAAATCATATGATTTATAAGGTTAAGCTTTCATAATAAACATCTTATTGTACCCGTTGTTGCCGGTAGGTACTCTATAGTTTACTATTGGGCTCCACTCCTAACATATCAGAAACAAAATTTTGCAGCCAAAAGTATTATTTTGAAGGCAACATATTAAAAATCTCAGTAGAAACGTCAACAATTTATCAAATGTGATAGTAAAATATACACAAGTAAGAAATTTGATTGCAATTTTATTTGAATTTAATATGAATAATATGTAATAGTATTACGATATATAGTTCAGTTATTAGCAGCATGTTTTTCTTTGGGTAATTTCTGTGCAAAACATAAACGAAAAATTAAGTTTTGTTATTGTTTTTAACAAACCAAACCCATTTTTATTTAAAGTACAACGGCAGGCAGTTAATACAAATTTTATTAATATATTTGTATCCGTAAATGCCCGCTTTTCCTTCTCCTTTACTCATTTGGCTCCCAGCTCTGGAATATGATATCTATTAGGTCTTGTATATGGAAAACAAAAAAGAAATGTGAAAATTTTATTTTATTTTTAATATATATTTTTAATATATTAATGCGATAGAAATATTCTTGGCATTCTACATTAACAGGCTTATATTTGGATGTATCAGAAGGTAAGAGGTCTAACTCCACGAAACGAAAAGTAAAAAATTTATGTTCTCATTTAGTCGGTTATGCATCACTTATGCTTAATTTACCGTAACGACCATAAACCTTTCACAGTTTACGGTTTAGTTCAAGCAAATTAGTGCTCAAAACTAATTCATTGCTCACCGGTAAATTTTAATAAATAAATATAAAATTGATTTTGAGTTCAATTATTCGTTTATTTTCACAAACTTGCCATATTTGATGTTTTATTAAATTTGGTGATTAAAAGACGGTAACTAAGTCAGTGACCGAAAAATATTTTTAAGTTTTTCCTTAAGATTTTTATTTTAAGTCCAGCTGTATTGCTTTCTTGTTATTATGTTATTGTAATTCAATGAGGTTTTATCTTTTTCTTTCTGTATAATTTCTTTCAACTGTATAGTTTGTAGTGAGTCGAATTTTAATAGTCGTCTACTATCATATTTTCTTTTTATAGTAGCAAATTGCTTAGTTTAAAATACACATGTTTCTGTCATGTTCTTTGACAGTTGCTACACTACAAAATGGACGTGAGTTTTTTATTTTATTTTTTTCGCTTTTGCAGTCTGCCATATTAACGGATAAACTGCGATAATTTTCAATTTATTAGTGAAATGCGAGTGTCTATTAGGGTGGTTCTCACTTTATGCTAAAAAAGAAATGCAATGAAATTTTCGACCTTATAAAACAATACAACAGATTTGCAGCAATATGAATTTGAAGCTTTGAAAGAAATCTAAATTTTTTTTACAACTGTAATACTTTTTCATATAAGACTTCTTTTTACTCAACGTAAATTTTGGATATACTCGTATGTTGAATAATATTAAATCAGCGTTATAGTGTATTTGTGTATGCACGTTTTGTGAAAGCTATGGTATTTTAGGGTTTAACTGTCAGTTAGGAGACAAATAAATATCACAAGTTCTCAAAAAATTTTGTTTGTATGACAAATTTTTTATTTATTACTGCAAAGCATATGTACTTTTTTGTTTTAAGTTTAGGATATTAGAATTCAACAGTTCAAAGATATGCCTAACTTAATTAATAAGGAGTTAAACCTTAAAACTAATATAAAGCAAGCAAATAGGAGCTTCCCTAGAGTCAACTAAAGAAAAATATATTAATTTACTTAATTTTATATTTATTTATACATATAGTATAGTCGTCTTAGGAAAAATAAACACTCTTGATATTATATTGTTGATCTGATATAAAAAGCTAAGTTTGCAATCCAGGTATATTCCTAAAACTTTATGGTGTGACACAAATATTATGGGATCCTCTCAAAGATATATTGAAGGTGGAAGTAAACTATGGGAAAAAAGTGTGTTCTGTGCAGTCTGCAATACTTCTTAACTCATTATTAATATTATTGGTAAGTAAGTATATAATATCTGCTTACGTGTAACATTTACAGAAATGTATTATACGATACAGCTCATTCATATACAATAAAAGTATGAATGGTCCTAATATAGGCCCTTGCGGTACACCCCTTAACACTTCTAGTGTAGATGATCTTTGACCGTTAAGTTCAACGTACTGCAGTCTACCCTTAACAAATTAAGACAATAAGGTACATTCCGATTTATTAAATTAAAATTCTTTACTACGTTTATGACATAGTAATTCACAATTTAAGGAATCAAAGGCCTTGCTTAAATGTAATGGAACAAGTATAGAACTGAACGATTTATCCATGTAATGCCTTAATGTCTCTGCAATATCTAAGACTAGGCCCGTAATGTTATAACATTTCCTGTAACCAGATTGATAAGGGTTTAGTAAGTTTTCTGAACTAAGGTGATGTTGAATTTGTTTTTTTTGTACTATTTCTGAATTTTTGAACTTGAACTAAGAACACTAATTGATCGAAAATCTGAAAGAAACCGAGGTATTTTTACCTTATGGGCACAACGCTACGAACTTTCCAAAAGCATAGGAAATTCTGAATAGATTATTACTGAGTTGATCAAATAAGTAAGAAACTTTGATATTTTAGACATTTTATTGGAATACCATGCGGACCCTCGAGTTAGATTTAATACTGCTTAATGCCTCAAAAACTTCAAGTTCATTAACATTTCTAAGATAAAATTTGTTATTTGCATTAAAAACGTTATTAAAGTTATCCGAGCTGCTAATTGGTGGAAGAACGTAGTGGTTGTTAAACTCATTTACGTCAATAAAATCACTTACATGCTCATCTACGAAAACGGCTTCAGATCATATTTGTCTTTAAAATTGAGACTGAAAACAATTTTCACAATAACGTTTATTAAATAACCTTCGCTTACGTCTTATGAATGCTTTCAACCTATTTCTGTATCTGCAGTAAGTTTTACGATTTTCTGTCGAATTATTGCTAATAAATGCATTCCAAGCTGGATTCCTATTTGCGATCTTTATCTCAGTGCAGTCCATCCAGGCGTCATTATTCTGAGGGAAAACTTTTTTAAAGCAATATTTAAATCAAAAGTATCAAAAATAAAACAATGTGATAAAAAATATCTAGTTGTTCGTAAATATTTGCAGATTCATAAATATTCAAATAATTAAGCGGGCTCTAGGTTCATTGCAGAATAAACCCTATAAAAGTGTTCATTGCGTATAAAAGTGTATTGAGGTGTTAGTCCCTGAAAAAATACAAAAAAAAACTACTTTCGTAGTTTCAAAGGAACTTGCTCGTATTTATTTGCAATAAATAATTATCAAATTCTTAACAGCCAGACAAAATGTTTTTCGAATTTAAAATTTAGAGTATGAAGGACTATAGCAGAAGGCTTAAAATTAATTTTTACTATCGCAATAAATAGGATGTTTCAAAAAACGAACAAAAAAACTTACCATGAAAGTGATTAAACAATCTCAAAATTAAATATTCATCAATTTATCATTTTTTTTTTCAATTTTTTGAAACTTGTATTGAAGTTAATAATTTCCCTATTCTTAATTTGCTTCATTTTAAAAGCAAGTTATAAATATAATATTTTTAAAATTTTTAATAAAATAAAATGAAATTTCGAAATGAAAATTTTTAAGCCAGAAAAGATATGGGAATAAAGCAGAAGTAAAAAACACAATCACATTTTAATCACTTTGCTTTATGATACATGATGGATTCATAAAAACAGGTATTTTTGCTGCACTGACTACCTTAAAACTGATTGAATTTAAAAACAAGGGTTCTGTTTTTTACTTTTACAATACTCAATTTGCAATATTTCAGCTTACTCAGACTAAACAGATAAAGCATTTTTACTTTGAGCAGTTAGCACGACAAGTTATTTAAGGACAAAATGGATTAATTGAAATATTATTTAACTCAATATTTATTTGTATACTTGTACGTAAGATATTTTACTCTTGGAGTTTATCTTCTTAATGACATTAAATTCAATTAATTAAAACAGAATTAAAAATAAATATCCTGTTTATTGGTTTTAAATATCGTATATTGTTATGATCTCATACCCAGCAGGAGGTTTCGTTAATCAAAGAATAATAGAATGTTTGCTTTATATGTTGTGGAATGAAATCACATTAATGACGAATTAAAAATTGAAGCTTGAGATAAAAGAATGACTTATTAGAATATCAATCGTGTTAAAATATTGAAAAAACTCGCCATTTAGTTTCTCACTAAACTGCAGCCAAGAATACAAATGGCCGTAAAGATTCTTCCAATTTTCTAGCAATTTAGTAACACAGAATCTATACAGTCAAGTCGCAGTACTCAATTCCAATCGAAACTGGCTTCAATTTCGAAGTAGGTTTTTCAAACAACAAAAACGAAAAATTTGTTCGGCATGAAAATACTTTTAAATTTCAAAGTTGAGCTTAGTTTCTTTGAAAATTTTTATTTGCAGTCTATAAGTTTATTCTTATTATGTGCTTTGTTGTTTAATTTGGTGTGCAAAATATTGCCAAATTTAAAGTGTTGAGATTCAGCATTTTTAGGAATAAACAAAATCGATCGTAGTAGTAAATACAATATTAAAACCATCCCGATTGGAACGTGAAGCATGTCTGATAATAACAATTAAGGGCATCAAAAAGACATAAAAGAAATTCAGAAAATGTCTTGTTTTGTAACTAAGTTGCTTCACAAGCTTCAGCCCAGTTTGATATTATTTATTTTAGACAGAAAAAAAATTATGTTGTCATGTCAAATTATCTACTTATTGAATATTCAACTAGAAAAATAATGCCCAATAATTCATATAAAATCCGACAATGCCATGTGGCTTTACTAAAACCTGGATCACTCACCTACGGATCATTAAATTTCAATATAAGCATAAACTTTTACTATCACTGAACTGCCACTCTTATCTTAACATGCCTACACTCTGCAACGTTGCACTAACAAAATTATTCATTTATCATTCAGTATTCTTATTTCGTTTTTTTATTCAAAAAGTTCATTCTAATATATTTTAAGGAAATTTAGATTTGAAAATATGAGCATTGCTTTTCATAAATTTAAGAACAAATTCCTATAGCAAAGAAATTCCTAAAGAAAAAAGAAAAAATATTCTTTGAAGCGAATACAAAATATTAAATCTTTTTTGTTTTAGTTAGATTCCGTCTCTGTTTTTTTATTTACCAAAAATAAGGGCATTTGTACTTATAATATTTGAAAGGATTTTGGATACAAAACAACAAAAAAATCATAGCGTGTTGAATTCCCTATTAAATAATTTAAGTTCATAGACATAATATCAGCACCTCTCTATACCAATTTTCTTACCGCTTATTTAGTTCATCAGGAAAGTTACAAATGTTTTAGAAGATACTTAATTAAATTATTAAATTCAAACAAAACAACAACAACCAACAAAAACTATCAGCAGTAAGCAAAAACGAAAAAAAAGAAAATCATTCGTGGGATATTATACCCTTTAAAAATTATAATATTTTGCACCAATAAGTTCTCAAATATAATGTAAGAGTATTAAAATTTAAAATTATCCTTTCCAATAATTTTCAATATAATTTTTTCATTCAAGGTTCGGCTTACGAAAAATTTTAACTATAAGTGTTATTTCATAAAGTATAAAAACGTAATCCAAAAAAAAAACATCTTTGTTATAATTATGTAACAACATGATTTAAATAGAAAAAATCGATATTATTGGAATTAAATCTTGCAACTAATGCAAATAAAAAACCTCAGTAGCAACCTTTAAAATGTGTAAAACAGTTTTTAAGTTTTTTTTGCGTTCGTAAGTTGTTTAAAATTAGATTTTTCTACTCTTCGAAAAAAATATATTACCATAAAATAATTAACCCGTCCAGATACAATCACATTTGTGGAATATATTAATTCATTTACTTATTCCTTTATTCATTCAACTCAATTGATTATTAAACCTTTCACTAAACGTGAAAAATGGCTACATCTAAGTTTATCATTCCGTTTGTAATTTCTACCAATTCATTTTATGCATAACGAATTTGATTGCGCGATGTCCCTCTGTCCATCCGTGTTTGTAATGAAATCAGCTTTTGCAAGGCACTAGGTGAGCTAGTGAAAAGTTAAATACGCCAATCGATTAGAAAGTTTTGGTATTTTCGTTGTTAAAAATCAGCAAGATCGGTCCAGCTCAGCGGGCAGAATACCATGCCTGCCTCTAATATTTCCCTATTTTTTGGAACAAATCTAGTTTAATGAAGTAAATTTAATAAAAAACAAAAATATGGTGCGATTGAGGACTAAAAAAATAAGAAAAGAACATCAAGTGCACAAATTGGAAACCTCCCGTATTTTCCGAGTCATGGTCCTCTGAACTTTTCATAAAAAAGTATGATTATGCACCATACTAAAAGTTTAAAAAAATGCATAACCCAATAAGAACCGATGACATTTTTATATAAAATTATATATAGTACCTAAGTTTTTCTTCTTTTTTAATTCCTTGATTCTTTTTTCAATTTCCTGATTTTTTATTGGAATTACTATAATAAACTAGATTTACATACATGGTGAGAGGTTTATAAGATGCGGCATAGAATGCTTAATTTATTTATTTGTATTTTGCGTTTAAACATGATGTTTTTTTTTTTTTTTAATTTAGCAGTCAGAAAAAATATATTGTTTGTGTTTAGTTTTTGAGTTTTAGTTGTATGAGCATATTTATGCAAACAAAAAATGCTTCTTTTACTTTTACTATTTACATTACACCGAATTCTATTTTTACAAGGAAGCTTGGTTCCAAAAAAAACCCTTGTGAAGACAACATTGATCGTGTGCAAAATTAGGTAATTTTGGTTTCTTGTTTTAAAACCTATTAAACTTAGTGAATCAGAAATTATTTCAAAACAAGTGTTCATTTTGATTTTAATAAATCACATACATATTTTATGTTTATTTGCATTCTAAGCTCAATAGTAGTTCAAATTAAATGTGAAAAGTTCAGGAATTGACATGTAATATATTCGGCTATGCCGAATCTTATATACCCTTCACCATGTATGTTGTATGAATTAGCACTCTTCCTTGTTTTAAATAAAGATTCCCTATATTATACAAATTACATTAATTAAACGTTATTAATTTTTCTTTTTAAAGAACTGTGTTTAACAAAAACTAAACAAGAATTATATACTGTGTATTTATTCATGTACATATATTTGCATATCTTCAGTCAATTCCGTAATAATACTTCATATATATGTACTTTAAACTGTAAAAATCTTGTGCTAATCTATAATGTCATAGCAAACTTAGGCTTAGACAGCGCGTTAAGCAGATATGCTACTGTTCGTTTGTTCATAAGTGTTTGTTATTTTTAAAGAGTAATGACAAAGGTATCTCTATCTGGTCAATATATGTGTTTTATTTTATGTTATTTCTTTTTATTGAGTGGTGTGTATTTATAGTGTTGCTATCTATGCAACAAACACCTTACACTATCTAACCAGTACTTATCAAAACGCGGCTTGAAAATGATGTCTTTACATCGAAAGCGCTCGCCAATCGTAACAAATAAGCAGCCGGTGACGACGGTCTTCGCCGAAAGGTATGACAACAGTATTATATTTACTGACGGAATAAATCCAGTTAACTTATTACCTAAGCATTTTTATTTTTAACCGACTCCAACAAATAAGAAGATTATCAATTCGTCTGAATGTTGCTATTTTTAATTTTTGTGCCCGAAGATCTCAGTCGTTTCTCACATGTGTTGCTTAAAGGTTGATCTAGTCTTAAAATCTTTCATAATCCTTAAAATTAAGTAGTGTCCCCATACAACATACATGTTTTTTACGTGTAATATAAACGGCATAGGGCACCACTTTAAAATAAAGACAAAAAAACTGAGTATCACTATAGTTCCCAATAACAAAAATAAAAGGGAGTCGGCCACAGGTAATGTAAATTGACCTATATGGGCTTATCTTTTGCACAGTTATAGACAAACGCTTGAAAATTGGACAGAATGTCGATTGCTATGACCGTTATAGAAACAAATATTTATATCAAAAATTATAAATTAAAGGGTGCGGCAGTTGTTTATTTAGTTTGATGTATATGTTTATACCTTTGAACAGTGTAAACAGACAGTTGAGATTTACAAAGAACCTGTATTGGTAACTCCTCTATAACAACAGGTATAACATTTGGACTTTGAAATTAAAAGGTTTGATGTAATTTTATGTATGTGGTTACACTTTTTAACCATTATATACAGATGGTTAAAACATACAAGAGACCTGTATTATTGAGTCCCCTATAAAAGCAAGTATACAATTTGAATTTATAAGTTAAAGGGTGTTCCCAAAATTCATGTTATTTGACGTACATGACTGTATCTTATAATTGTTTTATAGAAACACTTGAAAAGTAGACACTTTGTTTGGTGTAGGAAGAAGTATAAACATTTTTAATTAAAGTGTGCTACTATAGTTGATGTAATGTGATGTATATGGCCTAACTTTTGGAACGTTTTAGGCAGACAGAAAAAATCTGTTTTTTTGCTTTGTTTGCAAGAAATATTTTCCCTTTTGTAGCATGTACAGAATTTTTCCGTATCGGTCCAAAGCGGACCAGGCTTAAAACTCAGTAAGTTTTGAGTCTGCTATTTGCAAATATATTATTAAAGAAAAAGTTTGTTTATATTTTATTATAAGTCTTTTTATCTTTAATAATTAAAGTCTATAAAATTTATTTTTTTAGTAGAAAACTATCCTTAGTATTGCATGCGAAAACTTTTATAATTGATGCAAGGATGCATCAAGTTATCTCGTGCACAATACACATTAAAAATCATAGTCATTGGTTTATTGATTTAATAAGAGTAGTAAGAAATATTTTTCAATTAAATACTCTTAATATGTGTAAAAATACTAAATCAAACAAATATTTTACATGCGTATGTATAGTGCAAACAGTTACATACATATGTATATGCCTTGAATTTGTTTATATGTATATTTTAAAAAAGTAATTCAAGCTACATTTTATTTTTAATTTTACGTTTTATTTTGAATTTATAGTTGTGTATACATGCATTTATCTTTATTACTAACGCAATTACAACTTAAAATTTTGCTGAAATTTTTATCAACTTCCAACCAAAACATCATTTGCTTAATTATCGTCGTAATTATTAATTTTGTACAACTCCAAAGGAAACGAGTATAAGGAAAAAAGCAGGTAAATTTTCAGTTGTGACTTATCTTGTTTAGTTTGTTCATTTGTATATCTGCAATTATAGAAAATTTCCCTTTTCCCCGGCATTAACATGTAATAAAGCTCAGAGAATTTTACGGTTCTTGGAAAATTTAGAAACACCAGCCTATCACTTAAGTTTTGAGATTTGCATATACTATGGGCAAAATTTCAAAGTTGAGCTAAGATAAGAGCTATTTTTTAAATTTAGTGAAATTATATTCCATTGTTTACAATGCGTGTAAACTGAATGTCAATTTTGAATTTTCGACACAGCGGCTTAAAGTAGAAGACTTTTATGTTTATAACACTAGCACTTGGCGCTTTGCGCTTTAGTAATTAATTTTTAACGATTGAATGATTTATCAAGGAAGTTTTATCTAAGTATCCTCATAGGTTATTAAAAGATTTCGATGTTAACTAGATGCTTTGTGGCGGAAAATTGAAAAGTCTCAACTTTCTATACAGAATTGGTAAAGAATCACTGATGAGCTACATATATGAGCAGTAGCGAAACAGAAATATGGTTTTGCCTTTCCCGCATTAACCCACTTCATTTTTTTGTTTTAGATAATAAATATTTTATGAGAATATCATGAAAGACTTATATTTGAAGAAATCATCACAAAAATATTCTAAATAATAAGTTTTAATATCAATATGTTTACTTTAAAAATTTTGTTTTCCCGCAGGTGGCTGTTTTTAAGAAAAACTAGGAAGGGTGCTATTTTCGGCTATCCTGAATCTTACATATCCTTCACTATACATATAATACCACATGTACCATACTGAATATTTGCCATTATATAGTGTATATAAAAATCGGCACAACAAATTGATTCCTTCAATAAAGTGCTTTTTTTTGTTAAAACAAGGTCCTTTTCCCTCTAGGATTAAAAATTAAAGTTAAAAAAGATATGTAAAAATTAAAGGCAGGCATGCTGTTTTTCCCGCTACCTCGAAGAACATGGACCTATCTAACTGATTTCCAATATCAATATTTTGAAAACTATGATCGACTGGCGTATTTAAATTTTCTCTAGCGCATCTAGAGTCTTGGAAAAGTTGAATTCAACACTAACACTGACGCATAAGCAGACCGACATCTCTCAATCAACTTCACTATGCATAAGAACTCAGAATATATATATATATATATATATATATATATATATATATATATATATATATATATATATATATATATATATATATATATATATATATATATATATATATATATATTATGGGATCGGAAAAGAATATTGTAGAAATTACAAGCGGAATGATAAAGTAAGATATACCCTTTTTCAAATGTGGTGAAGGTATGCTTTTCATCACTTACTACTTGGTCACAACTTATTTATGCAAGAATCTGATACAGTTATCTTTTTATTTGCTTAACTGGAACAACAATCCTGAGCAAAACTTACAATTTTGGAAAAAAATGTTTTTTTAACAGAAAAATTTTATGGTTGTTTTATGCATAAATAGTATAAAGTATATAAGATTCGACTTCCATTTATTTTTAAAACTTATAAAGATTTATTCTGAAAATCTATATACACCTGACTATTATTTCTATAAGACACAGAATTCACGAAATAATTAGACAAGAATTTACTATCCCACTATCGCGACACGTTGTTTTTACTATAATTCTTCATTTTAAAGTTTTGTATTTTTAAACCTTTCGTTAAAGTTGTTTTGATAAAAACGACTTTTGATTGATGGTTAACCATTTAGTTGTCAATTTCATAATGGGAAGGAATTAAATTAAACTAAAGAGATATTGAAAAAATATTTTTTTGTCTAAATAAAAGACTTTAATGACTAGATGTTCTATTCGAATATCATAAAACGTGACAACTAATTTTTAAATTTTGCTTAGAATTATTTTATAGAAAAAGGACGAATAAGATTAAAATAAGCTCTCGTAGAAGACTTTAGAATGCTAAAACAAAAAAAAAAGTAAATAAATAATAAGTTAAAAATTCTTTTTAAATATATTTCCGATATTTGACATTGCCTCTGTAATATAGTCTGTCTTTAGCACCGATAACGTAGAAACATTTTTGCCTAGTTTTTAAATCACAAAATATAAAATCTTCAAATTTTTCAAAAAATGCATTTTAATTTTCAGATTAAAACAACATTTTGTGAATATTGACTAGGCCTTTAAGACAATGCATAACTTTTAAAAATTAGACGACGAATTGAAGAAATGGCAATCATTAGAAAAATTTACGGGTGTAATGTAATCAATTTTTAGGCCACATAGCGCCATCCCTAGAAAGTGTATCGTACCCAGCTTCAACAACCTCGCTCAAATACTCCTTTGCTATGACCCTTTCGAATTTTGAATCAACCAGCCTTTACCCCTTAACAAATGACTGAGTTATTTCCCTAAAATATTTAAATTGTCACACTGTGCACTGTTGAACTCTTTGCTACCGTCTGCACAAATTAACAGATTATAGATCGCTGAACAAAATTTCGAGTCGATCACTTGTAAAATACAGAAACAACGAGTTATTTTCGGGACATTTCCCGATGAATTAAATTTAAAAAAGAGAAAATATTTCAACGAAAAAATTTTTACGAGAGGTGTGATTGTTTACTATAAGAAATTGTATTTCTCTTATTCGAATACCTTTTAACACAATGCAAAATAAGTTATAAATTTAAAATTAATTATCAAAGTGTCTTAGTTGAATTTGTTATTTTTAATGTTTTACTCAAATACATATAAAAATTTATAACTATTAAATGCTTAAATTTACCATTTATATTTTAGCTGTCATAATTTCAATTTAATATTGCAAACAGCAAACAACTAAGGTAAAAAATATAAGAAAAATACTTCCTTTTATTATAATAATTAATTCAAATTATCTAATATAAAACTCATTCATTTTAACAACTGAAACAACCACAGTCGATAATAATCGCTGAAAACACGCCAACATTTTTGAGGTGATATAAAATACTTTAAAGAAACCGAAAGAGGTAAAAGCAATAATTTTTCATTTAAAACTGTTATTTATTATTAAATTTTGTGTAGGACAAGAGCAACACTGTCTGCTGCTGTTAGTTATTCTCTAAAGCCTAAAATGTTTTTCCAACTTTAGTGGCCGTATATCGGCAATAAAGCGGCGAATGTTATTTCCAAGTAGCCAATTGTTTCGGGCTTATCGCCGTATACATCTTATGTCCGCACATATAAAAGTCTAGAGACTCACACGATCATGGAAGCAAAGTCAAGAGTCCGAAACATAAAAATATGCGGTAAACAAATACATCCTTCAGTGAGTTAATTGTGGCACGCGCTGCGTGACATATTACGACGTCTTATTGTTGCTGCAGCTCCTGCACATCATGGTTGTTCAACTGATGAACGAAAAGGTCAATGGCTCTATAGTGGTCACAATTAACTGTAACGTTCTAAACAGCATCGTTTTTAAAGAAGCACGGTGTAATGATTCTATCAGACAATTTTCGTGGATGTGTCTCAACAAACACTTTTTCTCTTCACTTGTCTTCACTTCTGTTTATTGACGTTTCCAATTAAGAAAAGTAAGCTTTGTCGTTAAAAAATCGCTTATGAAAGTAAAGAAAGTTGATCTGCGCCTTACTCTGTCATCGTGTGACTTCAGTTGTTGCAAAAGTTAGATTTTATAAGAATGCAAACTAAAACCTTTCCAAAAAATCTTCAGATGTCTCTATATTCTTGTTGAAATGCCAAACTAAACTGATAATAAACCACTTGTCAGCTGACAAAGCGGCCACCAGTTAAAAAAGTGTTACCAATTTAAAGTTCTACATGTCTACAAAAAACACCCTTTACATGAACACATTAAAAACCAAACCATAGTTATTATCATTATGTAGTGAAAGTTATAATATTATTAACAGTACTCAAGCAAACTATTTATTTTTAAGTGTGTGCATATCGT
The DNA here is from genome assembly GCA_937654795.1 of Cistogaster globosa. NCBI lineage: Eukaryota > Metazoa > Arthropoda > Insecta > Diptera > Tachinidae > Cistogaster > Cistogaster globosa. The sequence continues at coordinate 69,006,801 of OW569405.1, forward strand.
ATCTTTCTATCATTAAAATTTAGTTTATTTATTCATAACTTCCAGCAATATTCACAATACTATTTATTTTTTCATGTTCACTGCTTCTGCCTTTGGTTATCTTTTATTGTACAACTTTAAATGCTACTGTTGCTGGTGAGCCTTTTATCTTTGCTTTGCTGTCTGTGCAGATAAACTCTGTGTGTGGCTGGCTTGTCCAGGTTCCAAGTTATCATGGTTAATAGACGACTTAAACCAAACAAAAAAATTTAAATAAAAAAGTTATTGCATGGGAAATTAAAAATTAAATAAGATAAACATTTGTTGAAAGTTTTTAACTATTGTCTAATCGAATGTGGTAAAAAGATTAATAATTTTAAGACATCAAATGTTCAATAAAATCCTTATCTGTTATCACAAATTGTTTATATTTCTCCATAAAAGTGGAAACTATGAGGGAAAATAGAGGGATACCAAAAATGTTTCTGCCACAAATAAAATTAATTGCGTTGGAGAAAAAATATCATATCAACGACGTGGTTTGCTGTTTATTATTAAAAGTTGCTATAATATACGGCATGGATTGGAAAATGCTAAGTTAACTCGCTTCTAGATCGTTGTAAGATTCTCGAAACGTAGACCAACTAAATTAAAAATTGAGACACTTTTTTAGGTTAACCAGCACATCAACCAATCTTTTATTTTCAAGCCTTTCGAATTGTAAGGTTTATTTTAGGATCGCCAACACTCTCCAAATTAAAAATCTATCATTTTTGATTGCTCAGTCAGATCCTTGAACACGTATATTTCGAACAATATCGCCAATGCGGCGAAAAACCCTTATGTAATTTTTAACAGCTTTTTGACTTGAAGTGATGACGTAAACTTCTAAATCGGTCAGATTTGTATAAAGTTAAGATCTCTATGGTCAACACAATAACTTTATTATTTAAGACGTACCTGATTTCTAACTTAATGTATGGGTGCGAATTTGAAAAAATTAATAAAAAGAAGCTAAATATTTAGATTTTCGCTCCATTTTAATAGGCAGCCACGCTTCAATATTTTTGTATCGTTGCTTAGATTCCGGTCAAAGCACCAAACAAAAAACAACATTCTCATCTACAATCTAATAAAACAAGTGCTATATTTGGATATGCCGAAATTAACATACCCTCACCATATTTGTAAATCTAGTTCAGTGAAGTAACTCTGATAAAAAAAAAAGAAAGAGAATTAAGAAACAAGGCAAAAAAAATGAAGTACTATTAAAAATTTTACATAAAAATGTCATCGGCTCTTAATGGGCTAAGCATTTTTTTTAATATTGTATTTTTTGAAAGATCTCTTTAAAAGCTTTAAAATGATACCCATATTGATATCTTAAAAAGTATAGTGCACAACTGTTATTTTCTATAAAAAGTTCTAAGGCCTATAACTCGGAAAATATAAAATTTTCCAAATTTTTTAAATATCAATTTTGGTATCATTTTAAAGCTTTTGAAGAGGTCTTTAGGAAAACAATAAGATTTTTAGAAAATGCTTGACCCTATAAGAGCCGATTTCATTTTTATGTAATTTTTTTTTTATTCATTAATTCGCTGTCACCTCTATATTTGTTTTTTAAATTGGAGTTAATTCCATGTTCAAATTATATGGAAAAAATAAAGGCAGGCGTGATGTTTCGCCTGCTGGCTTGAAAAACATTAATCTATCTTGTTGATTTTTAATAACAAAATTTTCAACACTTTGTCTGGTATATTGGCATATTTAGATTTTCTGTACCTCATTTAGTACTTTGGCAAAGTTCATTTCAATACTAACACGGAGAGATAGATGGTCATTGATCAATCGACTTTACTGTGCATAAGGACTAAGAAGATATATACTTTCTGAATATGGATACTGCAAAAGTTACAAACGAAATGACAATCTTAGATATACCCTTCTTTCATTTTTGTGGTAGTGGGTACAAAAATAGTGTAGTACTTCTGCAACAATTTTTCATGCATTTCTCATTAAAAATCTTTATGCTCGTAGCTTGAACAGAATATACCCGACAACGCAAAAATTTGAAATATTTTTTCCCTTTCTTTAAATATTTCTTTATCTTTATACAAATTAAATTATATTAATTGTGTAATCAAAATTTAGAGTTTTTTAGTTGTATTAGAAGACACTTTAGGAACATTAAGATAACGTTAATTTAGAACTGAGCAGCACAATTTAAATCAATAAAAAAAAAACTGACTTCAAAAAAGACAAATTTAAAGTCATGTTTTCCTCAGACGGTATTTTCACCTGTTTATGTTAACACATGTTATTTATTGGAGGAAAATTGAGGAAGGATTTTTTAAATGACGTAGAACAAAATATGAATACAGATAAAAAAAAAATATATATCAACTATGGGAACAGTCTTTAAATTCTTCATTAAAGTTTTATACTTGATGTTATGTCCGATTCAACAACACAGGTTTCTTGTAATTATTATCTGTTTATCTATAACGGCTCAAAATCTTGGCTAAATAACTCAACTATTGAGACACGCTTTAATTTACAACTTCAAAACGAAATACTTTTTTTATATTCAGGTTTTTATAAATTACAACCGTCTGTCTACAACTGTTCAAAAGTACGGCCATAAATGTCAAATAAAATAGAAGTTATTTTTATTATTATGTCAACGACTTTTCAAAAGTATGGCCATATACATAAAAACAAATGAAATATTGGGGCGCCCTTTAATTCAAAATTTTGAATTCTTATATATATTAATATAACCATCATAGCATTCCAATTTTCAAGCGTTTGTCTATAAATTTTTATTGGGAGCTAAAATGATACGCAGTTTTTTTTTTCATTTCAATTATAATACACGTAAAAGGCATATATGCTTAGTGGGGGACACCCTTGCATTTTTTAAATTGTGAACTATTTTAGAACGAAACCAATATGTAAGCATAACCTTTTAAATAAAAAAATCGGTTTAGAAGTGACCGAGTTCTGCGGGCGGAAGCATAAAATGGAACATGCTTCCTTTTTTAAAGTCGGTAAAAAATCGCTTTTGTTCAAATAAAATTTTTAAAGCTTTTTAGAAAATTTTTTTAAGTAAAATCATTAAAAAAATGGTTTTTGTGAAAAAAGGATACTTATGACATAGTGGGACAGACAGTAAAATTAAGATAGAGATATTTAATAGTAATTGTAACTAAAAAAGTTATTGTTATTTCACACGTTTGCAAAAACCTGTGTAGTTTCCTGATGTCTCTTAACTCAAAGTTTATTGTTTTTTTTTTCTTTAGTTTCCGATTTTGTAGTAGCACAGGATATACACAAATTAAACATTTTGAGTGCATAATAATAACACATGATCTAAGCAACACGAATGGTGGCTTAAGCAAAAGTGTCGAAGAAACCACAAGATGAAAAACTGTAGGATTTTTATCTTACTTTAAATTCACCAATTTTTTTTACACAGTATCAAGTGTGTGAAATAAAAGCTTCAAGGTGAAATATAAAAAGGGAAGTTGCAGTAAGAAAAAATCAACACAAAAACCAGCAACCAAAGAAAAAATTTGTCATTTCCTTCTAAAATTTTGCAAAACATTTAAAGACAGCAAAAAAAAGCACAAAACACTGAAATGATTTAATTTATTTAATTTAATCTTACGCACTAAACGCATATAAAAGGATAGAAAAGAAATTTCTGCTCACGTTTGCAAAATTATTTTAAAACTTAGTTAGCGTGTACCATATTTAGAAGAGAAAACTCTGAAATATTAACAATAAACACTTGCTTCTTTAAAAAAAATTAATTGAAGAATGGTTTTACAACAATAAAAAGCAAAATAAAGATAAAAGTATCCTACCTGCTTAGATACATTCCCTTGGAAGAAGAAGACTTCTAGAGGAAAACATAAAGGTTTCTGGTCGCCTTAATTGTAAATTTTGAATATATTGAAAAGTTTATAACTTTAAAATTCTAAAGCGGAATACTCAAAGTATTATTACACTTAATAAATTACAATGATTTTTATCTAACCTTAAATTAAAAAATTTTAAAACTAAAAGCCAAATCATGGAAATTTCAAGCCAACTTGGCGTTAAATGCAGATAATACTGGTAGACTGTGCTTGTGAGACGGTAGCGCACATATTGTGTGAATATCCGATACTGGCTGGTGTAAAGGTAAGAAACAGCCATAATCTTATTAGATTTGGATCCCAATTGCTAGAAACTCAGTGATGAGAAAGAAGGCCAATATTTATCAGTCGACAGTTTAAGATCACTAATGTCAATCCACTGTAAACTACAAATCGGCTAATTATAAGCACTTTCCTCGGAAGGGGAGTAGAAAAAGGACACACTAAGGAAGCTGTCTGCTTCAACAAAAAAAGAAAGGGACAAAAATTTCGCTTCAGTTTTATGCGGAATGATGAAATAGTACATCTATCCAAATAGATGAAAAATCGAAAGCTCTGCCAAAATGATTGCTCTTTTCTTCTTAAATCTTTTGCGAAAAAAAGCAATGTGTGTTTGTATAACCTCGACAAAAAATCTATTTTTGAAGCTTCCAGAATAACTAAGTTTTTCATAATTGCAAATAAGGCAAAGTATGGATCCACTTTTTTCCATTATGTCCAATGATTTTTTTTAGTTTTTGCCTAATAAGCATTCAAATGACATGAATTAAATGGAAAAAGAATACTTTAAAATTTTATTTATGTGAGTGATTGTTAAATTATTCATTATTGCAGCTTTAAGGTTATTGCAAAACAAGATAAAAAATAAACGACAGATCATCACGGGAGACTGAAGTTCAAAAAGCTTTTTCTTCTGGCATTTTGAAGTGATTGATCTTGTTCTTTAAACCATTGGGGTAACAGTCCTTCGAAAATTTTTCACTCACACGATTTAATTTTATTCAACTCTAATATTAATTTTCTACAGCAAATCATTCCACCATAAAAACTAAAGGGTGGTCCATATATAGTACAAACCCTTTGCTTGTGTATCCAAATCACAGTTGCAAATTTATTAATTTTATTTTCTACATTATTTATTATAGAGTACCAACCTTGCGATAAGTTTTAAATGTAATAATAACAGTTTATAATTAAAATCAAATGCATGATAAATACGTCTTCTAAGGCATCACCCCTAATTTTCTATCTGCTTATATTAGTTTAAAAGCTATATATGTACATCACGTTTTCATAGGACACATACTCTGTAAATATTCAAAAGTCACTACTGATAATTTTCTGACTAGCAGTACCTACGACATCGTCCTCGGGGGTGTCATAGAATCCAAGTCGGTTTCGCTTTTTATTGGACTTGAAATCCAATATTGCATTCTTTTGGTGTCATGAAATCGTCTTGGTTTTGCCTTTTTCGAACAACCATAAAACCAATTATCGAATCGGCTATTTTGCGTACTTGTTGATATGCTTAAATTTTTAATGTAATTTTTTAAAAAAATTTTTTAGTAAATTGTGGTACTTCTGTTAAAATATTGTGTAAAACGTGTTTTTTTTTTCTTTTTTCATAAAAAGATTATCAGCCATGGCGCTTTGTTTTGGAATAACGGCAGCGCAAGACGGTATTTTCTTAGACAGTACGAGCCAGGCGTACCTTTTTCCACCATTGATATCTTTTTGGGGAGGACCAGCACTATTTGGTGATTTAGTCAACAGTTGCCAAAGGGAATCAACGATTGGTTTATCTCGTTTGGTGAAGCCATTAGCCAAATCTGGATACTTTTCCATAAACTCTATGATAATAGGGTCTTGCGTTCTATTTTTATATTTATCCCTATTTTTCAATAAATTATTAAATTTTACATATTTTGCCAAAATATAATATAATTTACTTACATATTTTTATAAAAACGCCAAGATTAAAAAAAAACATTAAAAGCAGGCAAAATAATTCTATCAGCATCCAGCTACTTGTTTTATTCCCAATACAAAAACTGAAAACATAATTTTCTGTGACACTTAAAACAGACAATAATTCCAATTCGAACATAAAACCAGTAACATTTGTTTCTATGAAACCAAATCGAATTTTTTATTGGTTTTAAATCCAATTCGAATAACATAGGATTCTATGACACCTCGGATTTATTGTAGAATTCTGTAAACAGTGTTTCCATCTATTAAAGTAAAATATGCTGACAACTGTTTAGTTTCGTTATACTGGTAAAATTGGTTGCTTTTTAATTTGTATTTTTATTTTCTTTAAGAAGTATTTTATTTTAACAAAAAAAGTGTCTATATTTGAACCAAGGAAACTTAATTTTTTTATTAAAATTTTTTAAATTTTTTTATTATTAAAATCCAACTAGCAGTTTTTACGTGATGGGAACACATACAAACAGGCAAAAATTCCAAAAAACAAAGTTTGCGAATTTTCCTGTACAGAAAGAATCCCGCTACAATTAAATTGTATGTATAGATAACGCAAATTATTTTCTATAATCTTTTGCTATATTTATATACAGGAGTAAGTGATTTATTTCAGTTAAAACAGTTGTCAACAGAGAAAGTGCTTTCATGAACGTATGTATATATGTACCAACATAAATAGCAATTTGTTGTTACAAAACAAAAAATTATGCAAAAAAATAATGGCCAGCCTAAACTCATAATTCATCATACGAGTTTTGTAAGTTAAAAGAAATATAAATTTACATCAAACGATAAACAATTAAAGTGAATTGTCTATCTATAAAAAATTGTTATGCCAAACAATTAAAAAATATTTTATTTATTGTTAATTTTAACAGATACAGTGACGGATTTCGTAAAATAAACTTGCCTTTTCTATTATTTTGACCAGTATCCCCCACATATATTTAAAACAACAGGTCTGGTGCGATCAAGTAAAACATATTGAAATTTGCATGGTAGCACTTTACTTAATCTTTAACCAAAGCAAAGATATGCATCGAAGAAATAATGCTTTTAAATCCCGTTAATGTTTGTAGTGAAATATAAGTGCACATGCATTTTAAAGTTTTCTATTTCTTTTTTTTTTAATTTGCATTCTTGTAAAAAGTTACTATAAATTCCTGTGTCAAAAACATTTATGAACACGATATGTGGAGTACGGTTAAATATCAGTATTTTGTCAAATTATAGAATGTTTATGCATGTATGTATATATGTACACGTGTTTAAAAATTAAGAATTACACTGGCTTACAATTTTTTATTTTAAGAATGTTTAAAGTTTCTATTTCATTTTTGTAGAATAATTAGCGGGTGTTGACCACGAAAACAGAATTTTTGTCACTTTGAAAATTGACCAGATAATAAGACATTTAAATTTTATAAAAAAATAAAATCCAAAATTTTATAATATTCTAGTAAACTCTAGGTTTACAAAAGTTTTAAGACATTAACTCATCAAAAATGCTCTAATAAGTTTTCTATTACAACATTCTAAATAAAATCTACAATATAAATAAATAATTGCGCCGAATCTATATAGACTTACCGTGTTTGTTAATCTAGTTTAGTAAAGAAACTCCAATAAAAAATAAAAAAAAAATTGGGATGACAGAGAATTAAAAAAAAAAAATAAAAAATAAGTACTATATACAATTTCACATTAAAATATCATCGGCTCTTGATAGGTAAAGCATTTTTAAAAACTTAAATAATTGCTAAAAGATCTCCTCAAACGCTTTTTAAGTGATACCTATATTGATATCTTAAAAAGTATGGTGCATAATCGTACTATAAAAATCTCAGAGGACCATAACTCGGAAAATATGGGCGAGTTGTATTTTTTTACTTCATGTTCATGATCAATGACCTTTTGTCTGAAACTATGAACAGAAAAGAAAAGTGGTTTTAACATGATCGCGCCACGTACCATACGACAAATGTTCACTTCGAGAAATGGACTGGATTCTGCTGATAAAGCAGCAATAATTGATGCCTTGGAACCTAACATTGCTCGTATTATTACTGACATACGGCAAGTTACGCGCGAAAAATAAAAACCAGAAATGGATGTACATAATGTACTTTGACTTTTGACTGTACTTTGTATTGACCTTTGAATACATTTGTTTAATTATTATCTTAGTTCTTAAAAAACACAACTCAGACCAAAAATTGATTTTATTTAAGTTTAAAAAAATAATAATATAAGTTACTGGACCATTTTTTATTTTCCTTAAATTTATATAGAGGAATATTTTTATTTAATAAATGAATATGACAAGTTACAGCGAGAACAATGAAGGTGTGCTTTATGTTGGTGTGCCCTTCGTCTAACCAAATTAATACTGATTAGTTGGATAATAGCTGATGTTTACAAAGTACACAACCTAGATCCGAAGAATGCTGATGAAGGCAGTAGCGATCCAGAAAATGCGGCTTTACATTCTGCTAGGGTCTAATTTTTCTTGTGTTCTTTGGAAAACGTCCGCATATATTTAAGTAAATAATTTGTAGAAATTAAATTGAAATTAAATTATAAAATCCACGGCTCAAATTCTGATTTGGGAAAAAATAAACAAAAAAATTATTTGAAAATAAATAAATTATAATTTTTCATATTAAAAAAAAGATATTTTTATTTAAATAGAAAACAAATTAAATAAATCTAAAGTTACCCATACACGACATGTTTTTTACATCTGACATGTCAACGGCGGTTGAGCATTGGCGGTATCATAATTAGCCGACTGAAGATAATATATTATATGACCAAAATTTGGAATTGCTTTTAACTATTTAGCAACAATTATGTAAATTTTGTATCATTATTCAATGCAAACTGATCTTCTGCATATTTTTTTTAGTAAAAAACCTAATTAAATTGACAAGTCTTCAGTAATTCCGCAACGCACGCAAAACTATTTTAAGACGACTACAAGCCATTTTAAAACCGGACGGCTTGGATATTTGTACAGTGAATAAAGCGAATTAATCAAAAAAGATAATTTTTCTTTTAATTTTGATATTATTTTAATTGCTGTTACAATTGAAATAACACTACACATTTCAATTGTTTTAGTTTCTAAATCCATTTTAATTTTAATAAAATTTACAAGCAGATCAATTGTTGTAAACAAATAATAATTATGTCGGACGTAATTATACATGTACGTTTGTAACCAAATATTAAAAGTCTTCTGTAAAATACCAATTTTGACACACATGCAGAATTACATTTGACTTACACAGATAAAAAGTAAGATGTAAAAAACATGTTTATTAATAGAATTCTTGCTCAAAACTCTTAAACTAATTATATGTTTATATTTATTTGAAAGTGATAAATTTATTGTTCTAATTTATAAGCGTTTCTTTTTTATTTGTAATTGTACACACAGATGAATTATCATTATTTTATTATATGCTTAATAAGTATAATTATCCAATAAATGTAAAAAAAACACATTTCAACGAAGAATAAATGATTTTTTTGCTGTATTGATTGACTTCTTACTCAACTCATTCTTATTTTTTTTTTTTGTGTCAAGGTCAACTGTTAAACTTACGTATGTTTCTGTACACATGACAAGCCCAATATTTGTTTTGTTTTCATATTCACTCGTATAAGGAATATTTTATTATTGAATTAATCAAAAGAAATCAAACAAAAGAAAAATTTAATAAATATAAAACAATAGCAAAATATTTCTGAAGTGCAATAATAACCAGATGTGCCGTTTAATTTTATATTTAAAAGAATTTTACAAATAAACCCTGAATTAATTTTTGTTACGATTTATCTGAAAAGAAGCTTTTTTATGGCCTTTTAAATTTTATCTCCTGCCCGTTTTCATTCTTTTGTTATGACCGTGCGACATTTGTTAACGCAGTTAACGCATTTGATACAAGTTAACAAAAGCAATTTTAATAAAAGCAAATAATAAGTTTTTCTTTGTTTGATATATCTAAGATCTCAAAATATTTTATACATTTTTCCAATTAATATCATAAGAAAAATAATTTTTTGCATTACTTAAAAGAAAATAAATTGTTTTCAAATAAAAATTCAATTATATTTTTAAATAAATAATAAATTGCATCAGCTCTATATTCAATTAAAAACAATTGAAGCAATTTAAATTAATAAATAATCAAATCAATTTTAAATAAAAAATATTTATATTTTTTATTAAATAAGGCTGTAACAGGTGGATTAACGATTTTCTTTGTTTTTACTTTAGGCCTTAAATTTTCATAAAAAGTATAATTCGTTGTTTCACACTGATTTATTATATAACACCTGATGGTACTACATAACTTAGAAAACGATTAAGAAAAGTACTGAGTTGTATTCATCTTCACTTAGCGGATTATTAAAATAATTGCAAATCCACTTGATCTCAGAAATTTTTCATTTAATAGGTGTTTAACTTGCAACGAGTCTTAAACTTTAAGCTGTTAACTTAAGGTTGTTAGTACTTAATATTCAGATGTTGTATGCGAGATTAGTAACGGATGTATGAAGCTTTTTTTCAAATCTGAAAACCACATCTTTATAAGGAAAATCGTCTTTAATGTCCGCATCGTCCTGGAGAAAAACAAGAAAAATTAGTAATTAATACTTGTTTAATTAAGCTGTTGTATCACTTATAATGCATTCGGTATAAAAGCAACGCTAAACATTTTCTTTTTGTAAATATGATAATACCTGGACTAATAAATATATTAAAGAAAATTAGACATGAGCTGCAGTTATCTAGTGGGTTTTTGTGGTGTGAGTTGTTTTTTTTTTATCAAAAATTATTGATTTTTTTTAAATACAATTTAAGCATGTGGTTCTGTAAGTAATAACAATAAGTGGTATAGATGAAAGAAGAAGAAAAAATCTATTAAAAGCATATGTGTAGAGGTTAGTGTCATAGATATAGTGTCATAGAGATACCTTTTCAATAACCCCAGTACCAACCTTACTAGAACCTGTGAGAATTCTTCATGATAAATGTTCACAAATTTATTAGTAATAATAATATACTTTTCAAATAATTTATTTCTAATTTTGATTATTTTTACTTTGTCTTTAACTTTATTTTATCTCCCACTTTAAAAGTTATTGTAATAAAATTTTAATTAAATTTGTATAATGTGATCATAGCAAAGCGTAATAAAATTGTTTCTTGTTTTGTTTTTTTATTTTTCTATTGTACACAATAGGCATTGTTCTTTTGTGTAAAATATCCGAAACCAATTATTAACGCACCTGGTTTTCTGAAATATGACAATCGATATGCAAAAATAGCAACAATTTTTTTAAGGAATTGCTTGAAAATTTTAATAAATTAAATAAATAAAATTAAATTAAATATTTATGTGGCTCTTTAAAATTTTTATGTTTATGACAGTTTATGCTAAAGATAATATTAACAAACAAAAAATCTATGTTTTGTTTAAGTTATGACGAATTTGGTATTTGATTTTTATTGAAGTTTGTGAGATCTATAAACTCATCCAAACTAAATGGACAACTTTATAAGTAAATATTTATTTAAAATAATACGCATGTATGCTCTATTAATTTAACTCCGATACCAGCATCTCAGTTTGTTACATTTGAGCTGTTCATTAGAGTTTAAATTTATTTTTTTCTTGTATGAATATTTCAATGTAATGCTATCTAAATGTCAACTTAACATTTTGCTAACAGGCTTATAAGGGTTATAATCACTGAGATGCAAAGCAGTAGCATGTTATTATTTTAAACATAGCCATTAAATTTTTTGCCTCGAAAATGCTTCTTATATCTGTGATGAATTATATTTCAGAGAATTATATTTTGAATTTGAGCAGTTAAAAATAATTTTTACGTTAGTCATCCTTATCGGCAGACGTATATGATGATAGCCCGTAAAAAAAAGAGTTTGGTACATGTTTAATATTTTTTAATGTTTAATAATTTCTTTTTAATTGATCGTTGGCTGAAAATTTTGAGGCCATTTTAAACTATTCAACTAAAAGATTTTTTGCGCTCGCCAATCGTACCAAATAAACAGCCAGTGACGACGGTCTTCACCGAAAGGTATGACAACAGTATTATATTTACTGGCGGAATAAATCCAATTAACTTAATACCAAAAGATTTTTTCTTGTATTTTTCCCATAAGCTATTTAGGCCTATATTCTTAAATTTAAATAATAGAATGTTTTTGTTTTTTTTTAAGGGGAATCTATTTCATTCACAAAAACAAAAATCAGTATATGAAAAACCACTTTTTACATTATATATAACAAAACTTACATTAAATTTGGTGTTAGTTTGTTACATTAAAACATCAAGTACTTTATAAAAACTAGATTTTTTTTTGGTTTCATAGTTATCAAAACAAGGCAAATAGGCAAATTTTTAGTATTTTTCCGGCATTTGGGAGAAATATAATTTCGTATACTTCGTTCGCATGTAGAGAAACTGGCAGTTAGTTTTTTTTCAAAATAAAATTTTGATACTTGCTTTCTATAAATTAATTTTATAAATTTTTTTAAATTTATGTTAACGTATTCTGAAAACTAATATAAGTCTTAAGAAAAATTTTAATACAAATTTGTCTTAATAAACAATTCGAATTCATTGAAATTAAGAAATTTTATGACAATTTGTACAGTTATAATGGACTAGATTTGTTGCCAGAATTTTTTTACTACATACGCTCTTCTAAAAACTCACGCAGCCATCACTGACACAATAATATTTTACTGCGTCTAGACTCGAAGTACGCTATGTCTCGTCTAGAAAACTTGCTTCGGGAGTGTGCACAGCCTTAATATTGTAGAATCTGCTGAGACTTCTCCAAGACTTAAACACTCACGGTCTCTCACGCTATAGTTATATTATTATTTTCCTCAGTGACTAATGTTTTATCGACATTTTCTAGCGTTACAGTGAAGTTATCTTAACCATTTTATAAACAATTAGCAGCAATCCCATCTGCTGCTAAGAAGATGTTTGACTTTTATTAAGACTCCAGGATATTGTTTTTACTTAATTCATATTTTAAGCAACTCGTTAATCGGGGCGCCTGGATGACAATTTGTTTTCTTTTACCTCAAAATGCTGTTGGGATTTAAACTTGTGATTCTATGCCTCTATAAACTTAAAAAAGAAGTCCGCCCATCAGCTATTAAATAACTTCTCCGCGCTAAGCTTGTTGGAAGCGAATGTTACATTTTTCTTAGCTGAACCACAATCCAATATTTTCATATACGTACAGGGTTGCAAAATCTTATTTTCGCAGCAATATAAAGATCTAACACTTGTTAAAAAACACATTTTATGCTAACTAGAGCAATTTGATTTCAGATTCTCGATTTAAAAAAATATGATATAAAAAGTTTTAATATAATTTTTCAAAATTTATTTTTTGAAGTTTATATGTAAATGGGTATAATTAAACCGTGGTCGTTGTCATTATATTATAGTTATTTATCTGAAGTTCGACTAAGATAAACAATAATTCACCTTTCCACCCAGGCAGGCTAAAATTTGTTTTAATATTTTTTGGATAGAATTAGATCTTTGTAAGTGTGCGAATTTTTAAAATATTGTTCTGCTATGACCGAAAAAGAATTTTATTTTGTCGCTTTTCTTCCTAGTATTTTTCTTTCTTTTTTTTCTATATTTAATACGAAGGAACCATACACAGGTTAATAATGTGAATTAAAATAAAATAACAAATTTAAAAAAAAATAATAGAAATATGTATAAAAAGATTATCGTGATCTCTCCTCCTGTAAAGTAACGATTATGCGAATTAGAGCCTTTTCGCATGAGATCAGCGATATGTAGAGATGTTTGCTCAGTATCGTTGGTGGGAAATCATGGCAAGTAAGTAAAAAATTATCGTCATCTTTCTATACATATTTCTATTTTTACTTACTTGCCATAATTTCCCACCAACGACATTGAGCAAACATTTTTTAAAAAATTTATTATTTTTTGAAGTTTTTTCTGTCTGTGTTCGCATTACGTAAAACTGCTAGATGGATTTGAACAAAATATTGTGATTAGGGTCCTAAAACCTTGATTCAAACATAGAATAATTTTTTCATAAAAATAAGTCGTTTCCTAGGGAAAATAGGGAAAAAAAGTGGAAGAACATTTTGTTTTTTAGATGAAAAATTTTAAACACTGTTTATTGAATTATACATTAAATATTTAAGAACAAATTTTTTTAAATTTAAATTTTAGTATAATTAGAAATGACACGCTGACAAAGTCGCGGGCAAAAAACTCGTAAACTAAAAATAATTTTGTTAACCCTTTTTACAATTCCACCATATAGCCGGCTTCTACGTACAAGCTGTAAACTTATACACATATTTAGCTATTTTAATTGCATTTATTTTAAATATTACATAAAGTTAAACAATTTTTTATCAATAAAAATTTTATTTCTTTATCGTAATTGCTATGCAATTATTTTTGTAGTTGTTATTTTGTAAATTAGATCAGGGTGGATTTCAAAGAATTCTTCTTGGAGTTTGATTCGAACCGTTTGCTTAAAGTTATTAATAATTGCTTTGATAATTTCAAGGATTTACTGTCAAATCAAGCAATAATATCTGACATCATATAAAAAACTTGAGTGCATTTTTAATAAGTTCCTTCATTTTATAAGAATACAGTTAATTGAGCTTTAATTGCAAATACCACTTTATTGCATTAAAAATTCTCTATCTCTTACACAGTGACTCTGACTATACTCTTGATCCTTTGGTCTCTGGCTTATTAAGCATGTGCTCTTTATTGTAAACGCTTTGCTTATTCTATTATTATACCCTTCACCACAAAAAGTGGAAAAAGGATATATATAAGTTTTTCATTCCGTGTGTAATTTCAATAATATCTATTTACGACCCCACAAAGTATATATTCTGAATCTTTATGCATAGCGAAGTCGATTGAGCTATGTCCGTCTGTCCGACTGTGTTAGTGTTGAAATCAAGTTTGCCTTGGCCACAAAAAAAAAATAAATACGTCAATCGCTCAGACATAGTGTCGAAAGAGGTGCTATTGGAACATATGCTTCGAGGCAGCAGGCAAATCACCTCGCCTACCTCCAATTTTTTCAAGTCATTTGGGTCAGTTTAGTACCTCCAATCACAAACATTAATGTATGGAGTGATAGAGAATTAAAAAATAAGAAAAAAAATTTCAAGTGAGAAAATCGGCGTTCCCCATATTTTCCGAGTTACGGGGCTCTGAAATTTTCAAATTTTTTAAAATATCAATATGGGTATCAGTTTAAAGAAAAGGTCTTTAAGAAAATACTAAAATTATTTAATAATGCTAAACCCATTAGGACCCGATGTCGCTTTTATGTAAAATTTTATATTTGCATTTTTGATTGGAGTTACCTTACTAAACTATATTAATATATATAGTGAAGGATATATAAGATTCGGCATAGCCGAATATAGCACTTTTACTTGTTTTTAACACAATTCGAAGCAAATGCTCCTGTAATTCAGTAGAGTTGGCTAAGTGTCTGTCATATATGATCTTTTTTTGTATATTGTATTTTTGTCTTTTAAGGCAGTTTAAAGAAGCTTAGAAGTATAATTTTTTTATTTTCTTTGCATTGTATAACAAGCAACCACAATTTTATACAGTTTTTTTTTTGCTGTCTTGAGCAAATATAAATTGTCTTTCAAACATAGAGTTTTAAAAAAGCACAATATTGCTATTTCCCTTTAAATAAAAAAAAAAAAAAAAATTTTTTCTGTCAGCGGTTTCAAAAGATTCGATACATTGGAATCAAAAGTGGATTTGAAATGCCTATAAGTCATAATATACCTGCTCTCGAATAATATGAAATTTAAAAAATTTAGACAAAAAAATAGTTAAAAAGATCTGATTCAAATTAGAAAATATTGTTTAAATTTAATTTTTTGTTGATTATTTTTTTTAACCATACAAATTCTAATCGGCGGAAGTAATTGCGTCAACATGTTTGCAATAAATGGACAAACGTTCATGTTTTCATACGCATGAACATTTTTGTTATTAATACGTACTGTAAACAATACTACTCAAGGTTTAAAATTTTAGTTCGTGCTAAATTATAAAGACCCACGCATCAAATAGCCGTTGTCAACAGATTTAAAAAAAAAATAATGTCTTACATGACTTTAATGCACATTATTTCATACACACATTGCATTGTGCACATGTGCATAACAAATAAATTTAAATTAATGTTTGAAAATGAAAGAAATTTGCTTATAAGCAAAAACAATTTAATGGCAATTGTAAAAACTGTGGCTTTAAACCTTTATTAAGATTTATGGCAGCGCAAAAAAAATATTTAATATGACTGCACTTGTTTCTATCGATGTTTTTAGTTGGAAAAATTGCATACTATTGGTAGAGAAAATTCAAAGAAATAAACTTTAAATTATTTGTCAACGATACTGAGTACTATATATAAATGTACATAAAAATGTCACCGGCTCTGAATGATTTAAGCGTTTTGATTTCAACACTAACCAGGACGGACAGACGGAAAGACGGACATCGCTCAATCGACTTCGCTATACATAACGACTCAGAATACGAGTATATATATATACTCCGTTTGTAGTTTCTATAATATTCGTATCCGACTCCATAAAGGGTATATAAGAAAGATTCGGCATAGCCAGTAAAGCACTCTTACTTGTTTTATCCATTAATTACAAATGTATATTGTGACGAAGAATATCGGATACTAATAACAAAAAAGCTTAAGCAATTCGTCCTTCTTTAAAATCAAAACGCCGAGTCTAAAACTTATCGAAATATCGAATGTAAACTTGGGGGCAGTAATGCACCACCTTAGTTTGTATTTCATAATTGAGTAATTATTTTACAGAAATTTCGAATGAAAATACCGAATTATGAAAAAACAATGACACGAGAATTCTATCCATACATGCTGACGCTTGCAGCTTTTGTCACTTCATTGGTGATTATCTCTATTTCGATCTTCATTCATGTTCTTTGCTGTTATTAAATATACGCGTGACTTTAAAAATTTTTAATATATGTATATACAAATGGTTTTATTTTTATGTACATTTGGAAACAAATAACTGACCAAAACAGCGCAAGGAGATAAACAAGAAAATCTCTAAATTATGAGAATTAAAAATTTTAATATAAAATTATAATTACACTTTATTCCTAAATTAACACAGAATATTACGTTATTAAATAAAGATTTGTTTATTTTAGTTTGAAATGTAGACGACAGAATAATTTTAACCGATAAAAAAGATCTCCTTTACGGGGAATTTCGATGAATTAGCAAAAAACGTTTAATTTTTATAAAAAATCGTGCAAATATTTGTTTTCCGGGTAAAGATATTTTTAGCCGTTAGGGCTTGACATGATTACGTCATTAAAGTTCAAAATTTACAAAACATTATTATGAAAAACAAGTAATAACCCATAAGATTTAATAATAAATACACAATTAATAAAGGAATAACGTGAAACAAAAACGTATTAACAAAAAACAATTTTTTTTGGAAAAAAGTCATTATTTTTACTTGTAGGATTCAAAAGTAGGCTAAGTGTGATTAAGACCAACAGCTACCACGGGTAAGAAGGGACCTCACTAATAACCGGCTACACAGATAGAAGGCTCTCTGTATGCGCTGTGACTCCAGTATATTTATAGACAGTGGTCAGTCCTTCGACAAGTACCAAAATGTCTATCCAGATTTAGTGCCTTTAAACCGGGGGACTGGTTTCCTCTATACCACGAGTGCACTATGTCTGTTCGGCTTAACTTGTAGCACCCAGGGAGAACGGAAGTATGATAAGAAAGATTGATTTAGGAAGAAATTTTTGCAAATTCTTGATGACTTTTGATTCCTACTTTAAAATAATGGAAATAACTTTAACACTAGCCAATCGACCACAAACGTATAGGCTCTTGATGCAGAATGAGTTATATGCTTTTGAAAAAGGTTTTCTGGTTTTCATAGACCGCATTTAATTGCAGTGGCAACAAAGAGAAATGTCACACATCAAGTCGATAATCTATTTAGAATGCCAGTAGCTTTAAATATCACTCTGCCGCTGTCTCTTTTTTTGCAAAAAAATTTAGGCGTATATTTTGTTTTTGATCTGATATTAGACAAATTTAGTTACTTGAATTTGATTATCAAAAACACCAAGAGCTTTTAGATATGTATTTAATATCTACATATTCAACTCATAACTACAAATGAAGCAAATGTTCGTACTTCTGCTCCAAGCGATACAGTACTGGGACTTTATTCGTGACTGTCATGATAGACGGCCTTACAACGGCAATCAATATTTTTAATAGTTAATTTACTAATTTTTGCAAAGCGCATTATACAGTGCGTTGTTGTTTCACTTGAAATATACAATTTTTCAAAAAATACAAGAAAAGTATACTCCATGATTTAAACAAAAAATTGTTAAAGATAAGTGAGCTTAATGCTCTAAACTGAAAATCAAAACAAGACAATAATATTCTTTAAAAGAAAAGAAACAAGAGTGATTTCGAAATGTGTTCAGTTTCTAAGCATTTAAAAAACAATAATTGGTCAATTGTCGAAAATTACAAAAATTGCGATAATAAAAATTGAAAAATATGTACAAAATAAAGAATGAATAGAGAAAGATATACCTACGTCATCATGAAACGTAAATGCAAACAACATTGCAATCGCAGACAATAGTGAAAAAAGAAAGAACACGAAGAGTCATAAAAACAATAACAAAAACCCACCTATATATATATATATATATATATATATATATATATATATATATATATATAAGAAACTCGTAGAATTTTTCAGCGTTGGACTAAAAATTACAGAACTTAAAATAAAAGAATTTAAAAAAACAAATTATCCCTATACAAGTCATCATTCAATGACTACTTTAGAATTAAAGCGTATTTGGAAAAATCAAAATTTTTTTCATTTACACCCAAAGACAGACATAAAAAAGAAGTCTTATTTATTAAATGGCCTAAGTCAAAATATTAAGCCAAAAGAAATATTAGATGAAAAAAATAAGTTTGAAAATGATAATTTAAAATTTTTGAATGTTAGCCAAGAAGATACGACTTTTGTTACCTTATATATAATAATAAACCTGATATAGTATTGCTTAATGACATAAAGTACGTTTTCAAAACTATAATGAGGCGGGACTGCTATTTTGATTAAGAGTGATATAAAATATATTAATTATTATAACAATATAATTATTTAATTTGAATATTTGGAAACTACTATCATAATATACCCATGCAATCCAATAAGATTCTATATATTATATAAGCATATTTTCTAGCAGAAAAAAAAAACTAATTTGGAATCATCGAAATTTTTGGAACTTTGAGTTTAGCAAATCTAAACATTTTTTATATCCTAGCAGGGGATCTGAATTGTAAGCATGAAGAAGAATAATTCAAATAACCCACAGGGAAATAAATAAGTAGAATTGCCTTCGTGTAATGAAATTATATTTAGATGTAGACTGTACGCATCTACAATCCCCTCTTATCCTGCTGCTACTTAGATTCATGTTTAGGAGACGCAAGAATGATTATCCACAAGGTAAACACCTCTTTGAATTGTCTAGAATCTCTAGATTACGATAGTGATCATAGTGCAATTAAAAATCAAATTGTTAAAACAGGAAATGACAGCCCTCCCACCTTTTTGAAATAGATGCAAAAATAGATGCAAAACTTAATTATAATAAAGCAAATTTGAAAAAATTCAAAAAGAATAAGTTAGATGAACTGAAAAATATAGAACTGATACCAAATCAGAGAAGCCTAACAAATTCAGAAATAGATTTTTATCTTCTAGGACTTAAGAAATTTTTTCAGAACTCAATCCAAAAATGAATAGCCAAATATAAAGATAACAGCCCAATTGAAACATTTACCAACTCTTCTATAAAAAGCTCCAATCTGAAAAAATCAAAATAGTCACCGTCATAAAAAAATAAAATAGACTAGAGATAAACTTGTCACAGGTAGAGTTTAATCTCATGAAAACAAAGCTAGAACTAATAAAAAAGCTCATATCTGAAAAATTTAAACTGGCGCTCAATAAAAATATTCAGAATAAACTTTTAAAATTAAACTTAATAACCCATCAGAAATGTTTAGTGAGATTAAAAAACAATTTAAAAACTCGCAACACATTGAGATAAATACTATTAAAATAACACAAGAAAATGAAAACTTAGTAAATATGCAGGAATAAACCTACAGGTATTGGAAAAAGATAGTAGCAATTTTTTAGTGACAGATGATAACCAGCAAGTGAACGTTATAGCAACTTTCTTTAAATCAGTTCACTCTCATAAAGAAATTGATAATGATAAAAGCGTGCACGTACATTTACAGTATGTAAAAAGGCCAATGATTTGAGTGGATGCCGCACTGTGAATTATTTCTTAACTACAAGTACAATCCTTTATATTTTTAAAATCTTAAGAAAAAAATCTGCTGGTAAGGATAATGTTCCCAACATTGTACTAAGAAACACTCCAGAGGAAATTATCCTTGAATATTCCACCCTGTTAAGCAATAGGCTAAATAATTCATACTTTCCGTATGGATGTAAAGTAGCTAAATGGTTACTGTACCTAAAAAAACAATGACACCAGCAACCTAACAATTTGAGAACAATTAGTTAACTCCCAAAAATAAGTAAAGTATTCGAAATTTGCATTAAAAACAACATAGTTAAAGTAGTAGTAAAGAAAAGAAACCAGGATGTAATAAAAAAATTTGGCTCTTAACGCAGACATTCTACAATTCATGCAGTACATCTGCTAGTTTCAAATATACATTGGACTTTGTTCAAATCTTTGAATACAGGAGCTTGTTTAATTGATTTTGAAAAAGCTTTTGATAATGTCTGAATACCTGGATTAATTTATGAACTAGTGAATTATAGATTTCCATTTCATTTAATTAACCTCATATTTAATATGCTAAATAATAGATCATTTCAAGTCTGTGATGAAAAAGGAATTAGTTCAAAGAAATTTATCATTGTCAATGGTCTTCAACAGGGAAGGGTAAGTGTGGCAATACTTTTTAATTTATTTATTCACGAACTTTTGAATTAAGTAGAGCATATTATTGGATTTGCTAATGATATAATAATTTATCGTTCTGATAATAAAATTGAAAATATAAATGATAAGCGGCAAAAGTATTTTTGTATTATTGAAAAATATATAATCGATTGGCAAATTAAAATTAATCTGAATAAATACGAAACAATACTCTTCCGTCCACCTGAAGGAAAATGCAACAACAACATTAGACGAAACTGGAAAGGCTTTATTGTAAGATCCGTAAATAACATTCCTATGCAAAATAAACAAGTTGTAAAGGATCTGGTTATACATATGGATAAGTTCCTATACTTAAATAATCGTATTAATCTTGAATTTAAAAAAGCCAAGAATACCTTTTTTATGTATAAAAAATTATTCTCAAAATTTCTGAATTCAAAGGTTAAGATAAGTATGTATCAGTCCTTAATCAGGCGTATACCTATATATACCATATATACCATTCCTGTTATTTTTTTTTTTTATTAGTGAGATTTTTTCAAATTTTTTCTCGCATTGTACGTTAATAAATTATTACATAATTTGTATAACTAAAAATTGCGCTTATCAAATAAAGAAAATTTATTTTAATTTAACGTTTAAACATGTTTAAATCTAGATTTTAATTTAACTTTGTGTTATAGCATTGGAAAAGCTACGAAATATCGGGGGTAACGCAATGTAAAAAAGTTTTTATGATTCACTGCGATTTTATCAGTTGAGTGCTTTTCTATGGATTTACGCGATTTTAAAAAAAAACGGGGCACAAATTATCGCGATTCTACTATACTACGTAACAAATAACTTTTTTAAATTATTTAGAACTTTTAGTTTTCCGAAATAAACAAAAAAGAAGCTTCCTTTTAATATCCGACGATACGTTGGAAATTAAAACTATATTTTTCAATGTATAAAGGAAATTTAATTTTGCAACTAAGAAAAATCCTCGCTGCAATAGTCGTCAAAAATAGAACTGTTAAAGAGCTTAAGACCAAACTTACGTGTTAATTCAGATTTCTTCTACTCAGCAACTTACGTCAACACCACTAATGTCACATGTAACAAACAATATTTCTTTATTAAATTGGTGCGAAAATGCTTAACGTTTGTATTTTCATAAAACTGTGTTTCTTATTGCATGTTATAGACAAAACTATAAATTTCACTTTAACTTTAAAATTTAAAAGTTCACTTGTCACTTTGTAGACAGTTATGCAGATTAGTTAACTGACAAGATGAGATAGGTTAATGAAAGTAATGATGAATGTATTAACGGACTGGTGACTGAGTGATGTGAAACATTAAGCATAAGAGAAACTTTTGGTTTGGATAAAACTAAATGCATTATACTCAAGTTGTATGAAATTTTTACCAAAAATGTATCTGCGTAACATTTTTATAATTTGAATTTGCAAAAGCATAAATAAGGAGGCATATTAGTGACAAACAAAAGATATACCTTATTTTGTTTAACAAGTGACCTACACATAAAATAGTTTTTGTACCTTGCCATGCAATAGAAGGTGTTTTTTTTTTTTGCCATTCACATAAGGGTTAAATTTTTCTGAAAAACATGAAAAAAGTAAGCGTAATCTAGTGCCAAATGCAGATGTACAAAAAAGTGTACGTGGCTTTAAAATACACTTAAAGAAATTATTGTTTTTCACAAATTTTTTAAATTTTTTTTAAATTCTTGATTTACTTCATTAAAGATTTAATAAGAGTTGCCTTAGAAATTATTTTTTTTTTGGTTTAGAATGTATTCTATTTATTAGTGGTATACAGGCGTCCGTTGTACTTTGTAAATTAAAATGTCAAAATTTTTCAGTATGTTTTGTACTTATAATGAAACTTGCAGTGGATTGACTAAACTTGTTTAGTGGATTGAAAAAAAGTAGGAATTATATTTATAACACACAACCATATCCATATAAAACAGCTGTTTAAACTAACTTCATGGGAAACACTGTATTTGACATAATCATAATCGTAACCACAGATATCAAATATATTTTAATTTTTACTATAATTATATACAAGCTAACTATTGAATTTAGGTATTAACTGTTTGTTTTTTAATTTTGTATTTATTTTCCACCTCCGCTGGCTTTATTTTATATTTTTCGTTGCACTTCTTTTTAAACCAAAGGCAACACAAATAAGAATTGCCTATGGTTATGGCACCACTATTCGCTTAGTTACAGCCATGGCGCTATGGTATGGCAGGTCTCATTGAACCTTTGTTAAGTTTCGTAATCAAAGAATAAGTATCTAAAAATGAAAATATATCAGTCAAGCATATTTAAAATTGTATCGTGTAGGTAGCTTTGCCTTTTACCTTAATTCTTCAAAAAGTCCGTTGCGTAGCTTTTAATCTGCTCTCTTTAGCATTTAGAATGCATTTATGTCTAAAACTTATATTTTATCAATTTGAGAACATAAAATTGTTCTTATTTTTCTTAAAGTATTAAATGCATAGAAATTGTAATTCTGTTTTCAAAAATAAGTAATATTCAGGTATGTGATAAAAATCGATTTTGACATAAAATCGAGTGAAAATGTGTAAAAGGTGTGATGTGGTTACTTTTTCGTTTTTATAATATCGATTTCATTTTCCATTTTGTTCCTTTAAAAAGTAATCGTTTTGTAGTGTGATGAAAATCGTTAATACCAGTTTGAATTCATTTTAAAATCACATTGTTTGTCTTGTGTGAAAAGAAAAAAATTGAAATCAAATCAAAACAAGAAAATAAAAATGTAAGTATTTTTCGCGAAAAAAAACTTAAATTATGCCTAATTATTTCTCACTTTTAAAGGGGTAAACATAAGAATTTACAGCAAGAGGATGCTTTTATTAAATTTATAGAGCAGCATTCAGATATTGCCAGGGGCTTCACTAAAAGCGTCTTTTAAAAACTCCAATAGTTCTTTCGACGATGTTCCTGGCTGAGGTATGACTTCTGTTGAATCGTTGTTGTGGCGCACTGCTTGGGGCCCTGTAGGGTGTCATCACAAATGGTTCAAGGGCATACCCCGAATCAGCTAGTAGCCACGAACCACGTTCGCCTCTTTCATATTTTCCAAAAGGACATTCCTAGCAGTGCTCATGTTCCATATAAATGAATCATGGCTTGAGCCTGGTCTAGTTGCATCTTCGGCTTTAACATTCATTTTATAATCACAAATCTAAAATATAAATAGTTTACAAAGTATTTTTATATTTATTCTTATTTAAAAAACTCATAATCATAGCATTAATACTGTAGAATCCCTTTCTATTAAAGTAAAGGTGTTCTTCATTCTTCACACTTTTTACTGCAATATGGGTACCATCTACGCATCCTATAACTCCTGGTATTCCATATTTCTCGAAAAAGAATTGCTTGGATTTCCTGATTTCATTTTCGTTGGATTCTAGTTGAATTTGGTCGGGACATATTTTTCTCTCTAGGCAGTTTAACATTTTTGTTAAGGACTTGCAAACTGTGGTAGGGTGCATTGCAATATTGACGTCATTACCAACAGATCTTTGGAAGCACCCTTCTGCAAAAAATCGTAGGGTACTTGCTAATTGTATAACGAGTGGTATAGAAGTATTTTTCCAAGAATTCCCCACTTTATTTAGAACCATTATAAGTCCTTCCTTATTCAATCTAAAACACTGAATAAATCTGGAGGCAGGTATTAATTTTAATGTCAAAACAGTTAAAAAATAAACTTACATATCATCCGGTAAACTTAATGGATCTGACTTATGTAGTATTTGTTTTTGTTTTATATCTTCCGTTCCATTTTCTTCTTCCAACAAAATTAGAGAAGATGCAATTATAAAAGCCTTCTCGAAACTTTAAATGATTTAACTTTTGTAAAATTGCATTTTTTTAATTTGACTTTTTGTGCATAACAAAGTCGTATGAATACAGGTTATATTTTTTCAAAGTTATATTTTCCTAAGAGATACATCGGAATCGAAACTTAAATGAAAAATAAAATCGATCGAAACTTATCACACAGTTCCTGATTGTTATAATAAAATTATTTGTTCCTAAGAAACATATATATATACATTCATATGAATATAATTTGTATACTTAAGATGGAACTATAAATGGATGAGTCGTGCAAAATTTCGAAAACAAAAATGGGGTAAAATTATTTAAAAAAACTTTACACAAATCTCGCAGATGTTTGCTTAAACTTAAATAAAAAATTATTGTTTATTAATGGTGATAATAATAAAAATAAAAAAATATATATTTTTCTTTCCATTTCTTTCCATCATATTTCAACTACAACAATCGAAATAAAATATTGATTATTAGATAATATATTTCCTTTATTAAAAAACAGAGATCAAATACTTTAAATGGTAAACACGCATCAATGTTTTTTTTTTTTTTTTTTTTTTTTTGTTTGTAGTAAAAACCTTATGACGAATGTTAACAAATTTTTACAAAGACTGAGAGAAAAATTGTAAAATATTTTAAAGAAATCATAAGAAACCAAGTAAATATTAAATTGGCGTATTAGACATTTAACGTTAGTTTGACCTTGAATGGCGGAAAATGTTTATAAAGATATTGCGCAATGAAAACTCAATCTCTCTGGATACGTGATTGTCATGTGTATTAAAAGAAAAGACTTAAGAGACATGCGAATACATTCAATAACTCGCAGACTTCCATCCATTCAGCGATTAAAGGTTGTGTTTTAAAATACGTTGCTAATAAAATAAAAATATTCTTTCTGGTATAAATCAAAGTAACAAATGAAATTTTTGTTCATCACCGAGTGCAAGAAAAAGTTTGCAATAAGCAAATTAAACAGGAAAAGTATAAGCATTTACTTAAATAGTTATTATAATCCTTTATATCATAAGTTATATGATCATTATAATTTAAAACTTAAGTGATTTTTTCAAAAATATTTAACGTGTTAGTCAACACAAAAACGTTATGTAAAATTTGATATGCATTTTGAAACCTATACATACTTTTAGTATTTTGCTAACTTAATTTTTTTTACAAAAAGCATAAGCAGAAAATATGCAGCATATATACATACATATATATATATATATATATATATATATATATATATATATATATATATATATATATATATATATATATATATATATATACACATATATATATATTCTTATGCGAAGTCGATTGAGCGATTCCATATCCTTTAAAACAAATCTTGTTTAGTCAAGTTATTCCAATCATAAAAAACAGCAACCAGCCAGAGTTTATTAGCAGCAACTAGTAAGAGTTTTCACGTAAGGAAACTAAAAAGTAATTATATGCAATAACTCACGCAGAGAAAAAGCATTGTTATAAAATAGCCACAATAACCATATTATTTTCTCTGTAACAATGAATAGTTTAAACTAACAAATTAAAGTTATTTTAAACAGGACTTAAGTCGCAATAAACAATTTTTTTATAAATACTTAAAAAAATTGAAACTTAATTAAAAATGAACCTAAGCTGGAAAAAAGTAAAAATTTACTTTCATTTATAACATACACGATTCAATTCATGATTAGAAAAAAATTAAAAATTACACAAGGCACAGCGCATATACATTCATACTTAACTACACAAAAGATAATATGATACTGGAACAGCATCTATAATGTTGTGAGGAAGCAAGTACGAGGTGACGAATCATGGATCTATGCGTATAAGCCCGAAACGAAACAACAATCGACCGTGTGGGTCTTCAAAGACGAGCAAAATCCAACGAAAGTTGTTCGTGATAGAAGCACTTCGAAGCAAATGGTCGCCTGTTTCTTCGGCGAAACTGGTCATGTGGCGACTGTTTCGCTTGAGCAACGTAGGACGGTTACTTCTGAGTAGTAAACCACAATTTGTTTGCCTGAAGTCATCGGAGAAATTCGATGTTCACCATGACAATGCGAGCTCTCACACATCGGCTCAAACCAGAGCGTTTTTGACCGGCCAAAACGTCGAATTAATGGGTCATCCGCCGTACAGCCCTGACTTGGCGCCTAATAACTTCTTCTTGTTTCCGCACATCAAGAAAAAAATGCGTAGTCAACGATTTTCGTCGCCAGAAGAAGCTGTTGAAGTGTTCAAAAACCATGTTTTAGAGGTGTCTCAATCGGAGTGGAAAAAGTGCTTCGACAACTGGTTTGAGCGCATGCAAAAGTGTATAAATCATGCTGGAGAATACTTTGAAAAACAATAAAACTATTTTTGATTATAAATATTCGCATTTTCACTATTAGGCCAGAAATATATAGAGCAGCCCTCGTATGAATGATTAAATGGCCATTCGAATGTCGATACGAAGCAAAAACTATGAACAAGATTAGTTGAGAACAACACAGAAATACTTAGAGTTGTTTGAGAAAATCGTCTAACTAAATTAATATTGATTAGTTGATTAAATAGATGATGTCTACAACGTACACAACTTAAGGTAGATAGATGCGAAGAATGCTGATGAAGGCTGTAGCGATCCAGAAAATACGGCATTACATTTTGCTGGTGTTTAATTTATCTTGTTTTCTTTGGAAAACGTCCGCATAGATTTTTGAATGATTTTTCTACCTAAAAATTTTTAGAAATTGAAAGTAGAAAAAGAACCTAACCCAAAAAAAGTAAATTTTTATTAATTTATAATATTTAAAAACATTATAATATATTTAACCAAAATATATTAATATTAATAATAATAGTACGGTTGAAAGTTTGTTTCTAAGCTATCGGTTCGTGTGCAAAAAAATATGTTAGTATGCATTTTTTTTATATTTATGTTTTAAGCACGAATTTAAAACCACTTAGAAGTTTTTCAATTATACTTGTTCTAGTTTACATGAATAGTTGTAGTTATTATATGGGATACAGAGGGAGCTTCAAAAACTTTACTTATAGAAGTTTGGAATTAATATGCAGTCAGTTTAAAACTATCATTACGTATCCTGCCGCAACTTCAATACAATAATGTACTGTTTACTGCTTAATAAGATTCAGAAATACTGGTTTTCTAAAACATTGTAGACATTTAAAAAAACAGTGGAAAATATGACTTTCTAACTAATTTATAAATAGAGTATTCGCTAATAGTAAAATGAAAATAAATAATATATAAAAGTTCTACATAAAAAAATCTTGTAGCATATTTCCATAATAAGATGCTAAACTTGTGTTTTTAGTACAACTTGTGACATAAAACTTTTAAGATTTATTTGCTATTTACATAATTTTTTTCTCATAACACTTGTGTGTTTCACTAACAGATTTTGCAGTGGATTTTTTCAACCGTTTATCAGTTAATGGAGCCTTTTGTTATTTCGTAGTTATCGTCAAAATTTTGATTTATTAAATTTAAATTGCACTTTTTTAGCTCATTTTATGCTGTTATCGATGACCGAAAAATAAACGAAGCACTCCCACAAACTGGAAGCTACCAGACGTCTTTGAATTGAAAATGCAAGTTAACAATTTTTGGTAAACTTTTTGTTGCATTTAGTTTCAGCACGGCCGACAACCACAATAATTTTTATATCGTTCAATATTGCCGTTGTTGTATTGCGGTTGCGTTTATTTTTGAAGGTACCACTGCATGTTCCTATAACGATTATGGGTACACACATCTATTTATGCAATCTTTATTATACATATTGCGCTTATTGAGCTTCGTTCCTGCGTATGAGTGTGCCTTTTTGAATTTAGCTACTAACTTATTAAATATTCAAAAATGAAGTAAACGCGCTAACTTGTGAAGTGCAGTTTATATAAATACCTTTGGCTATTTTGGAATATATAAATTATTGCGTATTATTAAACAAAACATAAATAAAACTCAAAACATTGTAAAAGAGAAAACCAAAATCAGATAGAAAATGTCAAAAATACAAATATATCACTCACATAAAGTTAATGATTGCAAACTTGACAAATAGTGGACAAGGAAAAATATGTTGCACATTCGCAACTTCGCAACAAAAAATTTGGTGCATTTCTATACGTGTTTTTATACCCTTCACCAAAAAAAATGGAAAAAGGGTATAACTAATTTTGTAATTCCGTGTAAAATTTCTACAATATCCATTTCCGACACCAAAAAGTATTTATATTCTAATCCTAATGCAAAGCGAAGTCGAATGAAATCAAGTTTGCCGTCAATCGATCAGACATATTGTCGAAAAAGGTGCTATTGGAAATCAGTCTTATCGGTCCACGTCCTTCGAGGCAGTAGGCAAATGACCACGCCTACCTCTAACTTTTTCATGTCATTTGAAACAATTTAGTAACTCCAATCAAAAAAATAAATGTATGGGGCGATAAAGAATTAAAAAATAAAAAAACATCAAGTGAAAAAATTGGCGAATTACTGGGTTCTGAAATTTTAAATTTTTTAAAATATCAATATGGTTATCATTTTTAAGCTTTTTAAGAGGTCTTTAAGGAAATAATATATTTTTTTAAATGCTTAACCCATTAAGATTTGATGTCACTTTAATTTAAAATTATATAAATGCAGTACCAAAATTCATTTATTTTTATTTTTCTGTCACCCCAATATTTGCGTTTTTGATTTAGATGAAGATGATTTTAAATGTATAACAAAGAGAAAATTTTGGCAATTATGAAAGAAAAATTATTAAAAAAAAATTAGTTATCGCTTTAAAGGAAATGAATCAAAACAAAATAAATCAAACCCATTTTTTAATGTTATATTTTATATTGACGGATTTGTTTTTACTTTCCTTTTCTTCCTATACTATTCCGGTATATAGAAAGACTTCTACTTAATCTGGCAATTTCTTGACGATCAGCTAAAAATATGTGGAAATAATTTGATATACGATTAATTCTTTCTAGCAAAAAAAAGTCTGGGTGCATCTGCTGTTAGTCAGAGCTGCGCCTTCAATACTAACGTTTCCTTTCGCTATTTTCTCTTTTTTTAATTCCTATCAGCGTTGATACAAGGACACGTAGTTTAACCTAGATATTTTATCGATCGTTTATTATGCCGTTTCGGTAATCAGAAGTGGGAAATTATAACGCGGTATTGTTTAGAAGAAAACTATAAAATATGACCATAATTTATAATCCTTACCCATATTTAACAGGATTTTTGTCTTAATCCAAATTTGCAAATTAAAGAAACTACAGTTTTTAAGCCCCTTTTAACGAAAACACGCTAAATTTTCAAAAAAATAAAATATCTCTTAAGGATTAAAACTTTAACGAATTATTTTTTTTGTACAAAAACTTCATCAAAAATTTTTTCTTTAATTTCATTAAAAACCAAAAATGCATGTAAAATTTCTTTTTACATGTTCTGCACGACATTTAAAAACAGCCAAAACAAGTCAGCCTTGCAGCAGGCATTAAAATGATTTATGTTTCTTAATAAAAATTTAATTAATGACACGCATACAAAACTGTAAAAAAGAAATGACTGCTCATCGTTTGATTGTAAATATATTAACAAATAGAGAAAACGTCAACAGAGTTTAGTTATACATAAACACTGCACTAATGAATAATAATATTGAAAATATTTTAGTCATTGTCCAAATTTTTTTATTGTTCAGATTTCAAATGCAATACAATCTTCAGAGTATCTCAAGATATCATTAAGATAAAATGTTAAATCATGTTTCTCTAATATCGTCAGCTAAAATGTAACTAATAAAAAATTCATAATATGTTTTTCTGTTGCATTAAATAAACGAATAAATATAATTTCTGCCATCCAGAAACAAATTTTAATTTCTATTTATTTATTTTTTATTTTATTATTATTATTATTATTTTTTTTTTTTTTTTTTGCTTATGGTTAGTTACATGATTTTTCATTTTAGCTAAAAACATCAGAAAAAATAAAAAAATATGAAAAGCTAAATTTCTAAAAATAATTAATAAAACAAACGCGCTATCTATCTATCAAAAATACGTACAAATATAAATGTACGCATACATACATATATACGTATTTTGAATATTAAACACGTCTTTATTGAAAAGCAAAAGCTAACATAGTTAAAAACAAAAATCTCTGAAACCATAAATATCGGTAGATGGTTTAGAACTGACACGAATCTGGTCACTTAATGTGAGATAGACCATTCACACTAACCGGGCGTTGTAAATTTGTAAAACCTATGAGAATATCATTCTTAAAATTTCTTATTGTTTTCTGTAAATAAAAACTAGCAGTAAGAAAGCTTGGTGAAGTTGTATACTGGTGTTCATTGCCGTAATAAGTTGTTAGTGTCAAAAGGAATAAAAAAATGTCATTTTGGACTCTAAGCGTATTATTGGTAAAATATAAGATAAAAGTGAGTTTAAGAAAAATTCGATATTAATTAAACTTCTTTTAAGTACTTAAAGTCGAGTGATTTGCAGAACACCAAATAGTCAATAACTTTTTAGTTGTTTTTCTTCAAGCTAAGCATATTAAACTCTAAAAAAACACAATCATTACAAATTCTAAAAAACCTCAAAATTACAGAAGTCTTAAAGATACTGGCATCCCGAAAAATTCAAGCGTTTTGGAATGACGATGCCTCTGTATGCAAGTTTTGGAGCTGCACTGTTGGATCTATCTCGACAGTGAAGCTATCCCAAGACTGCTTAAATTTTCTTATTATTGTGTACAACCAAGATTCGATATTCTTATAGGTTTTGTATCGTTACTTGACCAAACTTAAATAGTCCACTACACTTTAGCTGTGAAATTAGACCAGCATATGACATATTTTCTTGCTGTGAAGAAGTTCTTAATTTAACACAAATGAAAGTTGTCAATAGGCCGGCATGAAAAAGGAATTTATTGAAGTTTAAATGTGTTTGTCCCCTTGATTCAGAATTGCGCTTGTTTGAGGATTGATGCTACTTTAACAGAGGATAAACATGTAAAAAAATCAATCAATCAAAATAACTTTTAATGCCTGTAACATACTGTTACGTTTATTTATTTTATAAACACTTAATTTATTGAGTTCTTTTACCACTTTATGTAAATTACACAATTTATTTAGACGAATATTTACTTATTCTCGATTATTACACAAAAATACACGATGGTAACTTTACCACTTTTGAAACGTATAAAGCAGTTTTCCTATAACTTAACTTTTTTTCTTCTGAATTCAATTAATTGATTTAAATCTACATCGAAACTTTTTGGGAGTGGAATTTTTATATGTTAACTTTTATTGAATCTGCTATTTAAATCATTATAATGTTTTGACATTTAACTAAACTGCATAAGGTTTATTTTCATCGTTTTTCATTGTTTTTCCATCATAAAAAATATCTGGTGATCACGGCCTAACGTGTGTGATCGTCACTATCAAAGTCTAACTTAACATTGTTCTGTTCATTTAGAAAAAAGTTTTCTTTTCAAACTTACATTCTAAGAGAATTAGGCGGTGCACCGCGGTGACTATTTGGTTAAAGTTCTGTGGACAATTTGTAAAGTTTTAACTTTAATAACGCATCGAAAAAAAACTATATGAAAAGCAAAAAAAAAAAAAAACTATCAAAAAACAAGAAATCCCATAGGCAATGTTTTTAAAATTGTCATTCAATCACTTTTACTTTCAACTCTACTCATACTTCTTAAACTTTAATTTGTAATGCTAAATACAAGTTATGAAATATCTTCAAAAAATTTAAAACTCTTCTTATGTCGTGGATCTTCGTTTTCTTTTTTAGTCACATTCTTTAAATGAAAAGGAAAGTTGTCAGAACGGCCGGTAAATTGAAAAGCGAAATTAAAACAAGTTTTATTAACATGAAGTAATTAAGTTTTTATGGCATGATGACTGGATTTCCTTTTCTCAGAAATGCACTTGTGTCGTTCATGCTTGAGACCAATGTCAATGTTTACATAAAAAATTGAAAATAAGAAGATTTAATTGGTAGAAAAAACCATTCTTTATGTTTATTTAACATACCAAATGTTATAGCGCCATATACATATATAAGTTATCAGGTCTTTTAAAGAGTGAAAAGCTTAAAAACTATTAGTCAAAAAATCTTTTCTAATACTGTATTTTAAACAAAAATAAAATTATAAGTAAAAAAGTAGTTATATACTTAAATGTCTATACTGTATTCTTAACGCGATGTATTTTATAAATCTATGATGAGAATTCATAATTGTAAAAATAATCTGAAAGTATTTCCAGGTGTAACTATGTGTCCTTTAACCCACACAAACGTTACCTCAGCACCAGACTACAGTACGCGTTCACTTGTCAACACGAAACTTTCAGCAAGTGATCCATCGCATGCAGCAACCCAAGCAATTCTGCCTAATAAATAACGACGTACTCCCTCAAAAGCAGACTACAGGAAAGGTTCAGGTCGGTCAAGTATACAATTGCTCCTTATCAACCGTTTAAAAGAAAACAATCAGTAAAAATGCTGATATCAAACGTCATCCGCAATGAGTGTACTATGCAGTCTTCGACTATTTTCCTTCTACTTATGAGTTCCATTGGTATTTGAGCTTCTCTAAAGAAAGATATTTTATAGAAACTTTTACTAACACAGAACGAAAATTATACAAAAGATACTTACAAAACAAGTAACTGCAAGGAAAAATTGGAACATTCCACAGGTATTCAACAACCCCTTGAAGTCGGTATATTGAAAACACCACCATACCGACAGCTTCAGTCATTTTGAAAGTTGTCGCGTTAAGATTCGTCGCGAATATTTGATATAGAAGTTTTTATCTATTATTCAAATTGGAAAAATTACCATCTTATAATAAATTGTGTAAATAAATTGTGTAATTTATATAAATTGTGTAATTTAATTAAAGCTGTCAAAGTTGTGTGAATTATTTTGCAATAAACTAATTCAATAAACAAAGCGTTTATTAATCAAATAAACGTAACAAATATATTACAAATTTGATAATAAAAAGAACTAAACTTTGTTTAAAAACAAAGTGCAATGTAACAGATTAGGGCAGGTGAGTAGGAAATTCAAGATTTTCGTCACATCCTATAATAGAGAACTTTACATCTACTCGTGACGTAATTATTTATTTAAACCAGAACATGCAAGTGCGAGCAGCTGTTAAATGAAATGATTCTTTTAATCGAATTTTAACGAAAATATAAGTACAAAGAAATGTACATAAAAAAGGTGGCAAAAAAATTTACTGGTACAAGACCAAGAAACCTGCACATATAAAAACTAAATTTTAAAGTACAACTGGTGGACACCGATGTGCTTATCGTTGAACAGAAAATGAAGTGAAAACAATAAAGTTAACGCCCCTCTGTCCCTGACCATTTTAATCGATTAACCGGCAACTTAATAACATTTTGATAGTAAATATTTGCAAGTGCGTGCAGATGCAATTTGGTAAATCAATTTGGGTACAATCGTACGAGCGACAATCTTTGCTCAGTTTGTCGCTGTGTGTTTTATTTCTTTTCGATATAGATTTTTTTTATTAAAACAAAAAAGGAATATGTGAAAAGCCCACCCATAATCATGCATTAAATAAAAACACATTCAACCGCGTGAAATTCCGATGGCAAGGATACAATAATCAACTCTTGTTGGTAAACAATTTCTTTTACCATACATTTACTTCTTCTTTTTCATTTTTGTGTTACACCTGTGAAAGTTTTGTTATAAATGAATATGTTTTTAAGGCTTGTTA
Organism: Cistogaster globosa; assembly: GCA_937654795.1. Lineage (NCBI taxonomy): Eukaryota > Metazoa > Arthropoda > Insecta > Diptera > Tachinidae > Cistogaster > Cistogaster globosa. The sequence goes on from OW569405.1 coordinate 69,041,582, forward strand.
AATTAACATTGTTTTATTTTTAACAACGCTTTGCTGCTTGCTGTTTTCCTTGATATATAGCAAATAATCACTTTGACACAAATCAGTTAAATATAAATATTAAAATTAAAGGTAAAATTAAAAAAAAATTGTTTGAAGTGTCTTTTAACGTTTAAGGTTTTAATTTTTTTGGGTTTCCTTAAATGTCATTTATATAATGATCTAGTCGTTTCTGTCGGTAGAAAAGCATTTTGAGATGATAGCTTATAGTTAAAATTGTCGTTAAGATGCTAAGTACATTTTTAAATTGAGTGGTATGTAAAAGTATTCAGCAAATGATAGTTTTATATATATTTGGTAAAAACAGTATCAGCAAATAAGCAAAACAAAAGCAAGCAAGGAAGGAATAGGAATAGTTAATATGAAGGCAACGTTTTTAATGGGATCTCCAATCTCCAATGGTTTTGAAAAATATCGGAATTCAAAAGTGTAGTGCATAAAATATAATACGTATTGAAGAAAATTTGTATTTTAAAAACATAAAATTTAAAAAGCATACGAAAATAATGTTCCACTGAAGCAGTGATTTCGTTGTTGTGAGATTTTTGTTAATCAAATAATTTGGATTAACTAGCGATACGGAAAAAGTATTACTGGATAAAGATGGTAATTCCTTTATAGCTTCTTTTCTTGAATCAATAATTCTTTCAAAATAAAACCCACTTTATAATAAATTTCATCTGTCGGCCTATAACGGTTCAAGTGTTTGGCCACATACATCAAATTACATTAATTATTTGGACACCCTTATATTTTATGTCCAAACCTTATACTTGTTCAGCTGTTCAACAGCTTGGCAATATACTTAAAATTGCAACAACTATAGAGGCACCCTTTAATTTATAAATTCAAGTTTATACTTGCTGTTGTGGTAGACTTAGCAATCAGGTTATATGTAAATTTCAACCGATTACATCAATTATTGTAAAACTCTTTTATTTATAATTTAGGATATTTACACTTCTTGTTGCACATTCTTTCCAATTTGCAAGGGGTCACCCTATAATTTACGAATTTACTTTTGTATTACTTTTTGCCATTGAGAGCTATAGTGATACACAGTTTTTTTAATTTCAAAGTGCATGTTGTATGGGAACACCTTTTAATTTATAAGATAAAGAACTATTTTTAAAACAGGAACAATCTGTAAGTATCGCCTTAAAAATTGTAATCAAAATCGGTCCAGAAATGACTGAGTTATGAAAAACAAAACAACATTCAGTCGAATTAATAACCTTCTTTTTTTTTTGAAGTCGGTTAAAAAAAAATATTGAAATTAAAAAACATGAAAAAACGACAAAAGTGATTACATAATCTTTTTCAAAAATTAGGAATGTTGAACGAGCGAGGCTTCAAAGCTTTAAAAGTTATTCGTTGCAGATCAATCAAACAGTACACTGCTATTATGAGCAAACAATTTAAGTCTGACATAATTTTTTGTTAAAAAGTATTAAAAGCAATTAAGTCAAAAGTGAAAACTTATTTCAAACTAATATTTTATCTAAAAATAAAATAAACCTGCAACGGGGTCATTTCTATACTTGAAATACTTTCTGAAAATTTAGATGTTGGTACAGATAGTAATCGATTTCGAATACAAAACACGATTTTTTCTGTCTCTCAATTTTAATTTTTTGTTTTTTGAAATATGTTAGTTTGAAAAAAATTTTTATTACATTTTTGCTGTTGTTTTATGTTATGTTTAAATAAATACTTAATTTTCCTGATGATGCTATAGAAAGTGGTAGCAAAAAATTGACAATATAAATAAAAATTAAAGATTTTTATACGTTTATTGTATTATTATACATTTATAATCATTTTATAGTATATAATATATAATTCCATAAATCTTTATAATATATTTTTTGTTTAAGGTAGAAGCGTAGAGAAAATTAGGCGGTTCAGCTTAGATCCGTCTGCTTGTATATGTTCATGTTAAAATCAATTTTGTTAAGGCACTAGATAAGGTAGAGAAAATTTAATTGCCAATCGTTCAGACAAAGTTTCGAAAATTTTGCTATTAAAAAAAACGCCACGCCTGCATCTTATTTTTGCATATTTTTTACAACTATCGTTGGTATTCCTGTAGATGGTCGGGCTTATGATAAATAAATCATTAAAAAGTTAAAAAAAAAATTGGTGAGCTTTTTAGCTAATACAGAAACATAAATTCAATGGATTATAAATATTTATTTATTGTTTCTTACTAAAATTTGTGTGCTTAATTTATTTAACAAATTTTATTCTTTAAAAAAAATATTTGTAATATTCTCATTAAACTTTCATTTCTATAAAATAAAAATGTAAAATAAATTACTGTGGGGAAATCTTATCAATATGCCCATTTCACCATTGTGTTTATAGCTCGTCAGAGGTTTTAGCTAACTTTTAAAGGAAAGATGGAAATCTTTTGCCTTAAATTTTATAGAATAAAATAGAATTATGTGCATTAAAATGGGTAATAATTAACTAAATCTTAATAAACAAGCAAGTAAGTTATTTACGACCTATTCGGCTATGTTGAATTTTATACACCCTTCACCATACAAACAAATATTAAGATCTTAATTGGTAAAGCATATTTAAAATTTTTTTAAAGATTTCATCAAAAGCTTTAAGGTGATACCTATATTTATATCTTAAGAATTTTAGTGCTTAATCGTACTTTTCTTTGAAAAGTTAAGAGGCCAATAACTCATAAAATATGTGCGAGCGCCAATATCTTCACTGGATATTTTTTCTTATTTTTTTTGATTCTCTATCGCTCCATATATTTAATTGGAGTTACTTGACTTGTCTAAATGATATGGAAAAATTAGACGGAGGGATAGAGTTTTGCCCACTTTGTCTGATCGATTGGCGTATTTTAATTTTTTTAGCTCATCTAGTGTCTTGGCAAAGTTGATTCAAGTTCGAACCCGAATGGCCGGACATCGTTCAATAATCTTCGGTATGCATAAGAACTCAGAATATATTCACTAATGGGGTTGGAAATGGATATTGTAAAAATTACATATGGAATGACAAACTTAAGTATTCTCTTTTTTACTTATGGTGAAGCGTATAAAACACAGTAACCATCGGAAATTCATTTCTATTCTTATTTTATTCTTTTAATGATGGTTTATCATTGGAAATAACATATGTATTGTAACAGTGTTACAATAGTAAATGATGCATAAAGGCAATTTGCACAGTTAGTAAAAATCATTAACTACTATTTTAACCATTCTACATTCCTACAGCTTTTTCAAGTTTTTACGGCTTGACTAGTGGGCTACAAATGAATAGTAAATACCAATTTCATCCTTGACATCGTTCTTTGTTTTCGCTTCTTTCTTTTGTTAAATTTTTCTTTGAAATAAATTATATTATTAGAATAGTAAACTAAAGAGGTGAGAGAATAGCGATTTTATTAGCGATTAAATTTAACAGTGATTGTGAGCATGATACATGTGTGCTAAGCAAGGCAACGAAAACCAAAATCTGCAAAGTGTACTTGTACATGAACATGATGCATGCAATACATTGATATCCTATCAAATTATGAAATAAATGCTCGTTTTCCTCAAAATAGAATACAAAATAAAATACTTAAAAAAAATTTACAAAATAAATAAAAAATAGAAATTAGTGGGTTTGGGTTATTTAGCTTTTTAACAAAAACAACAACCTAAATATTTGTATGATCATGCATGAATACATACATTTATATTTTTATTTATAAGATGAAGTCGTCAAAAAAACGCTGACTTCCTTAGCGGTGCAGAAAAGATATTGGATTGTTATTACTAACTCGAACTGATTGAGGATTTTCTCTTATTTTCGTACTTTATAAAGAAAAAATTTTTCAAATTGCCATATATGCTCTCATTTAAGTGCAGAAGATAACACAGCTTCAGTTATGTAACCTGAACTATCATCACGGCCTATCATGCGCCCTTTCTTTGAAATGATTTGCATTCTCTACCATATTACCATTACAACTAAAATAACATATTGGCGATGTATACAGAACAACACTTTTAGCCTCTTTAAATAAGAAAGCCTATATCGCAGATATTTAGCATTCTTGGTATTCACCATTCTCCGATAGAAGGCTATACATGTTCTTAAAGACTTTCCATCAAAGTATAGGAAATGATTTTTAGAGGTATTTTAGGATATTTCCTATTATCTTTATTGAACTGCGACTGGATATCCAGACCGTTTGAGTTATGTGATCTGACCGATGGACCTTAACCACCAACACAACAAACAACATTGATTTACGTTTTCGTAATACTCGTATTTTTCCGCAACGGGCCAATAACCGAATACTGTGGAACTCCACTTGCAACATAATATGCAAAAGATCCCTATCATTGTTGTATAATAAAACTCGATTACTCAAGTCAACTTTTACCAGGACTAACAAATATTTATAAATTTACCATTATTTCCCAGTTTGCTTAATTAGAAGTATTTTACATCAAGTAAAACTAATATTCCATACTGTTTTACTTAGTTCCAAAATACATGAATTACGCTGAATTAAAATTGTATATTAAAATAAAGTTCAATACCACATTACTTTCGCCATTATAATATCATTTTATAATATTAGAAACAAATCGTAGCTTCACAATGAAATTTGTGACAGTTCAAAAGTACTTAAAAGTGCTAATACCGAAACTTTTGTTATACGTGATAACCACGAAAAAGGTTTATATTGAGTCACATCTCTAAGTCTAAGATTTCTACATCGTTAGATATATGTATGAGGAAAATTTTTTACTCAGATTAATATCTGTATAAGGCTTCGTCACAGAACTACATAAAGGTGAGCATTAAACTATAAGATGATTTTATTCCTAATATATTACGTTTTAATTTACATGTAAATATTAAAACAACTGATATAGTTAATTAAAAATAGAAAAGAAAATTTTTTACGGTCTTCAAACAGAAGTCATTAAGGTACGTAACTGTTATTTTTGTTACTTTAGGAAATCGTAATTTTTTTTTTTTTGCCAATCTTAAAAGTGTGTTCTTTAGCTAAAAGTAAATAATTTCGAATTTGTCTTATTTTATATATTATTTTTGTCAAAAAATTAACGTGTTTTTCGTGTATCTACCAGAAGCGTAATTGGAAGACTCTCTAAAATTTCGGAGTCTGACACGATGGCACCTACTTTTGTTTAGCATTGTCATTATTTTCCCTAATGAAAACGCTTTTTAATCAAATGGTTTTATTTGTAATTAGTTAAAAATCAGTCATTATCATTGACTAATAAATAAATGGTTTCAAAGCGTTACAATTAATAAACGTCACTCCTTATCTTTGTACATTAAATAAACATCTTTTTATTTTAAAATGTAATTTTTATCACAATAATTTAGGGAAATAATTAAGTTCTAACAATCTCAGGAAAAATAAGACGGATTCAAAATGATAAATCATTGCAATTTTCAAAAGTAGAACGTGTAAAAAGGTGAAGTTCGTTTGTTTAATACTTAAATCTTTCTTAAAGCTCTGCTGTCTTAGATTTATTTTTTATAAAAAACAAATTATTTTTTCAATTTAATTTAAAATTATATTACCATTAGTGAAAACAATTATAATTCATAAAAAAATTAGCAATAGGTGGTACTTAATTTTTTAGATGGCTATCATTTCTAACAATGTCAATGTGATTTTAATACTAATGAAAAGATCCTAAGTATGATAATAATTGTGGAAAGTTAATAAAACCATTAAAGGTTTCCCTAGAGGCGATATTTTGACATACTGGTGTTTTCTTTTAAACCGTATCTACCACTATTACTTTTGCCACAAAACTCCTAAGATCATAATTTCAAGGTATATTTCAACAATTTTTTAGATTCCCTATTCCCGAAACACACAAAAATGTTTTTCATTGAGTTAACTAATTTTAATTACAAATTTAAATATTTATAACTTAAATAATAAAAATGGTATTATTTTATTATAATATTTTGGAAATTTTTAAAGTGTGTTATCGCTTCCTTGTGCTTTTGTTTATTTCATCGTAAAGTTTCTGCAAATAATCCAAAAAAATCTCACCAGTTGCTCTTAATCACTTTTACAAGTGATTCTAAAAGTGATTTCTTTTCATCACTGAAAACCACTGAACGCCACAATTAACTTGTCCTATGACTATTTATCAAATTGTTATATATTTTATTATCGAATAATAAATTTAAAACTTTAGGGATTCGCAGCTTGCATTGCATTTCATTTTGCTATATATATAGAATTTTTGAATTACTTCATAATGTTGCTGTAATTTTTGGTCTTTAAGGAGTTTTTCTTTTACGTTTAACTTTTAGTTATTTATATTTCCTTTATTGTTAAAGTAAAAAAAATTGTTTGACCATTTGTCCATTTGACCATTTCAAATTTTATAATAATTTATTTTATAAATTTAGTTACGATGTTCAGTAAGGATATAGTATCACAGAAACTTCTTTCTATATTTTAGAAAAGTTTGATTTAGGTTGAGTTTTCTAAACAATAGGGAGTTCTTAATTTTTTCGTACTTAAAAAAATAAAGACGACAAGAATATTTTAAGCAAATAGTCTAACTAAATTTTTTTAGCGATTTCTATTTTAAAAAGTTCTTAGAGTTATTTTTTAAAAGTTATTTCAAAATAGTAACGGCTAACCGCTTACCGATATTAATAAATCGAAAAATTTTCTACGCTTGTAGGTTAGCACATGCGGTTACCACATATATGACAAGTCTCTGCGTATTAACAGAAGGTGCTGACTGAAATGGTGAAGTAACTGGAAATGAAATCAACTAATAATAAAGTAAAATCAACAAATTTATGATACACTATGGTGTTCAATTATGTTGACAATTCAAGACTAGGCCATTGCAATAAGACACGAAAGAAGAGCACAACAAATGTACTTTTAACAAAATTACCATTAAATATAAAAAAATTATATCTTTTTTCTTCGTTTTGAAAAATGTGAGAAACATAAAACGTACTGTATCGAATTTAAATTACGCGCGCGCATTACCTTGTTGTACGGAACGGTATTTGTTGGTAGTGAATGAGCAAGTGAGTAAGTGAGTGAACGAGTAGGTGAACAATAAAGTATGCATGTCTATTAACAATTGTCTATTTATTTAAAAATTGTGTTTAGTGTAGTTGTTGTTATTTTCTCAAGTTTCTGTGTCAGTCCATATGGAGGATTTATAAAAGTTTTTTACTTATTGTTTTTGTTATTGTAGCTGTTGTTAATATTTATGTCTTTTTTTCATTATTTATTTATTTTCATGACATGCTACAGTAACAATAACAACACAACCAACAAATATAAATAAAAAATAAAAAAAATACAAAAAACAAAAGCAACATACTAAAACAATTGAAATCCCTTGTATCACTAACAGACAACAGAGATATTACCTTGTGCCATTAATAGTTGTGGAGTGGTAACGATTAATCGGTTAGATAGTATGTGTAAATCAACATAAGAATTTGACATTAAAATATAAGTTACTAATAATTGTATTAAAATAAATTTTGGCTAAAAATCATTTTTAATTTAATTTCTTAAAAATTTTACGAAAAAAATATTTACAAATGTATGCGGACGCTTTTCACAGAAAGCAATAAGACACCAGCAAAATGTAATTCTGCATATTCTGGATTGTTACATTCGTCATCAGTATTCTTCGCAGCTATCTACCTTAGGGCGTGTACATTGTCAACATCATCTATTTAACCACCTAATTTTGCTAACAAATATACCAGAAATATCCATAATCAATTAATTTTAATTTAAAAAACTTTTACACAGTAAATTTAAGACAATATGAATAATAGAACTAAACAAACTTCACTTGTATTGTTAGAAAAAACTATAGTGTATTACAACTATAGACGCCATCGACGCAAACAAATTTAATTTTTAGGGTTTCATACAATTCTTGAATTTTAGTAAATTAAGCCATAACCAGCTTGCTCTGTAGTGTCTTAGTTAATATCGCAATTTTTAAGTACCCTTTTACATAATTTTCATAGTGATCCACTGAAAATAGTCAAGTGGATTTAAGTCATAACCTATAACACGCCTGCGACTAAAGCAATTATCGCAAATCAACAACCAATTGCGAATCGTATTACGTTAGTATTCAAGAATAAAATTGCATTTATTTTTTTTTTTTCTTATTAAAATAAGTAACCGACTAACTTTTAACTCCCAACATCCACCAATAATAACAAAAAAAAATTTAATTGTATACGAATGTAAACAACAACACTGACTCGTGTTTGTAGCGTACGCTGACGGCGTTTTATTAACAGGCTGGTTAAATTTCTCATTAACGGACTTACAATCGTTAGAAGTGCATCGAAAATTAAGAAATAAAAAAATCGAAATAAAAGCGAAATAAACGAAAGTTTGTTATTGAAGGAATTTTAACAAATACGTATAAAATTGTGAATTAATATTTAAAAATAAAGAAAATGCAAAACGTTCTTTCAACACATAATAATATAAAGTCTTGAGATCATTAATAAATAATAAAAGGAAAATCATATTTACATTTGTTTGCCTAGTTTAGTACTCTTAGTGTCATTCATTGTGCCAATCAATCATGGAACATAAGTGTTAAATTTTCATTTTTAAATAATTTTTCATGTCATAATTAAACATTTTCGTAAATAAATAATTTTTTAAAACGATTTTTTGTATTTTGTTGGTTAATTGTATTAATTATTATGCTAAAATCGCTTGCCTTCTTCTTATTTAAGTGCATTTCTTCTTCAATCTCAACTTTATCACTGCTAACGTTATTTTCTTTTCATTTACCTCATTTAATCAATGTTTGACATTTCTCAAAGTGATTGCGGTGTTTTATGGCACCAAATTTTAATATTCTTAATATTCTTTTACCAAAGTTTCATCATGTTTTTGGGACGCAGTGAGTCTATTAAGTGGATACGTAGAAAATTTTCGAAAAGGGTAAGTTATCTTTAAGTATGTATATTATTTTAAACTTCTGTTTTTTTTTTCTTTTTTTACACTTGATTTATCAATATACAGTAACTTTATAATAATTAAAATTTGGGCTGCCAAAATTTCTGTGTTTGAAATATTTAAGCGCATTTTTGCGAATTTTTAATCGCCTTCGAAAAAAAGACAGTTCATAATGTTTAAAATTAAAGGGTGTCCCCATACAACATATATGTATTTAAAACTAAAAAATCTGCGTATCATTATAGGTCCCAATGGCAAAAAGTAATGCTAATAAATTTCAAAAAATTAAAGGAGGTCCCCGTAGGTGCCGAAAGTTGATCTCTATTGGCCTGTCTTTTGAACCGTCAAAGTGGTAAACACGTTGACTACAAACCTGGTTGTTCAGGGTTCGAATCCTGCGGCAATCAAAATACAAAAAATGTTTTTTTCTGTTTAATGGTATAATACATATTCAGAATGAACAAAAAACGTGCAGTCTCCTTCGTCGGTACTTTCTCATAGCAGATTCGCCGGCGAAGTAAAATAACTATCTATCTTTCTCCTTTCACCACCTGTCTTATCTCTTATCTATCCCTTTTCATAAAGAATGTAGCACGGTTACGAAAAATAACTAAATAGGTTTTAATGCCTGAAGTGCTACTTCTCTTTAAAAAAAAAAAAAAAAAAAAACAAAAAAAAAAGCGTTTGAAAATTGGATAGTGTCGATTACTATAACCATGATAATAACAAGTATAAATTAAAGGGTGCTCAAATAGTTCATTTAATTTGACGTTAATAGCCATACCTTTAAACAGTTGAAGACAGACGATTAAAGTATAGAAACAACCTGTAATGCTAACTTTGCTAAAACAGCAAGTATAAAATTTGGATTTTAAAATCAAAGGGATAGTTGCTCCAAAATTAATGTAATTTATTATATCTCCGTATTTTTTAAACCATTATATACAAACACTGGAAAAATAGACAGAATCTCCACTACTTTGTTTAATATAATAAGGGGTATAAATATCTTAAATTATAAACTAATGGGTTTTACAATAGTTGATGTAATCTAATTTATATGGCCAAAGTCTTAAACCGTAATAGAAAGACGGTTGATTGCTAAGTTTTCCACAACCTCAAGTATATTTTTTGACTCTATAAATTAAAGGGTGTCCCTATAGTTGCTGTAATTTAATGTATGCTGCCAAACTCAATAGTTATTGTAATTTGATGTATGAGGTCAAACTCTTGAACCGCTATAGACAGACAGATGGTATCTCTTTTTTGTCGATTTTCTTTCTTGCAAGAATTATTGTATTAAGGGTTTTTGAGTTTTGTTGCATTTTATCTTTGTTAATTATGTTAGTTATTTAGTCAATTTGACTTGAGATGTAGGACTCTTGCATTTTCTATACGAAATTTGGGTAGAAAGAATCTACTGATGAGCTTTATAAGCGAAATGGCCATTAGGGTGTGCTTTCCCCGTAGTAATGAGGATGTCATGAAATATCTATATTTGAAGGACCTAAGCAAAACTAACATAGATTAATATAATTGCTATAATAATTATTTTGTAAACAATCTCTCAATAGATTGGATTTTTTTAACCCTTTAAAACGTAGGTCCACAAAATTAATATTTCATTTTTATTGTTGCATAATAAATGATAATATAAATAATAAAATTTAAACATGATTTACATATTTATTGCCAAATTAAACATATAATTCATAGGAGAATAACTTAAAACAGTATTTAATATAAACAGTGAAATTTACGAAACAAGGTTGATAGAGCATAACAATTATTTGAATTTCTACACTGTGTGTGGTTTTGATAATTTTACAATAAAATATCAAGCCAGTGGCAAATACTTTTACTGCCGTCTTTCCAATAAATAAAATTTTACTTTAAATTCTCTGACTTCAGTAATTGTATTATGTTTCTTAAATGATTTTATTATTTATTAGTTTAACCTTTTAAGTAAAAGTAACACACCCTAAAAAGTCTACTTCTCATGCAAACAACTTAATACCGCAAATAAATTTATATGAAAGTAAATTGTGAGTCCGAGTGAGCATTCATATTTATATACTCATGTTTTTACAACTTCAAACCGCTCCTTTTGTACTCCCTTGCTTTATGGCAGAAAATAACCATAAAACAACTCAATACTTCAGGCAAAACCGGAAGTTTTACAAATATTTTAAACTTTTGTTCAAAAAAAAATGGCAAAAAAAATATTCAATAGAATTTCTAGGGGTTGTTATAATCTCCCCGCGATTTTATAGTTTCTTGTCACGCAAAATTTTTTGACAATTATAAGTAAGCTTTACTTTTTAGTTTTTTATTTAAAAACATTTTAAGAAACTTATTAATTTATGTTAGAAATGAGCGTTGTAAAAAGAAACTATTTTTGACTACTTGATACATTTTCGTTCGATAATTAGATGCTCCTTTGTTCTCTACTTTCTTTTTATACTTTTCATCACAGGTGAAGTTTATCATTCCGTTTGCAGTTTTACAATATTCACTTACGACCCCATAAAGTATTTACAGATGTTTTTTCTTATGTCCGTAATCCGCTTAAAGTCAGTTTTGCTACGTCTCCAGATAAGCACAATTCTTTCAGACAGAGTTTCGAAAGACATGCTACTGAGATTTAGCAACATCGTCCCATAAATTGACTTTTTGTTGGCTATTGTTGTTTCACTATTTGTTGCATTTAGAATTCATTTTTAAAAACTAAATTTTTAGATAATTTGAATATCAATTAACCATCTTAATTTTACCACAATAATACATTTTTATTAACATTTCACTAAATATTCTAAAATTACCTTAAAGTTGGTTACGATATAAAAATTTCACCAAAAATATAAATTTCTCCAAAACCTTTGAAATTTCACTTAAAACCGAAAATTTTGTTGGATAACTAAAAATTATCAACAAAAAAAGAATAAATACATGAGTATTTTATAAAGGCTTATATATTTAAATATTTATTATAACGATCTGTAAAGTGTTAAAAATTTTCCATCTACAAATATAAAATGTACTGACAACTGTTTCACTACCATTATACCGGTAAAATTGGGTGCTTCCATATTTATAATTCTCTACGAAATGACATATTAAATGAAATAAAAACTATTCTATATTTGAAGCAACTTTGTGGGGGACCTCCTCACAAAATTTTATTTAAATTTATCCAGCAGTTTTACGCGATGCCAACACAAACAGACAGACAAAAATTCCAAAAGTCGATGTTTTGTATTCCAAATCATTTATCGTATGCTACATGTTCAATATTTATCGCGTCAGTATTTACGTTATTTTTGTGCAGTACAGATCGCTTATTAAAAAAATGTTACAAAAAGAAAATGTTGGAGCAAAAAGTGGTTGCAGGATCGGAAGAAATACACACATTTAAGTTTAATGGACACAATTCTTCGTTATAAAGAAATAGACGACTTTGAAAATTATTTCCGCATGTGTAATAATAATTTTAAAATCATTTTGGAATTAGCTACCCCATTTTTATTAAAAAAAGACAGCCGCTCTTTTTATTTTATCGGAATAAAATTAGACCGAGGAGTCCCACAACACCGGTAATGCCTCCAAATTAAAAATAAAGTTTTTCAGAATAACTTTTTCGGTTTTTAATTCCGATTCCACCGGCGAAACCCACTCGCTTTCACTACCTTCTGCCATTAAATTTTATTAAAACAAACTTTGCACAAAAGTAATATATGTTTATTCCACTTCTTAGTATTAACGTATCGCCATCTAATATGATGAAAATGCTCCACGCTCAATATTTATCACGCGATACGCTATCTGAGGCCATATTTTAGGCCATTCTACGATATGGATCGTGATCCATCAATACTGCATGCTACATGCTCAATAAATATCGCGATATTGGATCGCGTTCCGTATATATTGAACGTGTAGCAGTGTCCTACAACAAAACAAAATTTAAATAGAATTTTTTTCGTCGTCAGATTTTACAACAATTGTTGATATTTTCTATGTTTGTTGTATTTCGTAATTTTTATTTGAATTAGATTTATATTTTTTAAATCAGAAAGTTGTAAGATAGAGTTTGCAACTAGTCTAATTGAATTTTATAAAACCTACAATTCACGATACATTGTAGTAAACTAATGATTGTTCTTAACATAAAATTCCAATTATAATTTAAATTATTGCAAAGAAAAATTTCTGTCTTAATGTGTGAAATGGAACATGTTTTCGGAAAAACTTTTGCATTCACTATTTTAGTTCTTTTTTTTAAACACGCAAACTTATCTAGAATGCATACATAAAGTGGATTTAATGTTTTACTTCGTTGTAGATGAATTTTTTTTCTGACTTTTTCATGAATGAATTGCAAACATAGGTGTGTTTTGGTGAAGAAACAAGTGGGTTGATGGTGTTTTTACTACTAAGCATAAAGCACATAAAATTTATTAATTAAATGGTGGCGCAGTAGGGCATGAGTGGTATATTTTTTTAAAAAGTAAAGCGACTTAATAAACAGTAACTGGTGTAAAAGGAAATAAATATAAAATAAGTAAAAATATTTATGCAGTCAAACTTTTTCATATTTTCATTGCTTGTGAAGTACACATATTGCTAGTTGTTATTTCCTTTGATACCTACAATTATGTTCTGCTATGTATTGCGCTGCATAAAGTGTAAGTAGTTTATGTTTATACATCTATTTCATATCAAGAGTAAGTTGGGTGACGCATTTCTTTGCTCGCATGTACTACAATTTTTTTGCAGGGTTATTGACTTATCTATTTTATTCGCAGAAGAATGTTTGTATACATTACAGGTAAATAAACTAGAAAATAATTTCTGTATAAGAACAGAGCGCCTTAAATTTACAACACACCAGTCAGTTTAGTCTGCTCAAATGTAGCAAATATCTCTAAAAAAAAAGTATAAAATATTTTTAAACTTAATCTGGCAAAGTGAATAAAAAGAAATTAGTTTATTATATGTGATGTGCGTGTGAATGTTTGGCTGCAAAACGTAGTTTAATTCGTTTATATAATTGTTAATTTGTTTACCAATTTAAATTGCCAGGTTTGTAGAAATTGAGAATTTTTGCAAAAAATAACGAATTTAATGCACAATTTTTTATACAAAATAATAAAAGAAATTTTATAACTTATAATTTGGTTTGTAAAAATTAATGAATATCTTTGCTTTAGCCATATTTTTTTTTTTAACTTTTTACTAAAATTGCAACAATTTACTAAAAGCAAAGTAATTTTGAAAATTTGTTAATTTTTATAATAGAATCATTTTATTCAATATAAAATATTTAAACGTAATACTAACATATTGTTACAAATTTCAAAAACTATCGGTAAAAGCAACTGGCTTTTATTATGAAAAAAGTTAAACTTATATTTCTTAAGAAGAAATTGCTCTCACACTAAATTACTTCTATATAAAAAGACATTAATCGAATTTCTTAAACAATATTCTTATGTCACTATATTTACTTAAATTTATTACTGAACCCTTGGTTATTTGTACTGTTGTGATACTTTTCGACGGTCTGCACCGAAAGGTATGACAACAGTATGATATTTACTGGCGGAATAAAACCAATTAACATAATACCTTGGTTATTTCCTCTCGTACACTTTTACGCTTCGATCGTTAAATTTGTCGTCCTTAACTATGTGACTTAGCAACAACCTAGAAGTGATCTATTCTAACCACGTTAAAGAGGTATGTTAAAAGCCCACAAGCTCTCGTAATAATGAGATAATTTAAAAATTTTACCTTTTCATCAGCATGCAAATTTTAGTAAAAAATAGTTTACCCTTTACAACCAAAAAACTAAAATAATATGTGAATGACAAATTATATGTTCCTTCAGCTTTGAAATTAATTTTGATGGGATGAATTTGATGTATTCCTATTATAAACAAAGCAAAAATAACGAATACATAAACAAAATTTGTTTTGGAAGTTTGATGTGTGGCCATGGCGTTTGAAATTTCTGAGGAAAATGGAAATGTACAAAAAAAATTGTTTCTGAAATGAACTTTAAAAAAATCGTATTGATGTCATTAATTACATTTGGGTGATATAAATTTTGCAGACGCATACTTAATAAAAATATAGTTTGAAAATAAAACATATTAATATTTTGTTCCTTTACTGTTTGCAAATCTCATTTACATTTTTATATCAACTATTACAATCTTTTAACATTATATTTTCCAAAACCTATCTCGTTTATTATAAAGCAATTTCATACATCTTGATGGAAAGTTTAAATTACATTTAAAACCTCTCTATCGCAACAGCACCGTTTTTACGTTAGTAAATTATGGTTTAAAAAAAGTAGAAAAAAGTAGACATATGTAAGCGACTGATTACTGACTTACAGTACTTTACGCATGCAATTAGAAATTGTCCAACAATAAAAACATTTTAAAATCTTTAAACAGTTACTTAATTCGCCGTTTAATGCAAACATTTTAATGCACATATTCTCAAATTTGGCATCAAAAGTAATTACAACCCCCCTAAATTTACTTAAGATTTAACGAAATATATCAGCATCTATACCTTTTCATTTCCTTTGTTTATTTCTTATTATAATTTTTTTATTGTTCTTTAAAAAAAATATAACACAAGAGTTATTTCACAAGAATATCAAAGTTTTAGCAAAAGAAAAGATGATAGAAAATTTAAGAATTTCAATTAAAGATATCAGTTCTACAAAACAGTAGGGATTTTTTCGAATATCGAAATGTAACAGTTACATTTATAATTAAAAAAAAAAAATCCAACTACGCCAAAGTTCATAGAAAATCTTTTGCAACTCTAAAAGTTTGCTGTTTCTGTATAACATGCGATCAACTAGTCTGAAAAATTTGTATGAAAAGCACTCAGTTTTTTGAGATATTATCATAAAAAATTTTCTAGACGATTTTATCGACAGTAATACAGAAGCAACACATTATTTGTTTCTGTTTTTTTTAGGATTAAAAATTAATATAAATTTTAATTGATTTGACAAACTGATTAACCGTTTTTTTTTTAACTTAATATAAAATTAAGGCAATTAAAAATTTTATTATTTTTCAATCTGAAAATAATAAAGCTTTTATATTTTATCCAAAATTAATTTATATTAAAAATGTGATAATTTCATTATATTAATCCTTATTGTACCTAAATAAAACAGCAATAACAGAAAATGAACACTCAACTGCTTTGGTTCCTGAGTCTTTAATACGCAGACATTTTAAAAGTTCTATTATTAACCCACATTATCTTGTATAAAGATTAATTATAATACCAACTCAATTCTATTTAAATATTTAAAAAGCAAATACTCACTACGTAGAAACCTTAAAGTCACAGATATAAAGTGAAAATAACATTTTTCATGTTCGGCCTAGGCTTAGTCGTTTTGGTTCGACATTTAATTAATTTTCACATATGTATATATGTTTCTTTCCATATTCCCTTGAACAACTCTTATATTCTAATAGCGATCAGTTTCTAAAGACATTTTTTAATGTGTATATTTTTTTTTAAATACCAGTCTGTGCGCATGTCAAATTTTAAGACGCCATCTATTGAAATGCATTAAAATTACCAATTTCGAAAAGCTTTTAAATAGAAAAGAGTTAATAAGAAACCTTTTAGTATAAGCAGGCTAAGTGTTAGCATAAGTAATTAAAAACTTAGTAAAAATAATTGCCTGTCACAATCAAGTGTTACTAGTGGTGCATTGAAAAAAATAAAATAATTAAATTGTAATAAATAAATGAAAATAGTTTCGGAAGCTATATTGATATTTAAAATATATTGAAGACATTTAAACATTTTTGAAGCAAAATAAGGGTTAAATTTTCCAAAATATTTTATTTAATTTGGTCAAGATATTTAGTATTCGCATGTATGTATTAAATATTTATTTCTTTTTTGTTAATATATGTTCATATGTCGGTATGCATTTAAACATGAACGTGAAGTAATTTCATTTTTGATTGAAACAAGTTTCCTTGGCCTACGGTAATTACTAATTTTCTTTAATAATAATCAATAGAAGGTTAACATGCTCAAACGTAACAGGCTCATGTAGGATGACACATTAAAATATTATTTTTTATTATAGAGTATAATTTCATATGCAACAAATATGGTACAAGTAGGTACGACACCATAACTGTAAATTGGACCCACCTCACCTCAAATATGGCGCCGTTGGTGGTGTTGTTAATGTTTTTTTTTTGTAAGACTTGTACATTGTGTTTTTAAAGTTTTCATTCCACAAAAGTTCCTTTATATAGATGGTATTGGTTGAACAAAAATAAATACTTTTATTAGCTTTTTCCATTTTCTCTTAATTTTTATAGATTTAACATATTAAAAGACGATCAATATATGTCCTCAATTCTTACTTAATACATACAAATATACAGTGAGAACAATGTTTTATTATTTGTATGTAAGCATGTTTGTGATTATTGGTTTTATTTTATTTAAGAGTTAATATAAATAAACATAAATCTGCAAAACAAAATCATACAACTCAAAAAACAACCACAATTTGAGCTTAAACAGTGAAAAACAAACAAAAAACTACATATTTTGCTCGATTTAAAAACAGAACTTGAAATCTCCTTAAATATTCAAATTTAAGCTTTTAAGTAAATTCAACATTTATTTTTACTACACCTAAAAACTTTCACACGAATCAAACCTTCGTTTCTGGATTGGGCCAAACGGCCTTACAAAAAACTTAGCATAATTAGAAAGTGAAATGTTTGCAATGCAGATAGAAATTTTTTTTTACAGATCTGACAGCCAAGCTGAGAAAATAAATAATGGCATAAATTAGTTTAGTTATAACTTTTTTACTTGGGTTTTTTATTACCATTGAAATTTTATTGGCATTAATTTAAATAATGACCAAAACTGTACATAATATTTGACACAACTGATTTTTTTCAATTACGTTGCTTTTACAATTGATGTTAGATCTCAATAAAATGGTTAAATTACTAACTACAATTGGAAAAAAAACAATTACTGGAAAAATCAAATAAAATATATAATTGTTCTCAAGAAACAAAAGTTAATAATATCAGAAGCTTTAAGAAGTATGCAGAAGAACAATTAACCTCTATTTTTGTAGGTGGATGAAGATTATTTAATACGTCAATTTTCAGTGGGATACCTAGTATACTTTTAAGTGTTTATTTAGTGTACAAAGGCAAAGAAAAACCTTTAGTAATGGCAATGCTTTGAAATATTTGAAAATTTTTGAAGTGATAAAAGGCATTTTAATTATTTATTATTTGACAAATTAGTGGCAGTTTTTTACAAAGTATTTTTGTAATTTTCTAAAATGTCTTTTTTTTATATTCTCTTCATTATTATTATTAATTACCTTAATTAATAATTAATTATTTATTCCTCTAAAAGTAAGACTATCTATCTGATTGCTTACTAGATACGTATAGCTTAAGCCAGACTACTTATATAACTCATGTTTTCAAAATTATCGTTCTAAAATGATCTGCGTATAATAAATACTTTTTTATTCAAAAAAAAAAAAATAAATAAATAAATAAATAAAAAAAAAAACGTAGACATTTTTGAATATTTCTTAGGGTTGTCGTAGCATTAACTTTCGTTTGTATTCATGCATGTTGTCTTCACTATTTAGTCCTTAATATTAAGCACATTGGATATTGAAGAAATTACAAACGGAATGACAAACTTAGATATACCCTTTTTCCTAATAGTATGAAAAATAAAATTTAAAATTAATAATGACTCAAAAGAAGTTAAAAGGTTTCTTATGAATTTTCGATTTTTTGTGACTTATTTATTTGTTGTTTTTTTTTTTTTTTTTTTTTTTTTTTTTTTTTTTTTTTTTTGTAAAACTAAGATTAGTAAGGTGATAACTACAATTTCCGGTGACATAAACGATTTCTAATTTTTCGATATTTGTATTATTATTTATTTTCTATTTTTCAGTTGATCCGACGAATATTAAGGGTGTGATAATTTCATGTACATACATCCCTTCTACATGTGGGAAGTTAAATGTATTGTAATATAATATTTCAAAACTAACGACTTAACCGTTTTGTTAAGGATCTAATTTCTGGCCTCTCTTCCTATACTGGATCTAGGCATTAGATTTATGCTGTCTGTAATATAAGTGCAGGAAATTCACATTAAGTGTGCTTTCAACATGTGTCTTTAGCAAACAAACCGTAAAAACATTATGTTCCTTAATTAGTCATTTAGATGGTATTTTAGAGCACTTATTAGCTTACGGTACAATATCTAAGGAATTCATTTACTTTTCTAGAAAAATGCTCCTCAAGCTTACTTACTGCTTTACTATAACCCAATATATAATTTAATTTAGTGCGGCAGAAAGCCATATTGTAGCTGTACAGTTTGTTTGTAGCGAGCATTCTTTATCTTAAGTAGAAAAAGAAGAAGAAGAAGAAGAGATATAAGTTTTGCCGATCCCCTAACGTTGCACTTTTTCCATTGGTTCTACAGATCCTTTCACTACTGGAGTCATCCCATTACATAGTTTTCTTACTGAGCTATCGTAGAGTTCAATCTTTCAGCCTTTGCAAGCTTTATTTTCCAACAGAGTTCAATCTGCCTGCTGTTTTGTATAATCAGTAAGTATCTTTATTTGAAACTTCTTTCTTGTTGCCGCCTTAAGTCGGACTTTTGACTTTATACAATTCCAACTAAGCCACTTAGTGAAAATAAAATACGTGTCGTTTAAATAAAAAAGTTTGACTTTGACGTACATATCTTCCATCCATTTCGCCATTATATGAATTACACAATAATAGACACCAACAAAATAACTTGTGATAAGTTTATCGTAATAACTAATTTTAACTTTTAAATCTATTGTGTTTTAAGAAAAACTTGCAATATATGTTTATTTTTAATATGAATTAATTAATATCTAACCTTTCAGAACAATAATAATTCTTCAAAAAACGCAGAACATACGCCAGCCAAAATATTAAAAAGTAGCAACGAAAACTTTGAAAATATACGAGACTTAAACGAAATATTGGTAGAAAACAATACTCCTACAATCATAACTGCCGCAACTGTTAATGTTACTAGAAACTTAACAACAATTCATTACAACAATGAAGTTGCATCAACAACACCAACAAATCAAACAGCACCAATTGCATATGAAGAAGTTGCCGACGAAGATATCGAAGAAGCGTATGAAGAGAAATGCAAGGAAAACATGATAGAGGCCACAAATTTAGGAGAAGAATACCACCAAAAACTACAACAACTACTAGTAATCAATGACATGAGTGAGGAGAAAGGTGGTGGAGGTGATAGTGCGGTGAGTAAATCATTACGTGTACGTAATTATTTGCGAAAATGCAAAGATCGCTGGTTGGCAGTAGGCTTACATAATCAAAGGCAAGAGGTGATAGTGCGGTGAGTAAATCATTACGTGTACGTAATTATTTGCGAAAATGCAAAGATCGCTGGTTGGCAGTAGGCTTACATAATCAAAGGCAAGAATATAATAAAAAACCAACAACTTCTGCAGCAAACAAGTTAGATGTCAATCAAGATACAAAACCAACAGCTACGTCATCAAAGACATTGACAGAAGTAACGGTAATTTCAAACTTGCAATCGTCTTTGGGTGGTGCTTCTAGACCGGTCAAGGTAAATTATGCTCCTGGGTATAGGGAACAAGCAGAGGACGAAAATTATGTTGATGACGATGAAGAAGTTGTTGATGAATTGTATAAGGACATTGATTTTGGTTTGGGTGCAGCATTGGCTAACAGCCGTAATGATTCAACATCATGTACAGACAGCAACAATGTTTGTAATACTGCTCAAAGTAAAACAGAACGAGATGAAAAATATTTCCAGCTAATGGCATCACAAAAGACTCAAGACTGTGAAGATGATTATAATGGAAACAATGTAGGAAAATTATTTGATTCTGCTCAAATAGTAAGTACTTTTTGATGCTATGTATCAACTTGTTTCATTTCTTATTTTAAAAAAACGACAACGTTAAAAATAAATCGTTAGTGCCAGGTAGAAAGGCCCTAACTAGAATTTTTATAAATCAAATTTTTTTTGTAATTCCAATACATTTCTCACAAATTGTCCTCGTCACAGAACCTTAAAACAAGGCCTTTTTACTTGAGTTCAACGATAAAAACCTAATTGTGTTAGAATTAAAAAACTTAGATTCTAAATGTTTGATTTGTTCCATGTTCTTAAATTTTGAAACTACAATTTCTACTTCTCACAGGAGTCTAATATTGCTGCTTTGATAGACAACCATCTTGCTTGTGTTTATCCCATCTTTACTGAAACAACACGTGCAGTTTTAATACGTGAAGCACGTGATGTACTCGTGAACAACTATCGTGGTTACCTTACAACATTTGAACAGCAATTCTTTAGTAAATTTATTGAAATCGCTATTATACTAAAAGAACGTCATCGAGTTGGTGAGGTAAGTTAACTGTTGTTAAAAAAAAATTAAGACTAATAATTAAGTGAAAAATACGTGTAATGCAATTAAAGAACTGGTCTATTCATGCGTTGTCTTATAAAAACAATTTAAAATTGTGTTAATAGTAATAATAATTTTAAAAATTAGCCGGTTGCTCAATTGATCGAATTATGATGATTCAATCAATAGAAATCATTAATTTAAATTTTTCAATGTGATTTAATAATGATTATTTGACCCTTTTTTTAATTAAATAATTTTCTATTATATTTTTATTTAATACATATTATTTTTCAATATTTCGGTACTTTCTGCGTACCTTCTTCAGGAAACAAAATTACTATTGATATTGAAAGGAAATAACAAAATTAATTAACAATTGAAAAAATTTTCTTGTCATAATGAAATTAAAAAAACAATGTTTCAAAAAATTAAAAAAAAAAACAAAATACAAAAAAGTGTTTTGTGTTAGTCTATGTTAATTTTACATATATTAAAAACAAAACTTTTATGTTATTTTGTAAATTAAGTGTCTGTATATATCAGCGACATTGTCTGTATCTGCTTTAAAATTAATTCTTTTAGTCAATGGAGTATTTAGAATGTGTAACATATCCAAAATATACCGTCTCTTATATTTTTTTTTCAATACTGGTCCCTTATTTTAATTAATGCAAAATAACTAAAATACAAACTACACCCTTAGAGGGTATTATTTAAAATCAACTCTGCAATAAGATTTTAACAAGCGCTCCAAAGTCCAGATTTTGTTTGATTCCCAAAATTAAAACTGTATGGAGGGGTTATGATTTTTCTAATATTTTCGGTTGCAGTTAAGTAGAAAGCAATTAAGAGTGCTATATCCGGTCGAATCTTATTTATTCTTTACTATATATGTAAGCTTATACCATTAAGTATTTCTGTTCAAAAAAAGCTGTGAAAAGTGTAAGTTTTTCTTAGGATTGGAAATTAATCAAGCTAGAATAATATTGTTAAATAAATAGTAAGAGAGGAATTAGGGTTATTGCCCCATTAACTTTCGTATGTATTCCTGCAGGTGGTTGTCTTTTCTATTTAGTACTTAGTATTTCGCACCTAGTGAAGGCGGCCACTAGAAGGATTAAAAATAAAAGCTTTTACTAAGTACTACAAAAATTCAGACAACACCATTCTGAAACACAAACGAAAGTTGAAAAAATTATCTGGAAAAATTAGAGGCAGTCGTGATAATTTGTCCGCTGCCTCAAACGACATAGACTAATCGTGATGATTTTTAATAGCAAAGTTTTCGAAAGAAACTATATTTCATAGATTGGCTTACTTAAATTTTTTCTTTCTTATTAAAAATTGAACTCTTAACGTTGTGTCGGCAATAAAATAACAATACCGATACATCGGCCGAAACATTTTTTAATACTTTTTATACCGTAAAATATATAGAAGAAATCTGTTTTATTATTAAAAACCAATTGCTTTTCAACCAATATCTGTAGTTTTAATAAACATACATATATATATTTACAGCATAGTTAATATGATACACAGAATATTATTATCGAATTTTTATGTCATAAGCATTTTTTAGAAGCTTTCTAGATGATAATTTTTATAGAGTAAATATATGGGACATATAATAAATATATGTATTGTTAACTAAGCGCTCGACATTTGAGACAGACGGCATGTTGTGGTAAAATCCAGCAATGCCTGCGACTCACTTAGATTCAAATTTAAAAAACTATTAATTTTTTAAATATTTATTGTAAAGTTCTGTGTTAAAAATTTTCGATATACAAAAATAAAATATGTTGACAACTATTTTAGTGATATTATACCAGTAAAATTTGGTGCTTTCACATTTGTATCTTTATTTTCTTCACGAAATTCCTTAGTTTAACTAAAAAAGTACTTTGTATTTGAACCAAGCTTCTAAGGGACCTCCTTAAAAAAATTTTATTGAAACGCTTAGTCGTAATGCGAACACAGACAGACAGACAAAAATTCCGAAAATTGGTGTTTTGTATTCCATATCAATTACTGTCTACACAAACAACAATTTTTTTTTTAAATATTTCATGTGCAGAAATGAACCCGTTACAGTTTTATTTAATTTATAAATAATTAAATTTCTATTTACAAACAGATTAAACACTAATGGGGACAAAAACTTTTTTCTGTGCAGAATTTTTTTGATATTTTAATTAGTTTTTCTTATCTATAGAAATTGCAGCAATAAAAATCGTACAATGTAAAAGAAAAGCGACAAAAATTGAATAATGTAAAAGTGGACTAATTGTTAAAAGATAATCGGTGTTGGCAGGGAAAAACGTAAAATTTATGTAGTAGATTATTGTGTTATTGTGTGTTTTTTATATATATATTTTTAAAAATGGTTTAGTAAACGAAAAGTATCCAATAACTACTGTAAACTTTAAACCTAAAATAGAAACTTTTTATGGTTTTTAAAGATAAATAATGTGCTTTCTCCACTATATTAAAAAAATAATATTTATTTATTTTAAATAAAAATTCAAATACCATCAAACGCAAAAGAAAGGAATTAATAAATAAATTTTTGCATATAAAATGAGCAAAAAAATCATGAGGAGGCAAAGTTTAGGAAGCTCCTTTAGCTTCAATATAATCTAGATATACATGTCAGTGGCATTAAATAAAAGCTTTTGATTTTTACATTAATTATATTGTAATTTTTTTTTCTCTCTTCATATTTTCTATGATATTTACCTAAAAAACTGAAAAAATCACTTTAAGGTGTGTTTTTTTACATAATATATGAAATTAAAATTACCACAAAATCAAAGCTCATCTAGAATTCCTACAAGACTTTGAAATTTAATATACAGAAGAGTTTTTAATCAAATTGCGAATATTTAGTTTTTTTATATAAACATGTAAATTACTGGAACAGGAACAAAGTGTGCCTAACGATGATTTTTTTACAAAAGATTCTACCCTGCTTTTATTAATCATGGGTCTGTCAAATCTTTTTTGAAGTTAATAGCAAACAATTGGAAACTTAAAGGCACGTTTACCTATTTTTAATCGGTGCTTTGCACTCCGTGGAGTTTAAAATTTTGTCTCAAAATTGGCTATGATTGGACGGGGCTGGAAGAAGAACCGTTATAGTTTTTGACCTATTTGCATTTGCTGCAGGTTGTCTTTAAAACGGTTTAAAATAATTTGCCAGTACCGAAGTAAATTTTAATTACATAGGCAAAAAAAAAAAACATCTCTTTAGAGAAAATCCTTAAAAAACGGTATTTTTTAATTCTTTTCAATTCAGAGGCTTCTAAATTTTTAACGAAAGGAACTGTTCGAACAAAACTTGAAACCTGTTTACTCGAAATTTTGTTAAGAATATAGCAAATGTCTTAAAGTAATAATAAAAAAATGTAAACCAATTTTCTCCGAAACTAAAGGTGATAACCCACACGTAAGCATATTTTTTTATAGATATATTCAAGGTCTAATTAAATTTAAAAAATCTTAATATTTTAGTTGAAAATAAACTTTTTATGATATTTAAAAAAAATATATATATTCGAGGTGCCCAAATTTGTTGACCTACCCAAAAGCTATCCTTCACTTTAGCGGGCCGACCGTTCGTAGATTCACCTCTGCTTTGCCTCTGTCAAATTTCATTAAGTTATCTTGAATGGTTCATGGAATATCAAATTTTGTCAAAAAAATCGTTATCAAACCAAAATGTAAAGCACTAAACACATAGACGACAGCAGGCAGCAGACAGCAAACTGTCAAAAATAATATACATATGTTTAAATATAAACGATTATTTTGACGACTTCACAGCAGCACGACTTCACGACAGCATTTGCTGCTGCTGCCAACTTAGGCTATTTTCCATTTTGACGGGCAGCAATAAACAAATATAGTGTTGCCATAATACATTTAAATTGGAAATATAAAAACAAAAGCTTTTTTTAATATTAAACATAAAAGAACATTACTAAAATACAATAAGGAAATGAGTTTATGTGTTTTTTATAGTTTTTTGTGATATCATAAAGTTTTTTTTTTAGCAAAAACTTTAATTTTATTCATTATAAAATATATATGTGGCACCCCTGAAATTTGTTTTGCTAAAATACACAGTTCATTGTTTTTCGTTTAAATTATTTTTTGTCATATTTAATTTCATTTTTCGTTTTAAGAAGATGGTGAGGTTTTAAGAAGATGGTGAGGTTTGATTTTCTGTTGTTATTTTTAATAATTTGTAAAATTTTGCAGAGGAATAGTATGGACACATTAGCTGATTATTATGTTGTTGCTGTCTTCAAAATAATTATGAAGTTGACTTCAAAGCACCATTTGAAGTTGGCAGCATTTAAAGCCGTGAAGTTGTGAAGTCTGCTGTCGTCTATTTGTTTAGAGCTTAATGTAGTCTGATGCAAAGTCAATACTAACAGCTTTAGCATTTTAATAACATTTTAAAATTAGCTTAACATTATAATGTCTGAGAATAACTTTTATAACTCGTCTAAAGTTACTCTACATACTGTTAACGGTCTCATAAAAATACTTAAACTGCTAAATATTTTAAGCCCTCAATTGTGCTGTTAAATATAATTCCATTCCAAAATAACATCGAAATTCCAGTCTGGAATAACAACCAAAGAGAAAAGATAACATATTCTCAATAAATGTGTAAAACATAAAAAAAAGTTACGGTACTTCCAATGAAGTCATTAGGTTTGAATGTTGCCACATTTGATGCAGTTTACCAGCTGCGTTTGCAGTGCTCAGTCGTATCTGTCGTATGTTTGGAATAAAATTTCAAATAGAATACCATCACGGTTTATAATTTTGAATGCAGTGTCTTAAACGATAAAAAGTGCCTTTTAGAAAAATGTTTGATTATTTAACATAAAATTTGTCTGAAAATATATCGAATACTATTGTAATAAATTTAAATTGATGTGCAAAGAAGTCACATGTTTTAAATTAGTAAAATAACACATGATAAAACAACAAATGAAATTAATAAATAAATATTTATGTGTTAAAGTTTGTGTTTCTTTCAATAATTTGCTACTGTGAATATAAAAAAAAAAAATATTTTGAGATTAAGTAAATTTTTTTAATTACAAAAGTTAAGTGCATTGAATGTATATATGTTTCATAAAATAATTTTTTCTTAATTAATTAAAGGAATTAATTGAAAATAACAAATGCAAAAATTTATAGATTTTGTTTTCATTGGAAAATTGTGTTTAAGGTAAATATTAATGTGTTTAAGAATAAAAACAAAAGAAAAATATTATTTCATATCTATTATTAGAAAAATATAATCAAGCCAGAATAGGTAGTGCATTTAATAAAAAAAGTTTTAAAAAATTAAAAAAAAAATTTTATAAAGATATGTCTGTATGTGAAAATATTTTAAGAATTTATTGTTTTTTAAAAATTATTAAAACGTGTTAAATCACTAGTACTCACTAAAAACTTTAATTTTGAAATTAATTGCTTAACTAAAATAAAGATATTTTCTGTATTATATTCATACCTATTTTAAAATTTGCTATGGAATAAAGTTTACATATTAAGGAGATATTCAGAATCTCAAACATTAAATCAACCAACTAAAAAAAAAAAATCTAAAAATTTTTGCTTCAAAAAGCGTGTTTTTATTTATTTTAATTTTTTGTTTTGATATTGTTTGCAAAAATAACAGCACTTTTATGAAACTACAACAAAATAAATTTATTGATATTTTTAAAGCGGATTTGGCCTCAGGTACATATAAAAAAAATTAGACTGCCCCTAGGAAACTCTTGGATAGAAAAACGAATAAAAATGAAAGAAATTCTTGGTCAATTCTATTCCTAGAAGATTAGACTAAAAACAAACCAAATATTAAAATTTAAAATAATTGTGTTCTAAGCTATTTGTTTTATACTAATCCTTTTCTTACTTTTTCTATGTAATACGATTTTTTGCATTCCGAAATATGTAATTTTAAACTTGGATAAATGATGAATATGAGAGCTATTATAATTTCAAAATAATAAACATATTTATTAAAAACTAGTAAGAGTGATATGTTCGTCTATGTCGAATCTTATATACCCTTCACCATGTATGAACATAAATCCAGTTTAGTGAAATAGCTCCTATCAAAAAAAAAAAAAAAAAAAAAAAAAGACAAGAAAAAATAAACCTCATCAAAAACAAAAATAAGAAAAAAAAAGTACGATATAAATATAATTTTACATAAAAATGTTAGCGACTCGTAATGAGTTAAGCATTTTTAAAAAATTTTAGTATTTCCTAAAAAAGGCCCATATCTCGAATAATATGGGCGAGCGCCAATTTTTTCACTTGATGTTTTTTTTTTTCTAAAATATTCATTTCCGACCCCGTACATTATATATTCTTGATCCTATACATAGGGAAGTCGATCTAGCGATGTCCGTCTGTCCGTAATAGGATGGAATTCAGTTTTCCAAGTTCTCAGAAGAGTTAACGAAAATTAATTAATTGTAGTGGGAGATATGTTCAAACAAAGACAAGCGCTTCCATTTTCCTTACGTTTTTAAAAACGAAGTGTTTTTTTTTGTGTTATTGCTGTTTGCTTTGTTGTATTGAATTTCAAAATCTCAGGAAAAAAGACTATAAATAAGCAAAAAATTGCAATATTACTAAATCGTCTAAACTACTAAATCATCTAAACTGTCACCAACTTCTCTAAACGATTAAAACTTCAAAAAAAATTTAAATTTTTCTATAAAAATGGATTTGCTATAAAAAATTTGAGATTTAAATCAAAACCGAAAATTCACTAAAAATAAAATAAAAAAAACTTTTAACAATTTGAAAGTTTTCCAAAAAATTTTACTTTCGCAACAAAAACTAAAACATTTCCACTTTTAAGTCGTTTTTTATATGATAATTGCACAAGTGAAGTTAAAAATAATAATATTACTCTTAGCTTTTTGAAGTTTATTTTTTTTTTAACAGAAAAACAGAAAAGAATTTCTTTCATAAATGGAAAAGGGTGTATATGATCCTGCATAGACGATTATAGCACTCTTCTTGCTTTTTTGTTAATATGTGTGTTTATATATAAATAAATAAATATGGGGTCAACTAACCAAACATATAATATTTGCTAAAACTTCGAATACTTTTATACCTATAAACATCTGTTATAACGTGTTTTATAAAAACATTTTTGGCAAAAAAAAAACATGTGAAGTTTTTTTCCTTTTTTTTAATTTTATACTTTTATTCCAATTAAAAAGCTATTGTTTTTTATTGAAAGTTTAGTGATTTGAGAATTTCAAAAAAAAAACAAACTTACACCATTATATTTACAACTACACTGGTTAGTACTTAATTAAACCTAAATTTTACAATATATTGAGAAATGAGTAAATTTTTTTTTGTTCAACTGTATTTTTTTTATTTTTTATTTATTTTTTTTTTTTTTGTTCTAAATATTTGTACGTATTAGTTATTATTTTCTTATTAGTCTTTACTTCATTATTAATTCTTTCTAAATAGTTATATAAATAGAAGTTGGTAACTAACTTGGAAATGAATACGAAAAATGTGAAAGAAGGTTCTAGCGAATCAGAACAATCATTTTGTTATGCTGTTGTCGAATAACGAACTTAACTCTTACTGAATAACTGTAAAAATATGTAAGTTTAATTAAATTTATAAAAATAATAACTTTATGAACGTTGATTTGATGCTCACTCTGATTTAAGCAAAATTGTGGTGCACTGCAAGTTTTATTTGCTTCCTATTTTTATTTGTTTTGAGACAAGAAGTTGAGTCTTTTATAATCGCATATAATATAGTTTATTGAACACACATATTAAAAATAAAATAATATTAATTTTTTATTCGATCCCGAGATCATCCATAATCGGGTTGACAATAATAAAGCATTTTGTAAAAGCAATAACATCTTAACTATATTAGATGAAAATGATTTTCTAATTAGGCCAACGCACAATCAGATTTCCAGCTGATACAGAGGCGCAGTATTTCGAAGTTATAGACACTTAGGCAATAAAGTTTTATACTATCAGAATTTATACTTCCTCTAACAGCAAACTTCCTTTATGGTAAGAAAATTTTTTTCTTAATTTTTTCAGTTATGTTTTTGTAATCCAGACTTTCGCTTATTAAAGCGAAAAGCGTTGTGATATTAAATTACATTTGTTGGTGTCAAATTTTAAAAATTTATCGACACTTCAGTTATATTATATGTACTCTTACAAAATAAAAACTACAAGATATAGATTTCTACCAACATCCTTCGTTACACAATACTTTAAAAGGATCTTTGTGCAAATGTTAGTATTAATAAACTTAAGTTTTAGTATTATTTGCCCCTTATTAAATCGCAAAGAATATAAAATACTAGCTTGCCATCTAATCGTAAATGTAACTTGAATACTTAGCTCGCGGAAAAAACCTCACCTTGCTAACCTTTGCTAAACTTTAATGCTTACAACTTGAATAACCACGTCAGTTTTAAGTCAGTGCTGTTAGGCAATATTAACATCAATTAATTACTTTCTAGCGGTTTGACGACGATGTTTAAATTAATTAAAAGAATGGAAGTCACATATCTAACGGCCTTATACATATTTTCCTTTTTATACTTCTGTTTAATGTTACTTTTAATTTTTCAATATCCGTCTTTCGTTGAAAATAAAGAACTCAAATTTTGTTGATAACTCTTCTTGTCCATTACTACGCCTGTAAAAAGGGTGTGAAGATAGCTCCGTCAGTTAGCTTCGTTTTTGACAACCCTGTTATATTTTACATACCTCTCACTCAAAAAATGTTAAGTTAACAGAATTGAATTATTTTAACATTTCCTTGTGAAAATTAAAAAAATTATATAAAAAGTGTGTAAATATAATAAAAATTTAATATTTATTTATTTATAGCAAAACATAAAAAGTCAAAATATAAAAATTTCTAAAATTAGGCAAAAAAAACTCATGGTTTTTTTTTTTCTTTCTGAATACAGGCATTTGACAAATGCCCAAAAATGGAGCAAAAATAAAAAAGGTGCGGCTTAGCGGACTACAGGGGGCGAAAGCCAAGGCGTTGTAGATTTCAGAAGTGTATAGGTTATATTCAGAATTTGTATAGGTTTTTAGTAATAGAATTAAGAAAAATGTGAAATTACGCATTACCCCATATGGACATTTTTTAAATTCCTAAAAATGGGTCAAAAATGAAAAGGTGCGGCTAAGCGGACTACAGGGTGCGAAAGCCAAGGCATTATAGATTTCAGAAGTGTATAGGTTATATTCAGAATTTGTATAGGTTTTTAGTAATAGAATTAGGAAAAATGTGAAATTACGCATTACCCCATATGGACATTTTTTAAATTCCTAAAAATGGGTCAAAAATGAAAAGGTGCGGCTAAGCGGACTACAGGGGGCGAAAGCCAAGGCATTATAGATTTCAGAAGTGTATAGGTTATATTCAGAATTTGTATAGGTTTTTAGTAATAGAATTAAGAAAAATGTGAAATTACGCATTACCCCATATCGACATTTTTTAAATTCCTAAAAATGGGTCAAAAATGAAAAGGTGCGGCTAAGCGGACTACAGGGGGCGAAAGCCAAGGCATTGTAGATTTCAGAAGTGTATAGGTTATATTCAGAATTTGTATAGGTTTTTAGCAATAGAATTAAGAAAAATGTGAAATTGCGCATTACCCCATATGGACATTTTTTAAATTTCTAAAAATGGGTCAAAAATGAAAAGGTGCGGTTAAGCGGACTACAGGGGGCGAAAGCCAAGGCATTATAGATTTCAGAAGTGTATAGGTTATATTCAGAATTTGTATAGGTTTTTAGTAATAGAATTAAGAAAAATGTGAAATTACGCATTACCCCATATGGACATTTTTTAAATTCCTAAAAATGGGTCAAAAATGAAAAGGTGCGGCTAAGCGGACTACAGGGGGCGAAAGCCAAGGCATTATAGATTTCAGAAGTGTATAGGTTATATTCAGAATTTGTATAGGTTTTTAGTAATAGAATTAAGAAAAATGTGAAATTACGCATTACCCCATATGGACATTTTTTAAATTCCTAAAAATGGGTCAAAAATGAAAAGGTGCGGCTAAGCGGACTACAGGGGGCGAAAGCCAAGGCATTATAGATTTCAGAAGTGTATAGGTTATATTCAGAATTTGTATAGGTTTTTAGTAATAGAATTAAGAAAAATGTGAAATTACGCATTACCCCATATGGACATTTTTTAAATTCCTAAAAATGGGTCAAAAATGAAAAGGTGCGGCCAAGCGGACTACAGGGGCCGAAAGCCAAGGCATTATAGATTTCAGAAGTGTATAGGTTATATTCAGAATTTGTATAGGTTTTTAGTAACAGAATTAAGAAAAATGTGAAATTACGCATTACCCCATATGGACATTTTTTAAATTCCTAAAAATGGGTCAAATATGAAAAGGTGCGGCTAAGCGGACTACAGGGGGCGAAAGCCAAGGCATTATAGATTTCAGAAGTGTATAGGTTATATTCAGAATTTGTATAGGTTTTTAGCAATAGAATTAAGAAAAATGTGAAATTGCGCATTACCCCATATGGACATTTTTTAAATTTCTAAAAATGGGTCAAAAATGAAAAGGTGCGGTTAAGCGGACTACAGGGGGCGAAAGCCAAGGCATTATAGATTTCAGAAGTGTATAGGTTATATTCAGAATTTGTATAGGTTTTTAGTAATAGAATTAAGAAAAATGTGAAATTACGCATTACCCCATATGGACATTTTTTAAATTCCTAAAAATGGGTCAAAAATGAAAAGGTGCGGCTAAGCGGACTACAGGGGGCGAAAGCCAAGGCATTATAGATTTCAGAAGTGTATAGGTTATATTCAGAATTTGTATAGGTTTTTAGTAATAGAATTAAGAAAAATGTGAAATTACGCATTACCCCATATGGAAATTTTTTAAATTCCTAAAAATGGGTCAAAAATGAAAAGGTGCGGCTAAGCGGACTACAGGGGGCGAAAGCCAAGGCATTATAGATTTCAGAAGTGTATAGGTTATATTCAGAATTTGTATAGGTTTTTAGTAATAGAATTGAGAAAAATGTGAAATTACGCATTACCCCATATGGACATTTTTTAAATTCCTAAAAATGGGTCAAAAATGAAAAGGTGCGGCTAAGCGGACTACAGGGGGCGAAAGCCAAGGCATTGTAGATTTCAGAAGTGTATAGGTTATATTCAGAATTTGTATAGGTTTTTAGCAATAGAATTAAGAAAAATGTGAAATTACGCATTACCCCATATGGACATTTTTTAAATTTCTAAAAATGGGTCAAAAATGAAAAGGTGCGGCTAAGCGGACTACAGGGGGCGAAAGCCAAGGCATTGTAGATTTCAGAAGTGTATAGGTTATATTCAGAATTTGTATAGGTTTTTAGCAATAGAATTAAGAAAAATGTGAAATTGCGCATTACCCCATATGGACATTTTTTAAATTTCTAAAAATGGGTCAAAAATGAAAAGGTGCGGTTAAGCGGACTACAGGGGGCGAAAGCCAAGGCATTATAGATTTCAGAAGTGTATAGGTTATATTCAGAATTTGTATAGGTTTTTAGTAATAGAATTAAGAAAAATGTGAAATTACGCATTACCCCATATGGACATTTTTTAAATTCCTAAAAATGGGTCAAAAATGAAAAGGTGCGGCTAAGCGGACTACAGGGGGCGAAAGCCAAGGCATTATAGATTTCAGAAGTGTATAGGTTATATTCAGAATTTGTATAGGTTTTTAGTAATAGAATTAAGAAAAATGTGAAATTACGCATTACCCCATATGGACATTTTTTAAATTCCTAAAAATGGGTCAAAAATGAAAAGGTGCGGCTAAGCGGACTACAGGGGGCGAAAGCCAAGGCATTATAGATTTCAGAAGTGTATAGGTTATATTCAGAATTTGTATAGGTTTTTAGTAA